>CAWUFW010009058.1:0-600000 GCA_963921515.1 Calotriton arnoldi | reverse complement strand
GCTGAATGCTCTATTTCAACTTCAAAAGTATATATTGTGCATATAGATACTAGGCTGAATCGACACCTTTTTAACACACAATGAAATCATGGGAAGTATCTGTGATCCACTGGCATTAGAGGATGAAGTAGTGTAAGATATTTAACACTGATGACATCAGGGGAATCATTATTAAGTTAATTAAAAAGGCACAATAGGTGTAAGATGTACAAAGTAACACAACTGACTTAGTGAAGGGAAAGAATTATTTTAGCGTTCAATCAGAGGTAGCAAAGAGTGCTGTCTTAATATCCCAAATGTGTGGCCATGATATGCAATGGCCACATCCATCTCAGAGAAGATATGCTAGGACAGTCTCAAGTGCCCAAGGAGCGCCATCAAATGCAAAGTGTGTCTCAGATATAGCCGTAGGCTAAATATTGCCTCATATGCTGAAATACTTTCCTGTTCTTCATTATAGCCTCCTAACCATAAGCACTCTATACTCAGAAGCATCCTTAAATTCTCAGATACAGTGTTATATGGTGTAAAAGTATGTCCAGGGAAAGCCATAAATAACCAGCTACTAACTCAAATGTCAAACGTAGCCACTAGTCACCAGTAACTGCCCTCAAATGTCAGGTATCAACTATTGAGTCAGGCATAGCTTTTAATGTTGAGCCACAGTGCCCAGTACCCAAGTACAGCCTAAGGTGCATGGTTACAACCAGCATAGGCCAATACAAAGCTTCAGATGACCAGATACAACCTCAAGTACCAAATGCACCTCTTATGCCCTGGCACACGCCTTCAGAGCCAGATACTTCTTTTACAAAGGGTACCTCTTTATATGTGTAGCAAAAAACTCACAAGATCAATACTTCCTCACACTCCTGGGCATTGGCACATAGCCCCAGGTGTAGTTTCATATGCCCACACACAAGCATCATATCTCCATACAAAGACACAGACAGACATCAGGTGAAGCCTCAAATACGTAGCTAACAACACTGCATTTCTTCAGTCTATTCATGAGATAATATTTTATTAACAAACTGTGGCTCTTGTAGACTTAGTGATTGACCTCACAGTTGAGCTATTATATGTATTGTTAGAAATACCCAGCTCAATTTATTAATACAAGTTAGGCACCTTCTTAAGAATCCTGAGAAAATGATTCTAAACCTTTAATCCTGCTTACATTTGGGAAGAGGAAGAACCATAAACATCTAGGAAGTTACTTCTTAAAGGATGTCTCCCTTGCATCGAAGACACAGCCCTGCTCTTTTTTTTTTTGGATTGTTTTTATTGAATTTTTATACAACAAGCAAAAAGCAATAGACAATTGCAGGATATCAACCGTACAAACTAATCGATCACATGTAATAATCAGCAGTACATAGTATTCCAATCATCCATTATATTATCAATATGTTCCGGCTAGGAAGATATGGATGTGAACCATAGGGGGCCTAGACTGCAGGTTGTTGCACATGGTCTGGGGGCTCCAGAGTGGGAGAATCATCAGCGGGCAGTTCTGTGAGATTGTGAAGATATGCTCGGGATGGTGCCCAGATATACCTGGGGCGTATGTAGGGGGTTGTAAATTAGCATATTTCCCTACCATACTTTCACAACGGCCCATGCTTTCCAGCCACTCCGTGGGTGTGGGTAACCTGCCACTTCCCCATCGCAGCACCACCTCCCTCTTACCCAGTAAAAGGGCCATTGAGACTAAGTGTCGAGACATGTGTGGTACATTATGAGTGTATCCCAGTAGGGCCACTAGGGGGTCCGGAGCTATGGCATGTCCTGTCATGGCGGATATATGCATGAATATGGCCTCCCAAGGGGGGGGAGATTCTCGGACAGGTCCAAGTTGCATGCGCAAAGTCTGCTCCCGGAGTATGGTGAATCTCAGGCAGCTATCTGGTCTAGAACTGTCAAATCTGGCAATATCTACTGGGGAGAGATAGTAACGATGCACAAACTTAAAATGTAATAGTCTATGCCTTTGGTTAACAGAGATTTTTCTGATCTGTGAGCAGCAATAACTCCATATCTGATCCGTCAGCGAGGTACCCAATTCCTCCTCCCATTTACCCCGAACTCGCTTGGTAGTATCTGGCCTCATGGTCATACAGGAGTGGTAGAGTCTGGAAGTCATGTGATTGCCCTCTGATGCTGAGGCTGCTATAGTTAAAGGGGGAAAGTCATCAGGTGGAAGTGGGTTGGTAAGAAGGAGAGAGTGTAGAGTATTTTGTAGTCTCTTAAAAATGAAAAGGTCCATATAAGGGATGGCTTCTACTGTCGTGATGTCCATCAAGTGTAGAATGTGGCCATTGGGGAATAAGTCGCCCAAGGTGCTTAGAGAATATTTCCCGAGGATTCGCTTCACTAATGTCTCCTGTGTGAGAGGGAGCCATGGATTGTCTGGGAGGGGAATAGCCCCGGAGTACAGGGGTCCCCCTCCCAGTGCACGACGCATCTTACGCCATGCCCAACAGGTCGTGGAGACCGTTTGGACATCCTGGGTTTCCAAAGGGATGCCCTTTGGCAAGAGTTGTGAGTGTAAAAGCCTGTCGAGTTGCGCGTGCTCAAACGAATGTTCAGGATGCGGGCATCAGGTTGGTACCACCAATATGTGTAGTGACACTGGGCAGCGAGGTTATAGTAGTAAAGATTTGGCACTCCAAGGCCTCCTCGCTCACAAGGAAGCGTAAGGGTGTCCCAGCGGATCCCGGAATGCTTCCCCGCCCACACCAGCCTCTGCAGTGTGCCACGTAGAGTTTGAAAAATAGGTCTGGGGCAAAGGGAGCAGGATATTTGTAAATAGATATCAAAATTTGGGCAGCACCACCATCTTAATGATAGCCACTCGCCCCGCCATAGAGAGTGGTATTCTGATCCATCTGTCCACCTGCGCAGTTAACGGTGTCAAAGCTGGACCATAGTTGCGTTGCATGATCTGATCTCTGTCTCTGTGCAAATGGACACCGAGGTATTTGGTGCCTTCCTCGGCCCACCGGAGGGGAAAGTCAGCAGGGAGAGGTGTGACAGCGTCAGTCAAGGGGAATAACTCAGATTTTGTCCAATTGATGTGGAGTCCTGAAAGTTCTCCGTATCTAGCTATTTCTTGCATTAGCGGGTTTAGATTTGCCTGTGGATGTCTGACAAAGAGCAGTTTTTTCAGTAAATTTCTATTTTTGATTACACTTGTTTCCCAACTGCCCCAGGCTCCTCACCCACCCCTTGCTTCAGGCCACCCCGCTGCGACAAGGGCAGTCCCAACCAACCGAGGCTATAGGCCTGCATTTGTTGAATCTGTGAGTTTATCTAAGGTAGAATGACTCGCAATCGGAAACTTGTTCACAATAGCTGAGCTTTGTTCATGTCCTCAGTTTATCAAAAGTGGAAATAAGTGAAGTACTCGAGCCCTTATGCAAATAATAAACATAAAATACGTTCTCAATACTATCCATATTGTAGACATTGGATAGTAAAGACATTGGGCCCGATTCACAAAGGTAAAGTTAGACGAAAGTCTAACTTTACGACTTTCGGTATTTACAAAGGGCATTTACTACTCGTAGAATGTCCTTTGTGAATACCGAAAGTTGAACTTTACGACTTTCGATATTCACAAAAGTCATAAAGTTAGACTTTTGTATCACTTTACCTTTCTGAATCGGGCCCCGAATGTTTACAAAACCCTCACTGTGCATTGGGGCTGTCTATTCAGCCTGGCCATTGGCCTGACTCTATTTTAATTTTACTATTGGATTTGTGGTTCTGGGGCCTTTGATGGACCTTCCCTGGGGATCCGTGAATCCGATCATAGATCCCACAAACAGGCTAACATAGGCCCATGAAGCCTTCCATGGATTCGTGGTCCCATGCCTGGGAAGCTCTCGCCAGGTAAGCGGTCAACAGTCAAAATCTGCAGACCTCAAGGGTCGTCCTGGGGACCATGAAATCCGTAAACCCTGCCGCAAAATTGATTTCTTTTATAACTGAAACACAAGGGGTCTATGTGTGCTCACCCTGGCCCCTTACGGGTCCTTTCAAAAAATGTTAATGGCAGCTACAAGATTGTTCTCACAGTTGTCCCCAACCAATCCAACAGTTTCAATATTGTGGATCTGACTTTGGATCTGTGAATCCTGAATGGCCGATGGGAGATAATGGGTCCTCATTCAATCAGATGCGAGTTTTTTCTTATTTTTTGAGTTCACAAAGGTCTGTGAAACAGAGTAGTGAACTAACCCTGGGCGAAGTACTACGCTACGCTCGCGTAGTTTGCGAAGTTTGTGCTACTTCGCACTACGCGAATTGCACGTAGCACAGTGCAAACACGCGTAGCGTAGCGGTCATTTTTTGCTTTCTCGCGGTCCTCAACGTCAAGTTGGCGACCGCGAGCAAGCAAAATGACATCCCGGCGAGACTTTTCCTCGTTCGCGAGATTCTCAACGCGGGGAGGTCAGGTTTCTCATTGCGAGTGGTCGCGTATGGACGCGACCGCTCGCGATGAGAAACTACCAGTCCGCGTTGAGAAAGCTGCCGCTCGAGTAGAAATCTACTCGAGCGGCAGAAAACGACCGCTTGCACTGTGCAAGATGCGGTTTGCACTGATTGCACAGTGCGGACAAGCTTCCAGCACTGTGCAATCAGTGCGAACAGCATTTTGCACAGTGCACTACGCAGTTCGCGTAGCTACGCGTAGCTCGCGTAGTGCGAAGTGCACTTCGCGTAGCTACGCGTACCGCTACTACGCGAACTACGCCCAGGGTTATAGTGAACTGCATGGAATGCCGATCCAGATAGCTCTAAGATATAACCTCTGCATGTCCAGCCTGGGATTCTTTTTAAATCCTAATGTCTCGAAAAATACTGAACAGATTTAAAACCAACCAAACAAAAACACTTCATTGACTAAAGTTCTAGTTTGATGCCACTTTTGTTGATATTCCTTTTAGATTTTTTTCTGTATTGGTGAGCAGAGAATCCTATGGGAGTAAAATGGAAATGTCACTTTCGTGGAATTTAGGACCCCTCTTTTTTTTCTTCCAGCTTGCTGGATTTACACAAAACTTGCCATGAACAACTCAAAGTGGACAAACTTTTTCTTTTTTAATTTTTTGGCCGATTTTTCAAATGGCACTTGCAAAACAACAAATGCCTTTCCAGTGGAAAATCTGATGTAATCATAACTTGCATGCCCTAGTGCGACCTGTCTAATGCTTATATCTATATATATATATCTATATCTATATCTATATCCATATCTATCTATATATCAGTTTCAAAGCAACGCGTCATGTGATCAAGGCCCGAGTGGGGGTCGAAACGCGTTATGGCGGATATGCTGGGCATTTAATAAACACTTACTGAATTGCACCAAGAACTTTGGGTCCGCTCTTCGTCTTTCCACAGTGGAATTGGAGCAGCTGAGTAGCTGTTGCTGAGGCGAATCCTGTGATATATATATATATATATATATATATATATATATATAAATATCAACGCTCCGTAATTCAGGCCCAAATTAATGCGGTGTGGAAAGGAGCTTGTATATATATATATATATATATGTATATATATTCACTGAAAAAACCATAGGTTTCAGGCACGTTATAGTTAGAAATTAGCATTTAAAAACCTTACAAATTCACTGAAAAAACCATAGGTTTTAGGGACAGTTATAGTTAGTTGGACATTGCACTCTTACAAAACCCGTGAAATTCCCCCGTTATAGTTAGTTCAGCGAACTATAACTCGCGCCTCCGCAATGCACTGCTGATGACGTCACATATTACATCACTCATGACATGGTCAGTGACATCACTGATGACATCACTGATGACATCTCAAATGACATCACTGATGACATCATCCACGTGATAATCTGATGCACCTCCTCACACCCTAATATAACCTTTGATACACCCACTCTAAATTACAGACTGCCATTCGCAAAACCATAGACACTCCAACACCAATAACTACATACCCACTCACTGATTCTTAGGTCTACACACACATCCACTCACTCACCCGTACAGTCACTCATACTTACGGTCACTCAGTACAGGACTATCATATGCACTCATACTCCTATATAGACACTCAAACACCGCCACTCATCCATAGAGGTACTCACACACCTAGTCAGTCATGCAAATAATTAAACACACTGCCATTTACTCACCTATACAGTTTTCCACACACCAGCTCACTTACTCATACAAATACTAGCACATTCTTACGCTCTTATACAATCACTGATACAAGCACACACTCATCCATACAGTCACTCTCACAATCACACACTCTCGCTTATAGCTATTTATATACTCCAACACACATATATACTGCCTTTCACATATGTAGTTACTCACACATGTACCACTGGGACATACATTCACTCACAAACACACTCTTACACACACTTACCCACCCATACAGTCTATCACAGATGCACTCTTGAAACCATCCACCCAGTGAATCATCCACTCACACATCTATGCACAGAGTCGCACACACCCCACCCACACAAACACTCAGGCACCCATACAGATACTCAGACAACCAATCAATAACTCATATAGACACTCATGTAGCTATTCACAAACCCATGCAGCCACTTACACAGCAACAGACAGACGGATACAGACATTCACCCAGTTTAGTCACTAACCCATGCATTCAGTTTAATCACTCACTTATAGAGTTAGTCACGCACCTACTAAATCATCCATTCAGACACTTATACACCCACTCATTCTTCAATACGCCTTTCCCTATATATATTAAAAATATTTAAACTTTACAGAAACACACAGTCACTGGATGATGCCATCAGTGATGTCATTTGAGATGTCATCAGTGATGTCATCAGTGATGTCACTGACCATGTCATGAGTGATGTAATATGTGACGTCATCAGCAGTGCATTACGGGCGTGAGTTATAGTTAGCTGAACTAACTATAACGGGGAATTTCACGGGTTTTGTACGAGTGCAATGTCCAACTAACTATAACTGTCCCTAAAACCTATGGTTTTTTCAGTGAATTTGTAAGGTTTTTTAAATGCTAATTTCTAACTATAACGTACCTGAAACCTATGATTTTTTCAGTGAATTTCAAAGGTTTTATAAATGCTAATTCCTAACTATAACATGTCTGAAACCTATGGTTTTTTTCAGTGAATTTCAAAGGTTTTGCAAATGACAATTTTTAAATGTATTAATTGTTATATTTATTTTTTTGATACTGATTTACTACATATTTTTAAACTATTTATTTTTAGATATTTTATTTTTTAAATTACATTGTAATTACATTATACATTACATTACAAAATATACTTTCTCAGAATGAATTACTTTAGTTTAAATACTTTGCAAATAGGCAATAGACTTTTAAGTACAGTAGTTACAGTTGTTGCAATAGGCAACACAATTTCAAACACAATGCAACTTTGAGCTCAATGTGAATTTCTAGTTAAATGCAATTAGTTACTTTATGGATTACTTTTTTAACCACAGGACTGGATCCTAGATTCAGTCCTGGGACATCTCCTGTAAACAGTTGAGTAAAAGCGTTTTGATTACAGTAGTGATTTTTAAGGAATATTATTGTATTTTAAAAGTTGACACAGAAACTTTTTCACATAGAATCACCAATGTTATCCTATGGGAGGAAATTCACTTAGCAGGTAAGTAGTGTTATCGTTACTTTTTCTTACTCAGTGGTGGATCCTGGATCCAGCACTAGTGCATCTCCTGTAAACAGTTGAAAGAATGCGTTTAAGTCATACAGGCGATTTTTAAGGAATATTTGTAGTTTGTGAAAATTGACACTGAAACTTTTCTGCTGAAAACCAGACAATGGATTCCAATGAAAGGAAATACAAGTTACTGGTAAGTACGGTTAGAATTACTTTTCAGGGTCAGTGCTGGGCTAAAAGATGCAGCACTGGGTTCTCTCCTGATAACAGGTGAGTAAATCGGAATTTGTAGTTCAGCTGATTTTAGAGGAATATTATAAAGTTCCAAAACTCCACACACACGAATTTCCAAGTGAAACCAGTCAATGTTAGCCTATGGAACGAAATTCAAGTTACTGGTAAGTACGGTTAAAATTACTTTTCAGGATCAGTACTGGGCTCAAAGATGCAGCACTGAGGTCTCTCCTGATAACCGGTGAGTAAATCGGAATTCGTAGTTCGGCTGATTTTAGAGGAATATTTGCACAATGGTGAAGGAAGGGGGTGGGGCCTGAAGTGACATGTCTGCAAACACGCCCTGTGGCGCGTTTTAAGTTGGAGAATTAATTCCTCCTCAATCCCGAGGGTCCCTAGGGGCCAACTGGCCCACCAGATACCTCCGGTATGCGCCAGAGAGCTGCGTTGCAGAGATGTGTTCAGAGGCCACGCCCCTTTTTACAACACTCTGCAACGCAGCTCCGTGGCGCTTACTGGAGGTACCTGGTGGGCTAGTTGGCCCCAAGGGACCCTCAGGATTGAAGAGGATTTAATTCCCCATCTTAAAACGCGCCACGTGGCCTGTTTGCACACATGTCACCTGAAGCCACGCCCCTCCCTTCACCACTGTGCAAACGCGCCCCGTGGCGCGTTTTAGGTTGGGGGATTAAGTCCCCTTGAATACTGAGGGTCCCTGGAGTCCAACTAGCCCACCATGTACCTCCAAAAGCGCCACAGAGCTGCGTTGCAGAGAGGTGTAAAAGGGGCGTGGCCTCTGTACACCTCTCTGCAACGCAGCCCCTGGCACATACCGGAGGTTCCTGGTGGGCTAGTTGGCCCCCAGGGACCCCAGTATTCAAGGGGAATTACTTCCTTTCTTAAACGCGCCAGGGGGCGCGTTTGTAGACTCCTGCAGGGAGGGAGCGGGGCCTCCGGCACGATGCCGGTCTTTTTTATTTATTTTTTGCTTTTTTCTGCCCAGGGGGTCCTTGTGGGACCCCTGAGCAGACCTAGGGGTCAGGGTGTTTCTACCCTGCCCCTTTGTGCGTTTTGCTCACTTGTTTCTTGTGGGTTTTTTAATCGGCGGGATCCGCGCACCCTAAGCGCATCCCGCCGATTTTTTTTTTTTTTAAATGCTTTTTTCTGCCCAGGGGTTCCTTGTGGGACCTTCTGAGCAGACCTAAGGGGTCAGGGTGTTTCTACCCTGCCCCCTTTTTGCGTTTTGCGCACTTGTTTTACTGCTTTCTTGTTCCTCGGTTCTACCGAGGAACAAGATGGCTGCCAACACTTCCTGGTTTGGAGTGTTGACAGCCAATTAGCATGCAGCTCGTGGTCGGGAGGGTGCACAGATCCACCGCGGCCATAGATATCGAAACTTTTATTTTGGATTTTCTCAGCAACTACTGAACGGATTTACACCATTTTTAAAAAGGGTGCTTTCTGAACCAAGCACTACCTTTTTGCCAAATTTGGTGTAATTCCGTTCAGCAGTTTTTGCTGTAGCCTTGCATAAAGTTTCCTATGGGAAATTGATTTTTTCACTCTTATTTTTTGAATTTTCTCACAACTACTGAACGGATTTACACCATTTAAAAAAAGGTCGCTTTCTGAACCAAGCGCTACTTTTTTGCCAAATTTGGTGTAATTCCGTTCAGCAGTTTGGGCTGTAGCCGTGGCTAAAGTTTCCTATGGGAATTAACATGGAGAAAACACGTTTTGGGACCCCCCTTTTTTCTTGGCCCCCGCTTGATGAATCACCCCGAAACTTTCAAGACAGGAGCGGACCGGAGCGCCCCACTAGTTTTGAAAATTTTGCGATGATTCGTCAAACGACGCCAAAGTTATTGGGAATAGAATGTTACGGATTTCCTATGGATAATAGGTCCTAACTATAACTATCTACTGGCGACCGCCAGTAGATAATATATACATATATATATATATGTATATATATATATATATATATATATATATATAGTCACTGAAAACACCAAAGTTCATTTGAGATGTCATCACTGATGTTATCAGTGATGTCACTGATCATGTCATGAGTCATGTAATATGTCAGGTCATAAGCAGTGCATTATGGGGGCATAACTTATGTTAGCTCAGGTAACTATAACTGCTGAATTTCACTGGTTTTGTACGAGTGTAATCTGAGCCTAACTATAATGTCCCTGTAACCTTTGTTTTCTTCAGTGAATTATTTAAGTTTTTTTAAATTCTTTTTTCTAACTAGAATATCCCTGCAACCTTTGGTTTTTTCCAGTGAATTTCTAAGGTTTTTAACATTTTATTTCCTAACTGTAACCTGTAATGTTTGAAAATGAGTGTGTGAGTGAGTGTGTGAGTGTCTCATTGGGTGTGTGAGTGGGTGTGTGACTGTCTGAGTAGGTCTGGGAGTGCCTGCATAAGTGTCCCACTGGCTTTGTGAGTGGGTGCGTGAGTGTCTGAGTGGGTGCATAAGTGTCTGAGTGAATGTCTGAGTGGGTCTGTGAGTGGGTTTGTGAATGGCTAAGTAGATCTGTGAGTGAGTGCATGAGTCAAGCATAGGCAAGTTTGCCGGCAAAAGGTGAGTTTATGACATGACTCATCTTCAAAGTGAAACATTCAACGTCATATTGATGACCAAAGCGATCCATTTCATTGTAACCACAAGGGCTACATTATTGCCCATGTCATATTGCATCATTGCTTCATTGCACAATTTGAGTGGTAGCCCATGTAGCCTAAAATAAAGTTTTTTAGGAATTAGCCTTTAATGTAGGGCATTATGCACCTTTTCAGCATTCCATAATAGCACAAAATCTAGTTAAATCTAGGGGTCTGTCTCCAACAAGAGTCCCAGATGTATTTGGCGAACCGAGATGTAGCGAGGTAGCCAAGAGAAAGAATTGCCATATTGCAAAGCTTCTAATGCCCAAAGTAAAAAGTGAAATGCCAGGGAGGTTAAATGTTAACCCATTTAAAATATTGTGATATACGATGAGCAAGAGCCACACAGATAGTGGCGCAAATGGGCATCCTATCACACATGACATGTAGGCATTTTGGCATTTAAAATCAGGCAAGTCACTGGGCATATTGACCAACTCGGAACGGGAAAATTTGTATTTTGACAGATCAGCAGTGTAGCACGTAAAGTATCTTAAGAGTGTTGAAAGTGAGCAAACAATTTGTTAATAATACCTCCAAGGTTGAATTTAGCCTGTATCAGTACACATCCCTGCTTTAATATGTCAGCCATCGGCCCAAGTCACATAAATCATATTACTGGCTTTTAGCACAGACAGTCAGACACCCATACAGGTACTCAGATAACTAATCAGTCACCCATACAGCCACTCACATACCCACTCACACACCCATACAGACACTTAGACTCCAACTGACAAACTGATACAGCCATTCAGACAACCTAGTCAGTGACCCATACATTCACTGAGCCACCTAATCACTCACTTATACAGTCAGTCACATACCCACTGAATCATCGATACAGGCACTCATACACCCACTGATTCATCAATACACCTTGGTATATGTATGCCCCCTTTCTCCACCACTCTGCAAACGCGCCTCCCGGTGCACTACTAGTTGGGGGATGAAGTTCCCTTGGCTCCAGAGGGTCCTTGGTGGCCAACAAGTCCTACCATTACCTCCAGTAAGACCCACACAGCTGCATTGTTTAGAGGTGGTGAGAGGCCATGCCCCCTTTCTCCACAACTGTGCAAAGACGGCTCCTGGTACACCACTGCTTGGGGAAGTCCACTTTAGTCTTGAGGCCTTCAGGAGGCAAGGGGACCTCCTCCCCCACCAGCAGTGTGCCGAGAGGCGCATTTGCAGAGTGGTTGAGAAAGGGGGTGTGGCCTCCGACCACCTCTCAGCAATTCCAGTGTGTGGGGCATACTGGAGGTAACAGGAGGTCTTGTTGGCCCCTAAGGACCCTGAGCAGCCAAGGGGACTTCATCCCCCAACCAGGAGCGTGCCAGGAGGGGTGGGGCCTCCCCAGAGTTGCTGTCTTTTTTTCATTTTTAGGAAGGGGGGCCGTGTGGCCCCCCTTCTCTTGACCATTTAGGGCCCCGGAGACCCCATCCCCCGGGGCCTGGCATTTATTTTTTTTGTAATGCTTCTAAGGGAGGGGGGGGGGGCATTTTTGGCCCGGGAACCACATCCCTCGGGGCATGACCATTTAAAAAAAAAAAAACATTTAGAAAGGGAGGGGGCCACACAGCCCCCCTTCCCAGGCCCGGTGATCCCATCCCCAGGGCCAGGCCTTCATATTTTTTTTTAAATGGGGAGGGGGGCCAGCACTGCCCCCCTCCCTGGGCCAACTTCGGTCGCAGAGATGCCATCCCCCGGGGCATGGCCTCTCGTTGGGGACCTCAGAGAGAGCCTCAAGGCCTGCTGGCTCCCCTCTTCCTGCAGGAGCGGGCATTGCTTTTGGACAGAGGGAGCTGCCTCTGCTCTGCTTTGTGCAAGCAAGAGCATTTTTGCTCTCGCTTACACGAAGCGGACCAGAGTTTGCTATGGCTTGGCGGTGGTGGGCACCCCAGGACATTGCTGGAGCCTGCCCTGGGGGGTGGCGGATCCCGAGGGCCATGTAGGGCCATATATAGTGCAAAACTAAATGTAATAGTGTATCTCTTCTTTCCCTGTGTTCACATTAATTACAGCTGTTAGATTTTTACCAAATTTAATTTGGAAATATTTGTTCATTTTCCTTTGTGAAACAGTTCAGGATCTATCAAGGTCCTTGAGGAGCATGAACGGAGAGCAATCTTCAAGTCCTGCATATATTTGCTTACATTTAAGTTGGGGCTCTCACAGATTCCATTTACTTTTTTGTTCAATACGCACTTTAGTGTAGCTTTGGCACTAAGTTTTGGTTCATGGCCATGCTGAAAGTTTAACTTCCCAGTTTCAACATTTTTTCAGAGATTCTCATATCGGAAAAAAGTCGGCCAAAAGATTTGCTTAGCTAGTCAAGGAGAGAACGGGGCTATGCCTGAGATGCAAGAGAGTCATCTGCTGTGGATGGTGCACAGGGCCTGGTCAGAGGGTAGGCACTGGGCCAACAATTGCTGCATATGTCCAAAGGCTATGTTTTGGGCCCTTGAGATGGGTTTGGTGTAGTGATTAGTGACATACTGTTGATACAAAAATGCATAAACATGTAATTAAAACTCAGTCTTAGCCTATGCAAATTCCAGGGTTACTTTAATTAATTACTTCTTCAGAAAAACATTTCACATTGCCAGAATAATTATTGTGTTGATTAATAGTATGCTTGTCACCCTCAGCATGTATAGTGTTTAAGGAAAATGTGGCAAGAAGTTACTTACATGGAAGACGATACCAGCTGTCATGCTGATGTTGAATAACTGATGTGAAGAGTACTTTGATGGCTGGAAATCAAGAAGCTGACCAAAATGACTATTATTATGATGCTGTTGCTGGGCATCCTTGATTAGAAGAAGGCACTGACTGGGCATTAAATGTTTGCCTGACTAGCATGATATAGAGAGGCCAACAGTTCACATATCCTCAGATGAAATACTATCTGCTACCACAAATTGCTGCAGTTCACATGATGAGTGCACATATTTCTATAAAGAGACTGACCCAAGGGTAAGCTGATGCTCGACTAGTCTGAAATCAAGGAGATAGCTGAAAGCGCAGCAGACACGGTTTACCAATCTCTGAATAGGATACTAGTGGTTACAAAGAATAGTTGCTCTACTGATGCTTGGCTAGCTTGATGAGAAAACAAAACTCTGTGACAGCAAGAATTGCCTGGCTAACAGAAAATCACGGAGACTAGTAGAGTTTTGCAATACCGTTTTCATAGCTTTAGCTGATGTGCTGAGGCTGCATATCCATTGTGACATGGAGATACTAACCAGACATCAAGTTGGTGCATTGCCGATAGAGCTTGTAAGTGTTGTAGGTGCTGTCTTCATGAAGCTGAATAGGGTACTAGCTTCTGTGATCACTGTCCGATGTTGTCGGGCAGCATTTGCTTTAAGTTGAGATAAGAGTGACTGGAAAGCAATAGTTGCTTGCCTGCAAATCGAAAGGAATCTGATACTGCTTGGCGGCATCGTAGTTGCTATCTTCATGGCCCTGCATCGGGTACTGGCTTCTGCGATCACTGGCAGATGTCTTTGGGGAAAAGCACAACTATTAGAACTAGAAAGGGGCCTCCATTCATATATGTAATCAGGAATGAATAAGATAGCTCTGGAAACTAATATATTCAATGTAGAGATCAGAGGCACATAAGGGGAAAGTCATAGGTTTGAATACTGGAGGCTCTATTTACACTCTTATTCTTCTCGATACAATGAGTAAGATTCAATTAAGTAAGAATAAATAACATTTGTTATCAATGTGAGAGACCAGGATAATGGTAGACTGGATTACGCAACTGTATTCATTAATACTATTTATTGGTATACAGCACGCTGTATCAAAAAACAGAATCCATTTAAAGTAACATAAATTAGTGCCTCTGCCCAGAGGAGCTCATGATATTCCTACGAGACTTCAAATATCCAACTTAGGTCTACTGTAGGGTACATTATTCCAACCCCACTGGAGTGGCAGTTTGGTAATAAGCATCAATCTTAGAAAAAGATAAAGTAACAGGTGGTCATACATGATAACATTTAAGAATACCACCAGGCTCCAAGCATCAGAGGAGGACTGATTCAGGTTGCTTAGTAGTGGCACTCACCTTGCACCCTTAGTTTGCCAGTCAGCACACAGGTCTGTTTCTTTTTCCCTCCTGGACTAGTCTAAGAACTGAGCTTACAGAGCCTAAGGCTGCATGAGTCGGCCAGTTCATTTCTGAAAGAGCCTGAAAACCAGTGGTGTGGTGCATGTTGGCTGCTGACCTGGTTTTGTTTCTGCTTCCAGCATGCAAGTAGAAGCTGACTTATAATTGTGCATTTCTATATGGCACAGGTGCAAATTTAGTACAGGATATAATGCAGGGCACCCCCTCTCCAAGACCACTCCTCTGTAACATGCTCACCCTATACTAATACTGATACTGACTTGTTTCAGGCAGTCTGCTCCCATTCATACATGTATACACATCAGTGCATACTGGGAACTGCAGCCCTGACTAAGTTCAATGTGTCTCATTGAACCATCACACCTGAACTAATATTGTGCAAATGCAAGGTCCAGCACTATAAAAGTTGTGTCCTTATGATGTGCAGTATACACCTGCTGGGGGAAGAGGGGAATTGCAGCAGTGGTCGGGTCTTCCTAAGGGGAGGAGGTAACACCTAAACGTAGGTTATAAATTACAGCACAGTATTTATCTTTGTGTGTATGTTTGATTTGGTGTTTTTGTAGCACAAGCATAGCAGGCTGGCTAGCAAAGGAGTGCTGAAAACAACAAAAAGAGTGTGTAAAATGTAAGGCAGGGCATTGATTCCAAGGCCAGGAGGATCTTCAATGTTCTGGTGCTTCATTACCATTGTCTATCAAAAAGGAGAACAACATCCATAAAATACCTACAACATGCTTGCTACAAAAAATGGTGAGAACTAAAATCAATTGAATGTCATGTTGGAGAGTGTTTGATGGAAAGACTGTTTATCCTAGGTCTCTTCTACACCTTTTTGTAATGGGCAATGCAGAGTATGCTTACCACATTTTGTACTGAGCTCTGTGGGGCACAAGTAAAACCTATTCCACTGTATCACACCATATGTGTACCCCTACAATATCACTGTTTCACTGGATGTGATAAAGAGCAACCCCCAAGCATACTTTTTCTAGTTGTTTCACTACATTAATAACGAACACCACAGACATGTCTCTCACTCTATTACAGCCTGGAAACAAGAGCTATGCTGGAATTTCTATGAAATAAATAGCATCCCTCCAGCTTGCTTATCGCACTGCATCACTGCGAGAAAAAAAGAGAACCTCCAGGCTTGTCTGTCACTGCATCACTGCAATGCCTATTGAGCACCCCAATATATATCTATCATACTGCCTGAGGTCTAGCATTCTATGAGTTTGTTGAAAACATGTGCTTGCATCTCGTGATACAGAATAGTTATTCAAGCTCTTAGTGTGAAGCCTTCACCTCTGCATTTTCTCGGTGTAAAATCCTATCTAAAAGGTGCACCTTGTTGCCTTGCTTATGAACTCAAGACAAATAAATGCATTCACCTTCCCGGACAGTGGAATTCTATTGCCTGCATTCCTATGGCTTGAGGGCGGAGATCAGACAGTGAAGTGAGAAAGTGCAGACTTGGTTCCCCTTTAGAAATTCAATGAGGGCCTTGTTAAGGGTGGGATGCTGATTACTTGTTTTTCAGAGTATTGCAGGTTGATAGATGGTAAGAATGAAGGGTACGGGGAAGACTGCAATTCTATTGTTCAGGTGAGGAAGCTTCTAGGCAAGGCCTTTCCTTTTGTGTGTCTGATTACTGCTACAGGAAGGCTGAATAACAGTCAGATGGAAGATCTCACCTTTCATTGTGGATATTTTTTGGGTGCTTCAGACTGGAGACAACCCCACTGCTACCTTCCCTGTGATGCATTACTTTACACAATTTCACTAAAACTGACTCGGTTAGCCTTCATTCAACCCTGATCACCACAAGGTAATGGGAAGAGCATCTGAAGCTCAAACACTTAAAGTACATTCCTGATTTACATTTTCCCTCCATCTGATTTATGAGAAAATGAAACCAATTTTTTTAAATCTATTTACCCACAGGTGATGGTGGTGTGTGTACTGGTATTCTCACAGCCAGTGGAGCAACAAAACTATAGGGCGCCCACCTGCAAAGTACATGGAGGGGGGGGTATCTCGGGACCCAGTCAGCAGTAGCGGCCCGTGGAGGAAGTTCCGTGGGGCGGTGAGGCGGGGCGGGGGAGGGGCAGGGTGGGGGGTAGTAAACACCGGAATATGGATGAACGGAGGTAAGTAAACAGTTAAATAAATAAAACGAATTTCATTGCGTGCGCTGCAACGCATTTTGCAATGCCTCCACGGGCCGCTACTGCCAGTCAGGACCTCTCAGGCCAGGAGCCCACCACCCGTAACAGTGCCAGAGGAGGCCCCCTGGAGCTCGGTGGGGCCCCCACACAGTGGGGCTGCAGGATATTGTTACACCACAGCTCACAGCCTATAATAATATTGCAGAACACACAGATAATGTTTCTCTCAACAGTTTTTCATGCAATGTCAAGAGGCCTCCACAATATTCCTAAAAACCCTGTATTAAGACTTCAATTGCTGACTCCTTGCTCTTTCCAGTGACTCTCTCCTCCCTTTCCATCCTCTGCATGACTCCTCTCTCCAAGCACAGCCTACTCTAAATCACATGCATGATTGCCTATATTCCTATTCTTCTATCTCTACAAAATTCCCACACCTCATTTAAAAGATCACAATCTCTCCTTTAAGAGTCATACCCCTGCAAACTAACAACACCTAGGGGCACATGCATCAAGCTAGGCAATTGCGATTCCTTAATAGTGATTATTAAGGAATCGCTATTAAGGAATCACAATTGCCTATGCATGTAGGTTTTGCAAAAATATTTGCGATTCCTACAAATTCCTTAATTGCGAATCGCAAATTGCGATTCGCAATCAAGGAATGTCTATCCATTCATTCCTATGGGCCTAGTGGCCCATAGGAATGAATGGGAAGCCATTCGCAATTTGCGAGTACCAAAGAGGTACTCGCAAATTGCGAATGCAATTTGAAGGGTGCTAGGGGGCCTTAAAGGCCACCCTGCTGCACCCCCAAATTTGGCATCTGTGCTCATGTGGCACACACATATGCCGTAAGGGCATATGTGTGCGCCACATGGCACTTTGAAAAATGCACTTTTGTGCATTTTTCAAAGTTTTTGCAAATTACCATCAAGTTCAGATTGATGGTAATTTGCGACCCCTATTAGCGGAATCGCTATGTTTTTCAGTTTAGTGCATTGCATTTAAATATAGCAATTTGCGATTCCTTAAATGCAATCGCAATTAAGTAATCGCAATTTTGTGATTCCTTAAATTGCGATTTTTGCATTTGGGATGATGCATCCCAAATGCAAAAATACAGGTCGCAAAGGGGCAGATTCTGCGAATCTGCCCGTTTGCGACCCGATTTTCGGATGATGCATGTGCCTGCTAGTTTCCTGTAGCTTTTCCATTAATACCACCAACCAATGCCTGAACTCTCATTTGCCCCCTCTTCAACTAAAGATCACACCTAACTTCTATTAATTTAATATACTATATAGAAACTGAAGTAAATGCACAGCACAGTTTTTTAAGAGTGCAAGACTATTCCCAATAACCTACAATAAGCTTCCCAAAAAACCTACTGCCCCTGAGTTCCGGAGCAATATGCTGCCCAGCGTAAAGCGCTGCAAATACTACTTCAGGGATACTAAGTACTATATAAATGCAATTACGATACAATACAATATATACCACACACACTAATACCATAACGCTCAATGGTTGGGCAGTCAATTGTAGTTTGTACAGACTGCATAATACTGCTTGCAACGCTTGACACTCTTGCATGGGACGAAACTGCATGCATCACATCCATCACCCAGTTCTGTGCCAGTCCACACCAACAAACCACACCTGCCAATCTGAGCAGGCAAGGAATAACTGAAGAGATCTGCCACCTGTCGCTGGCCAACCGAGGGCTTTAATTTAATCCACCACTGCGGGTCCCAACTAGATACATAACAGGACCAACTTTTGACATCTCACAATAGCAATCAGATAGTGAATGATAGTAACAATGGCCACCCCAGCAGATCCCTGATTAATGTCTTCCTCCAATCTACGCCTGCTCAGAATGATAAACTTTAAACAAAATATTTCAGAATGGACAACCCAGTGCAGTAACCAGCTAAGTGGACAATGGAAGTGAGAAATGCCATAAATGGACCTGCAGAGCTGCTCAACCCGGTTAGCTTACTGACAGACATAAACTGCGCAACTGTCTCTCACACTTCCTCATTCATCACACTGTTCAGGGCTTTGTCCCATAACACAGTGTTCCTCAGGCACGACATGGAAACACTTTCCACATAGAATCAAAACAAAGACAATAGCCTTCCAACCACGAGCGTTTTCAGAACCCCACATAGGGTTAGTAAGTGCTACGTAAATTTTGCAATACAGTACAATGCAAATAAATGTGAGTGTCCTGCCCTTGAGAAAATAGCTTTAGACTCTGGATCGAAATGCCTGTTAAATATCATGATGCTACAGTTGTTTCCAGTGCTATCAAGTAGGAATGGGGAAACAAATAGTGTTACATTAGCACTTGAGGGTTGTGGCACCTGTTTGCAGGACATCACACTAGGGCATCACCCTGTGCAAAACAGGATAGATACTTTCTGGTATTTATCCAGTGACATGAAATTCATTGCTTGTTTTTACTGGTGATACAGAATCACTGAAAGCGTCACACATCGGGCAATAGAATGGTACACATAAGCACAATAAAACAATGGAAATGTCATACACAAGCTAGATCAAAAACTGGCAGCTATGCATTCTGTCATGGTTTTATTAAAACAATGCTCCCTGACTGGTTTTCGAAAATTGAATAATTGAGAATATGAAAGTCAATCGTTTCCCTTTCACTTGCACCTTCACTTTATTGATTTTTTGTCATTTCATAAAACTGGAATTATGGGCTAGAGGCCTCAAAAATGAAAGGGACCCAAGCCCCCTATGAATGGTATCACTAATTTGAGCTTTCTATTTCATATTTAATTTTAAATTACATTAGATGATAGTTGTGTTACAGTAGACTGTGGGTCCATTTAAAACACAGCCTGTGAGTGAGCCTTGCAACACTCCTGTGTGATGTAGGAAAGTGTGCTGAATTACGATTGAACTGCTCCTTAAAACTGGAGGTTCAAAACATTTTAATGTCTCTTATGTCCTTCGGCAAACAGAGATTACTTTATCTCATCTGCAGATCGGAACACTTTTTGGCGTTCTTCTTGTATGTGTTACAGAGAATGGAGGGGCATATTAGCAAGGAATAGCGATATTTATCGCTAACCGCACTTAGCGCGACTTTGGTTAACGCCGCCTATCGCTGGAAAATATCGCTGAGATAACACCCTATTAGTAAGGTTTATCTCCATAGCGATATTATTTCCAGCGATAGCGGTAAAATGTGAGAATATCGCTGGAAAAGCAGCGATATTCTCGCATTATCGCTAAGGTGGATTCAGCATTAGAATCCACCTCCTATACCTTAAACAGGTAAGTCATCCTCACTAGCAGGAGATAAAATATAGCGATAAACGCGCTTAGCGCGAATTATAATATCGCTCGCCTGCCTTGCTAATAGGGGTAGTGGGATTAGCAACTGTTTTCAGTCGCTTTTAGTAGGGAACGCTTCCTTGCATGTCATTAGCGATAATTATCGCTGACATGCAAGGCGATGGTTAACGCGGCCTCTAACGCCTGAAAGCTGTCGCTAACGCCTGTTAGCGACAGCTTGCTAATAGGGCGATAAAATTATCGCCGCTTTAGCGGCAAAAGTGCCGCTAAAGCGCGATAAAGCCCTTGATAATATGCCCCGGAATCTCTTAATTTAGATGATGAAAAAATAGTTTTACCTTTTGCTGAAGAGAGAACGGAACCTTAAGCTTAAACTGTGCAGAAAATGAAAAGCTGGTTTATTCATGCAAAGTGACACCCTTTTAATACCGTCAACAATAAAGAGAAACAGCTCTTGGTCGTAAAAACAAACATTTTTATTCATGAAGCAAATTATGAAGAAAAACGAATCAGTCTACAATGTGATGCCCGCATGCTTTCTTCTGATCTTGTAAATAAAGTTCCTGCTGCGTTGCCTAATCACTGTCCAAGGGCAAGGCCCGGCCCACCTGCAGGTGGATTAGTAGCGGGGCAGGACCTCCAGGTCTCGGTAAAGAGACACTGGACAGTCTCACTTTGACACACGTCGCCAACCAGAGCCGGCGTTAGAGCTGGTAGCGCCCGGTGCGACAATGTTTGTTGGCGCCCCCCAATGACCACCTCCACCATGGATTCCCTCACCACCACCCTTTAACAGTGCCCAAGTCTCCATAACCACTGTCTTTCAGATGCATATGTAGCACACTCTCTTAGATACAAATATAGTGCCACTCATACCAGTGCAGGGTGTCAGAGCACTTTGCTTCACACACACATTACACAAAGACAATCAATCATATGTGTGTAATGTATAGGAAATGTTAGATAAGACAAAGGACTACAAGGTGTAGGAGTCACGTCAGCAATACTGGTAGGCAGAATATTTAATAGTGCTTGGTCTGGAGAAGCACAAACTCAGAATTTAAAAAGGAACACCATAGTTGGGGGGTTCTCTTTAATAATGAGAATAGATTTCTGCCTAAATTAATCCTTTTTGCAACATTAATCTTTGCTCAAATCTATACTTTGCAGGGTGCATGCAGTTCTTTGATCAAAGTTGATAGTTCAGTACAATTACAATGCATAGAATATATATAGGTCAATGGGTTACTGCTTTTAAAGAGTCATCATTTTGTTTCTTGCAATTTATAAATTCAAATCCTATATTAGGATTTTTACCTATAAATTGCAAGTAACAAAATGATGTCTCTTTTAAAATGAGTAACCCACTGACCTATTCACATTCTATGCACTTTGTAATCTGCTCGGTACTTGTTTTCTGCAACGGGCATATTAACCCTCTGCACTACTTTATAGTGCGTCAAAACCCCAATTAAACAAAACTCTGATCTCTCTTCAGGAAGAACATTAATCACAGCATTTATCCTGACATATTTTTGTTGCCCGGAAATTGCTGGAGGAAACGAGCGTCTCAGCAGCAGGTGCTTTAAAATAACAATAGACTTGCAAACACGGCGCCCCCTGGAAGCCAGCACCCGGTGCGGTGGCACCGGTCACACCGCCCTAGAGCCAGCCCTGTCGCCAACGTGCTGTGCTCGGTGTCCCTCCTCTCTAGGAACAGTGAGCGGGTGCTACAACTTTGCAAGCCAAGGGCACCGGCTACAGCAGGCTTTGCGCTTGCTAACGTTAATGCAGTGCCCCGCCTGGCAACACTTGTACAAAACCACATGTGCAGAAGACAAATACATGCTGCAAATGTGCGCCTGATGCTGCCAGCTTTTTGTCTACAGTGCCACCTCACACAATAGGGTTAACATCACAGTAGGCTGGAATTGTATTAAAAAAAAAAAACTGTCCAAGTTTGAAACATCAATATAATGCATTATATTTTTTAATCTAACGGCTAAACGGCTCAACTGCTTGTTCGGACAAAAGTTAATAGGAGCCGGGGGTCGCAAGCAAAGTGGCAGGGGCCGCAACAGGTGACCTAGGGATCGCAGTTGCGACCCCTGGCGACCCCCAATCGACGTCCATGAAGTTACAATACACATAGTCAAATTAACGGGGAGATTAAGTGATGTGGCAAGCATCACAGGATATTGATCTGACGCCAGGACTCAAACGTAGTAGTTCCCTAGTTCCAAGGTCAGCTGTCCAGGCTACATCACCATGTCCTTGCCCCCACCCCCGGTCTCCATATTCCTCATCTCATCCATATGCCTCTCCCCACTCTCTGCATTGCTTTAACTTCTCTCCCGACCCACTTTCCAGGTAGTTTTCATTACCAGAGTCAATATGTCCCAAAGTGAAGACCTGTTGACTTTGCCAATGCTTGTTTTAAATGGTCACCAAGCCCGCTACTATCAGATCGTGAATTTCCCACTCCCTTCAATGTGCCCAAACACCCGACCGGATAAACATGAGTACTGCTAGCAAAACCATGTTCTGTAGTCTTTGATAATAAAATGAACCAAACAATTTGAACATGGGAAGCTGATTGAAAATCAATAATCGTCCTTGCATTTGTTCAAGATGCAGCCAGCATGGGACATGGAGGCAGCCATCTCTATTACTAATTAGCATTGCTCCCGCCTCCCAGCTGCACGTCCCTCCCCCCTCCCCTACTTAATGGCGGTCGCTGCGCGGTCGCGCCGCACGCAGGCCGAAGGCGCGCCTAAGGCAAGCCCGTCTGCGCCCGTCCGTGAACCGTCCGCGGCCAGCGACAGGAACCCTGAATCTATGAGCCCCCACCGCTACAACTCCGCTGCTCTCCACGCACTCAACCCCGGAAGAAACAATGACTGCCAAAGTTCTACACCGAACACCACCCATGGCCAGTTCTCCTGCCGACACTGCCAACAATCCTTCACCATCGACATCGCCCCCACAACCACTGAACCCTCACCGGACACCCGCACTCCCGAAGCACTGACATGCATCCTCCTCAACGTGAGCTCCCTACACAGACACGCCATAGAGATCTGGGACCTGCTCGACACTCTCTCGCCCGACGTCGCTTTCTTCACAGAAACCTGGACCAACACCACCTCCGCACCCAACATCGCCACCGCCCTCACCGACGGATACAAGATCCAGAGAAAGGACCGCCCCCACCGCCCAGGAGGAGGACTCGCCATCGTACACAAGAGCTCCCTCCGACTATCCACCTCCAGCACGAGCGACCCCCTCTCCAACACAGAACACATCCACTTCCCGATCCAGACCAGCCCCAGGACCACAATGCGCGGCACCCTCGCCTACAGACCCCCCGGACCTTGCACCCTCTCCGCAACCACCATTGCCGACCTCATCGCACCCCACGCCATCATCTCAACGGATTACATCCTCATCGGAGACCTGAATTTCCACCTCGACAACCGCAGCGACCCCGACGCCACCACCCTCCTTGACAACCTCACCATCCTCGGACTGAAGCAGCTTGTCACCACCCCCACCCACAGAGCCGGACACACCCTCGACCCCATTTTCGCAGGAGGGACAAACATCCACTTCAGCCACACCACGCAACCCCTCTGGACAGACCACCACTGCGTACACTTCACCTTCAACACCACCACCGCACCCAAACCCACCCTGCGAACACATCGAAGAAACTGGAGCAAGATCACAGAGGAACACCTCAACACCACCCTCCTCCAAGTCCCCCCTCCGCCACGACCGACGCCATTTCCACAGCCAAAGAACTTCACCGCTGGATCTCCAGCTGCGCCGACTAGCTCGCACCCCTCCGCCACCCTGTCAACCGACACCCCCTGAAGGCCGCCTGGTTCACCACCGACCTCCAAGAAACCAGGCGCTTGTGCAGATGACTGGAGAAAATCTGGCTGAACATGAAAACCACTGAAGACCAGAACAACTACAGTAACGCCCTGAAGGAATACCACCAGCTCATAAGTGCCACTAAGCGGACCTTCATCAAGAACAAAATCCACACCAACGCAACCAACTCCAAAGAACTCTTCAATGTCATACAACAATTCACCAAACCCCCCAGCAAAGCCACGGATGTAACACCATCCAAGGACCTCTGCAACAAGCTCAGCTCCTACTTCCACCTGAAAATCAAGGCCCTCTACGACAACTTCGGCGAACAGACTCCGGACACCACCCCCCTCCCCACCACCGACAACCAGCCGACCATCACAACCTGGAATCCTGCTACCACTGAAGACACCACCACGACCTTGAAGAACACCCACTCAGGAGCCCCCACGGACCCCTGCCCACCGCACATCTACCACAGAGCCGCCACCGCCATAGCACCCGAACTGGGCCGGACCATCAATGCCTCCTTCAAATCCGGCACCTTCCCTGACGACTGGAAGCGGGCAGAGGTCAAACCCCTCCTCAAGAAGCCCTCGGCAGACCCAACGGACCTGAAAAACTACCGGCCCATCTCCCTCCTCCCCTTCACGGCCAAAGTCACCGAGAGATTCGTAAACGCCCAGCTGACCGCCTTCATCAAAGAAAACGCCATCCTAGACCCCTCCCAGTCTGGATTCCACAGCAACCACAGCACCAAGACCGCCCTCCTCACCGCCACCGATGACATCCGCATGCTACTCGACCAGGGCCACACTGCGGCCCTCATCCTACTAGACGTCTCTGCAGCCTTCGACACCGTCTCACATCACACTCTCGCAGCCAGACTCCATGACGCCGGGATACGAGGAACCGCTCTCAACTGGATCCGATCCTTTCTCTCCGGCAGAACCCAGAAGATCAGACTCCCACCCTTCCTCTCCGAACCCACAGAGATCAACTGCGGAGTACCCCAAGGATCCTCACTCAGCCCCATGCTCTTTAACATCTACATGGCCCCCCTCGCCACAATCGTCAGACAGCATGGGCTCAGCACAGTATCAGACACCGACGACACCCAGCTCATCCTCTCCCTCACGAAGAACCCCGAAGACACCAGACTCTGCTTCCAGGAAGGAATGAAAGACGTTGCAGCCTGGATGAACACCAGCTGCCTGAAGCTCAACTCAGAGAAGACAGAGGTCCTCGGACCATCCACCACCGTTTGGGACAACACCTGGTGGCCCTCCGCCCTCGGGAGCCCACCCACCCCATCAGACCGCGCACAGATCCTCAGCATCATCCTTGACTCCTCCCTCAGCATGACCCACCAGATCAACTCCATCGCCTCCACCAGCTTCAACTGCCTCTGCATCCTCCGCAAAACCTTCAAATGGATCCCCCCGAATGCAGAAAGACCGTCACCTAACGGGCTCATAACCAGCAGATTGGACTATGGCAACGCCCTCTACGCCGGAATCAACAGAACTCTCCTACACACGCTCCAAACCATCCAGAACACCGCAGCCAGACTCATCCTCGGAACCCCTTGGCACGAACACATGACCCAACACCTACAATACCTCCATTAGCTCCCTGTCGAGAAGAGAGTAACCTTCAAACTTCTCACCCATGCCTACAAATCCCTCCACAACATCGGACCCAAATACCTCAACGAGAGAGTCTCCTTCCACGTACCCAAAAGGAATCTCCGCTCCGCCGACCTCGTCCTGGCAGAAACCCCACGCATCCGCAGGAACAGAGCAAGCGGTAGAGCCTGCTCCTACGTCGCAGCCAAGGCCTGGAATGAGCTCCCAGTCAACATCAGGCGCTCCAATACCCTGCACACCTTCAGGAAGAACCTCAAGACCTGGCTCTTTGACTGAACCGGAGCTGCACCCTCCTCCCCCCCACCCCCCAGCGCCTTGAGACCCTCACAGGTGAGTAGCGTGCTTTATAAAACCCTGATTTTGATTGATTGATTGCCTCAAAACGGAAGATAAAAAAGATCATAAACTTCTTTCTCTTCCATGTGACAGCACAGCTTCACACAGCAAGTCAGTGTCTGACAGTAAAACAAAGTCAACACATTGTCATTACATTTGTATTACAGCACTGAAGTGCAGACATGAGTTTATGTGTGGATGCATGTATTTCTGTATTGGTATACATGTATGAGTGTGTACTTGTATGTATGTGTATTTAAGTATAAATGTGTATATATATGCATTTATGTATGTATGTGTCTTTATCCATACATCTAGGTGCACATGTTGTCTTTATTCCCATATCTATGGCCTTTAATATTAAGTGAATGTACACATAGATATGTGTTAGAAACAGGGGCCTCTAGTTGGCAGAGGTAGGCACCTTTGTCCAAATAGGGGCCCTTGCTTCTTGTCAGGGTAAGGGGGATACACACATTATATAACCCATGCTCACCCCTTGGTAGCTTGGCACGAGCAGACAGGCTTATCCCAAAGGCAATGTGTAAAGTATTTGTACCAACACTCACAGTAACACAGTAAAAACACCACAAATGGACACCACACCAGTTTAGAAAAATAAAGCATCTTTATCTAAACTAAACAAGACCAAAACGACCAAAATCCAACATACACAGTTAAAAATATGACTTTCAAACGATTTCAAGAACTTGTACCATGGAAAACTATGGATGCTTGACTTTTTACCAAAGTACCTGTAGATGCGTCAAAGTTCCAAAGGCCAAACAGCCGGAGAGTCAGAAAACAAAGAAATGTAATACTCCTGAGACCTTGGGGAGGTGATGCGACAGTTCTGCGACACGCAGAGGACAAGTTGCGTCAAATCCGGTCTGTATGGGAAGTGATGCGTCGATCCTTCGTGATGATTACGGTTCACAGGTGATGCGTCGGGAAAGCGTGCTGCACAGGTACGATGCGTGGAAATCCGGTATGCGTTGGCGATTGTTGCGACAGCGTCGAGCGGCGCTGCGTCGGTCCTCTTCAGCCGCGATCCCTCAATGCATCGATTCTTGCAGCGGCGACAGGTGCTGCGACGGTTTTCACAGCGGCACGGCGATGCGTGGAAATTCTTCTCATGCCGTGGAGATGCATCAAGAAAACAGCCGCAAGAAGAGCGATGCGTTGATTTTAGCAGTTCTTCACATTTCTTCTTTCTTCCAGCTCCCAAACACCAGCAACAACCTCCAGAGGCCCAAAACTGGCACAGGCACCTCTTATCAGGCTAGAACTCACAGCAGCAGAGTTCAGGGGAGCTGGGGGTGAAGTCTTTGTGTCCCTGAGACTTCAGAACAGGAGGCCAGCACACTTCAGGCCCTTGGAGATATCCTTCAAGCAGGGACACAGCACACAGCAAAGTCCTTCTCCTTTCCTTGGCAGAAACAGCAACTGCAGGTCAACCCCAGACACACAGCAAGGGCAGTACTTCTCCTCAGTCTCTCCATGCTCTTCTCCTTGGCAAAGGTTCCTCTTGAATTCCAGGAATGATCTAAAGTCTGGGGTTTTGGGTCTGATACTTATACCCCAAAATGTCTTTGTTCTCTTTGTGCAAGGGGCTCTGAGTCCAGTTCAAATCAGTTCTGGGGGGCACTCTGCAAGTGCACAGCAACATCCATTGTCAGTGTGAGTCTTGGCTCCAGACACACCACAGGGGGGCGGAGCCAGCATTGTGGAAGGGAGGCACAGCCCTATTCAGGTACAGTTGCTACTCCTCCCACCACTCCAAATGCAGATCAGGCATATTCAGCCTAGTGCTGACTCATCCAGACTCCTGGAGCCACTGCACCTCCCCAGCCCCTGTCACTCCAAAGCCAGACAGTCAATCTACAAACAGGCAGAGGCACACAGGATGGTTGAACAAGAAAATAGCCACTTTCTAAAAGTGGTATTTTCAAACACACAATTTAAAAACCATGGGGCATATTCTCAAGGAACTATCGCCGAGTTAACAGCACTTTATCTCAGCCAAAGTCGCGATAAAATCATCGCCCCATTCACAAGCTGGTGCAAACAGCCGATATCACCACTTTACCTGCGATAGCACCCGCAAAAATCATCGCCACAGATGAGCCGGCAGCTAACGCTAATGATATGCAGAGTAGGCGTTCCAGTGCAAAAAGCCGCAACAACACCACTCCACAACATTCTCAACGACCAGCCAGATCGGCAATAAGATCACAAAAAATGCGCTAAGGCACGTTAGCAGCAGGAAACTAACACCTGCTCCTACCTGGTGTAAAGTCGTACGACAACCGGCACCAGACAAGGGAGCACAGCCCATAGCAACACATGAAGAACAACAGATGCCCTGGAGCTACCGATCATGCAGCCCGGAGCCGCAATAGGTCAACCACACCCACCCCAACCACCCCCAGGACCCCCCCAAGGGCCCTACCCCAGGCCCCCCCACCCCCCCCTTCGGACAAAGATATTACACCTCAACTCCACGAAATCATGAACCAAACAAATCGCCTGAAGTCGCACAATCACAACACCCAACATACATGTGTGGTCAGAAAAAAGGAAATCATACATCCATATCATAATATCCAAACAATACGTTTATTACAGAAGAAACCAAAAAAAAAAATCTGAAGAGGCATGGCGGGTCGTCTCCGGACATTCTGTAAGTCACAGCCTGCAAAACAGAAACATGGATCAGAAGGTGTGCCATGCGCCCATCAAAGTACAGAGAGAGAGACCGAAAGAGAGAAAGAGAGAGGGAGAGAAGGAGAGAGAGGGAGAGAGGGGGAGATGGAGAGAGGGAGAGAGGGAGAGAGAAAGAGAGAGGGAGTGAGGGAGAGAGGGAGAGAGAGGGACAGAGGGAGAGAGGGAGAGAGAGAGGGAGAGAGAAAAAGAGGGAGAGAGGGAGAGAGAGAGAGGGAGGGAGAGAGAAAGAGAGGGTGAGAGAGTGCCGACACTGCGGACCTAGGCCTCACTGCTCACCTGCTGCCACCGGTGTGTCTCCAACCACGTGCCGGTATTCACAGCAGTCCCCCAGGTCCCTCATCTGAAACAGTTTCCAGAGACATGAATGGCAGAGTCCATACAGTTGCACACGCCATCATTGCTTGCCCGCCCCTGCGCACACAGGCTGCTGCACCCCAGCCCCTCCCGCTGCCCAGCGGTTATTGCCCGCCCCTGCGCAACCAGGCCTCACTGCTCACCTTCCGCCACCGGCGTGTCTCCAAGAGGGCCCACCACGTTCCGGAGGGATCTCCAAGTCCGGTGCCCGCGACCATGTCACCCTCCACAT
The DNA here is from genome assembly GCA_963921515.1 of Calotriton arnoldi. Lineage (NCBI taxonomy): Eukaryota > Metazoa > Chordata > Amphibia > Caudata > Salamandridae > Calotriton > Calotriton arnoldi. The sequence goes on along the minus strand of CAWUFW010009058.1, from coordinate 570,551 downwards.
CATGCAGCCCCGCACCGCGGGCCACCAGGTCACACACATGACTCTGGGTCTTGATTACGCAATGGCAGAGACCACAGCAGTGCACACGGCATCATCGCAGGCTGCACACCCGCTCAGCACTTTAGGTGCCCTTATCTCACTGCACTGCAAGACACCGTCCCGTGGCGGTGTGCCTGTGCCTGCCGCAGTGTATCCGGTGCCACCAAGTCTGTGCACCGCTAGCCAAGGACCCTTAATGATTGAGTCCCGTGGTGCGGATGCCATCATTTCACCCCCGGCACTGGGCAATGTGAGGTGGCAGGGCCCTAGGCCCTCATGCATACATGAGAACTACACGGAGACACCCAGTCAGAGAGATTGGAAATGGCGTCCAGCACGTGCGCCAGGCCCTTTTCATTGGCAGGGTCACATGTCCTCTGATGCCTGTGCTGGATGGGTCTGGCGTGGGTGTACACCAGCCGTGAGGGAGTGGCTGTGGCATGCTGACAACTAGACCTGTGAACTGCAGATCCCAACTGTGAAGACCTGGGACATGTAGCGTTTTTGTCCCCCCCTGTGTGCGTAATTGGAGTGGGCTGTCCTGGTGTATGCCAGTCCAGCGTAAGGCTGTGAACAATGACCCGGGGGCTCTTGCCGTGGTTCCATCCTGGGCTGGAAAAGGATGTGACTACTGGATGTGTCTCCGTTGTAGTGTCGGTGCCACCCGGACCGCAATCGGCAATGTGTCACCCTGTGACAAAAGTCCCACAACATGGGCAACATGGACGTAAGGGTGAATCACTGACCCTACACTCATCCATATGTCCACACTTGAAAGATCATAGACATCACACATCTGTGTGAATAAGAATGTTTATTGCACATTCAAGGCAGTGTTGCAGCTGGAGCAGTACAGGGCCATGCCAACCCCACTTCACATTGTCGGCCCGTGGAGGGCCAGCCAGAGTATTTCAGGGAATGACAGGTACATCAGGAGAGGAGGACTTCAGTCCGCAGTCTGATAGCTGTGTCATTGGTGACCAATCAGAATATGGCAGTCCATGTCGAGGTCCAAGGTGAGTGTCGCAGAGTGCATCGGGGGACAGTGGAAGGTGATAATGCAGAGGGCAGAACCAAGCAGAAACAGGCCACAGGGCGGAGATGAATGCAACTGCGTCCTCCTGACCACGATGGCAGAGTCATCCGCATCTTCGTCCTGTGCTGTTGCATGTGCCTCACATGTGGCTGGTGGTGTTCTGTCTCCAGCACTGTGTGGCACTGATACATCAGGGGCTGGAGATGTGGATGGGGTGGTAGCAGCAGCATGCATCAGCGCCAGGCCTTGTGGCAGCAATGTCATGAGGAGGGTCTTCAGGGCATTGAGGGACCCAGCTACCTCTCGCTGGTGTGCAGCCGTGGCAGCCGCTCTTTCCGCCTGCGTCCGCTCCATGTTCTCCATGATCCTCCACATGTGTCCCAACTCCCTGGCGAGATCGATGGAGGCACTCTGACTAGACAGTCGTTCTTGTCGCAGAGTCAGGACTCTAGCGATGTCAGCCATGGTCCATTGGAGAGCATGGGGCGGACTGTGGGTGTCCGTTAGGAACTGTGAGTGGTCCCTAATGGGACTTAGACACCCACGTATGGCATCTAGTTTGGCTGCCATGTGGTCAAACCCCACCTGCACCTGTTCAGCCAGCTTCTCCTGGCACCCCAACACACGGCGTTGGAAGGCCATGTGTTCGTCATGGGGGTCCTGGGAGGCAGCCGTGGTGGTGGGTGCTGCCTGCTGTGTGTGCTGTGCAGGGGGTGGGTTCTCTTCGTGGCAGCTGGGCTGCCCTGATCCTGGAAGTGGGCTGCGGAGGCTCTCCACGAGATGTTGGAGGGCGTCGGACTCGAAGGTGTGTTGGTCCTCTTCGTCATCAGAGAAGAGAGGTTCGGACTGCTCTGCAGGAGGTGTTGGATTTCCCCCTGCAATGTGAAGGGGAGATGCAGTTTAACATCGTGTTCACATGTATGTTGACGCATTGTACATGTTTACATTCAGACTGCATGACAGTGTACATTGTGACTGTTTGGGGGGAGCTGCCTATTTGATACGGGACAGTGGACATTCCAACTGCATCACGGATGTGTGTTTGTACTTGTACATTGTCAACTCACATTTCCCTGCAGTGCCAAATGTGATTGGCCAGTTTCTACGCACATGCGGCACCAGTTGTGTACTCTGTTCTTTTGTGGACGTGTTGCGGTTTGTACCACATTGTTGTCAATGTTGATGTGCTCTGCATGTAATGTGTGTGTGCCACATTTTGTGGGAGTTGCCCCTGCAGCTCTGATTTAGCTGCCCTCATCCCTTTCATGTGGTGTGCCTCTGGGTTCTGTGCTTATGCATTGCTGAGATGTTGCATACCTGTGTGCATTGGTCTCTTGGTGGGAGTTGTGGGTCTGGGGCATGGTTTGTCCGCAGATGTGCTATGCTTAATTGTGCGTGTGTGCCATTGTGCCCATCTCCCCCTGTCCCCCCAGTCCCTGGTGGTTACTCACCCTGTTGCTGTTGTGTCCGGTCATGTTGAGCAGTGTACGGTCCCCTGACTCCTGCCACCGTCTCCCCACTGATGACTGTGGACACCATTTCCTCCATCTCGTCCAGCTCCTCCTGTGGCGCTGGACTCCCACCTCCAGTCTGCATTGCTGCCTTCCGGTTGTTTGCGAGTTTCTGCTTGGTTTTGCGCTTCACATCATTCCAGCGCCTCTTGACCTCGTCCATTGTCCTCTTCAGCACTCCGACTGCATTCACCTTGTCCACGATGGTCTGCCATATTCCATTTTTAGTTGCCAGTGACACAGTGGAGGTGACGAACAGTGATTGATGGTGTTCTATCACCTCCATTATCAGGATCCTGTTTTCCTGCGGACTGAACTTCGTCTTCCTCTTCTTCTTATCCTTGCCCTTCCCGGACCCCGAGGTCCCAGGCTGGTCCTTCGTGGGGCTTGAGGGGTTCTGGTTGTCCTCTGTGCTTGTTCCGGCTGCCTCCATTGTGCTTCGCTGTTGTTTGGCTTTTGTTCGTATGTTTTTTTTTCTACTTTTATAGTGCATTTTCCCGCATGACGCGTGAGGATTGCAGGCCTGTCGCTGGTTTTCGCTGATTTTTGTAACGCGGTTGGCCTCATTGCAACTTTATCCGTGTTCGTGTTTCGCATTTTTGCGGCGTAGCGTTGATTTTAACGCGGTCATTTGACGCATTATCTTGTGACTATCGCATGGTACCGCCGTGTTGTGAATACCACGTTAACACGGAGTTGTTTTCCCGCGATGGACTGCGCTGTGAGGGGCTGCATTAAGCTACACTTGCGGTAGTTATCACACGTTCTTGGGAATATGCCCCTATCTTTACTAAAAGATGTGTTATTAAATCCTGAGTTCAGGGATACCAAACTCCATTTTTCTATCTTATCCCTATGGGAAGATATGCTTGTAAAATGTTACAAAGCATTCCCCATTCTGTCCTATGGGGCAAGATAGCCTTTCAATAGTGAAAAACGAAATTGGCTGTATTTCACTATCAGGACATGTTACACACACCAGTACATGTCCTACCTTTCACATACTCTGCACCCTGCCCAGGGGTGTACCTTGGGCCTACCATAGGGGTGCCCTATATGTAAGAAAAGGGAAGGTTAGGGCCTGGCAAGTGGGTGCACTTGCCAAGTCGACATGGCAGTTAACAAACTGCACGCAGGCACCACGGTGGCAGGCCTGAGACATCTTTCCAGGGCTACTCATGTGGGTGGCACAATCAGAGCTGCAAGCCCACTAGTAGCATTTGATTTACCAGCCATGGCACACTCAGTGCACTTTACTAGATACCTACTGGTAAATCAAATATGCCAATCATGGGTAACCAATCACAATAATAATTTACACTTAAGCACTGATCAGCAGTGGTAAAGTGCCCATAGTCCTATAACCAACAAACACAGGTCAGAAAAAATAGGAGGAAGAAGCAAAATGTTTGGGGATAACCCTGCAAAAAGGACCATTTCCAACAGTATGCATGTGTTTATGTATGCATAGGACCTTAATTGCCTTTCTGAAATTGCACTTTGTGAAGCAGTGTAATGAAGGAACTACAGTTTCACATTTGCAACTTATTTAAACTTGAACCTACATGGTACAATAAATTCATCAAGATTAAAGGTAGAACCATGTTTCGGAAATCCTGGAAAGACAAAGGTTTATTATGGGTTAAGCAGCTTATTGCTAATAATAAATGTATGTCGTTACAACACACACAATTTCGTTTTCACTTACCTCAATCCTTTGCTCAAAAATATACATTATTACAAGATATTATCACACAAGCATTACAAATCCTTTCTTCCACCAAACAGTTGGAGATCTCTAAAATCCAAATTATATACCCTATATCTTCCAATGTCCCCACTCTTTTCAAAGATATTACTAGGTTCACCATTTCCAGAGATGAGACACAAATTGAACTACAATGGGGAAAAGATTTTAATGTATCGTGGTCAATTCCATTATGGAATAAAGTTTGGATCAAAACCTGTAAGTCTTCTAGAGTAGTACACCATATCCAAACACAATTTTTTTTAAAAATATAATAGATGTCTTATCATGCTGTTTTCATTGAATAGAATGAATTCCACCATTACCTCTAATTATTGGTCTTGTAAAAAGCCCTCAGCTGATATACATCACATGATATTCTTATGTCCTATTACACATCAATTGTGGCTTAAAATATGGAATCAAATTAATTATATGTTATAGTTTTTTAGAAGGTTGGACACAACACACCGCCCCCCCCCTGTACTGAAGTCCGGACGACCTTTGACGCTCTTCGACGCCTGCAGTTATTGGCCTTCCCGACACCAGCGCTCGCACCAAAGCCGTCACCGCCAGCGCCCGCAACCCGTTATCGCAAAGAAGATAACCGACGAGGGTGACGCCACAAACTTTTCTACCTCGCATTGCCTCACCGGAACTGACGCCTCACCGCCGCCACCGCCTAACTTCCCCTTTTCTGGATTTGACGCCTCACCTCCTCACAGATTTGATGCCTCACCTCCCCCGTCGCAACCAGGGAACCGGCTCCACCTCAGCACTGATGCCTCACCTCACGCCATGCATCATCCATAGACTTCATTCCCAAGGTACTGTTGCTTGGGGGTCCATGTGACTCCATTCCCAACACAGCGCACCTCGAAGTCGGTGCCGTACTTTTGATTTGTGCCTGTCACAACGTCGTAATAGTCCCGGTTGGAGCAATTTGTTTCTACAATTGCTATTTTTGAAATAACTATTCTCAAAGTGATATCTTAATACATGTATGTTGGATTTTTGTCTTTTTGGTCTTGTTTGGTTTAGATAAAGATACTTTATTTTTCTAAACTGGTGTGGTGTCCATTTGTGGTGCTTTTACTGTGTTACTGTGTGTTTTGAGTACAAATACTTTACACATTGCTGTTGGGATAAGCTTGCCTGCTTGTGCCAAGCTGCCAAGGGGGTGAGTATGGGTTATCTAAAGTGTGTAACTCTCTTACCCTGACTAGAAGCAAGGGTCCCTACTTGGACAAGGGTGCATACCTCTACCAATTAGAGACCCCTATTTCTAACAATCTTCTTCAATTGTTCTCATGTTGATATTTATATTCAATGGATTATGATATAGTTCTTTAATACGTTGTCTTGTTATTGCAGTTTTTTTTATTTTTCCTTCAATAAACTTTTCTTTTAAACTAAAAAAAAACCTTGAACCTGTCATACTTCTAATGTTGTTTCCATAGCAGGCAATGCAAGCTGATTTGCAACAGTTGGCATCTTCTGTTATTGTGCTCTTGTGTCATAATTTCCTGCTTTTACAGCATTTTTCTCCCTTCTTCCTGAGCCGTAATTTCAAAAGCTAGGTAAAAAGCCTGGACAGGATTTGATGTAGAGCCCCTGAGGTCTGACTCATCTAACTTTATTCTAGATAGGCCTCATCACTATTTTAGATCATGGAGATCACCATTGTAATTCATGGAGGTCACCATCTTCTCCATTTATACAGAATCATTGTTATGTCTGCCATTTGACGGAGATGCCGTCTGACCTTACCTTTCTAAGAACTGCGAAATTGTGAGGTTGTCTGACTGATGATATAACATCTGATGCACCATAAGTCTGCGTCAAGTGCCTACTTATCACCATGTCTTGGTCAAATAACAACAAAGTCCATACATATAGTCAAAATAAAGTGGTCTGAATTGATGTCCTCTTATGTCAGAAACTCCAATCTCTGATAAGATTATGGGGCCGATTCCGATCTCGGCCGGTAGGGCTCCGAATCGGATTCGGCTTAACCGGATCCGATTCGGAGCCCTATTTCCCGACCGATTCGTACGCGCGTCCGGGCGAGCGAGTACGATGCGAAATCGCCGACCGACTCGTCCGGGCGTCCCGACCGCTCCGACCGACTCGTACCCGGGTCTAACCGCACCGACCGACTCGCTCGGACTCGACTCGCACCGCGCAATGGAGACGTTCCCCGGCCGGGTAACTACGATGCGCGCCGCGAGCAGCTCGAAAGAGCAGTCGGAGCCGTACTTTGGGGGTCCGTGTCAGACCCCCCTGTACGCGTAGCCGCGCGAGTCGCACACAGGGGGGACCCATGGGTCCCCCCTACCTGGGCGTGTACGGCGCGAGTCGCTCGCCGCGTACACGCTGTAGGGGCGCCCTTGTCCGCCTGGCACCCATTGAGTCAATGGGAGCCCGCGTACGCTGCTAGTACGACCGGCTCCCATTGACTTCAATGGGAGTCCGACCGACTCGAGTCCGATGGCATACGTGCGCATCGTACTCGTTCGGTCGGGCTGCACGGGTCCGATTCGGTCGGAAATCTCTCCGGGTCCGGCTCGGTCGGAGAGATTTCCGGCCCAAATCGGAATCGGCCCCTTAGTATATAAGGACTGCCTTTTGAACACTTAATTGAGAGGTCCTTCACCCAGATTATTGCCCCGAGATTCTGCCAGAAGACTGTGTCCCCTATTGCCTGTGCACTTTGAGGGCGCAACACCTCTCTCAGTGCTGATAAAGCCAGTCCCGGAGGAAGGCTACTACCTCAGTGCATGTGTGTCCTTCACAGGGAACACTGCCTTCATGCCTTCGCTGATACCAGCTTTTGCTGCCAATAAGGTATGCATTGTGTTGCTTCTCCCTAAGAAAGTCTAGACTGCAAGTTGCTCTGCTTTGCATGCTTTCTCAGTGTAGCACATTAAAGTAGGTCTTAGAGTGTTAGGTTTGAGATGACATTTTAACCATGTTAGAAATTTTCATTTTTTTCCATTGCTCACAATGTAACTGTTGGAAAGTGGGCTATTAGTAGTGGTAAATATACATCTGCTATGGGCAATCAGGCCACTAAAACAATAAAGGGCTCAGTCTAGGTCTTAGAAAATTATTCGTTAAACAAGATTATAACAGATTCCCATGCTCAACCCTTGGTAGCTTGGCTGCGAGCAGGCAGGCAGGCTCAGCTTTAAAGACAGGTACGTAAAGCATTTAAAAACACCAATTCAGTAAATAATTAATGCACAACACACCTTAAAAATCCAACACCAATTTGTACAAATAGGAAATATTTTTATCTTTAAAATGACACCAAAATGAAAATATTCCAATGTAGGAAACTGGAGATATGAATTTTGGAAAGCACTAAGTAGCACATATGAACCTATATTGCCTTTTGGGACATCTGGTCGCTCTAGACTGGGTCAAAGTTTCAGGCTGACCGTGATGGAGCCCTGCGCGGCTATTCCTCGCAATAGGCCTCAGTCAAAGTTTTTACCTTCTGACTTTTCTGAAGCTTTTCTTCCTGGGGTCCCTCCAAGCTCTCAGCCAGTCCGGATTCGGTGAGGGTTAGCCGGCTTGCTTTGTGACGAGTTCCCGGTCAAACTTGTGAAAGTCTGACCTCCAGAGCTTTCCAGTGGGACAAACCAGGGATCCAGGCCGGCTTGCGGTTGAAGGTGGGCGGCTTGGCTCTCGCGGTTGGTCCCGGTCACCTGTCCTACGTTCGGACTAAGAAACTTCTAGGGAGCTTTTTCTTGTGGGTCCTTCGATGCACTTCACCAGGCCGAATTCAGTGAGGGTTCGCCAGCTTGGGTTTCAGCCTTCTCCCAGTCAAACTCTGGAAGTCGGCCCTCCAGAGCTTTTCAGCGGGATGAACCTGGACGTCAGGCCGGCTAGCGGTTGAGTGTCGCCGGCTTGGCTGGCCAGGTCGAGTCGGTCCACTTATGGAGCTTTTTTACAAAGTTGCTCCAAACTTCTGAAACTTCTTCCTGAAGGTCCCAAAGTGTCCAAAACTTACTACAATGGTCTGGAAGCTCCAAGATGGTTTTTGAAAGTTTGGGACATCAGTTTTCACAATCCACTTGGACAAAACCCTTACAAATCCGCTGGCAGGACTGCAGGCTGAGGATTCTTAGTGGTGATGTTCTAAGTGAGCTCTGTTAACCTGTAGCTTGCAGGGAGTCCATTCTTTAGTCCTCGTGAAGCAAGGTAGTCCACAGGGTTGTAGTTCTGGATTGTGCAGCAGGCACAGTCTTCAAAGTGCAGGGCCTGATTGGTGCAAATCAAACTTCTCAGCATGGACCCTTCTTCTTTCTTGAGTTTCAAGCAGCAGATCTGAGAGGCGAGGCTCTGCCCCTCTCAGATACTTATTCCAAGTTCTCTGGGTCAAGCAGGAGGGCACTCCTTTTCAATGAGGTGCAGGGCAACACCCAGGGTATGACCACATCCTCCATAGTGTGGCACTTTTTTCTCCCAGAGAGCAACATTTCTCCAAAATTCATCATGGCTGATTTTCCAGCAGGCAGGGAAGAGCTGGCTAAACATACCCCCAGGATGGTTAATCTCCATAATCTCTCCCCCTTGCAGCTGCTCATTCCTTTCTTAATCCTACCATCTGGCTAGGTTGAAAGAGGAGAGGTGTAAATGAAGCTGACTTCTTCTGCCTATCTGCTCCTTCCACTGAAGAACATTGTTTACGACCCCTCCTCCTGCTCAGGCATTCCTATGTAGCAGAACCCTGCCATCCCAGTAGAGCTGTCAAACCCCAGGGGCTATTTATCACCTCATCAAAGGAGCCTGGCTAATCCACTTAACTCTGACCAATCAGGACTGACCACTGGAAGGCTGAATTTTGGCTTACAGACAAGGAAGTCGTATAACTTTGTGTCTGTACACTTTAAGAGAAATTCAACAATTTCATATTGTTGGATTTATCAATACCATTCTAGGAAGTCCTTGTATGGTATTTTTATGATTCTCCTAGCTGGAATTATTAGTTAATAACTTCCTGCAATGTTAACCTACGTGGCAGGGGATTTTCAATAGGAAAAATGACTTGGGCCATTTTTCCATCATCCGGGCTTATAAAAACCTATTTTACAAAAACCCCGTCTTTTTCTGCAGGACTTCCACCCCTGGAATGCCTAGGGGAGACTTTAGGGGTTCTGAATATGTAGAAATATTGCATATCCTCACTCCACAGTGCTCCTAGTACAAAATTCGATTTTGGGAAGCACTTTTCAACAATGTGGGGAGTGAAATGTGCAATTTCAGTAAATCCAGGGCATATAAAAATCATTTTATAAGGGTCCTTCTTATACATACCTGGCCCTTCACCCCTCCCTAGGACACCTAGTGGATACCATGGGGGTACCTAATATGCCCAAACATTGTAGTTTATCAGTTTGTTACGTGCCCCAAACACCACATCGAGTTTGGGCACAATCTGTATTTTAAAAGCAGTCCTGCAACCCAGGGCTGCTTTGAAACTGACCTTAGACTTCAGCAGTGCACACATGCAAGTGCAGAAAGGGCTGCTGGCCTCTAAACTGCCATGCCCTATTATATACTAGGGACTTAAATATAGTTTCAATCGTTACTGCCCTATTATGTACTAGGGCCTCATAGGGGAGGTCATGCTCATAATAGGGGTACCCTAACCCATAATGTACCCTAGTGTATGTAGGTGTTTTCACTGTATTCGAAGTGTCTCTTTCAGCATAGCACTGGCCCTGAGCCTGGTTAGGCAGAGCCCAGGGTCAGTCAGATCAGTTACTACCAGTACCAGTCAGCAAAAAGTTGGGGGTGCCCAGGGCACAGGATGAATTTGCAACAGTAATTTCTTGCTGTTTTTATGATATCCTGTGCTGTTGCTTTAGATGTACTGAGAAACAGGTTATTCCTGTCATAATTATCACTTTTATTTAAAGTGCCTATTCTTCTTATGGCAGTGTGAGTGACATTGCAAATAATGAAATAGGTTTGTTTCTGTTACCACAGTGCCCCTGATCTCCTTATAATGATTGTTAGTAACCCAAAAACTATGACTCTATTTCAGTAATGTATTGGATAGGGTTATGTGGGGCTACAGTAACCTGTTTTCACATTCAGTGCTCGTGCATTGAACTGAGTTCACTGGTGTCACCCGTGGGTGGTAAAGAAAACCTTGCAGAACTATGCCAAAGGCGTAATTTATGCAACAGCTAAAGGCATAACCCATGATGTGGGTCTACTTGATAAAGCATCACATTAGATCACACGAATACATAAGGCCATATGTACACTTATATGTGGCCTAATCAATCAAGAAAGGGTGGAGCCAACATTACGCTGCTCCATAGCCATGGAAGCGTTGGCTAACTGATACCCATGTTTCATTAGTTTGGTTTTACTGAGGCTTCCAAGCTGCCTGTTGTATGTTTTGCACGTGGGATTGTTGCAAGACTGCTTCTCATGCTCTTCAAATTTAGTGATAGACGCTTTTTGAGCTGCTGCCTGTGTCACCTCTGTGTAAGAGAAGCTTGTATTGCCTCTTACTATGGTGTGCTTGTTTTGTGTGCAATGGAGGCTTGAAATAATGCTGCTGTTGTCATATGTATTTTGCACAGGGGAAGCATGCTCAGTAGCTGCTATCTGTGCAGCTTTACCTCTAAAGTGGGAAATGGTAATACAAAATTATTCTGTAAGAGAAATGTATCATGTCAGATGTGCCAAAGAAAATAGTGTCAGTGTTGAGACAGTGGGTGCATGGAAGCATTGTAATAAGCGAGAGGATGTAGGTGCCAAATTAGAGCATAGGAAAAACATCATATCTGTGCACATACTATTGATAATGTGATTGCTTATTGTTCTAATTATATGTTGCCAATCAAAATACAATACTGTGTAAACACATGCGCCCCTTCTAATTCAAAACATTACTGCATTTCTAACAAGAGTTAGCAAAGTTAGCAGGCCCAACATTTGAGAGAAAATGCATGTCAGACCTCCGCCTTTTCTTCCTTTTGCTTTTTTGCCAATGCTGATGCATTCGCAAGACCAACCGGTCCAAATGGCGAGACAAATTGGCTTTGCCAGTGCTTGTTATAGGTTGTGTTTTGTATTTAAGGAAGTGGCCTCAAATTGAAGGTCACTTTCTGGTTTTCGAAAGGCAGTGCTGCCGAATCGTGTTACTTACCTGTGGTAAAAAGTGAGCTGTATACGGCAAAAGAGTGGGTGGAAAACATGAACAGAGAATATGTGTGTCAGAAATGGGGGTCTCTAGTTGGCAGAGGTAGGTACCTTTGTCCTAATATGGACCCTTGCTTCTAGTCACTGTAAGGGGAATACACACTTTAGATAAACCATGCTCACCCCCTGGGAAGCTTGGCACGAGCAGACAGACTTATCCCGAAGGAAATGTGTGAACTATTTGTACTCAAAACACACATTAATACAGTGATAACATCACAAATGGACACCACACCAGTTTAGAAAAATAAAGTATCATTATCTAAACTCAACAAGACTAAAACAACATACATGTAATAAGAATATGACTTTCCAAAGGTTTCAAACAACTGGGTTCATAGAAAAATATGGATGCCTGATTTCTCACAAAGTACCTGTAGATGCGTCAAAATTCACAAGGCCAAACAGCTGCAGAGATGGGAAGCGTTGAGAAACAAAGAGATGCGTCAGTTCCTGAGACCATGGGGGAGGCAATGCAACAGTTCTACTGCAGGCAGGAGAAGTGATGCGTCGCATCCGGTCTCTAGGGGGAAATGATGCGTCGACTCCAAGACAATTCTGGTCCGCAGGTGATGCGTCCGGAAAACTTGCCTCACAGGTACAATGCATGGAAATCCGGGATGCATCGGCGATCAATGCAGCAGCGTCGAGCAGCGCTGAATCCATTTCTTCAGCCGTGATCACTCGATGCATCATTTCAAACAGCAGCGACAGATGCTGCATCGGTTTGGCAGTGGCGCGGCGATGCGTGGAGATTCTTCATGTACAGCGGTGCTGCATCGGAAAAACAGCCGCAAGAAGAGCGATGCATTGATTTCTTCAGCTCTTTAGGTTTCTTCAAGCTCCCAACAGCAGGAACAACATCCAGCGGCCCAGAACTGGAACAATCTCCTCCTGGCACATCAGAACTCTAAGAAGCAGAGTGCAGGGGACCTGGGGGTGAAGTCCTTGTGTCCCTGAAACTTCAGAACAGGAGGTCAGCACACACAGGCTCTTGGGGATCTTCTTTAAGCAGGTTCAAAGCAATGTTCCAATCTTTGTCCTCTCCTTGGCAGAAACAGCAACTGCAGGCCAACCCGACACAGCACACAGCAAAGGGACAGTACTCCTCCTGAAACAAACACAAAGTTCCCTTCTCCTTCTACTCTGAAAGCATGAGGATTCGATCCTCTAATTGGATTGGTTAACTTAGTTATAGTAAGGCCATACACTGAGATATAATAAGACAAATTTTACCAGGTTGCTAAATTTACAGTCAAAAATATATAAAATCGTACATAGAATAATCAATTTCTAATCAAACATATGAATTCAAAGGAATGTATTATCAATATTTTATTCAAAAGATCATGTTCTATACGATTGATATTGACAAAGTTAAAAACACATTTAAATCATACATTCATCATATTTTTAAATAAAAGATAAACAATATGTGCAATAAATACATGAAGAACAACTGTTGACGCAGCGTTTCGGTGCTAAGGTGGATCGTCACCTTCTTCAGGACAATAGTTCAATATTTAAAAATCTGAATAGAATGTAAAAACTTTATCAGAAAAACATTTTTTTTAAAACATTCCTTTGTTACATTATTCATGATTTATATTTAGCAACCTAGGAATAAGTCTGCATAGAAGAAAAGTGTAGGCCAAAAATCCAATAGGCTTAAACTCATTAATTTAAAACACAGAAAGATTACTCAAACATAATAGTTTAATACACCGGGTCTCATTCATATTAATAGCAAACCCGTTACATACCTATTGATTTATATGGAAGCTCTTATATTTGCCTCCAATGAAGTTTTGGACGGGTTCCTCGTCTGGTTTTTACAGTCTCATAGCTGCCGGATGATACTATGAGGGAAGAGTATTCCATTAGAATCAGACCCTCTGAGTATTGTCTCATTTCAAATATAGAACGGCCTGAATAAACTTACCCCAATAATTTTCTTTGGAGGGTCTTTGTTTAGTTTTCTCACCCTTCTATTTCTATGAATCCCTTCAGGGCATAAATGTAATACCTACGGGGATATGCAAAAATATGCTATTTGGAATTATTTAAAAAAATATATATCCCCAAGGTTTTCGCATTCTGATTACAGAGCCAATTTCACTTTAAATTGCTAAAAGATAAAACCACTTTTTAATCGTGTGGCTTACCTTTATTAGTCACACTTCGATGGGATCATTCACAAATAACTTTTATATTGTCAGGTCCATCTTAACTCAAAATATAGATCTGAAAAGATTTTTTATAAGGAATTACTTATTACAGAGTATATTAAATGGAAAATAGTTTTTCTGTTTTTATTCTAGTCAGTATAAGCAAGTTAAATTTTACTTATCTCACCTCTAATTAAAATCTTGTTTATTAGATCCACCCACTTTTTCTTCTTTAGGGGTGCTGGTTCCAGTTAATTTTAGTTCTGGTCCAGATTTTATTCTACAGAGACAACATAAGAATGTACACTCAGCTATTGTTCAGACTTTCTAGATTTTAACTTGACCTATAACTGACAATGTTATTTTATAGTCAAAGTTAAGTTAAGTACTCTGTTCTATACATAGAGCAGTATAAAAATGTATTTATTCTTCAAAGTTTGTATATCTAAAAAATCATCTAAGTCTACCTTCATTCTGTTTAGAGAGATATAAAGATCAGAGTTAGCATTCCCTCAATGGTCCCACTTACCTGGTATGAAGTTAAAAGAGCAAGCATCCATCTTGCTGACCTGCCAAATTGAGTCTGAAAGCAGTGTTGTTTTCAGGCTCCTTATATACTCCTTTTGATTGCCTAATTAGGCCCACCTGTCCGGAGAATGACATCACGTTGGATTAAGTGCACTGAATTACCACTCAACCAGGGGGCCATTTTGAAATGTATTTTTGCCTCATGTTAATGAATTGTAACTGCCCGTTTGTTTGATTTTATACTAAAATTGCCCATGCCATGGCATCTGCCATTACCAACAGCTTGTTATGCTCTCTTGGTGCTATAGTCTCGCTAAATTTACGGGGTCAAAATATTGAACTTAATACCCCGTTTTAATCGTAAACTAACGCTATCATAATTAAGGGCGTGAAGCTGGAATCGCGTTAGTATCAATCCCCTACATATCATTTCTTTAATAATGAAAATATCGCTAAGCGAACCATGCATGGAGCGGACTATGTTCAATAATATGCCCTGTTTTAAGGCTCGACTACGGCGGCCATATTGTATTGTACTGTGGTCTAATACCGCTCAGTTATACCTACCTGCAAATCTTATTTATTTATGAAGCAGCTATTCTCTGGTTTGTAATAATGATAATATTAGTTACTCTTTATTATGCCCTAAAATTGTCATATTGCTAAATCATTCGGATCGTGGTAATGATTTTAATTATAATTGTGCCGCCATGTTGTGTTAATCAATCGCGCGGCACGGTAATAATACCTGCAATATACTGTTTCATTTTATATCCTCACGAACTCTAGGTTCATACCAGGCGAACTGAAATTGAATTCATATGTTTGATTAGAAATTGATTATTCTATGTATGATTTTATATATTTTTGTCTGTAAATTTAGCAACCTGGTAAAATTTGTCTTATTATATTTCAGTGTATGGCCTTACTATAACTAAGTTAACCAATCCAATTAGAGGATCGAATCCTCATGCTTTCAGAGTAGAAGGAGAAGGGAACTTTGTGTTTGTTTCAGTATCTATACCCATCCCTTTTCCAAGTATTAGGGTACCTCCTAAACCTTTTTGAGTTTATATGAGGACAGTACTCCTCCTCACAGCTCTTCAGCTGTTCTCCTTGGCAAAGGTTCCTCTTGAGTCCAGAAGTGATCTAAAGTTCTGGGGTTTTAGGTGTGATACTTATATCCCAAAAATGTCTTCGTTCTCTTTGTGCAAGGGTCTCTGACCCCAGTCCAAACCAGTTCTGCCCTCACTGATGCAGTATTACCACAGGGGGTGGAGACAGTATTGTGAAAGGGAGACAGGCCCTATTCAGGTGCAAGGAAATCTCCTCCCACTACTCTGAAAGGAAGGCAAGCCCTATTCAGCTCATCTCTGAGTCACCCAGGAAGGGTCAGGCAAACCTCAACCCCTCCAGTGGCTGTCTACAGTGAATGCAAATCCTCAGCCCCTGTCACTCCAAAACCAGACAGTCAATACACAAACAGGCAGACACACACAGAATGGTTAAACAATAAAATGCCTACTTTCTAAAAGTGACTGGGGGTGAGTGTTTTATTGGCTCAAACGTTCCGTCCATCATCCCCTTTTTGTATCGCTTTGTTCGCCCTAAGTTGGCGGGGGTATGCCCAGACGTGGGTCCCTTGCTCACTTTGCCACTGGATTCAAGCAAGCCTGGCTGATGACGGCTGGAATGCCAGAAACCGGTCCTAGGATGCTTGTTTCCGGTCCAGGGAAGACATGGCTTGGCAGTTCGGGCTGGACTGTTCCCATGAGGCACAGGGTCAGACTGATTTGCATATGGCCATGTCTGAACTGGGGTGGTGGAGTGAGCTAAAGAATGATGATGGATTAAACCCAGATCATTTGACTGGGGGTGAGTGTTTGATTGGCTCAAACGTTCCGTCCATCATCCCCTTTTGTATCGCTTTGTTCGCCCTAAGTTGGCGGGGGTATGCCCAGACGTGGGTCCCTTGCTCACTTTGCCACTGGATTCAAGCAAGCCTGGCTGATGACGGCTGGAATGCCAGAAACCGGTCCTAGGATGCTTGTTTCCGGTCCAGGGAAGACATGGCTTGGCAGCTCGGGCTGGACTGTTCCCATGAGGCACAGGGTCAGACTGATTTGCATATGGCCATGTCTGAACTGGGGTGGTGGAGTGAGCTAAAGAATGATGATGGATTAAACCCAGATCATTTGACTGGGGGTGAGTGTTTGATTGGCTCAAACGTTCCGTCCATCATCCCCTTTTTGTATCGCTTCATCCCCTTTTTGTATTACTTTCTAAAAGTGCCATTTGCAAACACACAATCTAAAAACCATCTTTACTAAAAGATGTGTTATTAAATTCTGAGTTCAGAGAGTCTAAACTTTATTTCTACATCTTGTCCCAATGGGAAATTATACTTGTAAGATGTTTCAAAGTATTTCCCATTCTATCCCATGGGACAGATAGCCTTTAAATAGTGAAAAACAAAACTTAAAGTATTTCACTATCAGGACATGTCACACACACCAGTACATGTCCTACCTTTCACATACACTAAACCCTGCCCATAGGGTACCTTGGGCTTACCATAGGGGTGTCTTACATATAAGAAAAGAGAAGGTTAGGGCCTGGCAAGTAGGTGCACTTGCCAGGGCAACATGGCAGTTTAGAACTGGGCACAGACACTGCAGTGGCAGGTCTGAGATACCTTTTCAGGGCTACTCATGTGGGTGGCACAATCTGTGCTGCAGGCCCACTAGTAGCACTTGATATACAGGCTCTGGCACACAGTGCATTGTACTAGCGACTTACCAGTAAGTCAAATATGCCAATAATGGAAACACCAATCCATAAACACAATTTACACAGAGAGCATGCACTTTAGCACTGATCCGCAGTGGTAAAGTTACATTTTTTATTTTATTTTGTAAAGTGCCCAGAGTCCTACAGCCAACAACAACAGGCCAGGAAAATATTGGAGGAAGAAGGAAAAAGTTTGGGGATAACCCTGCAAAAAGGGCCAAGTCCAACAGTGTGCTATTTAAATATACAAGGAAACCATGTGAGAAACATCTGACAGCACACATAGATTAATAACCACCTACAGCAAAAAGCAACAAAACACACTAAGTCACATGGTACACAGACATAGGCATTTGCTGAGGAAGGACCCTGCTATAGGGAAGGACTTGAATAAACAGACCTGCATTGAAGTTTTGTGGATCTCGATCTATGAAATAACAGTGGGTAAAGAGAGATGTCACGATTAACAGCACTCGTTGGTTAAGAAGTAAACCAGGATTCCTTTAATGCTGCAAGGCATGCATACATGGGGAACATAACAAAAATTTAACATCCTGTTCTCCCACATAGAAAGAACGCTGTAGGACACCTATAACTGTAAGTTACTATGTGGTATACATGCAAAAATGACTTTGCCCTAATAAATAAAGAGAGGGCTAAGATGCGCACAAAAGGATAATACAACACAAGAGCCATTTGAACACAGAGACAACTCCTTTCCAGTTTCAAGAGACTTGTGGGAGAATCACGAGGGCAAATCTAATCTGTTAAAATAAAGTGTCATTGATTCTGTACCGAGATCATTGAGTGGAGGCGAGCCTGAAAGAGCCTTGAGAAGGCTTGAGTCTATACATATATTAGAACAGGACACAAAAGAAGCTAATGTTTTAAACATAAGCGAGGAACTGTTTATACATTTATGATATGAATAATTGATTGAGTATTTGCTCCTGCAACTCATCGTAGGAGGGTACCATTATCTGTGATTGTTTTTCTTCGAGATGCTTCTTACAGCGATATTAGGTGCACAGATAGTCTGAACCGTTCAACCTGGATGGTATGTGATGACTAAGGTTGCTTACATCACAACAGCACTTGAAGTTGGAGAATAATATAGATATGAGCACAGAAATGGCTGCTATAGCAATGGAATTGTATTAAACGTGACATGGGCAACAATACGGACTAAACTGTCTCTGGGTGCCTCACTATTGTCCTATTGGAGCAATTACCTTTTTCACTGTATGAAAAAATAATGTTTCAGCATGAGGCCCCATCCTCTTTTGAGAGGGGGCAGGGTCCGCCACAGTCAATGCGCTGACAGAACATGGTTGTTGAGGTTGCAGGGACATGAGAAGTGAAGGAAAAAAACATCACTTGAAGATATTGGGGTACACAAAGAGTGTGAGGAGCTTGAGTACACGGACTGACAAAGGCAGGAGCTTGAGGCACATAGACTTCGCAAGGAGCCTGACCTGCCATAGACCACTATGGCCACCAAAGCCCTCAATTCATCACATTTCCATTTCCAGTGAAACCTCAATGCTGATTGGATGCCAATGTGCGCTAGGTGAAGGCAGTGCAGCCTGTTGCGCACTACAGGCTCTGCCTAGATAACTGAGCAAGAGGTAAAAAAGCATTATTCCTCAAAATATTGATACGTTCTGCAGAAAAGCATGAGCTTTGTCATTCATTCTTAGTCCCGTAGAGAATACCGGAAAAAACTGAGGGGCATATTTACAAGCCCCTTGCGCCACTTTTGCGCCGCCGTTGCGTCACGCATGTGACGCAGCGGCGAAGGAAACCATGCGCCGCGTTGCGCTATATTTACAACGTGACGCATCTAGGGAGATGCGTCACGTAGTAAACCCTGCGCCACATGAAACCTGCGTCAGGTTTCATGTGGGCGTACTCGGCGCAGGTGGGGGCGTAACGGCGCAGGAACGCCGGAAAAGTGACGTAGTGAAATCTACAAGATTTCACGCAGTCACTTTTTCGACGCTGGTGCGTCAAATCCTTACGCCTGCTTCAAGCAGGCGTAAGGATTGACGCACCATGTTAGGGATAGGAAGGTTGGAACAGTGCTGGAGTTGCGTCGCGCTTGCGACACAACTTCAGCACTGCGCCAACCTTCTGCCGGCAGATGCGTCACGCATCTGCTTATCCTTGCGCCACGTGGCGCAAGGGTAAACTTGCGTGACGCATTTTCCCTGGCGCATCCCTGCTGATATGCAGGGATGCGCCAGGGAACGTAAATATGCCCCTTTACTTTTTTATATCAATATTATACTTGAACTTATGGAATACTAGACACCCGCGTTGTATCCCTTTTACAAGAGAAGAAAGTCTATTTCCTGTTTCTTTTTGGATTTGAGTTATGTCTGTTATTGTCTAGATTATTTTACAGAGAGTGGGAGCAGACATTTAAGGCCTAGTACCTGTATAAATTGCGCCCAGTTTCGCGTTGGGTAAACAGTGTGACAAAGGCAGTTAGTCCTAAACATGTAACAAAAGTTGCTATTGGGGTGCAAAAACTGACCCAATGTGGAGCACAAATGATATTTCACCTGGCGGTTTTTGCGCCTCACGCAGGGATCTTGAATTCATGGATTTATAGAAAATTTTAACATTTATCGTCGTTGACTCCCGCCACCTTTCAGAGCATAGCCTTCTTGTCCCCTTGGTACAACGAGGTCGTTCGTTTTGGCTAGACATCCTGAGTCGTTCTTGACACATAAAACAAGTTTGCTCTGAATCTTTTTGAAAAATTTCACAATTTTTGCAAACAATGCAGAACATGGCATACAGTCGTTTGTGGGTGAGAAGCAATCGCTTGCCTACACCACACCTAGGGGTGACCCCTTTTTTTGCTGTGTTGCTAAATTTTTGTAAAATTCTCGATTTTTGTCCATAATAAACTTTCTGACGTAAATAACAGAGTGGCAGTAGCCACTCTATAGTTATATTTAGGATTCCCAGAGACAGGAATTTCTCTGATTTTTGGTAGCTAATAACTTTGCGCCGGTTTGACAAATGTCCACAAACTTTCCAGACCTATTCCTCTTTCTATATTGGCAGATGATGAAAGTTTTGCGGAGATTCATTATGGGGGTGCAAAGAGAAAAGATGGAACCCAAAACGCGTTTTAGCACCAATGCATTTTCTATAGACTATACTCATGTGTAGTGGGCAAGTGGCTGATCAGATTTCCATGAAATTTGGCAGGATAATACATTATGGTGTACAGATGATTCCTTTATAGTAGTAGAGGTAAGTGGGGTAAGTTTTTTTTAAAGTTCTAAGGCATTTAAACTCAGTGATATCTGTGACTGCTGTAGTTTTGCAAAACTACTGTGTACATGGTGATAAGTGATATGTGATTGGCTAATGACTGCCTTTAGAAAAGTTACAGGCAGCCATGTTGTTTTAAGGCCACTTCCCTGTGGTCTGAGTTAGGGGCTTAGATATAGGTAAGTATTAGGCTTTATAAATGTTTCCCCTACCTATTACCCCTGAATTATAGTGGTGACAGGGAGGGAACAATTCCATATAGTTTCTATGTATTTTTAAAAATATTTCAGGGAGTACCTCAGTAATACCAAGGAGGTGCTGGGGAACTTAAAAACAATATGTAAAAAAAAAAAAAAAACACTGCAATCACATATATTTAACAAATATAGTGCACTACAGTGTATTAACATTTTTTTATATTTAATTATTTGTAAAAAAGCATACTAAGTACTGCAGAAATAGCAAAAAATTACAGTGCAACTTAAAAATAATTTTTAAAAAAAGGCAATTTTTTCAAAAAACGTAGTACTTCCTAGGCAGTACTGCAATACTGTTTAAACTTATTTAAAAACATATAGAAAAATATAAGTTAATTTCCCTACCTATTAGCATTTTAATAAAGTGGTAATAGGTAGGGAACAGTAATAAAACCGATTATTAACCTATATTTAATGCCATAATACAGCTAAAGAGTAGTAAACATCATGCCTGCCTTCTAATTTTGTAAAGGCAGCCAACTATATACTGCCTTCTCATCGGCATGTACCATGGCATACCACAAAGGTATTGCAGTATACTGTGACACAATATTGTTCAATATTGCTAAACTATACAAACAGTAGAAATTCTAAAGTTTTTGTTATAACTTCAATTTTTAAATTACGCACCATCTTCAATTTACTAAAAATCACTCACCTACGTACACAGTCTTGTGACCTCATTTACCACACTAAATTAACTATAACTCACCCCTTCTCCATGCACTGGTTACACTCTTGCGTATTACATGACTTATTGCATGTGAAAATATAGCATTCATAACAATTCTTATGACATCTCAAATGGTACTAATTCTGAGAATCCACTGCACAGTAAAGTGGCGAGGTATGTTAATCAGACCCGTACCCTGGGGAGTACCACCTCCCAGGGGCTAATGTAACTATAGTGAAGGGGGCCTCAGGGACCACCCGTTCCCCATTGACCACCACCTCCCCGGGGCAAAAAAAGATTTTGAAGTGGCCATGCCCAGCCCCTGGGACCACCACCTCCCTGGGGCCAGCCTGCGAACAACAAAGTAGAGGGGCTGTGCGGCCCCATGCTGGAGACATAAATTGCCCTGGGGGGTGGCTCCTGCTATGTCCCGGGGTGCCCACCTCTGGGACATAGCTGTTTGCTTTTGCTTGGTGGGAGCTCACAGCTAAGTGGCGCCGTCTTCGATCTAGGAAGGCCACAGAGGGTTGCACTACCATAATCCAGTTTAAAGATAACTAGGGCTTGCAACGCAATCTTTAAGTCGTTGTGGGGTAGGTACGGTTTTATTTTCCTTATGATGCTCAATTGGAAGTTCACTCCTTTGGTGAGAGCACTAATGTGCTTCTGCATTTTCAGATGCTTATCAAGCATTATTCCTAGAGAGCTCGTGGAATCAATGATGTTGATGCAGCCATTCTGCAATGTCTGGAGACTGTTTGGCTGGGGCGATGAGGAGGAATTTTGTTTTGAGAGCATTTAATTTCAGGTGATTGAATGTCAACCAACTTTGTGTTTCCTGAAGTACTGAGTTGAGGGACCTGATGTCCTCTGGGGAGGATACTTTCAGGTATGTGTCATCAGCATACACGTGATAATGGATGTTGGACAATTTCAGGATTTCTGTTAGAGGCTCCATGAGCAGGTTGAAGAGAGTATGTGAAAGTATGGGCCCCTGTGATGTCATGAGTGATGTCACTGACCATGTCTTGAGTGATGAAATATGTGAGGTCATAAGCAGTGCATTGCGGGGGCATAAGTTATAGCTAGTTCAGGTAACTGTAACTGTTAAATTCACTGTTTTTTTTATGAGTGAAATGTCCCTGTAACTTTTGATTTTTTCAGTGAATATATATATATATATCTATATATATCGATATATATATCTCTATGTATATTCACTGAAAAAACACAGGTTTCAGGGACGTTATAGTTAGAAATTAGCATTTAAAAAACCTTAGATATTCACAGAAAAAGACATATTTAGAGGGACGTTATATTTAGTCTGACATTTCACTCGTACAAAACCATAGAAATTCAGCCGTTATAGTTAGCTGAGGTAACTATAACTCGCACCCCCGCAATGCACTGCTTATGACTACATATATTACATCACTCATGACATGGTCAGTGACATCACTGATGACATCACTGATGACATCTCAAATGACATTACTGATGACATCAGTGATGGCATCATCCAGTGACTGTGTGTGCTTTTTAAAAGTTTATGAGTATTCAATATATATACCAAGGTGTGTGGGTGAAATAGTGGGTTTATGAGTGACTGCATGGACAACTCAGTGGGTGCGTGACTGACTGTATAAGTGAGTGATTAGGTGTCTCAGTGAATGTATGGGTGAGTCACAGGGCCGGACTGGCTACCGGGCATTTTGGAATGCTGCCGAGCTGGGGCTGATGTCACTGCGGTGGGGGCTAATTTCGTTGATGGAGACCTGCGTGTGCTTCGAAATCAACAAAGCAAAATGAATTTCGTTCAGCACACGCAGGTCCCCATCAATGAAATCAGCCCCCAGGTCTGCAGCATTCCAAAACACCCGGTAGCTAGTCCGGCCCTGGTGAGTGACTGGTTGTGTGAATGTGTGTATCTGTCTGTCAGTTAATGTCTAAGTGGGTGTATGAGTGAGTTTGTGGGCATGTGAATGACTAAATGGGTGATTGATTGGTTGTCTGACTATGTCTATGGTTGTCTGAGTGTCTGTGTTTGTGGATGAGGAGGTGTGTGACTGCCTGTATGGATCAGTGAATGGGTGAGTCAGTGGCTGTATGGGGTACTGTTAGATGTGTGTAAAGTTGTATGAGTGAGTGAGTGTCTGTATGGCTGTGTCAGTGATTGAGTGCATGTGTCAGTATGGGTGAGTAACTGAGTATGTGAAAGGCAGTATACATGAGTGACGGGGTATATGAGTGGCTGTATGTGTGATTGAGTGAATGTGAGGGTGGCTATATAGATGAATGCATGGTTCTGTCAGTGACTGTATAGCTAAGTGAGTATGTGTTCCTATTTGTATGAGTAAGTAAGTGGGTGGGTGTGTAACTGTTTGGGTGAGTAAGTGGCTGTATTATTGACTGTATGGGTGAGTATCTAGGTGTGTGAGTAGTTCTATGGGTGAATCACTCAGTGTGTCAGCGCCTGTATGCCTGTATAAGTGGATATGTCAATAGCTGTCTTAGTGAGTGAGTGGGTCTATGAGTGGCAGTTTGCGTGAGCGAGCGGATGTGTGTATAGATCAATGAATCTGTGAGTGGGTGTGTAAGTTCTGGTATGGTTCTGTGAACAGGTTTGTGAATGGTTGTGAGGGAGTGGCAGTGGGTGTATAAAAGATTCTACAGTGGTGTGAGTGGATGCATCAGAGATGCTGTGGATGATGCCATCACTGATGTCATCAGTGCTGTCATTTGGGATGTCATCAGTGATGTCACTGACCATGTCATGACTGATGTAATATATGAGGTCATAAGCAGTGCATTGCAGGGGCACGAGTTATAGTTATCTCAGCTAACTATCACCGCTGAATTTCTATGGTTTTGCATGAGTGAAATGTCAGACTTACTATAACGTCCCTCTAACCTTTAGTTTTTTCCATGAATATCTAAGGTTTTTTAAATGCTAATTTCTAACTATGACGTCCTTGAAACCTGTGCTTTTTCAGTGAATTTACTAAGGTTTTTTTCAATGCTAATTTCCAAATATAATGCCCCTGAAACATGTGGTTTTTTTCAGTGAATTTATAAGGTTTTTTAACCAGCAGTCACATTTGCAGAGTGGTGAAGAAAGGGTTCTGGGCATCTTACCAGCTCTCAGGAATTCCGTTGCGTAGGATTTACAGGATGTACCAGGAGGGCTTCTAGGTTCCGAGGTCCCTCTGGAGTAAAGTGGACTTCACCCCCAACCAGTAGTGCACCAGGAGGTGGGTTTGCAGAGTGGTGGATAAAGGGGGCGTGGCCTCCAAAGATCTTTTATCAATCCTGCTGTGTGGGACTTACTGGAGGTAATAGGAGGGGTAGTTGGCCCTTAAGGATGTCCTTGGGGGCCATCTACCCCTCCTATTACCTCCAGCAAGTCCCACACAGCAGGATTGCTGAGTTCTGATAGCAGGCCACACCCCCTTTGTCCACCACTCTGCAAATGTGCTTTCTGGTGCGCTCTTGGTTGGGGGATGCAGTCCCCTTCGCTGCTAGGGGTCCTTAGGGGCCAACTAGCCTACCTGTTATCTCCAGTAAGCCTCACACAGTGGGATTGCTGAGAGGTGGTCGCAGGCCATGCCCCCTTTCTCCACCACTCTGCAAACGCACCTCCTGGCATGCTCTTGGTTGAGGGATGAAGTCCCCTTGCCTCTTGAGTGTCCCTGGGGACCAACTAGCCCTCCTGTTACCTCCAGTAAGCCCCCTACAGATGGATTACTGAGAGGTGGTCCTAGGCCATGCCCCCTTTCTCCACCTTTCTGCAAACGTGCCTCCTGGCACACTGCTGCTTGGGGGATGAAGTCCACTTTAGTCCTGAGGCCCTCAGGACACAAGAGGCCTTCTTTCCCCCACCAGCAGTGCGCCAAGAGGCGCATTTGCAGAGTGTTGTAAAAAGTGGCGGGGCCTTCGACCACCTCTAAGCAATCCCACAGTGTGGGGCTTACTGGAGGTACCTGGTGGGCTAGTAGGCCCCTAAGGACCCAGAGCAGCGAGGGGGACTTCATCCCCCAACCAAGAGCGTGCCCGGAGATGCATTTGTAGAGTAGTGGAGAAAGGGGGTGGGGCCTCCGGTGAGTTGCCGGTTCCTATATTGTTTTTTAATATAAGAAATGGAGCTGTGTGGTCCCCCCTTCCCTTGGCGCTTTTAAGCCCCGGGGACCCCATCCCCACAGGCCTGACCCATTTTATTATTATTTTTTATTTAAAAGGGAGGGGGGGCTGTGTGGCCTTTCTATGCTTTTTTTATAAATAAAGAGGAGGGGTGCCGTGCGGCCCCCCTCCCCAGGCCGATTTCGGCTCCGGGGACCCCATCCCCTGAGGCCCGGCCAATTTTTTTTAATGTGTTTTAAGGGAGGGGGCCAAGCGGTCCCCCCTCCCCCAGGCCATTTTTGGACCCGGGGACCCATCTCCCGGGGCCTGGCCATTTCTTTTTATTTATTTTAAAGGAGGGGGCCACGTGGCACAATACAGCCCAGGGAGGGGGGCCGCATTGCCCCTCTCCACATTCAAAATCAGCCTGGCCCCAAAATTGGCCCAGGGAGGGGGGCCTCCATTTAAGTAATTAAATAGAGTTTTTTTAAAGGCTGGGCCCCGGGGGATAGGGTCCCGGGGGCCAAAATTGACCCAGGGAAGGGGGACCATGTGTCACCCCTTCCAGAATAAATTTAAAAAAACAAAGACCAGCAAGTTGCTCCACCACTCTGCAAACTCGCCTCCTGGTGCTGTGCTGGTTGGGGGATGAAGTCCCCTTAGCTTCAGAGGGTTCTAGGGAGCCAACATGCCCTCCTACTACCTCCAGTAAGTCCCACACAGCAGGATTGCCGAGAAGTCTTCCGAAGCCACGCCCCCTTTCTCCACCACTCTGCAAATGCACCTCCTGGCACACTGCTGGTTGAGGGATGAAGTCCCCTTGGATGTTGAGGGTATGCTAACCTACTACAAAAGTTAAATTAGTATACTAGGTGAACTTCTACTGAGTCATACTACTTGTAACATATATGAAGTGAGTAGCTGTGTGACTGTATGTAGCTTTGTGTGTATGGGTGTGTAAGTGGCTCTATGGGTATATAAGTGGGTGTGTGAGTAGCTGTGTGGGTGACTGAAATGCTGTGTGAGTGGCATGTTAGTGAGTGAGTGGGTGTGTCACTGGCTGTATGGGTGAGTGAGTGGCAGTGTGAGTGGCTCTTTGGGTGGCTCTATGAGTAGGTAAGTAGGTGTTTAGTTACTGTATGGGTGAGTAAGAAGGTGTCTCAATGGCTGTATGAGTGAGTGGTTCCATGTGTAAGTGGCTGTATGGGTGAGTGAGTGGTTGCTTGAGTGGGTGTGTTTTAAAAAGTGGGTGTTTAAAAAAATGAGGGCATTGTAGAAATGAAGGAGGGGGCAAAAGAGCCCCATCTCCTGGGTCTTATCATGCCCCGGGGACCACCACCTTCCTAGGGCTTATTTTAAATAGAAATGCATGGTTTGCCTGTTCAGCAACCCACATGCCCTGGGGACCGCCACCTTCCCAGGGCAAAATCTGAAGTTAATGCGGAGGACTGTGTGGTCCCCTGCTGCCCAGGGGACCGCCACTTCCCCAGGGCAAAATAAAACATTAATGTGAGGGGCTAAAATGAAATTACGGGGACTGCTTTAAAAAAAACAAGCCCCCTGCGGTGGCCCATGGCCTGGGGAGGCGGCGCAATCAGTTTATTATGGAGGTGTGTGGGCCACCCCCTCTCTAAGCCTCTTTGAGTTCCCAGGTACCCCTTCCCCTGTGGCTGATATTTAATTAAAGGGGCATACTAGCCCTCTCGCTGAGCATCTTTGAGGGCCCGGGGTCTCCAGCTCCATGGACCGAAATTTATTTCGAGCAGAGAGGACTCAAAACCCCTTTGCCTGATGCTTTATCAGGCCCTGGGGACCCCATCCCTGCGGCCAATAATAGAGTAAAGGGCCTTGGGGACCCAATCCACTGTGCTCTGCTGTTGTATTGTGTCCGGGGGACCCTCTGGGACACTGTTGTTTCCCTGCCTGTGAGAGTGCGGGCAGGGAATCACAGAATTGCTCCTGAAGATTGGGAGCAAAACTGGCTCCCGCTGCTCCAGGGATGTGTTGCCGGCTCTTGGATGGGGCCACTTGCAGGGAGCCAATAGGGCTGTGGGCCCCCAGGGTTTCCCTCACTGCCCCCAACAGAAAATAAAGATCTGGGTGTCCTAGGTGGGCACCGGACATCCAAATAAATAGATAAATAAATAAATAAAGAACTAAGCTACTAACTTTTTTAACAATGCTCCTTACAAGGAGCGCCCCATAATGCCCTGCATGGGCTTTTTAAACATATTTGTTGCAGCCTGGTGGTGGCAGCAGAACTCCAGCAACATTAAATAAAAATGCAGTTAGTCTCCTGAGTTCTTAAATCCATGACCCCAGTAGAGCTAACTTTATTTTTTAAAGTACTACTAGCTGGAGCTCCATGCTCTTCAGCTGAAATACAGAATAGGGGTGGGTGGAACTTGCGGAAACTTTACTCTCGGAATTCTGTGGAGTTTCCTAGAAACTCCACGAGATTCTGCGAGTGGCGGAATTCTGGTCCGACACACTGATTTATAGTGCCAGGAGCTTGTCACGCTCTATATAATCAGCATGAACAGCACCATATGGACGCCAGAGGGCGCTGCTACTTTCTGCTGTTTGAGTAGATTTTCTACTCGAGCGG
The DNA here is from genome assembly GCA_963921515.1 of Calotriton arnoldi. Classification (NCBI taxonomy): domain Eukaryota; kingdom Metazoa; phylum Chordata; class Amphibia; order Caudata; family Salamandridae; genus Calotriton; species Calotriton arnoldi. The sequence goes on along the minus strand of CAWUFW010009058.1, from coordinate 542,557 downwards.
CAGCTTTTGCAATGCAAGTAGCAGCCTTCTCAACGCAAGTGGTAGCGACCTGCTGTGACCGCCCTTGTTTAGAAATCTCACCAGGAGGTGGTCTAGCTCTTGTTTTTTCTCACTCATGCTTGCCAACTTAACGTTGAAGAGCCGCACGTGAGAAAAACTCTGCCACACAGAGGATGCCGGAGTTTTTGCCGAACTCCGTGCTCCAAGTGCAAAAAGTTTACTGCCTACCCCTAGTACAGAGCCCCCTTGTGGTTATTTTGAAGGATGTGCATGGCATGTGGTTGGCTGCCCTTAAAGCCCTATGACTCATGCCGTCACCATGCACTGCTTATGACCTCACATTTTCCAACACTCAAGACATGCTCTATGACATAATAGATCAAATCACTGCAACATTTGAAATTACATCATTGATGACAAAACTATGCATGGCGAGGGCGCAAGGTCTAATTACTTTAGGTCATGAGTTATAGTTACTTGAGAAAATTATAACTGGTGAATTTCAGTGGTTTTGTTAGATTAAAACAATATGTTTTAACTGACATTTTCAACTAACTTTAATGTCACTTTAACCTTTTTTTAGGTAAATATATACATTTTAATTTATTTTAACCTTATTTCATGTGGGGTTTTATTTTTCTACTTTGAGTCCATACCTCCATTATTTTCTATGGGAGGGTGTAGTACCAATGACTAGCCATTTGTGCTGCTGGACATTTACTACTGTTTTGGGACCTTTTTGTCTGTAGTCATTTTAGAAGTGGAGTTTGTGAACAGAAATGTTCTTACTCTTTTGTGGGTGGGCCTATGGCCCTTCCTTAACCCCTCTTTCTGCCATCAAATACACTTCCCCTTTGTCGTAAGTATTCCCCTTCTTCCAGCAAATCTCCTTGTTCCTTTCACGTTTACTACTTAAACATATACCTACATTTGCGGAAATATCTGCAGTCGGGCAGAGATCTCTTGCATATACAAGATAGGAGTGGTGGAGGGGTAGACCTCGGCACCTAGGTTAGTGAATAGCATTTTGTAATAAGTTAGTAGTACTATTGTAGTACTTGTAACCACACTACAAAATGCAGTTTGTGAATAGGCGCCATTGCCATTACAGAGCAGAAGACTTCTAGGGTCCTGATATACAATGCAAAACACACAAGATGATGGACGGAATGCTGCACATTGGCAAACATTCACCCCCAGTCACAGATCTGGGTTTAATCCATCGTTATTTTGCTTCACCACGCCACCCCAGTTCAGACATAGCCATATGCAAATCAGTCTTGACCCTGTGCCTCATGGGAACAGTCCAGACCGAACTGCCAAGCCATGTCTTCCCTGGACCGGAATCAAGCATCCTAGGACCGGTTTCAGGCTATCAGCCTTCATCAGCCAGGATAGCTTGACTCCAGTGGCGTAGTGAGCACGGGACCCACGTCTGGGCATACCCTTCCCACTTAGGGCGAAATGCAAAACACACAAGATGATGGACGGAATGCTGCACATTGGCAAACATTCACCCCCAGTCACAGATCTGGGTTTAATCCATCGTTATTTTGCTTCACCACGCCACCCCAGTTCAGACATAGCCATATGCAAATCAGTCTTGACCCTGTGCCTCATGGGAACAGTCCAGACCGAACTGCCAAGCCATGTCTTCCCTGGACCGGAATCAAGCATCCTAGGACCGGTTTCAGGCTATCAGCCTTCATCAGCCAGGATAGCTTGACTCCAGTGGCGTAGTGAGCACGGGACCCACGTCTGGGCATACCCTTCCCACTTAGGGCGAAATGCAAAACACACAAGATGATGGACGGAATGCTGCACATTGGCAAACATTCACCCCCAGTCACAGATCTGGGTTTAATCCATCGTTATTTTGCTTCACCACGCCGCCCCAGTTCAGACATAGCCATATGCAAATCAGTCTTGACCCTGTGCCTCATGGGAACAGTCCAGACCGAACTGCCAAGCCATGTCTTCCCTGGACCGGAATCAAGCATCCTAGGACCGGTTTCAGGCTATCAGCCTTCATCAGCCAGGATAGCTTGACTCCAGTGGCGTAGTGAGCACGGGACCCACGCCTGGGCATACCCTTCCCACTTGGGGCGAAATGCAAAACACACAAGATGATGGACGGAATGCTGCACATTGGCAAACATTCACCCCCAGTCACAGATCTGGGTTTAATCCATCGTTATTTTGCTTCACCACGCCACCCCAGTTCAGACATAGCCATATGCAAATCAGTCTTGACCCTGTGCCTCATGGGAACAGTCCAGACCGAACTGCCAAGCCATGTCTTCCCTGGACCGGAATCAAGCATCCTAGGACCGGTTTCAGGCTATCAGCCTTCATCAGCCAGGATAGCTTGACTCCAGTGGCGTAGTGAGCACGGGACCCACGTCTGGGCATACCCTTCCCACTTAGGGCGAAATGCAAAACACACAAGATGATGGACGGAATGCTGCACATTGGCAAACATTCACCCCCAGTCACAGATCTGGGTTTAATCCATCGTTATTTTGCTTCACCACGCCACCCCAGTTCAGACATAGCCATATGCAAATCAGTCTTGACCCTGTGCCTCATGGGAACAGTCCAGACCGAACTGCCAAGCCATGTCTTCCCTGGACCGGAATCAAGCATCCTAGGACCGGTTTCAGGCTATCAGCCTTCATCAGCCAGGATAGCTTGACTCCAGTGGCGTAGTGAGCACGGGACCCACGTCTGGGCATACCCTTCCCACTTAGGGCGAAATGCAAAACACACAAGATGATGGACGGAATGCTGCACATTGGCAAACATTCACCCCCAGTCACATATCTGGGTTTAATCCATCGTTATTTTGCTTCACCACGCCACTCCCAGTTCAGACATAGCCATATGCAAATCAGTCTTGACCCTGTGCCTCATGGGAACAGTCCAGACCGAACTGCCAAGCCATGTCTTCCCTGGACCGGAATCAAGCATCCTAGGACCGGTTTCAGGCTATCAGCCTTCATCAGCCAGGATAGCTTGACTCCAGTGGCGTAGTGAGCACGGGACCCACGTCTGGGCATACCCTTCCCACTTAGGGCGAAATGCAAAACACACAAGATGATGGACGGAATGCTGCACATTGGCAAACATTCACCCCCAGTCACAGATCTGGGTTTAATCCATCGTTATTTTGCTTCACCACGCCACCCCAGTTCAGACATAGCCATATGCAAATCAGTCTTGACCCTGTGCCTCATGGGAACAGTCCAGACCGAACTGCCAAGCCATGTCTTCCCTGGACCGGAATCAAGCATCCTAGGACCGGTTTCAGGCTATCAGCCTTCATCAGCCAGGATAGCTTGACTCCAGTGGCGTAGTGAGCACGGGACCCACGTCTGGGCATACCCTTCCCACTTAGGGCGAAATGCAAAACACACAAGATGATGGACGGAATGCTGCACATTGGCAAACATTCACCCCCAGTCACAGATCTGGGTTTAATCCATCGTTATTTTGCTTCACCACGCCACCCCAGTTCAGACATAGCCATATGCAAATCAGTCTTGACCCTGTGCCTCATGGGAACAGTCCAGACCGAACTGCCAAGCCATGTCTTCCCTGGACCGGAATCAAGCATCCTAGGACCGGTTTCAGGCTATCAGCCTTCATCAGCCAGGATAGCTTGACTCCAGTGGCGTAGTGAGCACGGGACCCACGTCTGGGCATACCCTTCCCACTTAGGGCGAAATGCAAAACACACAAGATGATGGACGGAATGCTGCACATTGGCAAACATTCACCCCCAGTCACAGATCTGGGTTTAATCCATCGTTATTTTGCTTCACCACGCCACCCCAGTTCAGACATAGCCATATGCAAATCAGTCTTGACCCTGTGCCTCATGGGAACAGTCCAGACCGAACTGCCAAGCCATGTCTTCCCTGGACCGGAATCAAGCATCCTAGGACCGGTTTCAGGCTATCAGCCTTCATCAGCCAGGATAGCTTGACTCCAGTGGCGTAGTGAGCACGGGACCCACGTCTGGGCATACCCTTCCCACTTAGGGCGAAATGCAAAACACACAAGATGATGGACGGAATGCTGCACATTGGCAAACATTCACCCCCAGTCACAGATCTGGGTTTAATCCATCGTTATTTTGCTTCACCACGCCACTCCCAGTTCAGACATAGCCATATGCAAATCAGTCTTGACCCTGTGCCTCATGGGAACAGTCCAGACCGAACTGCCAAGCCATGTCTTCCCTGGACCGGAATCAAGCATCCTAGGACCGGTTTCAGGCTATCAGCCTTCATCAGCCAGGATAGCTTGACTCCAGTGGCGTAGTGAGCACGGGACCCACGTCTGGGCATACCCTTCCCACTTAGGGCGAAATGCAAAACACACAAGATGATGGACGGAATGCTGCACATTGGCAAACATTCACCCCCAGTCACAGATCTGGGTTTAATCCATCGTTATTTTGCTTCACCACGCCACTCCCAGTTCAGACATAGCCATATGCAAATCAGTCTTGACCCTGTGCCTCATGGGAACAGTCCAGACCGAACTGCCAAGCCATGTCTTCCCTGGACCGGAATCAAGCATCCTAGGACCGGTTTCAGGCTATCAGCCTTCATCAGCCAGGATAGCTTGACTCCAGTGGCGTAGTGAGCACGGGACCCACGTCTGGGCATACCCTTCCCACTTAGGGCGAAATGCAAAACACACAAGATGATGGACGGAATGCTGCACATTGGCAAACATTCACCCCCAGTCACAGATCTGGGTTTAATCCATCGTTATTTTGCTTCACCACGCCACCCCAGTTCAGACATAGCCATATGCAAATCAGTCTTGACCCTGTGCCTCATGGGAACAGTCCAGACCGAACTGCCAAGCCATGTCTTCCCTGGACCGGAATCAAGCATCCTAGGACCGGTTTCAGGCTATCAGCCTTCATCAGCCAGGATAGCTTGACTCCAGTGGCGTAGTGAGCACGGGACCCACGTCTGGGCATACCCTTCCCACTTAGGGCGAAATGCAAAACACACAAGATGATGGACGGAATGCTGCACATTGGCAAACATTCACCCCCAGTCACAGATCTGGGTTTAATCCATCGTTATTTTGCTTCACCACGCCACCCCAGTTCAGACATAGCCATATGCAAATCAGTCTTGACCCTGTGCCTCATGGGAACAGTCCAGACCGAACTGCCAAGCCATGTCTTCCCTGGACCGGAATCAAGCATCCTAGGACCGGTTTCAGGCTATCAGCCTTCATCAGCCAGGATAGCTTGACTCCAGTGGCGTAGTGAGCACGGGACCCACGTCTGGGCATACCCTTCCCACTTAGGGCGAAATGCAAAACACACAAGATGATGGACGGAATGCTGCACATTGGCAAACATTCACCCCCAGTCACAGATCTGGGTTTAATCCATCGTTATTTTGCTTCACCACGCCACCCCAGTTCAGACATAGCCATATGCAAATCAGTCTTGACCCTGTGCCTCATGGGAACAGTCCAGACCGAACTGCCAAGCCATGTCTTCCCTGGACCGGAATCAAGCATCCTAGGACCGGTTTCAGGCTATCAGCCTTCATCAGCCAGGATAGCTTGACTCCAGTGGCGTAGTGAGCACGGGACCCACGTCTGGGCATACCCTTCCCACTTAGGCGAAATGCAAAACACACAAGATGATGGACGGAATGCTGCACATTGGCAAACATTCACCCCCAGTCACAGATCTGGGTTTAATCCATCGTTATTTTGCTTCACCACGCCACCCCAGTTCAGACATAGCCATATGCAAATCAGTCTTGACCCTGTGCCTCATGGGAACAGTCCAGACCGAAATGCCAAGCCATGTCTTCCCTGGACCGGAATCAAGCATCCTAGGACCGGTTTCAGGCTATCAGCCTTCATCAGCCAGGATAGCTTGACTCCAGTGGCGTAGTGAGCACGGGACCCACGTCTGGGCATACCCTTCCCACTTAGGGCGAAATGCAAAACACACAAGATGATGGACGGAATGCTGCACATTGGCAAACATTCACCCCCAGTCACAGATCTGGGTTTAATCCATCGTTATTTTGCTTCACCACGCCACTCCCAGTTCAGACATAGCCATATGCAAATCAGTCTTGACCCTGTGCCTCATGGGAACAGTCCAGACCGAACTGCCAAGCCATGTCTTCCCTGGACCGGAATCAAGCATCCTAGGACCGGTTTCAGGCTATCAGCCTTCATCAGCCAGGATAGCTTGACTCCAGTGGCGTAGTGAGCACGGGACCCACGTCTGGGCATACCCTTCCCACTTAGGGCGAAATGCAAAACACACAAGATGATGGACGGAATGCTGCACATTGGCAAACATTCACCCCCAGTCACAGATCTGGGTTTAATCCATCGTTATTTTGCTTCACCACGCCACCCCAGTTCAGACATAGCCATATGCAAATCAGTCTTGACCCTGTGCCTCATGGGAACAGTCCAGACCGAACTGCCAAGCCATGTCTTCCCTGGACCGGAATCAAGCATCCTAGGACCGGTTTCAGGCTATCAGCCTTCATCAGCCAGGATAGCTTGACTCCAGTGGCGTAGTGAGCACGGGACCCACGTCTGGGCATACCCTTCCCACTTAGGGCGAAATGCAAAACACACAAGATGATGGACGGAATGCTGCACATTGGCAAACATTCACCCCCAGTCACAGATCTGGGTTTAATCCATCGTTATTTTGCTTCACCACGCCACCCCAGTTCAGACATAGCCATATGCAAATCAGTCTTGACCCTGTGCCTCATGGGAACAGTCCAGACCGAACTGCCAAGCCATGTCTTCCCTGGACCGGAATCAAGCATCCTAGGACCGGTTTCAGGCTATCAGCCTTCATCAGCCAGGATAGCTTGACTCCAGTGGCGTAGTGAGCACGGGACCCACGTCTGGGCATACCCTTCCCACTTAGGGCGAAATGCAAAACACACAAGATGATGGACGGAATGCTGCACATTGGCAAACATTCACCCCCAGTCACAGATCTGGGTTTAATCCATCGTTATTTTGCTTCACCACGCCACCCCAGTTCAGACATAGCCATATGCAAATCAGTCTTGACCCTGTGCCTCATGGGAACAGTCCAGACCGAACTGCCAAGCCATGTCTTCCCTGGACCGGAATCAAGCATCCTAGGACCGGTTTCAGGCTATCAGCCTTCATCAGCCAGGATAGCTTGACTCCAGTGGCGTAGTGAGCACGGGACCCACGTCTGGGCATACCCTTCCCACTTAGGGCGAAATGCAAAACACACAAGATGATGGACGGAATGCTGCACATTGGCAAACATTCACCCCCAGTCACAGATCTGGGTTTAATCCATCGTTATTTTGCTTCACCACGCCACTCCCAGTTCAGACATAGCCATATGCAAATCAGTCTTGACCCTGTGCCTCATGGGAACAGTCCAGACCGAACTGCCAAGCCATGTCTTCCTGGACCGGAATCAAGCATCCTAGGACCGGTTTCAGGCTATCAGCCTTCATCAGCCAGGATAGCTTGACTCCAGTGGCGTAGTGAGCACGGGACCCACGTCTGGGCATACCCTTCCCACTTAGGGCGAAATGCAAAACACACAAGATGATGGACGGAATGCTGCACATTGGCAAACATTCACCCCCAGTCACAGATCTGGGTTTAATCCATCGTTATTTTGCTTCACCACGCCACCCCAGTTCAGACATAGCCATATGCAAATCAGTCTTGACCCTGTGCCTCATGGGAACAGTCCAGACCGAACTGCCAAGCCATGTCTTCCCTGGACCGGAATCAAGCATCCTAGGACCGGTTTCAGGCTATCAGCCTTCATCAGCCAGGATAGCTTGACTCCAGTGGCGTAGTGAGCACGGGACCCACGTCTGGGCATACCCTTCCCACTTAGGGCGAAATGCAAAACACACAAGATGATGGACGGAATGCTGCACATTGGCAAACATTCACCCCCAGTCACAGATCTGGGTTTAATCCATCGTTATTTTGCTTCACCACGCCACCCCCAGTTCAGACATAGCCATATGCAAATCAGTCTTGACCCTGTGCCTCATGGGAACAGTCCAGACCGAACTGCCAAGCCATGTCTTCCCTGGACCGGAATCAAGCATCCTAGGACCGGTTTCAGGCTATCAGCCTTCATCAGCCAGGATAGCTTGACTCCAGTGGCGTAGTGAGCACGGGACCCACGTCTGGGCATACCCTTCCCACTTAGGGCGAAATGCAAAACACACAAGATGATGGACGGAATGCTGCACATTGGCAAACATTCACCCCCAGTCACAGATCTGGGTTTAATCCATCGTTATTTTGCTTCACCACGCCACCCCAGTTCAGACATAGCCATATGCAAATCAGTCTTGACCCTGTGCCTCATGGGAACAGTCCAGACCGAACTGCCAAGCCATGTCTTCCCTGGACCGGAATCAAGCATCCTAGGACCGGTTTCAGGCTATCAGCCTTCATCAGCCAGGATAGCTTGACTCCAGTGGCGTAGTGAGCACGGGACCCACGTCTGGGCATACCCTTCCCACTTAGGGCGAAATGCAAAACACACAAGATGATGGACGGAATGCTGCACATTGGCAAACATTCACCCCCAGTCACAGATCTGGGTTTAATCCATCGTTATTTTGCTTCACCACGCCACCCCAGTTCAGACATAGCCATATGCAAATCAGTCTTGACCCTGTGCCTCATGGGAACAGTCCAGACCGAACTGCCAAGGGAACAGTCCAGCCCGAACTGCCAAGCCAGGTCCTCCCTGGACTGGAAACAAGCATCCTAGGACCGGTTTCGGGGTTTCACCCCTCTTCAGCCAGGATAGCTTGATTCCAGTGGCATGGAGAGCATGGGACCCCCGTCTGGGCATACCCGTCCCACTCGGGGTGACAAATGCAAAAACAACAGTTGATGGACAGAATGCAGAACAATGTCATACATTCACCCCAGTACAGAGATCTGGGCCTAAATCCATCGTTTTTTGCTCACCATGCCATTCCAGTTTGAACCCAGCCATATGCAAATCAGTCTTGACCCTGTGCCTCATGGGAACAGTCCAGCCCGAACTGCCAAGCCAGGTCCTCCCTGGACTGGAAACAAGCATCCTAGGACCGGTTTCGGGGTTTCACCCCTCTTCAGCCAGGATAGCTTGATTCCAGTGGCATGGAGAGCACGGGACCCACGTCTGGGCATACCCGTCCCACTCGGGGTGACAAATGCAAAAACAACAGTTGATGGACAGAATGCAGAACAATGTCATACATTCACCCCAGTACAGAGATCTGGGCCTAAATCCATCGTTTTTTTGCTCACCATGCCATTCCAGTTTGAACCCAGCCATATGCAAATCAGTCTTGACCCTGTGCCTCATGGGAACAGTCCAGCCCGAACTGCCAAGCCAAACAAGGGTTGGCGCCTCCTCATCTACTTCGTCATCAATTCCCAATTTGACGAACCCTGTTAAGTCTAATCCTAAACGTCTCAAAAAGGACCCTCCTTCACCGGCGAAGTCACCACCTCCTGCCTCATTAGACTTACTACTGGAGGAGATACGCGCCTTGAAACCGTTTATGGAAGAGACTAACTCCAAACTTCAGTTTCTGACGGACCGTTGGTCCCAACTAGATGACCGTCTTACTGCAGTGGAACAGACGGTTTCTTCTTACAATGCAACTGAAAATAAAGTTCACGCTCTTCAGTCACAGGTCACCTCCTTACAAAAACATGTTGAAGACTTAGAAAATAGAAATCGTAGAAATAACTTACGCATCTATGGATTACCCGAAAATACGGAGGGTACAGACCCTCTCTCCTTCTTCAAGTCTTTCCTACCTAAAGTCTTGGGCCTACCTGCTGACTCTACTTTGAACATTCAACGTGCCCACCGATTAGGTCGTCAACATATGGACTCTTCTGGTTCCAATCGACCTCGTGGAGTCATCCTGTACTTCTTGGAATATACGGACCTTCTCAAAGTTTTGGCAGCCTCAAAGAAATCACCTCGCATCTCATGGTTGGGTCACTCATTGTTTTTTTCACAAGATTACGCTAAATCTACTGCAGACAAGCAAAGAGAATTTTTGAGTATGAGACCAGACCTTCGTGCCCTTGGTGCTCGATATGGCCTTTTCCATCCCTGCCTCTTTAAGGTCACGTACCAGAATAAGATGACTTCCTACGAAGATCCAGTTAAGCTGAGAAGTTTTCTCAATACCTGCAGAGTTGAGACATTGGATACCTCTGGTGCCTCGTCTTCTCAGATTAGTTGAATGTCTGTTATGCCTTATTGATATTGCTCTCTCTGCGTTTTATATTTTAAATAGATAATTTTTCTGTTTACTGCTGTTTTGAAATCTCATGTTTATCATATTACCATTTCGCAGTTTAATTACATTTCTTTTTCTCTTATAGATAATACCGTTGTGTGTATCCCCTTTTGTCTCGCACCATGTCGTTTCCAGTCTTCCCTGTGCCTCCCTTCGTGAGATCCGGTTACACCGTCCTTCCATGTGGTCTCACCCCCCCACCCTCATTTTTGGACTCTTATAGGTATGTGTTTTCTCTCTTACTTTATTCTACTCTATTTCTCTTTTGCTCTTTTTACTTCCTTTTCTGTCTTCCCCCCTCTCTTGCTTGAAGCTTCATTTACCTACTTGCCCTTTTCTGAATTTCTCACGTTTTTGGCTTCTTTTACTTTTTCTCTTTTCTCCTTTCACATTGTATTTTCATTTATTTTCATGATGTTGTGGTCATCTTTGTATCCATTTAATCTTTTGTCTGGTCTAATTCAAATGAGTTTTTCGCTTATTTACCTATGCCACTGAATATTGTCACTTGGAATGTTCGAGGTCTGCATTCGCCAATTAAAAGGCAACGTGTTTTAACACATCTATCCAAATTGAACTCTGACATTGCACTGATTCAAGAACCGCATCCTACAGAATCGGAATCCTTGAAATTGAAAAGGGACTGGGTTGGTGACGTCTTTTTCTCACCGGGTGATGTAAACGCAATGGTGTTGTTACGCTATGTCATAAGTCTCTTCATGTCAAACTTATCTCTCAGGAAAAGGATGATATAGGACGATGGCTGTTTACAGATTTACTGATTGGGAAAGTGTCTCTCTCTTTACTTAATGTTTATGCTCCTACTACGAATGACTCTCTTTTTTGGTCCCATCTTGAACAAAAGTTGTTGCATTACCCCCATGAAAATCTTATTTTAGCTGGAGACTGTAATCAGATTATAGATCCCTTTATAGACCGAAACTCTGTAACATCCTTCTTTCCCTCTAAAGCCCACAAATCATTTTTACAGTCCTTCCAACACAGACACTTGACAGATGCCTGGTGTTTATGCAACCCTACCCTGAGGGAATACACTTACTTTTCACCAGTCCACAAGACACAATCACGTATAGATCATATTTTCATTTCTCATAACATTACACAATCCATTTTATCTGCAGAGATTGGTTCTATACTGATATCTGATCATGCTCCTGTTTCTATTTTATTAGATATGCTTCACACTCCTTCTGCTCCTCGTCGTTGGCGATTTAATAACTCCTTGTTACTTGATCCTGGGTTTACTTCTTCTATCACCTCATTTTTTGAAAAATATTTTAGCCTTAATGAGTCAGACAGCCTTCCTTTTCAGACGATTTGGGATGCCTTTAAGGCTGCGACCCGCGATTTTGTTATTAATTTGTGTCTAAAAAGTGTCATGCAGCTCATAAAAGAGCAACAGATCTTTTCTCACGGATAAAGAAATTAGAGCATTCTTACTATACCACTAAGTCAGAAGACTCTTTAGCTGAACTCATAGCCACCAAACTTAAATTTAATAAAGAATCCACTGATAATGCTTCCTTATATCTTCTTAAATCCACAGCAAAATTTTATGGTGTCCAAAACAAATCTGGTAAATTGTTGGCAAACTATCTTAAAGTTAAAAAACAGAAATTTAACATTGAATCGATACTTGATGATCAAAACTCTCCCAAATATAAAGATTCTGAGATTTTGCAGGAATTTTATAATTTTTATGAGTCTTTATACACTCCTGTTTCCTCCCCTGCTGATAATTCCATCTCAGACTATCTTTCATCCATCAATAAATCCTTTGATATCTCTTTAAATTTTGATTTACTGGAATCTGACATCTTTCCAAAAGAATTACTTAGTGCGCTATTTACTCTTAAAAAAGATAAAGCCCCAAGCCATGACGGTTTTACGGTTGAGTTTTTCCAACATTTTTCTCAGTTACTTCTCCCTAAATTACACAGGTTATTACTTTCCTTATCACAAGCAGGAACTTCCTCTGGTTCCTTTTGGAAGCCCTGATTTGCCTCATTCCCAAAGAAGATAAAGATCCCCGCTTTCTGTAAACATTACAAGCCTATCTCATTAGTAAATATTGATTATAACATTTTTTCAAAATCTCTGGCCATTCGATTAGAATCTCTTCTTCCCAATCTTCTGGGTAGAGAACAATCGGGTTTTGTGAAAGGTCGTTATTTATCAGACAACACACACTTGTTTTTCGACATCCTCTCCAAATCATCTCATTTCACGGAACCATTAGCAGCCATTGCTTTGGACGCAGAAAAGGCATTTGATAGAGTCTCTTGGCCTTTTATTTTCTCAACTCTTAAATGGTTTGGTTTCGGACCCAAAGTTGTTAACCTAATTTCTCTTTTATACTCCTCTCCTAAAGCAGCAATCTTTGCAAATGGTCTTACCTCCTCTTATTTTACCTTGGGTAGGGGTGTTAGACAAGGCTGTCCCTTATCCCCCTTTTTATTCAATTTAGCCTTAGAACCTTTTTTATCAAGGATCCGCCAAAACTCAGACATCTTTGGATTTATTTCTGGTGACACTCATATCAAATTGGCTGCATATGCAGACAACATTCTTTTATTTCTTTCAAAACCCCAATCTTCCCTTCCACAATTTCTTCAAGAAACAATGGCCTATTCTGCTGTTTCCGGCTATAAACTTAATAATGACAAATGTGAGATTTTACCCTTGACTAAATACACCTTTAAAGATGACTTTCATTCTGCTAAATTTAAATGGAACTCACATCATATCAAATACTTAGATATGTATTTCTCCACCTCCCTCAAATCGTCAATCTCCATTAATCTCGATAAATGTTCTTTAAAAATGTCCTCCTTGATAGATAGATGGCACCCTTTATATCTTTCTTGGTGGGGAAGGTTGGACACTATAAAAATGATCTTATCCCCAATCGTTCTTTTCACCATTTCTAATATTCCGTTGTCTGTACCTCAAAAGTTTTTCAAGAAGATTAATTCCCTGCTTTCATCTTTTCTTTGGAATAAAAAAAAGGCCGTATGTCAATATCAAAACTTATTCGTCCTAAATTGGAAGGTGGTGTCAACTTCCCCGACTTTCCTACTTATCACAAGGCCTTTATTTTGCGTCAATCCTCTCATTGGTTACATGACCTCTCAATTGATTCTCCTCTTTGGGTTGCACTTGAACACTCTTATCTTACCCCTTTTTCTTTTCAAGAATACTTATCATTTACACGGAAACCTCAAAAGCTTTCTAATCCTATTTTTCAACACACTATCAAACTATCAGGTCCATTCGTATCGGGTATTCACACTGATAGAGATTCTTTTTTACAGTCCACTATTTGGCATAATAGACATATACTGATTAATGGTAAACCCATATATTGGAAATCGTGGAGACAAAGGTCTTATTTGAGTTAACTAACTTTTTTTGAATGATACATTTTTGTCTTTCTCTCAGGTCAAAGTCATTTTTGATCTTCCTTTCTCATTTAGTAATAAATATCACTTGCTATCTACTGCGTTAACTACGGCTGTTACTCATTTTGCTCATTCTCCTGCTTTGCCTAACTCTTCTCTTAACATTTTCCATTAATTTTTAAGTACCTGTCCTAGGGCATCAACCATTTATTCTCGTTTAAGTGTTTCAAATTCTCCCAGGAACAAAACCAAGGTGGAACTGGATTGGGAACAAGACTTGGATATAACCTATCCTCTCCCACTATGGAATAAAATTTGGCTCAAAATACGTAAATCCTCAAGGGCGGCTAATGCCACACAAACACTTTTCTTTATTTATAACAGATTACTTCTCTCCCCGGCCCTTCTTCATAAGATAAAAACCGAAACTCCTAATGCCTGCTGGTCATGTTCCTCCTTAAATGCTGACTTAAAACATATGCTTTTTACTTGTCCTTATGTACACGATTTTTGGTCATGTGTTTTGAAACAGATTACCTCCATTTTTAACTCTTCAGTACCTCTTTCACTATCTAATATATTTTTGGGCTCCCTTTCTGATGATTGGTCTCAATCTCATATAAACATACAAATTTTGGACTTACTTTTGGGAGTTGCGTTTCAGCAGATTACCAAACACTGGAAATCTTTGTCTGATTTATCCTTCCAGGCGTGGTGGTATGCGGTTTGTCACAATCACAGACTAGACACAGCATATGTATACCCTATATCTCTTGCTGTAAAGCGTTCACTACTATGGTCCCCAGTTACACAAGTTCTCGATTGTCATGCTAGTATATCCCATGCACCTACTAGTTCTGCACAAGAAGTCCTAAAACCTCAGTGACATTCTACTTTCTTTTATTAGTATGATGAATTAGAAGTTATCAATAATATGTTGTGGTATATCTATAAAGTTGCTCGTCCTGCCTCATAAATCTGTATTGATGATGTATCCATGACTTCATGTATATGCTTATGATCCCTTTTTATATTATATGCTTACTTTATTTTGTATTTTACATGCTTGTTCTTTTTTTTCTTTCTTCTCTGTTTTCTTTTGGTTGACCAGACCTCAATAAACTTTACTTTTTTGAAACTTAAAAAAAGACAGCTTTTCTTCCTTAGGGCTCAAAGGCCTTTCTGTAAATATTTCAACTGTTACCTGGCAGCTGATAGCTCCCCTGTGATGAGGTGTGAACTGCTCCCAAGACAGGGACAAAGGACCTTGGTTGTGGGGAGGTGTTGTCTTTTACCTGACAGGATGGCTTAGTGGCTGTGCCCTGCCTCTTGAATAACTTCAAGGGGCTCCCCTGTCACAGGCAAAGGTAGCTCACACCCGGTCTTGCCCCTCTATTGTCCCCCTAGTCAGGCTTGCACAAATCCTAGTGTGAAAGGGAGCTTCCCCAGAACTGTCTTAGAGCGAGCTCTGGGCAGAGGAAGGAAAGTTCTACCATGTTGGATCTAGGGAGAGAGGGGCACTGTGTAATAGTTTACAGAAACTTGACTAGGAGTTTCCCCCACCTACAGGCTGCATTCCCAGTTTCCTCCTCAGAAGAGTGCTGGATCTGTGGAAGATTCAGAAGAAGGACTGCCCTGCTGTCTGAAGACCTGAAGAGGACTGGACCTATTCTCTTTGTAGCCACGACCCAAGAAGTGACTTGAGGGGCCATTTGGTTGACCTCCTGTTTGGGCTAGTGAGTGAGGGATAAAACAAGATTTAAGAGGCCTTTTCTACTTTTCCTGCTAACCCATTTCAACCAGAGCTGACCTTGTCTCCTCTGCTGGCCTCTCATCCCCATGTGCTGTCCACCTCAGCTGGCGTCAGAGTGCACTCCTTCCTGCCTAACCCTAAAACCGGGAACAAAGAAATTCCCTGTTGTCGATAAGCCCTGCTATGGCCACTTTCTGCTCCATAAAAGTTTATGTGTGAAATTTGACTTTATTGCTGTTGGAGGACTGTAGAGATATTTTACACATTTCCTCTAAGTTAAGATTGTCTGCTCTGTGCCATATCTACCAGGGGGTTGGGCTCATGTGTATATGGAACATCAAATAATATAGGACCCCCACCAATGTAGTGAAATGCCTCCATGCACTTGAAAAATAGTTGTTCATGGCATTAAAGCCAGAAGGGCGAACTGCTGAGATTCAACATTTCAAATCTGTGACCTACAGGCTAGCACTTCTGCCTCATAGACAAGATTATAGAACTGTACCCTTTGTGCAAATTGATCATGGGTGATGACTCTGCAGAGGTTGCAGTACAGTTTTACAAAAGGAGCCCTTTCTGTAATACAAAATGGTCACCCAATCATTCTGTGATCGTGGATTTCAAAGATGACGGGCCTGATTCACAGAACTAACTTACGTCAAAAATGTAAAGTTAGTACTTTTCGGTATTCACAGAATACACTTACCACTACTAACTTTATGTCCACTCTCGGGCCGGAGATTCTGGCCCTGTGGCGGAATTTCCGCATCTGGGCCGGAATCTCCACCTCCGGGCCGGAATACCCTCATTTAGGCCGTTTGAGCATTGAAACGGCCTAAATGAGGGTATTCCGGCCCGGAGGCGGAGATTCCGGCCCAGAGGCGGAAATTCCGCCACAGGTCCGGAATCTCCGGCCCGAGAGCGGACATAAAGTTAGTAGTGGTAAGTGTATTCTGTGAATACCGAAAAGTACTAACTTTATGTTTTTGACGTAAGTTAGTTCTGTGAATCAGGCCCGACGTCCTTATTTGCATGGAGGTTATGGTCCAATAAGAAACTCCCTTTTCCTACACCCATATTTTATATTGCCTTAGTATGTAAATGAGCAGTGCGGCACTAGGAATACCAACTGAGAAAGCATCGCCCAGAAGGTGGTACACATTAAGCTCTCCCTGGCAAGACAATCAGGAGGATATGTATAGACTAACACACCAATAAGTGCAGCCAAAACAAGTACAATTAAAATAATTGGAAAGCCGTGTGTGCCCTTTCAGTTTGTGAAGACATCAACTTCATTCTTATGAATAGTCTTTTAAAAAATTTAATCTTTAAAAGCAAAGTTTGAAAAAGTAATCAGTGATCCAAGTAATTAGTACTCAATCTCTAAAGAAAAAACCCTATCAAAAACAAAAGTCTGAAAAGAAAATACAGTCTTCAAAACTTCAGGACATGTCACTTACTCATAAGGGAACTTATTCAGCATTGAGCATTTCTCAGTCCATTTACCATTGCATGGTGGTTACTGAGAACCTCCAAACAAAAATTGGACACCTTTCAAATCAATGTTGCATTCATTCAATGCAATCTTTTGTTAGATACACCCATTCAGGAGGGAACTCTCTATTTTTTTCTAATTGCACTACTTGTTTCACTCTTTCCTGATAATTCTCTAGTATTTACTTCAAACCCTTTATCAATGCCTTCTTTGTCTGCTCCAGCTGAGTCTCACACAACCTTGTTCAGGCTCTTTTTCTACTGCTGTATTTTTCTCTTTCTCACTTTCAGGCAGATGAGCTTGATTCAAGCTTTCATCTTCTTAGTTTACTCCTCTCTGGTTTGCTTGGATTTGTTGTTCTCTTTTTCGTATACACATTTCAAATGTGATTTTGACTTTCTGACTCAGCTCTTCTAGTGTGAGATGTCTGGATGTAATAAGGCAAACCTCCACACTTCACAGCCTTGTTTGTCACCAAGATCACTTTTTAGGGGTCTTTCCAGCATGCTTCAAAACAGTCTCTTCTTACATGCTTTCTAATGAGGACCCATTCTCCTGGTTGCAGATCTTGACAAAAATTATATAGATGCACAAGGTGAAGTAAATTGCTCCTAGTGAGAGAAATAGCATACTGTATCATCTAGTTACTTATAGTATTCCAATATCAATTCATCAGTGACAGCAAGTAAGATTGATCACTTGGAAGTCTCATTAGCCTTCCTATGAGCACCTCATTGGCACTTGATCCCGTTTTCTTATTTGGAGTACATATCATGCTTACAACACCAAAGGAAGTGTGTCTACCCATTTCAAATAGGTTGAAGCAAACACTTTTGCAAGCTTGTTTTTATGCGCACTATTGTATCTCTCCACTACTCCTGATTCTTCTGGATGATACTACAATGAACTTCTGTTCAACACTCACTGCTCACAAAACTCTCATAATTTGATTTTTGAAATGTCCTCCCTTGTCTGACTCGATTGATATTGGCATTCCAAATCTAGGCCTCAATATTAATTTTACAACTGTTAGTTCATCACGTCTCCTTATTGGATATTCCTAAATCCAATTAGAAAGCAGGCAAATAATAACCAATATGTACCACTGTTGCATGGCAGCTTCTGTACAAAAATCAAACTATAGCATTGTGAAGGGACCATCTGCCTTCCTTACATGGCTCATAATAACACAAGCTTTCTTACAGCATTGTTTTGCTGACACTCTATGCATCTCTAACAATAGCCTTCTGCCAATTTTTTTGAAATGAGCATTGTACTAGTAAGTATTAAACAGCCTCACCATCCAGTCACTCCGCACATGTGTAGGTTCATGAAACATTCTTACCAACCGCGGCAGCAGTGTAGCTGGCAAGACAAAACCTCCCATCTGTATATTTCCGAAGTTCTACTTCATCCTGTTTACATTCTACATTTCCCACTTTTTCTTCTCATCATCTGACTTCTCATTGTGTACCTCTCTCAATTTGTCAAATGTTTGTACTGATTCAGAAGCAAAAACAGTTACAATAGGCTCTGATTGTACATCTGTTTCCATGCACAATGTAGTATTAATTGTTGCGTAATATTTTGCAATTTTACCCACAAAATTATTTTCCTTAGTGACTATGTCACTTCCATGTCCATAAGCAGCACATTTTCCACTGCTATCTTTGACGGCAATTTCAAAGCATTCAACAAATCAAGAGTGTGTGGTCCATTTTGAATTGATGTCCCAACTGAAGTCATGAAACCACACTGTGACCACCACTGGCTAAAATCATGAACTATTCCAAAGTAATACTTACTATCAGTATAGTTTGTAATACTTAATGTACTGGCTATGCAGCATGTAAGTATTAAACAGCCTCACCATCCAGTCACTCCGCACATGTGTAGGTTCATGAAACATTCTTACCAACCGCGGCAGCAGTGTAGCTGGCAAGACAAAACCTCCCATCTGTATATTTCCAAAGTTCTACTTCATCCTGTTTACATTCTACATTTCCCACTTTTTCTTCTCATCATCTGACTTCTCATTGTGTACCTCTCTCAATTTGTCAAATGTTTGTACTGATTCAGAAGCAAAAACAGTTACAATAGGCTCTGATTGTACATCTGTTTCCATGCACAATGTAGTATTAATTGTTGCGTAATATTTTGCAATTTTACCCACAAAATTATTTTCCTTAGTGACTATGTCACTTCCATGTCCATAAGCAGCACATTTTCCACTGCTATCTTTGACGGCAATTTCAAAGCATTCAACAAATCAAGAGTGTGTGGTCCATTTTGAATTGATGTCCCAACTGAAGTCATGAAACCACACTGTGACCACCACTGGCTAAAATCATGAACTATTCCAAAGTAATACTTACTATCAGTATAGTTTGTAATACTTAATGTACTGGCTATGCAGCATGATCTGGTAATGGCAACTAATTCAGCCACTTGTGGATAGGTTACATTACATTACACAAGTGTGCCTCTATAATGTATGTCAATGTGCTAAAGTAATATGCTACTTGTAAATTTCCTTGGACGTCTCTCAAACATGAGCCATCAACAAACAAAACCAATCAGCCCACTCAAGTGGCATATCTTAAATATCTGCTCTTGCTTTATTGCACAATTCTTTTACATCAAGTCTGTCACGCTTCTCCTGTACATCCTCATCACTTCTATCTTTTGGATGCGGCAAAAGAATTGCAGGATTTGAAATACCACATCTTTTAATTGACACACTTGAGGCTGTTAGAATTATCAATTAATATTTAGTCTACCTAACATTTGTCAAATGTTGAGTTCTTGTTTGGGTCGGAAGTTTTTTCACTGAATGATGCACTAGCACAATTAACATGTGACCTATGACAACTGAATCTCTCTGAGGAATGGCAATAGAAGCAGCTGCTACTGATCTTAGGCATTCAACAAAGTAGCAACATCCAGATTTAGGGGCCGATGGCGATTAAGATGGCGGGCGGACAAAAGGGACCGCCCGCCATAGGTGAGGCGGTCCCGACATACGAATTGTGATGCGCCCGCCACACTGGCAGGCGCATCCCGTATATTTTACATTGCGGCCGCGGTGCTGCAAGCAGCACCCGCCGCACTGTAAAATATACATGTCGTGCTTTTAGATGCACAATGTGACAGGCACCGCGCGGTACCCCCCATGTGCACCCCCTACACCCCAACACCCTGGGGGGCCGCAACGGGCCCCCAACAGCAGGAACCACCAGCCTTTCCATGGCGGCAATGCAGCCATGGAAAGGCTGCTCTCAGTCTGCATCGTAATATGGATGGCGGTGTCTTCCAGACACCGCCACCATATTAAACACGTTTTCCGCCGGTCAACGAGTCGACCGGCGGAAAACTGGCGGACGGTCTTTCCGTCCGCCGTGGACACCCCAGCCATCATAATATGGTGGGGGTCTTTGCTGTCTGGATGGCGGGTGGATCGCCTCCGCCGGCCCGGCGGGGGCAATCCACCCGCCATCGTAATCGGCCCCTTAGAGTTCTAGAAAAGTATGCATTGTTCTGCGAGAAAAGAAAGTCAACTCGCTTCTTTTTCATTGCAGAATAAATAACTCATTTTCACAATCAGGCATTTCTAGAGTAGGAACTGTACACAAAGTGGGTCTTATCTCTAGAAAGGCTTTTATAGATTTCTCATCCTTGGGTACCAGATCTATTACTTCAGTATGAGTCAATCTATGTAATGGCTTTTCAATTAAGGAAAAGTTGGGAATCCATTAACAGCAGCTAACTATCACTACAAACACTCAAACATCTCTCGAAGTAATGGTAAGATAGAATCTCAGAACCACAGAAATAAGATATTTGGACATCATCCTAACTCCTTTTTAAATCTGATGCCCTAGATAAGTAACTTCTGTCTGACAATACTGCATCTTTGTAGGGGAAACGTTATACCCATTATTAGCTAAGGATTCCACAATGCAGTGGTGTCCAATTTACATCCCTTTTTTGTTTTCTCTGCAATCATTGAATCATCAATGTATTGTACCAAAGCTAACTTACAGGGTAACTCCAAAGATTGCAAATGCTTTATAAGCACTTGGGAAAAGATAGAAGAGGATCCTATATACTCTGGTAGGATTCTTTCTCAAACCAATATTTGCAGAGGAATGAAAAAGAATGCAGAAAATAAATCAATCATTGTGCAACTGCTGGAATTTGAAACAAAATCACTGTTGGATTTGGTACCACAGGAAAACATGGGACTACTAACTCACCAATCTTTCTAAGATCTTAGATTATCCTCCACTTACCATTAGGTTTTAGCAAATCCAAAATAGATGATTTGCTTGGACTCCCTAAAACTTCCTTCAAGATGCCCTGCTGCACCATCTTTTCAATCACAGTTAACATCTCTTCCTTTGCTTCACTACAAAGTCTATATTGGGGAATGCAAGGACACTCTGTATCTGGCTCAACAGTAATTTTGACTTGACTTTGCACTTTTAATTAGCCCAACATCTTTTGCAGTCAAATCCCAAACCTCTCTCTTCACTGTTCATTTCTAATATGGAGGTATGTTCTTTATTGAGAGGACTGGAAATATACAATTTACTACTGCCTCATTTTTCAATTTAAATTCTATGTCTTTGACTTTTGTTTGAATGTAGACACTCTCTGGTGTACAATAAATTAGACAATTTAATTTACTCAGTAAATCTCATCCCAACAGATTTGCTGGACTGGGTTTACTAATTATGAATTCATCTTCATTTATAGCTCAACCTATCTTTACTGGAACATGTGCTGACTAATTGTTAATCACTTGTTTATTTGAAATGTTTACAACCTGGGCTTCTTTTTCTGAGAGGGGTAGGTCACGAACTTCCACAGGTCTAACCTTGAATTGAGTAGGGCCAGTATTAACCAAAAAGGACAGAGGATGGCCATTAGCTACTCTTTCCACAAATTGACCATTCTGGTCAACATCTAGAATTATACCAAGCATACAATCTACCTTCCCTCTCAGTTAGCATCAATGTTCCTGAGTCAGGCCATGCAGAACTCCAAGGGAAGCTGCAGATTGTGGAAATAAATCACTAATCACTGAGTGTATCACTTAAGGTTGAACTAAATTTTGCTGAAACAGAAAAATCTTTGGAAATTCAATGGTACTATTCTGTATCTGAGATGGAAGAGATGAAGTCAACAGCATAGGTCTGTGGAACTGCTGACAGGTGCCACTGGTGCTGGAACCATTGCCTGGCTCACGCAATTCTGTATTACTGGAATCATATTCTGTTGTAGATCTAATTTGACACACCATTTATGTCACATTAGCATATGGTTGCACATTCAATCTACAGTTTACTTTCCTATGTCCCTCTTTACAGCATCTGTGACAAGCTTCGGACCTCATCATACCATTATTAGCATTCTTATTAAAACCTCTACCTCGAACATTTCCTCTATCTTCCAAAGGACCCTGAAACTGAGCAGCACTTCCCTGAGGCACCAATTCTTACACTCCTTGCTGAAAGATTTCAGTCTTTGCCACCATCAACTTCTCCTTTGTCAATTCCTTTTTAGACTCACAATATTTACTGCAATGTTTTGCATAAGCCAGCACATCACTCTCTGCTGAATCTATATATTTAACTCCTGATAAAATCCCAACACAAACGTTGACACAAATCCTGATACGCCCTCTTTAGCTGGGTCTTCCATTCCACTATATTGTCTATATATCTGCATCCGTCTCTCATAATAATCAGGAACTGTCTCCTCTGTAGTTTGATTAGTTCCCATAATTTGTGACTAATTCAACCTGTTTTGCTGAAACCTTTCCATTCAAATGCTTAATATCCTCGGTATACTTATCCATAGCAACTACAGAGGGCTTATAACTTGGCAGACTCCGATATGGTTCTTGCCACTTTACCATCATCTTGCATTCAGTCTGCAAATCATCGGGCACTATAATGAAAACAATGCATCCAAATTTTCCCATAATATCTTCAAAACAGTAACAACCCTATCCAGCTCTGCATACCATTTTTCAGGTTCTTCCCTAAGCTTTGGAAAATCTTTTGTAAAAGCCCATAAATCATGTCTGCTCCATGGTACATGAATATAAGCCAGACCATTTGCTCCTGACACTTCTGTCAATGGGAATTCTCGTTCAACAATTTCATGATCAGAATCAGTTACAACTCTCCCTCCTTTATTCTTCAGTGGCCTTGAAATCCATTCTCTTGTACATTCTCCTAATCTCTGATTGACTCTACAGTTCTCCTTAAATTTGCTCCCAATTGTATATTAGTCTCTTTTTGCATTTCTGCTCTTATCACCATTATATAAGACTTACAAATCCTTGTTTTGTATCAATCTACACCTGGTTCATCAGCCACACTTTCCAGCTTCTCATGGTCATGACAAAGTCCCTTTCCTGCTTCATATCTCAAGAACACCATGTCATCAAAAGTCAATGTTGAAGTCATATTACAATTTGATCTCAAATTAATAAGCTTACTTTACTTCTTGAAGCAACATTCTGAGTATTTTTGGTTACACTCTTCTGTGGCTCTCCAGAGTCTTCATCCTTCTGACTCAATTATAATTCTCCATCCTCATTATAAGACAGCAGTCTCATTGTCAACATTTCCTCCAAACTGTCATCCTGTTCATAAGAGTCACTCTTTTTCTCCTTTTTCTTCATAATCTCCTTTGGTTTACACTTTGCCTGATCCCGACCTATCACAGGGAGCACACTCACAGTTTCCAGCACTTCACTATGTTTTGCCTTTTTACTCATGCACAACTTAGAATCCATTCAATCATGTACAGCTATACCAATTTGACCCTTCAATAGTTTATGTTGTGCCTTCTCATTTGCCCTTGTACCCCATATAGTCAATGCTTCAAACTGTGTAGGTCTTTGTTTGACAGAGCGATCTCTGCAGGGTTATCTTCCGATTTTTGTCTTTGACTGCCGAAACCGTTTTGTTGGCTTTTTGTGCTCTGCGCACGTTACTCCTACTAATCTGTAGTAAAATGCTTGTACTCTCCGTGGAAAACATGGTAAAACTGGTCTAAACCTGATTAGTACATTTACTTTACTAGTAAATCCCTAATATATGGTTCTAGATGTTCCAAGGGCATGTATATTAAATCCTACTATTGGACTGCAGCAATCATTGTGCCTCCCACTAACGAAGCAATGTAAAGCATGCCTCAGGCCAGCATGTAGTACAGTTTTAAACTGCCATTTCGACTTGGCAGGCCTAAACCTTCCTTTTTAATTTTTATATGTCACCCCTAAGGTAGTCCTTGAAGCCTCATAGGGCTGGGAGCATAGCATTCAAAAAGTAGGACATCTGTGTTCAAGTTTTACATGTTCTGACAGTGAAAAAAACGTGAAGTCTTTTTTGACTGCTGTAAGTCTATCTCTCCCATAGATTAAGTGAGTTACCTTTTTCGCTTAATAGGTGATAACTTGACTTTGGGAACAGATAGAGAAATGCTTCTTTCACTCAAATGAAAATGGTAAAGTTGGATTTTAAGTTGCAATTCTGAGAATGCCACTTTTAGAAAGTTGCCGTTATTCTGCCTAAATCAAATGTGCATTTCTGCAAGTGTCCACAGTCACATGACTGTGAATGGCTCTCCTGTGGTGTTTTGTGTAGTCCTTCAAGTCATGGGAACAAAACGGCCTTGAGTGTGGGAAAGGGTGTTTCTGTCCTCAACAGGATGTCATGGGGGTCGTACTCAGTATTCCTCAGCTTCAAAGATTAGCACCAGGGCTATGCCCACCCTTTCCTAACTTCTAATGGCTGCCTATCCTGTCACAGACAAATGCAGCTCACACCTAGGCCTGCCTGCCCTTTGTTACACTAGACAGTTTGGAGCCAAACCCAGCAAAGGGCGAAGGTTGTACAAAGGGGTCATCCCCATCCCACAGGCTGGCCAAACCCAGCAGAGTGGGAAGGTTAGACAAAGGGGGCATTCCCCTCCCACAGGCTGGCACTCGGGATGAAAGTCGCACCTTCAGAACCTCTCATCAGCACACTTTTGGACCTGTTGAAGATTCAGAAGAAGGACTGCCCAACTCTCTGAAGAAGAAAGATTGGACTTGCTCACAAGAACTCAGGCTCCCCAGAAGTGACTCCAAGGGTCAGTTGGCTGACCTGTTTTAGCTGTAGGAACACAGCAAACTTCCAGAGGCCTTCAGCAGCTGCACAGCTGACCAACATAAACTGATTCTTCCTGGTCCCACCTGAGCGCTGCTGCTGGCCTCTGCAGGTATGGGTCAAGAGGTGCTCCCCAAGTCCTGAGTCCTTGGTTGGTATCAGAGTGTACTCCTGAAAAAAAGTTGAAGATACAGACATTTTGGGATCCTCTGGACTGCAAAGTGACCTCTCCGCTCTGAAAACTGACTGCCTGCAATCACCGACAATGTGAAGCTCCATTGGAACCTACACTTCACACTAACAGCGACAGCCCACAATGACCACCAACATGAAGCTCCAGTGATGACCAGCTATTTGCGCTCTAACAGCGACTATCTGTGACACCCAACCTGCTCCTCCAGCCGACAATGACCTCCTTGAGCTCCCTACAAACACGAACTACATTCTTCACGCATACTTGAGATGGTAAGTCTTTAGAGGGACTAACATGGTCCCTGTATCTGAGCCGTACTCGATCACGTGAACTTGTAACAGTGCCAAAGTCCAGCACCACCAGATAACTGTGAGTGGGCTTTTTCGCGCTGTTTTCACCTGAAACTTTAAAAACTCATAACTCCATTTCTACCTATTGGATTTTTGACATTTTGGTGTCATTTTATTTATTACATTTAACTCTTTTTTGTGTATAATTTATTTATTGTTCAGTTAATTAAAACCATAACAATATTACAAACACTATTTTAAAAAAGAGCAAATTGCGTAAAAGTTACATTTCTCTAAAAACATCTTAAAATGTATATAATTGTAAAAATATACTTCATGTTTTATCATTGCTTAGATTTAGCTTTCAGTTCTTGTTCATGAATACGTAAAAATTTAATCAATTTACAGTTCATTTGGGGGTCGGTGGAATCCAGTCCTCTTATGATAGCTGTTCTGCACGACTTTATGCCTCTGTCCAGGAATGCTCGCCGTAATAATGTAGTTCGTGCTGGTTGCAGTATCTTACAGTGGCATACAAGATGAATCAAATCCTCCTTTTTCTAGCCACAGTGCCGGCAATTTTCGTTTTCTCTATGTATTCAATGAGGGGCATTCGCAAGAGTAGGGAACTGTCCAAACCTTAATGTTATTAATTTTCTTTTTACGTAAATAGAGAAAGTGGAGTCCAAATAGGCCGCTTGTTTCAGTATTTTATAAGTGTTGATCACTGTCCAAGAATGAGTTCTTGTAGAAAAAACGTCTTTATCAACCAGCAGCGAGTGGAACTTTGCAGCCTTATTTAGCGTTAATTTGAATGTTTGGTAGAGCATTTGTTTATTCCAAAACTCATTTGTACAGGTGACCTTTAACGCATGTTCCAAAACTTTGTAGGCTGGCGAGTGTTTCTCCTGTTCCATTTCCTGCCATAAGGATTCATTAAGACTATTTTCCTCTACATTTTGTTTTATTTGGTACCATACTTTTATGTATGTGTAGAGTCTGCCCAATATTTCGTTCATTAGCCCGAACTCCAGGCGCATCTGTGCTGGAGAGGCAGTCTTCGGGAGCTGAAGAACCTTTTTGTAAATGCTCGTCATTAGTTTATTTAGGGTTTCTGAATCCTTCCCGTGCATTGCAGCACTGGCGTATGATAGTGTGGGCAGTGCTTTAGCAGAAATTGTCGTTAATAATGGTTTCAAAGACGGTCCCTCCAGTTTCTTTGCAAGTGTTTTAAGGGCAAATGTTAGGGCCCCTGCTCGCCGCGTCATATAGTTTTTCTGGTCTCAAAATGATAATTTATCATCGATATAAAATCCCAAATATTTGTAGCATGATACTTTCTCCAGTAGATTACCTTTAATTCTAATGTTGTGAATCGAGGCTGTTCAATTTGTAATAAGCATAGATTTGGTTTTTGAAATATTTAGTTCCAGATTATTTACCGACAGAAATTCAGAGAGTTCATTTAGTAGTCTTGTCAGGCCTACCTTAGTCAAGCTTAAAAGGACGATATCATCTGCGTAGGCGAGATGAGGCAATTGTAGTTTTCCCAACTTCGATGAATGTGAATTAATTCCGTCTAACTTTCTCGAAAGGTCTGAGATGAATAAATTAAATAGGTGCGGAGCCAGAACGCACCCCTGTTTCAGTCCCGTGTTGGTATACACTTTTCTGGATATTGTAGCTCCATTTCCAAGCTTCACGCGTACCCAGGTATCTGTATAAAACAGCAGTAGACCCTTCAATATTCTGTCCGGTATACCCCAGGATTTTAATTTAGACCACATGAGTTTCCGGTCTACGCTGTCAAAAGCAGCTTTTAGGTCGATGTAACACAGGTGAAGATCCTGTTTTCTGCTTTTGCATCTTTCAGCAATCAGTGAAATGGATAGAATATTTGTGATAGTTCCAATGCCCTTCCTAAATCCGGTTTGATTTTTTGGTATTAGATTACATTCTCTAGACCAGTCAGCTAGGTCTTTAAGGATTAATGAGGCAAAATATTTGGCTTCAATGTCTTGTAAGGCGATTAGCCTATAATTTTTTGGACTGGATCTGTCACCTCCTTTGTAAATAGGGGTAATGATTGATCCCTGCCAACTTTCTGGGATTTGATTGTTAAGTTCTACGTCAATATAAAGTTTCCCTAGGATCGAGCTCCAGTACTCCGAGTCATATTTAAAAGAAGCCTGGGGAATGCCGTTCGGGCCAGGAGCTCCATCACTTTTGCCTTTCTTTATTATGTTTGTTATTTCTTCTGTTGTGTACATCGATTGGTTGGTCTGTGACTTCAATTCATTCTCGATAGTCCGCTTCACAGTTGGCAATTGGCAATTGTCTATGTCTTGGAGTTGTTCTTCTTTAAATTTATCCCTGAGGAAATTAACTCATTCCTGCTCTTGTATGTACGATGTTAGCGCATTTCGAGGTCTCGACAGGTTGTTTATTGTCTGCCAAAATTTGTTGAGATTTGAGTGTCTTACATTGTCGATTAGTTTAGACCAGAAACTCTCGGCTTTCACTTTTTTAAATTCCCATATTCTTTTTTTGAATTGTTTTCTCAATTGTTGAAATGTTTTCCAGCATAACCCCTTGGATTTATCCAGTTGCAGTTTCCTTTGAGCTTTTCTTAGTTCTTTTTTTAGCATTTGCAGATCTTTTGGTAGATTTTTTGTCTGTTCATATCTTCTAACCCTAATTTCTGAGACTTTCATTGTTTCTGCTAATTCATTTAAAAATTGCGACCAAGCTTGTATTCTATTAATGGGTTCTGTTGTGTGTTCTGCCAAGAGACTCTTTATTGTTAAAAACAAATCTGTTTTGTTTGTATTTGTCCATTTCAGACGTTTTAAATTAATTGAGGTAATTTCACTCTCTGGGGCATTAGAAAGTTGATATCTTGGTGTGTTTAAGTTAAAGATGACATGCTGTATTGAGTGATCACTCAAGGTGGTAAACTCTATGTAGAAGCGAGCTAATGTTGGTAACAAAGGAAGGGTTATAAGTGTGAAATCTAACGTTGAGTGCGCCCTTGGACCGTGATACGTTTTTTCTGGAGGGCGATCTTCGTTGTTTCTTCCGTTAAGGACCCGCATACCTTGGAATTCAATATCTGTAACTAGTTGCTGACCAATGCGGTCCACACGATAAGTCCCTGTGTGTTGTTGCTCTGGTACACACCAAAATGAGTTATCTGCTGTTATGATTTCATCTTCATCCGGCGTAAATATCAAATTCGAGTTAAAATCTCCTGTTACTATTAAATTCCAGGTCGGCTCACTACAACGTAGTCTTGATATTGTTTTAATTAAAAGGGCATTTTTCTCCTTTTTTATTTGAGCCTTCGGTTGTGTGTAGTAATTGATTAGTAGTATCGTTTTGCCTGTACTTGAATGTTGATCTGAGAATTTTACAATTTGTATACTGGGATCCGGAGATTTAACTCTATTTTCCTATATTGGGTTGGGATTTTTCTTATGTTGCTTTTTCACGTTATTACTTTTGAGTGCTGCATAAATACTTTCCACATTGTCTTCAAGATAAGCCTGACTGCCTTTGTGCCACACTACCAGAGGGTTAAGAACAGGTTTATTTAGTGTCTTTTGTGGTTCATCCTGGCAAGGATTATGTTTATTATTTGAGTGGGGCTTCCACCACCTCTCCACTAATAACTCAATTTCTTACAGTTTTGGTTGTGGAGTTGTATTAAACCAACATTGTCTCAAGTAAATAATTTTCTTCAACCCAAAAGTAACATTCTCAGTAAATTGTAGCTTCTTCTCCCATCAGTAGCCTTAAGCCACTCCTTAAGAATGCATCCCATCATTCAAAAAAATCTCATAGGCTAGACCTCCGAATGGTGGTGGGGATTGTCCCTAAGCTAGCACTTAGATTTAGACTTTTAAAAAATTTTTGAACCAACTTTATTGGGGTTTTAGTACATTAATGGTACAGCAATCATTTCAAGCATCACAATACAGGAGTAAAGGTACAGCATTATGTAATATAGAAGTTCAATGCCAATGTAGCCTTGCGCATCAAGATGGTATAAGAGCTTTAAATATAAAACAAACTTCTTGAGACTATGGAAACATGGGGGTGATCAAAGTGCAATGTTAATAATGCCTCCACTGGGGTGGAAGAGCCCAACCACTGCCACGTAGGGAAAACGCTACCCCCAGGTTCCCCTCAGAGAGGAATGGGAGGAACAGGTCAAGAGGGGGGGGCGATGTATCCCACTGGAGGGGGCCACACCACTCTCCGCAGTTCCTTGCAGCTTCACTAGGAGCTCATCCCACTCATCAGCAATGGGGCCTCTCCTCAGTCCCCGCACTTCCTCCAGAAAAAGAGCTGCTGACTCTACCTCACCCCATTGGGCCACCAACCCCTGCCACCTCGCCACACTTGGGAGTGCAGTGGCCTTTCAGTGCATCACAATTGCCCGTTTGGCAAGCATCAATGCTAGATCTATGAAGAGGTTCATGACCCCGCCCGCTTTTCTGCACCTGTGAAATCCCAGTAGGCAACTGGCTGCATTGCCGACTTAGATTTAGACTTATGCAAACGTGCACCCATTGTAAATTCTAAAAATCTTCGCAATGCATAACACTATCAAACACAATATCTCTACAAAATAATATTTCTTCAAGCACAAAATTTTACAAAACCAAAAACAATGAAACCTTCTGTCTAATGTACCGGGAAACTTGAGAGAAATCAATCTCGCCTCAAGAGCAATAATGTTTCATGGCACTAAACAATCTCACACCAAGATAGACTTCGACCACTGATGACCTACCCTTGGACCTAGAATAGTTTACTTTTTACCTGTGTTTGTACACAATAAACTACCACTATTCCACTCCAAAAGTAGTATATTCACAACTAGACTAGTAAGAAAATCATAAACTAAACTTAACACAATATCATAACACAACACCTGTCACAGAACACAACACGCTAGATACATTACATCACTATAAAGTCATACTCACCAGTCTACGATCCTGACTGGACCGCCAGACTTTAACATGTGACCACTTCGCCACAGGACAGTCCACCTGTTCATGTATTACCAATCCTGTGAAATCTCCAATGTGAGGGTGTGAGTATCTATTATATAGCCTCTAATTAACTTTCATCCTAAGCATTCCTCTACCAAAAACTAATGATTTGCTGACATCCTCTACCAAAAACGGTTGACACTGCAATCCAGTTAACATTAAGGGGCCAATTCCGATCTCGGCCGGTAGGGCTCCGAATCGGATTCGGATTTACCGGATCCGATCCGGAGCCCTGTTTCCCGACCGAATCGTACGCGGGTCCGGCCGAGCGAGTACGATGCACGCACCCGCGAAATCTCCGACCGACTCGAACGCGGCTTCAACACGCTCCGACCGACTCGCATGGACACGACTCGCACCGCGCTATGGAGATGTTTCCCGGCCGGGTAAGTACGATGCGCGCCGCGAGCAGTCCGATCGACTCGCGCCGTCCGGCTCGAAAAAGCTGTCGGAGCCGGACTTTGGGGGTCCGTGTCGGACCCCCCTGTATGCGTAGGCGCGCGAGTCGCACACAGGGGGGACCCATGGGTCCCCCCTACCTGTGCATGTACACCGCGATGCGCATCGACGCGTACCTGCTGTAGGGGGCGCCCTTGTCCGCCTCGCACCCATTGAGTCAATGGGAGCCCACGTACGCGTTGTACGACCGGCTCCCATTGACTTCAATGGGAGTCCGACCGACTCGAGTCCGATGGCATGCGTGCGCATCATACTCGTTCGGTCGGACTGCCAGAGTCCGATTCGGTCGGAAATCTCTCCGTGTCCGGCTCGGTCGGAGAGATTTCCGGCCCGAATCGGAATCAGCCCCTAAGAAGGGTCAATTCACCAGAAAACAGATAATCCACCAAAAACGGTATCTCATTATAATTAATTACACTGCACAAGACAATTAAAGAAAAATGTGCACAACTGGGCTTTTCCAGTTCTCAGTTTCATAGATTCATTCTAATATAAAAGTTATCAATAGAGAACGCAAATGTTAGCTATAATCAGCTGATTCATAAAATGTACAAAAATCCCAACTGCCATAAAGAAATGTATGAGCCACAGCACATCAACAAATAATTGATTACTAATAATAATCCCTAAATACAACAGGAACACATGTCAAGTAAAATGTCTAATGCCTAAAAAGAATCCAATGAACATTGCCAGTAAAACTAACAATCAGAGTTTTTCAATGTGCAATACTGCAGTGCAAATATGTCTGAAGCATAAAGTCTGAATGTGTATGGCAAAATCATAAATCAATAATG
Organism: Calotriton arnoldi; assembly: GCA_963921515.1. Classification (NCBI taxonomy): domain Eukaryota; kingdom Metazoa; phylum Chordata; class Amphibia; order Caudata; family Salamandridae; genus Calotriton; species Calotriton arnoldi. Next base: position 510,559 of record CAWUFW010009058.1, on the reverse strand, counting down.
ACATAATGTTTGCTGATTTTTTATAATATTTTATTCTAATGCAGTGCACAATTTCATGGCATATTACTATGTAAAAAGATGGTACTAAAATTTTACTTGCACAGTAAACCAATCAGACTGGTAGTTTCCAAATCCCCTACTTGCAAATAATATACATTGGACAGAAACATGAGAAATGCACCTTACTACAATGGACTGTTCTGCACATTCATAACAACGAACTTAGCAAGGGAGGTTCAGCGCATTAACCCTCAAACTGCTTCAATTACATCCCATCAGCAAAGGAAGCTAGAGAAAGGATACTTTTTCCACATATAGAGACTGACGGTGGCAGCAGCTGAATTTCCATGATATTCTGAAATGAAAGAAATGACTATGCACAACATTTAAACATGCGCTCCCATAAATGTGGCCTACTGCAGCCTGGTTAGGCTAATTGGACCAAACCTATATTAAAAATAATTTTTCAAATAAATATAATTTTACATACCTTCTCTTCCAGGATATTTTTATAAAATTCACATAGGACAAGATGGTTAAAGGGGATGAGGTACTGGTCTTCGGCAACAACTCCACCCCCTGGAACAACTCCTGGCCCGCGGAACTAGGACCTGCACCCTCCTCATCTGATCACACCTGAAACTTCTGCATCATCCTCGACAGCAAGCTGACTGTGAAATCCCAGATCAATGCAGTCTCACGATCCTGCTTCTTCATTCTGTGCATGCTTTAGGGGAAAGGTGTGGCGCCACGGCCAGGGCGACTGACGCTGGACGCTGGGGATCACGGTTTGATCCCTGGCTCCGGCGGCAGGGGTCTGCCCAGCACCATGCGACTCTGGGCAATAGCTCGCTTAATCTTCCCAACGGCCCCCAGCACCGAGATACCCCTTCGGGGGTGATTTGTGCACTATACAAGTACTGGATTTACTGGATTTATGCTAGGAAAGATCTTTAAGTGACTCCACATGAACACCAGACGCACCATCACACAAGCCCTCATCATGAGCAGACTGAACTATGGCAAATCCCTCTACTACAGGATCTCTACACACCTCCTTCAGAGGAATCACTGACAAAATATCGAAGGTCAGAATATCGACCTACAGAAATATCGCCGCAAGAATATCGAAGTCAAGAATATCGACATCCTATCTACATTATGGCAAGTACAAAAATATTGAAAAAAAATATCGATGCCAAAAATATTGTTGTTAAAAATATCGTTTTTTCTTAAGTTAAAAAAATAATGTAAAATAAAGTAAATAATACATATAATTAAGATAAACATAGTTAAAAATATTTTAAAATGTTTAAAAATTATAAGTAATATATATGTAATGTAAAAATAAATTAAACATATACATATAATATATAATATATATACTTACTAATAATTTTTAATAATTATTTTAATAACTTATAATTTAAAAAATATCATATACATTATAAATACATCTATACACATAAAACAATAATATAAATAAAAATTAAATAAATATATATAACAAATTTAAAAAAAATATATTTTTAATCTTTTAAAAATTAATTATATACTACATTAACTAAAATAATACAAAAAATATGAGGGGTCGATTACGATGGCGGGCGGATCGGCACCGCCGTGGCTGCGGTGGCTTCCGCCGGTCTGGCGGGTGCAGTTTTGCCAATCACGGTCGCGAATCCCCGCCCGCCATATTACGATGGGCAGACATAGGCCAAATTTCTACCGCCGCATAGTTTCCAGTACCGCCAGCACCTTGGTTCCGCGACGACGGCGGACGTAGCCAATAGCGGGAGACCGCCGTGCGGAATGACGTGTAGACCGGCGTCCAAATCACAATGCCTCAAATAGGCACTCGGACCGCAACGGAGAAACCACCCATTCAAACACGGCGGAAACAATACTGCGGAGGAAAACGGCAATAACACACAACTCCACGCGTTTGCTACCGCATTGGATCCTGCTCTACAAGTCCTACCGCTGCTGTTCCTGATCCTCCATCAACAAAGACGCCGCTGCCGTCGACAACACCGCAGGTACGTCAATGCCACACCTCCGCATCGGGGCCATCCATCAACAACATCATCACCGCATCCTCCCGGTCACGTCACCGCAGCGGTGAAGACGCGGGAAAAGTTCCGCATAATCCAGTAGGCAGGGCCAGCGGCACGCATGGGCAGTCACAGGGACGTGAAAGGATTGTGTTGGCCCTGGCCCAAATGTACATTGTGTGCCTCTGTTGGTAGCAGCTGACATTACCTGATACCATCACAGCTCCTACCATCCCACCCTGTTCAACATCAAAATGTGTGCCCATCTGACATTCAGGGATAGTGATGTATGTGAACAAGTCCATAGGTGTATTGTGGCAAAACAACACCTGCAAGGTAATGCCAAATAGGTGCCTGTGATGTGAAACCCCCTTCCTGCCACTGCCAAGATGAGTAATAGGTGGCAAAACAACACCTGCAAGGTAATGCCAAAAAGCTGCCTGTGGTGTGAAACCCCTTCATGCCACTGCCAAGATGAGTATTAGGGGCAAACCCCACCTGCAAAGTAATGCCAAAAACCTGCCTGTGTTGTGAAACCCCCTTCATGCCACTGCCAAGATGAGTAGTAGGGGGCAAACCCCACCTGCAAAGTAATACCAAAAACCTGCCTGTGTTGTGAAACCCCCTTCCTGCCACTGCCAAGATGAGTATTAGGGGCAAACCCCACCTGCAAAGTAATGCCAAAAACCTGCCTGTGTTGTGAAACCCCTTCATGCCACTGCCAAGATGAGTAGTAGGGGGCAAACCCCACCTGCAAAGTAATGCCAAACACCTGCCTGTGTTGTGAAACCCCCTTCCTGCCACTGCCAAGATGAGTATTAGGGGGCAAACCCCACCTGCAAAGTAATGCCAAAAACCTGCCTGTGTTGTGAAACCCCCTTCCTGCCACTGCCAAGATGATTATTAGGGGGCAAACCCCACCTGCAAAGTAATGCCAAAAGGCAAAAACCTGCCTGTGTTGTGAAACCACCTTCCTGCCACTGCCAAGATGAGTAGTAGGGGCAAACTCCACCTGCAAAGTAATGCCAAAAAGGTGCATGTGTTGTGAAACCCCCTTCCTGCCACTGCCAAGATGAGTATTAGGGGGCAAACCCCACCTGGAACATACATGTTTGTAGTTGGCATGTACAGGGCCACATACACCTCAACACCACTGACAAGGACAGGCCAAGCACACTGTGTGACCACTCAACTGCACACATCCAAATATACCCATGTGAGTACGAAGACAGGCCTTCACAAGATTACCACACACACACTGCTGTCCACACATCCAAACACATCACACAGACATCACCAACCTTGGACACCCCGCAAGTTAGACTGTGTGTAGAATTCACCTCTGTTGTGGTATAGCCCCCTAACATGACATGTGTACAATCATACTGAAATCAACATCAAATGATGATTGCAAGAGTACATCAACACCCACAAACATCATTGCACCCCCAAACCTCAGAGTCAAGCAGACCAAAAGTGTGTGTTACGTTTGCCAAACAATGACAAAGTGAATGAAGTCAATTGGCAATGTGGAAGTGCCATGCAGAGCATGTGGCACATTCATCCATACCCACACATCAAAATGTTTAATTAAGCAAGGGCAGTAACAAACGATACAACAGGAGTAACAGTGTTTATTGCAAAATAACCTGATAGGCACAAAATGACAAACAAATAAAAGGCCATTGGCCAGTCCACAGTCCAAACAATGCACATGTGTGCATGAAAATGTTTGCAGTGAATGTGGAACACCGTACACTGCCATGTGAATGAACAAAGCACCGGGGCTATCAAAGCGCAGTCCAGGCACCGCTGTGGGAGAGATGGGTATGGGAGGGGGTCTGTGCCTCAGACTTGCCTGTCAGTTGGACTGGGAGTTGGCTGATTGTCATGGACACTGGCGGAACTGGACCTGGGCGAGAGAGGCTTGTCAGAGTCAGAGTCAGCAGTGGCTGTGGCAGGCATAGGGCTGCTTGGACCGGGTGGCATGGTGGCACATGGAGGCGGAGAGATGCTGCCGTGAGACACAGAGCCAGTAGTGGCTGTGGCAGGTGTAGGCCTGCTTGTACCGGGTGGCATTGTGGCACGTGGATGCGGAGAGATGCTGCCGTGAGACACAGAGCCAGTAGTGGCTGTGGCAGGTGTAGGCCTGCTTGTACCGGGTGGCATTGTGGCACGTGGAGGCGGAGAGATGCTGTAGTGAGACACAGAGGCAGTAGTGGCTGTGGCAGGTGTAGGGCTGCTCGGACCGGGTGGCATGGTGGCACGTGGAGGCGGAGAGACGCTGCTGTGAGACACAGTGGGTGAGGGTGAATGTTGAGGGCTGCCTCTACACTTCTTGGGTATACAATATTGCAGAAGTGTCTTGGGAGTAGTGGGAAGTGTGGCTGGCACAACAGAGTCCCTCGCCACCAAAGGTGTGACAGGTGCAGGTGGCCCTCCTTGTGGGGATTTGCAGGATGTGGACTTCGCCTTGCTTTTTGCTTGCCTTTTGCCCTCCATCCCCTGTGGCCCTGGTGAACGACTCACATTGCTCTCCTGACCACGCTTCACAGGGGTGTGGGTGGGAGTAGAGGTCCTGGGTGAAGCAGTCTTAGGTTGCTTTGTGGGCTTTCCCTTCAGCGGCACCAGCACCACATCAGGCATGCCAACTGTTTGTCTGTCACTTGGAGCAGTTGTGTGGATGGGAGTCTCTTGTGATGGGTGCAATCTTGTGGACCGTGAGCTAGAGGCCTGCTTCTTTGCCTGATGCCCCTGAGTGTCATGTGAAGGGCTTTTTTCTTTGCGTCCCTGTGTGCCTGTGTCACTTTTTGGGGATGGTGTCTGTGGTCTTGCACGCTTGGAGCGCTGCTGTCGTGTGCTGGGTTTCGACGACTCGGGGCCTGAGGGCTCAGTTGTGTGGTCACTCCCCTCAGTGGTTGCCACTGACAGGGTGGTTGGTGAAGGCATTGGGGCTGAACTTGGATGCTGTGATAGCTGAATGGCTGCCGTCACGGTGGAGGACAATCCCTGGACAGTCCTGTGTAGCCCACCCACGTCCGAATGAATGCCCTCCATAAATGCCAGAACCTGTCCCAACTTCTTGTCCTGATCCTGGAAAGCATTTAGGAGAGCTGTCTGACCCACACACAGCTGGTGCAAGAGTTCAATCGCCTCAACACTGAGGGCAGCAGGGGAGACAGGGGCAGGGGCAGCGGTGCCTGGGGTGAAGGCGACTCTACCCTTAACAGCCCTGCGGGCACGGACAGCACTAGTGGTAGTAGCCGGGATGGTGGGCACTGGTCGATGTGTGGTGGAGGAAGAGGCAGCATTGTCACTCCCTGTGACCACCATTGTTGCTGACTCCCCACTGGAGTCCGATGATGTTGAGGTTGTGCTTTCTGCGCGTGAGTCCTCAAGGACACTCCTGTCCCCCTCCGAGGCGCTGGTCACATCAGTGTCAGTGATCTCATGGCTATCATGCGTGCCACATGCTTCAGCACTGGTGTCCGTATCATGGCCTTCCGTGCACTCGGTAGATGCTGCAATGGACAGAGACATAGGTTCAGTACAGTGCCATACACACAAACATCAAATGCAAGCACAGAACTAGACTAGAAAATGACAACCCCAAGTTGCACAACACCCTGTGCAGTCTGCATGTGCAACAATCATGCTGAACACAGAAGATGCATGGAAATATGCATTGTTTACATCAATGAGCCATGTGAGGTTCACACCGGCAAATAGCAGGTCCCTGCCTCCTTGTAATGTAACCTAAACATCTCTGCAAGCATACCCACGTGCCTGTATGTGAGAGAGGCATACATCTCAGCATGTTGCCTCTGTCACATATGGAGTCACTGTAAGGGGACAACACAGATACAGATTCAAATTTCTACTTAATAATGTCCATGAGCTACTGATGTCTGACAAGGTGAGCAATTCATCTTGCAAACTGATGCACGTTGGTGTCAGATGTGTACTTCACACCATTAACAAGTCCTGTAGTGCACACATCGTTAAATGCACACTGACATGATGCACACTGCTGTACACTGCCTGGTGATGTCCATGACACCCAGAATGCAGAAGATGTCATAAGGCCACATCTCATCATGCAATGGCAAGGGCCATTGTATGAAACACATGATCAAGTCCATCTATGGGAAAATACATGACACCTGCACTGAACACATAGGCCACTGAGAAGTAGTTCCTAAAAATGTACACAGCAGCAAGATCAGCAATGTCTCACGGTCGCCATTCATGCAGTCACTCACACCCAAAGTCAGCCTACGCAGAATACTCACCACTTACTCCCTGCTGATGGTCCCTCAAACGTTCATACAGCTCTGGCTGTGTCACAGACAAGATGCGGGACATTAGTGGAGTCATGGTTCGGCGCGCCAACCTACCACTGCGAGGGATCAGCCCCACCGTCATCTCTGCCACGGTCCTGCTCAGACGGGAGATGTCGTCCCACCTCTTGTGGCATTGTGTGTGCCGTCTGTTGGATACACCCAGAGTCCGCACCTTCCGTGCAATGTTCTTCCATGTGGCCTTACGCTGGTGGACCTTCAACTGCAGGCATAGGAGACAAGAAAAGGAAGTATCAGAGACCCTGTGTCATTCACACTATGTGTCAGCACAGGAGAACATAAATGCATGGCACACAAATCGCTACATCTTCATCAGAGGCCATACAGCATGACACATAGTACATGTTCATTACAATACTACACAGAAATGAATGCATGTATGGCAAGGCACGCAGTACATGGCCATCTCATACACATGCACAATGGCAGCACAGACAGCCATGTGCAGAAGGCCCTCATCTGTGATGCAGTATGTGAGTGAGCATGACATGCAATACAGTAATAATGAAGTGTAGTGGCAGACTCACTGTGTCCACCACTACACACCCCACGATGCCCTTGGCCTGTGAATGGCTCAATGCATTTCTCAGGAAACATATTGGGACATAATCAGATTTATCACGCACTTCTCACATTGTTAAGTCCTCGATTGTGCAATTCTCAGTACTATGATGGCTCAGTGAGTATTAGGTGTGTGGACTAAACACATGTTTGACTCAGTCCAGTTAGGCATGGCTCAGAGTAACATTGGACAGTGTCTGTGCAGGCCAGAGGAACTCACAGTGCGGCTCAACATGGTCCCTCAGATAAATCACATGGATGTACAGCATGAGAGGGTGAAAAGTGCCAACACATGCCAGACTGAACACATGTTCAAATCAATGTAAGGATGACATCTACTACTTACATTGATGTGAAGTGTTATTGTTGCATTAACATCAAGTGGGTTCCACTCATGCATTGGACTATTGTGCATGATGCTCACATCAACATAGTGCACTTAAGAAATAGTCAACACACATAAGTTAGTGCTCCATACCAATATACATTTCAACAGTCACATATGAGGTTGTGATGAGTGAGTGGACAGTCACATAACATGGCACAGTAAAAATCAGTCCCGACTTGTGCTGTTTCAGAACACCATCGTATCTGTGTGGCTGTTTAAACAATGCATGTCTCCCCCTACCTACAATCAACTTATGTAGGTGTGGAAATAAGCCTACAGACACCATTCACATGAAGTTAGCATGCATGGCAGTGTAACACACATTTACATCACCTAGTCTCAGACCAACATGTTCATTAAGTTTGTGCAAGAATGGCTGTAGGAGTGTCCATTTACTACACATAATCAAAGTCAAGTCCCACAGAACATGTATGGAGCATGCCATGTCAACTATTAGGATGCCTGTACATCGACTTGCACTCACAGGCACATACTACTGCACAGCAACATCATGGTATCATTTTGATCACTCTCACACTTGGAATCAGGGACACTTACCAGTACATCTGGTGCACCAAAAAGCCTCCCATACTGTGCAAGGACCTCGTCCACCAGAAGCTCCAGCTCCTCTGTAGTGAAGGGACGGGCCCTGACATTCTCTGTTCTCGCCATCACTGGGTCCAGGATACAGCAAAATATGCAGTTGTAGAGGAATGGCAGTCTGCAGTGTCTGAATGCATGTGAAATGTGTGGCTCTCCCACAGAGATTTATAGGCCCCTGGGTTGGTATCAGTGGCAGGCAGCTGCTGCAATTGGTCCACCTGGCTGGCATCTTTCAAGTGTGGCCAATGAGCGGCACCGCAGTGGCGGTGCATGCCTACCGCCGTTTTCAAAGTTGCATTTCACTACCGTGATCGCGGTTCCCATTGGCTGCAATGGCATTGGTGGTGTCACACCGCGGGGGACAGGCGGTCGCTACCGCTATGCTGCATCTTTCAAGTGTGGCCAATGAGCGGCCCCGCGGTGGCGGTGCACGCCTACCGCCGTTTTCAAAGTTGCATTTCACTACTGTGATCGCGGTTCCCATTGGCTGCAATGGCATTGGTGGTGTCACACCGCGGGGGACAGGTGGTCGCTACCGCTATGCTGCATCTTTCAAGTGTGGCCAATGAGTGGCCCCGCGGTGGCGGTGCAAGCCTACCGCGGGTTCCACAGTAGCATTTCACTACCGTACCGCAGTTCCCATTGGCTGCAATGGCATTGGTGGTGTCACACCGCGGGGGACAGGCGGTTGCTACCGCTATGCTGCATCTTTCAAGTGTGGCCAATGAGCGGCCCCGCGGTGGCGGTGCACGCCTACCGCGGGTTCCACAGTAGCATTTCACTACCGCGACCGCGGGTCCCATTGTCTGCAATGGTATTGGTGGTGTCACACCGCGGGGGACAGGCGGTCGCTACCGCTCTGCCGCATCTTTCAAGTGTGGCCAATGAGTGGCCCTGCGGTGGCGGTGCACACCTACCGCGGGTTCCACAGTAGCATTTCACTAACGCGACCGCGGGTCCCATTGTCTGCAATGGCATTGGTGGTGTCACACCGCGGGGGACAGGCGGTCGCTGAGTGGCCCCGCGGTGGCGGTGCATGCCTACCACGGGTTCCACAGTAGCATTTCACTACAGCGACCGCGGGTCCCATTGTCTGCAATGGCATTGGTGGTGTCACACCGCGGGGGACAGGCGATCGCTACCGCTATGCTGCATCTTTCAAGTGTGGCCAATGAGCGGCCCCGCGGTGGCGGTGCACGCCTACCGCGGTTATGGGCACATCATGCACTAGCAATGGCAATGGTCAAATTTAACAATTGAACACTATGCCTCCATAGTGTCTTTGTGCACTTGTGTACAATGAATGCTGGTGTGACATTAAACTCACTGATGCCTACACATGCCATGTCTGTGGAAATTGTGACATGCATTGACATGCACTTACTCACGTCACCCATTATATGTGTGTGGATGTACATCTATTGGTTGTATGATGTTGTCTCATCTTTGGAATCAACTTAATGTGTGAGATGGCTAATCAAACAACAGTAATGATTGCCTGAACACATAATGGTGGTATGTTACTGTGCCCATGGCTGGTTTAAGTAGGATATGTGCTCAGCTTACACACACTGTGCACATTGTGATGATAACTAGTGGTCTGTGCAACTTAAGCAAGAAGGTGTGGCAGGTAAAGCAGCTATATATGAATCAGCAGTGTTGCTGTCTCATACCTGTGCTGTGTCACCTACTCCTAGGCCTGGGGCCACCAGATGTATTGGTGTACCATTCACAACCTCTGAATATATTTGTCTGGTAGTCAGTATGTACAACATGACCCCTTGTAAACACACATGTGGTGAATGTCTCTCTGCATCTGAGTTGTGGATTCAACAATTGTTGGAGTACGTTCATTGTGTCTGCTGCGTGAGTCAAGATGTGAGAAGTCGGACACATCTCATTGTGTAATTTGAATAACATTAGTCCTCTCCCATTTCATGTAGGCGACGACCAAATGTGCACCGGCCTATCACAGTCCTGGCAGACATGGAGGATGTGGACATCATCAGGAAATTTCGTCTGGATCGCATTACACTGCAAGAACTGTGTGCTCAGTTGGAGCCCCATCTGAGTCCTCAACGCACATATCCAACTGCCCTATCCCCAACCTTGAAGATCATGGCAGCGCTGCATTTCTTCGCTACGGGCTCTTTCCAATACACGGAAGCCACCGCCGGTGGGATGTCGCAACCAACATTCAGCATGGTGCTCTGGGATGTGGTGTCCGCAATGATGCAATACAAGGACCAATACATACGATTCCCGAATACAGCAGATTTGCCTGCTGTGAAGGCTGGTTTTTATGCCCTTGGCCACATTCCTCATGTAGTTGGTTCCATTGACGGCACACACATTGCCCTTGTCCCACCACAGGCACGTGAGCAGGTGTATAGGAACAGGAAGCACTACCATTCCATAAATGTGCAGGTGGTATGCCAAGCTGATATGATCATCAGCCATGTTTGTGCGCGATTTGCTGGCTCCGCCCATGACTCCTACATCCTGCGGAACAGCATTGTACCCCGGCTGATGGAAAATCTACATCCAGAGCGTGCATGGCTTGTAGGTGAGTACACTGAGTCAAGTAGTGTGCTGTGTGTGACATGCTGTTCTCGTCAACTGTTTGTATCACAACATTTCTCTGTGTATGTCACACCTAGGCGACTCAGCGTATCCCAACAGGCCGTGGTTGCTGAGCCCACTGCGGAATCCAAGTACCCCGGGAGAAGTCAGCTACAACGAGGCACATGGTAGGACACGACGTGTGGTGGAGCGCACCTTTGGCCTACTGAAGTCCCGATTCCGGTGCCTGGACAAGAGCGGAGGTTCACTGTTGTATTCCCCACGAAACGTGTGCCAGATAGTTGTAGCATGCTGCATGCTACACAACCTTGCCTTGCGCAAAGCCGTTCCGCTGATCATGGATGACGATGAGCAGCAGATGCCCCCTCCTGCACACCCACACACTTCCAGTGCAGAGGATAGTGGTGAAGAGAAAGGTGTTGACCTGCGTCAACAGCTCATTGCCAACTACTTCCCTTGAATGTAAGTGACTTTGTAGACAAGTGAGTGCTTGGATGTTACTATCAAGGCTTTGATAACTCTAACTGCTGGCTGTTGTTGTGTGTGTGATGAGGGATGATGTGTGTGGCACAGGGTATGTGTATCCAGGTACATCATGTGTATGTTGAGGTTGTTTACCATTGCTAGGGGTGCTTGTTTTTGTGCCTTAATGCCTAGTGTTGTATTTCTGCTGTGAAGGCGTCACCTGATGGGGAAAGTCATTCTCTTGTGTCTTTCTAGGTTCATTCACCCTCTGAATGCCTCCTCTGCTTCACAGCTGTTGGAACATTGAAATCTGATTTGTCATTGTACATACTGGAATAAACATGTAGCTCACACAGACATAGGTATGTGAAGAGTGTTTATTTGGAATTAGTTTTTGTGCAAGTGACGGGGATATGTACATAAATGTGAACAGTGAATAAATGAGTTGTCAGTCATGGTAGTTGAGACAAATAGTGTAGTCACCACAAAGCAGAAGTCACACAGTCCAACAGACTCAGGCCATCAACATGGCAATGTGGGCAAGAATAGTCAACATAGTCAATGCAAAGGGGAACAACAAGATACCATCATGGCTGGCTCTGTGAATGGCGTTGGTATGGTGGCCTGCCACCAAATCCTCCCCTGTGGATTCTCGGACGGCCTCTGGTGCATTTGGGAGGGGGGGCATCTGCTGCAGGGTCAGTGGTGTCTGAGAACTCACTCTCCTCCTGCACACCCCTCTCTGTGGCTGCAGCTGGAATGTTGGGCTGCCCAGCAGGCAATTCACTGGAGGGGGGTGGAGCGGCACTTGGGGCTGGGAGTCTGTCCCTCAGAACACCCACTAGCTGGCCAACAAGGTCGACAAGTTGGCCCATCCGTGTGTCCATGGACTGCTGCAGCAGGCGGATCTCATGCATGTCTTCTGCAAGCTGGCCCATTACTCCCTGGTTCTCTTGGTAGGCACCAAGGACTCTTGCAATGGTGGCCAGGGATTCAGGGTCATTGTCCTCCTGTGTCTCTGCCCCAGTTGTACTCCCACCTGCCCTCCTGACACGGACCTGTGGCATAGTCCCCCGACGCACTGGCACACTCTCCCTGTCATGCTGGGATTGTGTGGTGGTGTTGGTAACCACCGTGGCAGGGCGTGTGTTGCAGGCAGCAGTGGTGATGGTGGTGGTGGAGGCCACACAGGTCGTAGTGGCAGGGGGCAGCACAGTTGTTCTTGCTGTGGTGGTGGTGGAGCCCACACAGGCTGTAGTGGCAGGGGGCAGCACGGTTGTTCTTGCTGTGGTGGTGGTGGTGGAGGTCACACAGCTCGTAGTGGATGGGGGCAGCACGGTTGGTCTTGCCGTGGTGGTGGTGGTGGTGGTGGGGACAATAAGGGCTTGAGACATGTTAGTCCCTCCCACACCAGAGGGGCCAGCTTGAGAATCCTCGTCGGAGAATGTTGGGGAATCTGCATCCGAGAGTCCACGTTCCAGGGGGGGAGACTGGCTCCGCATGTTGGTGTCATCCTCTGCAGTTAGTTGTTGATCTCCTGTTGAACAGAGGTGATATGGTGATTGAGTTGCACGCAACAAGCTTGATGTTAGACAATTGTTTGAGACATTTAATCCAACACACACTTTACAATGCAATGACTTTGTATGCCTGCTATATGCTGTGCACCATGTCATGACGTTGAGGTACATACCTTTTAAGTCCATGGTTTTTGTTGGGAATTGATACTTGGTGCAGTGTACAGATAGTGTTAATACAGGGACATGTCCTCAGCTACCTAATTGCGTGACATCAATTTTCTGTTGGGCGTCTTTTCATTTAGCTGTTCATGTTATCTATTTCAACAGAGCTAGTAGGAACCATTGTCATGTTATACATAGCTTTGGAATCACATGTACTTCCCTTTTTTTCCATGTAGACCATGCATGTTTGGTGTTGAGATGGGCGTTCATGTTCAGACACCATGGCACTTCCACATTGCATTCTCTGCTGTGCACAATTGTGGGATGCATTTGTTTCACTTGTGACTTGGTGAGTATGAGTTCAAAATATGTGACAGTTACGTGCACTTAGATGTCTGCACACTGGATGTGGCATTGAAAACTATGCAAAGTTGGCTGACATGTTAGTGCTGATGTTGTTATGTGGCTACATGCATTTAGATGAGGATGGCGGGGTACATGCAGTCACTACCTACCTGTAAGTTTGATGAGAACAATGAAATGGCTGCCACATGGTTCTGGGTGGGGGGACATGCTCCATCCTGCTGAGCTGTGGGACAAGGGTGCCTGGGGGGAGTTGTAGTGCAAGCTTCCCACATACAAACACCCCTCCCTGTTAAGATGGCTACCTACCTGTTACTTTGATGGGAAGAATGAAATGGCTGCCACATGGTTGTGGGTGTGGGGAGTGCTCCATCTTGCTCAGCTGTGGGACAAGTGGGCCTGTTGGGAGTTGTGGTGCAGACTTCACAGCCACAAACACCCCTCCCTGTTGAGATGGCTACCTACCTGTAAGTTTGATGGGAAGAATGAAATGGCTGCCACATGGTTGTGGATGTGGGGGGTGCTCCATCTTGCTGAGCTGTGGGACAAGGTGGCCTGTTGGGAGTTGTAGTGCAGACTTCACAGCCACACAGACCCCTCCCTGTTGAGATGGCTTCCTACCTGTAAGTTTGATGGGAAGAATGAAATGGCTGCCACATGGTTGTGGGTGTGGGGGGTGCTCCATCTTGCTGAGCTGTGGGACAAGGGGGCCTGTTGGGAGTTATAGTGCAGACTTCACAGCCACACAGACCCCTCCCTGTTGAGATGGCTACCTACCTGTGAAGTTACACATTGGAGGGAAATGGCTGCCCCATGCTTGGGGGTGTGGGGTATGCTCCATCCTGCTCAGCTGTGGGACAATAGAGCATGAGAAGGCTACCTACCTGTAAGTCTGAGGAGAGCAATGAAATGGCTGCCACATGGTTCTGGGTGGGGGGGGACATGCTCCATCCTGCTGAGCTGTGGGACAAGGGGGCCTGGTGGGAGTTGTAGTGCAAGCTTCCCACACACAAACACCCCTCCCTGTTAAGATGGCTACCTACCTGTTAGTTTGATGGGAAGAATGAAATGGCTGCCCCATGCTTGGGGGTGTGGGGGATGCTCCATCCTGCTGAGCTGTGGGACAATGGGGCCTGTTGGGAGTTGTAGTGCTGGCTGCCTGTACATGTGCCCCCATGTAAATATTGTTATGTACCTTTGTGGTGGATGAGAGGGAGTTCTTGTGGGATCTGTGAGACCTGTTTGGGGGTAGTGTGGTGGACATGAGTACATTTGGGCCTAGGAGGTGTTGCTTTTAGTTGTGAAAGCTACTACATAGCAGTGTTATGGCAGACTTTTGTTGGTACTTACCAGCCTCCATTCCCCCTCAATTCCAGTGCAACTCTCTGGGTGCAGTATGCCAAGCACCTTCTCCTCCCATGCGTTGAATGTTCTTGGTGGAATGGGAGGGCCACTGCCAGTCCGGTTTGCCAGCTCACGGTTCTTGCTGTTCTTCTCCTTGACCTTGCTCTTGAGGTCAGTCCACCTCTTCCTGATCTCCCTTCCTGTTGCGTGGAACTTGCCCTACAGCATTGACTCTGTCAACTATCCTTTGCCACCAGTAGCGGTCCGTGGTAGGAGTGCCGGCCGGGCGGTGACGTGGGGTGGGGGAGGGGAAAGGTGGGGGGTAGTAAACCACGGATCACGGCCGAATACAGGTAAGTAAACATTTAAATAAATAAAACAAATTTCGTTGCGCGCACTGCATCGCATTTGGCATCCAGAATGCAGCAGTCATGCTCATTCTAGACCTCCCCTGAAGGACCCACATGTCCCCTCACCTCGAGAAACTCCACTGGCTCCCAGTACAGAAGAGATGCCAATTCAAGCTACTGACCCATGCTTACAAAGCTCTTCACCAGCCTACAGCAACCACCAGCCAGACAACTACGCTCCTTCTTAGCGCTCGCCCACACTCCCCGCATCAACAGAAGCTCGAGCGGAGCATGCTCCTACCATCTCACTGCAAAAGCCTGGAACAACCTCCCCTGCAGCTCTGTGCCTCCCAATCTCTACCGGAATTCCAAAGAGCCCTCAAGACCTGGCTATTTGACTGAGCCTATAGAATCCTGAAAGCAACAGGATACCCTCTTAGGGGATTAAGGGGTCGATTACGATGGCGGGCGGACAAAGTCCGCCCGCCATCGCATTGGCAAAAGGGACCGCACGCCATAGGTGCGGCAGTCCTGCTATACAAATTAGGATGCGCCCGCCACACTGGCGGGTGCATCCTGTATTTTTACATTGCGGCGGGCGGTGCTGCAAGCAGCACCCGCCGCAATGTAAAAATACATGTTGTGCATTTTCATGTACAACGTGACAGGCACCGTGCGGTGCCTGCCACCTTGTACATGCAAATGGAGGGGGGTACCATAGGTGCCCCCCACGTGCAGCTCCCCACCCCCCCGGGGGCCCGCAACAGGCCCCCGAAGGCATTCTCCGCCTGTCTTTTTGCAGCGGGATCTACGCCGCAAAAGACAGGCATCGTAATGCCCACTGCGGTGCCTGCACGGCACCGCTGACATTGCCCCATTGTACCGTGTTCCGCTATCCTAATTTGGCAGTGGGAATATTCAGGTTGATGGTGGGCGGATCACCACCGCCGGGCCGGCGGTCCTCAAAGTCCGCCCGCCATGCTAATGACCCCCAGAGTAGGCAAAACCCTGACTGTAATGTCATTGATAGAAGAATTCCGACCTGAGAACAATCCTAAAAGGAAACATGTTTACCACCATTTACAAATATGTGCGCCATACCGTTTAAATGGATACAGTTAAAAAACTCCTCTTTGATGAATACAGCTCAGCACTGAAGAAACAAGCTATAAAGGAATCAGAAATTACACCTATGAATGCCGATCACTCGAGGGTGCACCGTGTTCCTGCCTCTTCATGGCGGTGCAGGAATGAGCAAATGTGTTAGATCCTTTGAAAAGATTGTGGGACATATGTACAAGCCCCTATCACCACCACAACGTCACTTTCATTGACGTTGTGGAGGCGATAGGGGCTACGCTGCCTTGTAAATAAGGCCCCCTTTCACGCTATGCTTAGCGTGAAAGGGGTGAGCAATGGGTGTTGCAGTAGGCGTTCCACCGCAACACCAATTGATTTTAAGGCTGCCCCCTATGTACAAGGGCAGCGTACATAGGAGGCAGTGCCAAAAATAAGACCAGGTATAACCTGGTCTTAAGTTGGCAAAACGAGGAGAAATGCATTATTTCTCCTCGTTTTGCTTTTTTCATGTGTGCTGCCTTGTGCAGCACACATGGGAAAAGGAAAATGCCATGGATTGTTTATGCTAGTACAAGGGTGCCTGCGTAGGCGCTACACTGCTAAGTGTAGCGCCATCGCAGGGGGAAACTTAAGGCTGCACCATATCTTTGTAAAATGGTGCAGCCTTGCGTTTTAGAAGTGACAGAGTGAGGCGTTAAGCCATGATGGCTAACGCCTCTCTCCGCCACTTCCTTGTACATATCCCCCTGTGTTTGTTAAAGTTATATGCGGAAAGGCTGAAATGCTGCACCAGCACCTGTGTACTCGTAAATTCTAGAATATTTACGCATTTCCTAAATAAGAATGGGGCAGTAGCGGTCGGTGGTGGGAGTGCCGCCGGCGCTGACGTGGGGCGGGGGAGGGGCAGGGTGGGGGGTAGTAAACTACGGATTACGGCCGATTACAGGTAAGTACACATATGAATAAATAAAACAAATTTCGTTTCTCGCGCTGCATTGCCAAATGCGATGCAGCGCGCGCAACTAAATTCGTTTTTTGTATTTATATGTGTACTTACCTGTAATCGGCCGTAATCCGTAGCCTCACTACCCCCCACCCTGCCCCTCCCCGCCCCACGTCAGCGCCCGGCGGCACTCCCACCACCGACCACTACTGGAATGGGGAAAGCTCAAATCATGCCACCCACCCATCCACTACCGTTTCTTTCATGAATTCGCTTCAGCCTTACTGCAGTGAAATAGAAGTCTGCCCTGGCCCCTCATATGAGCAAGGAAAATTGATCGTCCTGGTAAATGACAGTCATCATTTGCATACCGGGGGTGCATGGCACCAAAGTGCGTCGGTGCTACTGCACCTGCTGCATTAATGATAGCGATAGCCTTGTTGTACATTTGACAAGCAAGAGAATGAATGCGGTCCCATCTGTCAGTCTTGTGTACATCTCCGCACCTGTCACCAACAAATCTCTGCACTGAGGTCGCAGGCAGACGGATCTCGTGCTGCTTTTTTAATGAGTGCAAATTGAATCCATCCGTTTCCTTGTGACCTGCGAAGCTTCTGTCTCCCCGGCATTGAAATGGATGACCACGCGCTGTGGTCGGTGAATCCCTGGTGGCAGCCTTTATGCCTTGTTTGTGCGATGGTTTAGCATTCTGAGCAATCATTTTTGACGACAGCCCAACTCCTGGGGGCACGACTGCGTCCAGACGTGAAAGAGCAGCTACTGGTGAATTGGCAGCTGGAGGTCGAGGCAGGGGGTGAAAGAGGCGACAGAGGCTTTTCAGAGAGTCGTGGCGTCTCTCTAGACCTCTGCTTCTTAGATGCCATAAAAGGGGATGCAATGAACACTATGTTGCATGTCAAGTAGTAAATTATAGGGGAAAAAACGAAATTCCCAACAGCTTCCCTGTCAGAGGGTACGTTGCTAAGTAATGGAAGCCGTGAAGATTTAATAAGTTAGTAAAAATATTATGCAAACGTTTTGAAGGTTTGATCCCCATCCCCATCTCCTCTCCTCGTCCTCTTTGCCACTAATTCATTACCTAAAGAACCTCAGCAGGCGCGGATTCTCTTCAGATGCTTGAGTTGGTTCTATGTTCTGCATCTAAAATTAACGTATGCAAAGGATTGCATTACTAACGACCAAGTGGAGAGGGCATTCATTTGTAGAAACAACCAGCCACGAGGTCGTCATTACTTTTATAAATTGTTAAAAATAATGCATTTAATACTGCACACTTGGTGCCTTAAAATAAATTGTTTTAATTGTTTAACAATATTTGCTATATCCACCCAGTGTTTATTGTTGTTATGCCATACACTGTGCAGAAAAAAATAAATATAATCTATGAATAAATTCACTGGTTGAGGAGCAATGTTAAAGAGCTTGCCTGATTCGCACAGGCCAAGATGGTCAAAAAAGTTGACCTGTACCATACACATTATATAGATTGCAATGAGTTATAAAGGCAAAAGGCATGCATGTGCGTGCAGAAGTATGACTGTGTAGTTGGACAAAGTACAAAATCAAAAGTTATGAACAGATGTTAAAAAGTGTTATTTTTTGTGAGGTTTGACAATGGCGACGACCAAGTCGGATACATATCGCTGAGGCTCCAGATGGGCCTTCTTATCAAGCTAGAGACTCATGAGGACTGGGGTCCCTGAATCCATAGAAGTCATAGAAATGCCATCCCATGAAGAGAAATGAGAACGGGGCACATTTAAAGGCGGTGATTGAGAGACAAATGTGGAGGGAGAGGGTATTTTCACCACTGGACGTGCAGTATTGCACGCTCAACACCGCGGTGGTACCACTCTGAGTGGTCTCATAGGTTGCCCCACTGTTTCAATCAATCAATCAATCAATAATGATTTATAAAATGAGGCTAATAACCTGATAGGGTTTCCAGGCACTTGCAGGCGCCGGAGGCTTATTGGAACAGCCAGATCTTTAAGACCATTCGGAATTCTGAATGTGAGGTGATGGTCCGGAGGTGCTTGGGGAGGCTGTTCCAGGTCTTTGCTGCGATGTGCGCAAAGGAGCATCCTCCACTTCTGCTTTGGTAGATGCAGGGAGTATGGGCAAGTGAAAGGGAGGTGGAGCGTAGTCTTCACGATGGTTGGTGGAATTTCTGGCAGGGGTTAATGTAGGCAGGTCCTTTGTTGTGCATGTGGATCAGCAGCTTGAATTGGCATTTCTTCTGTATGGGGAACCAGTGGAGTTTCCTGAGGGGGGTGTGATGTGGGATCATCGGGGAAGGCCGTGGATGAGTCTGACTGAGGCATTCTCTATGTTCTGAAGTCTCTGTTGGAGGTGTGTTGCTATTCCTACATAGAGGGAATTGTCATAGTGCAGGCTGCTGGCCATGAGGGCTAGTGTCACAGTGCATCTCGTGTCTTGGGGTAGCTACTTGAAGATCTTACATACCATGCGCAGAGTGAGAAAGCAAGCGGAGGAGAGGGTGTTGATCTGAGATTTCATGGTGAGCTTGTTGTCAATGATGATTCCGAGGTTTCTGGCATGGTTGGAGGGAGTGGGTGCGGGTCCTAGGTCTGATGGCAACCAGGAGTCATTCCATATGTTGCAGCTGTTGCCAAAGATCAGTACTTCCATCTTGTCTGCATTCAACTGCAGGCAGTTGTTTTCCATCCAGTCGGCAACATTTGTTATGCATCTGTGAAGTTGGTTCTGGTGGTGGTGGTGGGGTCATCGGTGAGTGAGAGGATGAGTTGGGTGTTGTCTGGGTAGAAAAATAAGGAGGCGTCGATTAGTTGGTTCTGCTCCAGGTGTAACATGAGTTGATTGTTGATGATCTTTTCCAGTACCTTTGCTGGGAATGGAAGCAGGGAGATTGACCGGTAGGTTTTGAGTTCGCTGGGGTCTGCAGAGGTTTTTTTAGTATTGTTCTGATTACCGCGTGTTTCCAGGTGTCGGGAAATGTTGTGGTGGTGATAAAGGTGTTGAGTAGGGTGGTGAGTTCCTGGCTGATCCTTTGGTTTCTAAGGTTGAAGATGTGGTGCGGGCATGGATCTGAAGGAACTCCTGAGTAGATGGATTTCATGGTGGAGGTGGTGTCCTGGGTGGAAAGGATATTCCAGGTGGTTAGTGTGTGGTTTGTGTCAGTTACGGTGGTGGCTTATCTGCTGAGGAAATCCATAGGGGTGGGTTGGGGTTCGAAGTTTCTGTTTATGGTTGGGTGTGTTTTTGTTTCAGTCCGTGGTGACATCATACTTTTTATAAAAGGGACTATAGCCAGGGTGAGGTGTCCAGTCTCAAGAAGTGTGTGCTCTGTGCATGCCTTTGCTTGCTGATGCACTGGTCCACCCCAAATCTAGATTTTTTATTTTAGTAGAAGTAATTTCAAGATGGCCACCGAAGTGTATTTACGTGGCCCAGTAGAGGACCACCTTTCAGTGGCTTATGCAAATCCTTATTAAAAAGCATACATAATCACTTCCTGTGTTTGTAGAGCTTTACAAAAGCTATTGAAAGGTGCCACATCCCATCAATGCGCATGAGGGCGTTATGAGCAACCATCTTTGAATGACATTTACCAAACAAGAAAACTTTCAAAGATGGCTACCCATTTGTGCAAAACTGAATGGTTGTTTACATACAGATGGCCATCTCTGAATAGTTATGGCATCAAAAACAGAAGGGAGAAAGGCAGAAAATGTTCCCTGTGAGATTCCTGCCAATCAGGCTGTTGTGATTTGGAAGGTACCTAATGCCAAAATGTGGTGCCCAGCCATCAATTTGACATGTAGTGGAATGTTGTTAGGCCTTGCAGTTGGTGGCTGGAGACTTGGCATAATCTTCTCCAGCAATTCCATGGTGAACTCCCTCTTGAGTCTGTAGAACTGTATGACCTCCTCCTCCCTGAGGCCAATGAGGGATATGTGCTGCCGGAAAACAAACTCCCTCCTTCTTTGCTGCCTACGTGGTGATAGTGGTGGTGGTGGTCTTCTAGCTATTCAAAGTTGCAGTATGAGGACGTCCATGGTGTAGTTGAGTGTGCCAAAGTGTTTTGTGTTTTTCCATGTCTATGTACCTTAGCCACTGCGTCATTTCCTACTCCTGGTTTGACGATGCGCAGTGATTCTGGCGCAATTACATCTATGCACTGCATCTACACATGATGCCTGACACAGTGCTACAGCCATAAACACCACTACGCTACAAATGCATCGGACTTTGCAGGGGAAAGACTAAATTGCATATATTAAATGTTGCTTGATGCAGCTGCTTTCAGCACACCTTTTGCCGCATGCAACACTTATAAAATGACACATTTTTGAAAATGCGTAATTTTATAAATATAACTGACTGCTTGTGCAGCCGTTGTGTCATAATTCATGGTGCAACGCTCTTTGCAAGCTTCTCATAAATATGCCCCCAGGTCTTTAATGGCAATCAGAAATAGCTCTTTATTTTGTGGTGTGTGATAAAATATAATAATTTCTGTGGGTATTAAATACTGGCCCGCCCTAAGAAAATATAAAAAAACTAGTGGGCAAATGTGCTTTTGTCTGCACAATTTGCAAATTGTCAAAAGTGTAACTGATTTTGAAACCTTTCAAAAAGCTTGGTATGCAGTTGCAGATTTCACAATGTTCACATTTTCAAAATGTATAAGTCAGCTATTTCTACTTCTGCTTTCAACTTTCTTTAATTTTTCCAGCTTGTCCTTTCTAAGTAGGAGCGTGATGTACTATTTCCTTTTGGAAACCAGAGATGTGTAACATGCACACAGACTGACTTGTGAATGGGAATGCAATTTGCAATGTGGCCTATTTACTAATAGGTTGGATTACTAATTGTATATTCACAGGGGGTCTCAAAACGAGCTGCAAATGAAAATTAGCTAGGCAGGTCACAGTCTGTAATTCCCTGCTATTGGCTGCAAAAGCAGGGGGAAAGACCTGCAAGTTATAGCAGATCTCTGCCCCTTCATTTGCATTGCAAGGACAAGAAACATTTTTATTAAAAGCAGCCCATGTCCACTAAGGGGATAGGTGCTGATCGTAAAAAAGTACTTCCCATTTGGGAATAATTCAGGGGGAGCAGGAAGTGGTCCTCAAGACCACTACCACTGCCAGTGTTTAGAGAAAATGTCAAGTTGCAAATATTGACAGACAAGAATATCGTGTTTAATATATCGTGACATGGAAATATCGAGGTCAGAATATTGATGTCAAAAATATCGATTTGAAGGTAAGTAATATCGATTTTTACTATAGAAGTCATTAATATCGCTTTGCAAAAATATAGTTGTTTAAAATATCGTTTTTTAATTAGTGTTATGTATTTTAGTATTTTTTAATACATTTTTTATTGAGCAGAATAAATACAAACAAGAAAATATTAATAATAGAAGTAAATATAATAACACAATTCATACTATACAATCCTTTTCATTAAAGAGAAGATTAAATCACCACAAATATTATACAATAGAAGAAAACCATTTCATGTATACTAAAGTGCAAGTGCTAAAATGCCATAAACCCGACAAATATGTCTACCCCTGGAGATCCTTTTCCATTTGATCAAGATACTTCCATACTGAAATAAATTTTCTAGTAGCTCCCACCCTTTTCGCATAAACTTCTTCATAGGTTTTTACTCGTTTCATTTTGTTATACCATTCGAGAAAGGTCGGGGATTTAGTCGTTTTCCAATTCTGGAGGATCAGTGAACGTGCCACCAGAAAAGAGAT
This sequence comes from Calotriton arnoldi, assembly GCA_963921515.1. Classification (NCBI taxonomy): domain Eukaryota; kingdom Metazoa; phylum Chordata; class Amphibia; order Caudata; family Salamandridae; genus Calotriton; species Calotriton arnoldi. Next base: position 488,003 of record CAWUFW010009058.1, on the reverse strand, counting down.
TGATAAAAACATTTCCCCCCCTCTAGTTAAGAACTGGGTTTGCCTCTGTTTTGATTAACCAAACAGTGCCAGCTCAGGCTCAGGTTGTATTCTGCTCACGAGTACACGGCTAAGCTCAGCACACATTTTCACCCAGAACTGGCTCAGCCTTGAGCATGTAAAAAAGACATGCATCCAGCCACCCTTCCCGACCTGTTGACACCGAAAACACTTATTTTCAACCTCAGGATACATTTTATGCAATGCTTGTGGAGTGCAATAGGCCGTCCATCGGGACAGAAACGCCATTCTTTTAAAGTTTGCGGCTCTCAATGTCTTTCTGCCTTGTTGAGAAATAGTTTGCCACTCTCCAATTGAAAAATTGCAAGATAATTCTTGTTTTATTTTTTCAAGAAAATTGGTAACCAATAGGGGCTCACCTTGATTTCGAAATACTCGATAACAATTCCCTATACCTCGCAATTTGGTTCTAAACACAGCAGCTAAAACCGGAGGGGTACCTATATTTCCTGGTAGTATACATTTATTTATCAGTGATCTAACCTGGAGGTAGCTAAAAAAGAGTAGCCTGCTCTGATTACCGCATCTAGCCTGAACCTCATCCCAGTTGATGCATCTACCTCCTATTATGAAGTGGCTTAGGGGGTCATTACGATGGCGGGCGGAAGCACAACCGCCGTGCTGGCGGATGCAAAAACCACCAGTTACCGCCGGCACGCAGCAGTCCACACGCCCGCCCTATTACGATGCGAAAAGTCGGCCAAACACCGCCGGCAAGCCAGCGACACCGTCCGCCATCAAAGTGCGTCCGTACACGTAGCGGCGCAGCACAATTGACACACACCGTCCGACGAAATCACGTCCCGCCCGGCGTACAAATTACGATGCCGCAAACAAACGGCTCCCACGGCTAAGAGACACCGTACGACAAACCGAAGCGGTAACACGGACGCCGAGCACGGACACCGAAGAAGCGGCTCCCCGAGCATGAATCCAGCACTGCAGGCCCTCCCCATGCTCATGCTGATGCACCACCAAGGACGCAACGTACCGCGGAGACGCAGGTAGGCACACACACAACAAGTGCACGCAAACAGCGCACACAGTGCAAGGGCGGAAAAGCGGACAACCCCCACCCCCGCGTGTACACTACACATCCACCATTGCATCCACATATGACACACAGGCCAAATCGTAACATCTCGTGACACATGTGTACACACCACCTGGGACTAGGAACCAACGACCCCGTCACGGCCCCAAAGCGGCGATGACGCCGCCACACATGCGCACAACGCAGAGGCCAACCGCAGCGCCATGCATGCGTCGCACACAGACACAGGGACACAACCAAGCAGCACACACATCAGCCCCACCCCGAACGCACATGACACGTGACAGGCCTGCCACAGACATGTCCCCAACGCCCAATTCACGGACAACACCCAACGCCACACAACCGACGCACACATGTCAGTGAAGTCACGCAACAGCAGGACACACCCCAGTGTAACAAACATGGCGTAGCACACAGTGGCGGCAACACCAACTAGGAGAAGCAGGGCTCCTTCGGGAAGAGGAACACCAGTACCACACTGAAACACCCATACCACCCTGCACATATGAACAAGACATATAAAACGGAACACCAAAGAGCCCGGGGACCGACAACAGGTGGCCCAAGAATAACATTCACACACAAGGCCCAACGCAGAGCGGAAAGGCAGCCTGCCGCCCACACAAGGGAGAGCAGACAGCACTGAATGACCTTCCATTCCAACTCCGAAACCACAGCCCTACGAAAGAAGCCGGTGAATACAGCCATTGTCCAAGAAAAAGACCAACACAGGCATGCCGAGGAGACCGACCACAGGGCAGATAGCGCATATCACAGAAGAACACAACGGACGGGAAAGAAAAAAGAAAACACTCCCCCATGTCGGCCACATGCAAGTTAATTGGAAGGAGTCACACATCACTGACCTTGAACTGTCTGAGAAGCATGTGGGATGAGGGCCCGTGTCCTCCGCACAAGCCAACAGAACACAAGTCCTGTCTCCCTACGACTACACAGAGCTCACAGCAACCTCGGAGCGTGCACATTGCAGACTGCACACACAGCCGGAGCACGCCACCACAACGCACCGCTGCAAAATGGCAACCGCAACACATCTACCCAACTACGCCGGACAGGTCAAGCTGTACAAAACCAACCTGATACATATATTGGGATGCGATCTCCTGTCCCTGCTGAACGTAAGTTACCGACTGACTTACCGCATCACATTGTTCAGCTGCGTCATGCCCGTCTTCTACTGTCGGAGGTGTCCCTACCAGCATCCCGTGGAGATGTGCCTCTCCAACCCGGCATGTCTAAAGGCGGACCTGCTACCACTACTCCTCCCTCTGGACGCACACGACAGGGCCTGCTCTGCCTATGGGGGCATGGCGTATGTGGCCAGCATCGCACCCGCACTGAAATGGGACCACTGTGCCTCCACACGACGGATCATCGAGAACAGCTACATCGAATGTCACCCAGCATGCCCCATCATGGTCCTCCAAGGGACAACTTACGAACAACACCTTGACAGCCACCATCCGCTACATTGGCTGGCAAACATGTACACCACCAATGACATGGAAGCCCTGCTGGACGGCATCGCATACCTGACAACCTGTAAATTCGTCGGACAACAACGCAGGTTCCCCGATTGACCTATGATGTCCAACCCCGCACCCATGCTTAGCTTCCGCACGGACTGGCCAGTCACCACCACAACAGCCATACCAAACGACCGGCAACTGTTACCACACCATCAACGACATCGCCATGACATCGGATATGACCGGGACATGCACACTGTTCCCCATCACATCCAGGAACACCGCATGCATCGTGGGAGGCAGTGGCATGGGGTCTGTGTATCGCACCCACATGGACGGAACTGCACGAACAACCAGGACACGACATGGATCCAGCGCCCATGGACACACACACCGCTCAGTGGACATGAATAGGTCGCCTGGAGTCTGTGGGTGCTGCACCCCTCCCACCCCGCCCCGGGAATGCCATACCAGGACCTTTGCATGGACGACAAGTGCATACAACAACAACACGACCCCAGTGACTGTGACATGTCCAGTAACCACCACATTGCAACAACAAGTGGCACGCCGCTGCATGCACGCAAGCACATGCCCTGATGTCATCTCACATGCACGCGTGCATGAGGAACAACCGCAGCAAACCTGTCACATGGAACTGAGATGGACTGTGCCCATGATGCCAAGCGGTCTGGTAGGCTACATGTATACCGTCTGTGTCAAAGTCCGCAGCTCCGCAGCTATACGTAAATGTACATTAGCACAGCCTTGGCCAAGCAGATGTAACTCTGAAGCCCACATCCCACATGCAACAGCCAATCACATGTAACCCCACACCCTATCCCATTTGTAATCATGCTCAGTATATCCTCAACATGTATTCCGCTGCCAGTAGTGTCCACTATACTGCATCACAGAGGACAGAAGACTCAATATAATGTTTGAAACCAAAACTGTCTCCGCTGACTCATTTCACAAGTACGAATGAGAGAGGATGAGAGTATGTGAAGTACACGGCAGTCGTGACATGACCATGTAGTCCACTGGTATTGGATGTCAACGCAAATGAGTAGCACAACTGTGGAAGACACACATGTGTCGTGTGAAGTCGTATGGACGCAGTGCTCAGGTAGGTGGGTGTGACGGGTAGATGCGCACATGCCAAGTTGGAGCATGCCGTGTTGGGAGGGGTCATGAACAGTACACCACTGCTTCCCTGGGCATTGTGAGAGGACACCTGTCGGGGGGGGAGTGAACACGTGTGTGCACAGCAGCCGGGCACACGAACAATGCGGTACCAGGCGCACACGTCAGCCCACCCTCCGTGGACAAGCTGGATCCTGTTGTGCGCACGCCATGCCCCTTGACAAGGCACACACAGCCCCAGTCGACCAGGTGTAACCCCAACATAGTCAATCCGCACAGGCGATACAGGGCACGAGATGGCAGTGGAGCATGGTGTGTGAGAGGTCTCCTCGCGCTCCTCCTGGTCATATCACGCAGGCAATAGAACCTCAACGTGTAGCATGGCACAAGTCAAATGGAAGTGTAGGGGGACGCACCACAGCACGAGCAGCACTGACGTCACGGGAGGTGGCTCGCACCATCCCATCCATTGCCCATCATACCAACCACGCCACATGCCATTGCGACTAAGTGCAAGCGCGTGCGCCACCACCCCCGAGCCCTCCCCAGAGAGGCCAAAGAGTGAATGTGTGGGCCATCAGCCACAGACGGACGCGGCATGGCCGCAAGGGCAGCCACAGCCACTGGGTGTCGCAGGTGGCGGATCCGGAAGGCGAAGACTGTGATGCATAGTCCATGCAGGCCGGGTCTCCATTTGGGGCACCACGCAGGTGGACGGCGTCCCGCCACACATCATACCCTGAGACAGCCCACTCGTGCAACTGGACCCACACATACACTCCTTGCCCTCTCTGGTGCGAGCTTGGGGCTGCCTGTGCAAGCGCTAGCCTCGCAGGTGCACATGCATATTGGGGGAGCGAGGGGAGGACATGAGGGCTGGGGCGAAGATGACTGTATCACTGTCAGTTAGTACAAGGGATGACCCAGATGTGGAAAGGAAGAGACGTGTCCCGTGTGTACTGCAACTAGTCGCCAATCCAACTACCCCTCCATGTCCGGAATGTAAGCCCGCACCTAGGCCCGCCCATCCGCCACATCAATATGCCACCAGCACGACAACCTTCTCATTCGAAACACTGACTGGGGGTGGCGACCAGTGAACAATCATGTGTAGCCTACCCACGCGTACATGTGGGCCCTCCATGATCCATGTCACCTGCGGCAAAGTCATGACATGCGCAATGAGGGAAGTGAGGAGAGCTGTCCGCCCCACGCACAGAAGGTGCATCAGCTCCACAATCAATCAATCAATCAATCATTTGTATAGCGCGCTACTCACCCGGAGGGTCTCAAGGCGCTTGGGGGAGGGGGGTCCGCTACTGTTCGAACAGCCAGGTCTTGAGTTGCTTCCTGAAGGAGAGGTGGTCTTGGGTAAGGCGGAGGTGGATGGGTAGGGAGTTCCACATCTTGGCAGCCAGGTAGGAGAAGGATCTTCCTCCCGTTGTGGCTCTTCGGATGCGGGGGACGGCGGCGAGGGCGTGGTTGGTCGATCGTAGCTGGCGGGTGGGAGTGTAGAAGGTCAGACGGTCGTTGAGGTATCTGGGGCCTTGGTTGTGGAGGGCTTTGTGTGCGTGGGTGAGGAGTCGGAACGTGATTCTCTTGCTGACGGGGAGCCAGTGCAGGTCTCTCAGGTGTCTGGCGATGTGGCTGTGTCGGGGGATGTCCAGGATGAGTCGAGCTGCAGCGTTCTGGATGCGTTGGAGTCTTTTATGAAGTTTGGCTGTGGTTCCGGCGTAGAGGGAGTAGCCGTAGTCCAGTCGGCTGGTGACGAGGGCCTGGGTGACCGTCTTCCTGGTTTCGGTGGGGATCCACCGGAAGATCTTGCGCAGCATGCGTAGGATGTAGAAGCAAGACGAGGAAACGGCGTTGACTTGTCGGGTCATTGAGAGGGAGGAGTCCAGGATGAAGCCCAGGTTGCGTGCGTGGTCCGTTGGTTTGGGTGCGTTGCCCAGGGCAGGGGGCCACCAGGAGTCGTCCCAGGTGGAGGGTGATGATCCTAGGATGAGGACTTCCGTCTTATCTGAGTTCAGTTTCAGGCGGCTGTTCCTCATCCACTCGGCTACGTCCTTCATCCCTTCATGTAGGTTGGTTCTGGCGGTTGTGGGGTCGTTGGTGAGGGAGAGGATCAGCTGGGTGTCGTCGGCGTAGGAGATGATGTTGAGGTTGTGTTGGCGTGCGATGGCTGCGAGGGGGCTCATGTAGACGTTGAAGAGGGTGGGGCTGAGTGATGATCCTTGTGGTACGCCGCAGATGACTTCGGTGGCCTCGGAACTGAACGGGGGAGGCGGACTCTCTGGGTTCTTCCGGCGAGGAAGGAGATGATCCACTCCAGTGCCTTCTCTTGGATTCCGACGTTGTTCAGGCGTTGCACTAGGGTGCGGTGGCAGACTGTGTCGAACGCTGCGGAGAGGTCCAGGAGGATGAGGCCCGCTGTTTCCCCGTTGTCGAGCAGGGCTCGGATGTCGTCGGTGGCTGCGATGAGGGCGGTCTCGGTGCTGTGGTTGGCCCGGAAGCCGGACTGCGAGTGGTCGAGGGATCCATTCGTCTCGAGGAAGGCGGCCAGTTGTCTGTTGACGGTCTTCTCGATGACTTTGGCAGGAAAAGGAAGGAGCGAGATGGGGCGGTAGTTTTTGAGGTCGGTGGGGTCCGCTGACGGTTTCTTCAGTAGGGCGCTGAGTTCGGCGTGCTTCCAGCTCTCTGGGAAGGTGGCGGTGTCAAAGGAGGTGTTGATGATGTCCCGGAGGTGGGGTGCGATGACGGCGTCGGCCTTGTTGAAGACGTGGTGAGGGCAGGGGTCGGTAGGTGATCCGGAGTGGATGGAGTTCATCGTGCGGATAGTGTCTTCGGTGTTGATCGGGGTCCAGGCTCGGAGGGTGGAGGTGGGGGACGTAGGAACGGTCGTAGGGTACGTTGGCTGTGTGCTGAAACTGTTGTGTATGTCTGCGATCTTGCTGTGGAAGAACGAGGCGAGCGAGTTGCAGAGGTCTTGCGAGGGAGTGATGTCGTTGTTTCCGGCGCTGGGGTTCGAGAGCTCTTTGACGATGATGAAGAGTTCCTTGCTGTTGTGGGCGTTGTTGTCCAGTCGTTCCTTGAATGCGGTTTTCTTGGTGGAGTGGATCAGCTGGTGGTGTTTTCGGGTGGCGTGCTTGAGGGTGGTCATGTTGTCTGCAGTCGGGTCTCTGCGCCATGCTTTCTCGAGGGCCCGGCAGTTCTTCTTGGATTTCTTGAGTTCGTCAGTGAACCAGGATGCTTTCTTGTTGCCGTGTCTGACTGGGGGTCTTCAATGGGGCGAGGTCGTCTGCGCAGTTGGCGATCCATCTTGTGAGGTTGCTGGCGGCTTGGTTGGGGTTCGTTGAGCTGGCGGGAGGGTTCTGGCTCAGGGATGTGGTGAGTTGGTCGGTGGTGATCTTGTTCCAGCTTCTGCGCGGAAACTGTTGCGTGTGGTGGTGCGTGGTGGTCCTGCTGAAGCTGAAGTGGACGCAGCTGTGGTCTGTCCAGTGGAGTCCGGTGGTGTGGCTGAAGGAGATGTCCTTACTGGAGGAGAAGACGGGGTCAAGCGTGTGGCCGGTGTGGTGTGTGGGGGTGGTCACCAGTTGCTTGAGTCCGAGGTTGGCGAGGTTGTCCAGCAGGGTGGTGGTGTTGCGATCGTTGTTGTTCTCTAGGTGGAAGTTGAGGTCCCCAAGGAGGATGTAGTCAGCCGACGGGAGGGCGTGCGGGCTGATGAGGTCGGCGATGTCTTCGCTGAATTGTGTGCGTGGTCCTGGGGGTCTGTAGATGAGGGTGCCTCTGAGGGTGGTCTTGGGGTCGGTGTGTATCTGGAAGTGCAGGTGTTCGCCGGCTGTGAAGGTGTCGTCGGAGTTGGTCGTGATGCGGATGGTGTTCTTGTGGACGATGGCGATGCCTCCTCCGGTCTGGTTGGCGCGGTCCCTTCGGGTGATCTTGTATCCGTCCGGGATGGCGATGGCGATGTCGGGCGCTGAGGAGGCGTTCATCCATGTTTCCGTGAGGAAAGCGACGTCTGGTGATGTGCAGTCGAGCAGGTTCCAGAGTTCCACGGCATGTCTGTGGATGAAGCGGGTGTTGAGCAGGATGCACTTCAGGTGGTTGCTGCTGGTGCTTGGCTTGGCGGGTGCGGTGCAGGTCCGGAGGCAGGAGAACTTGCAGGATTGGCAGGCAAAGGGTCCGTGGGTGCGACCTGGGGTGGCACGGTGGCAGCCGGGGATACGGCCGGTGTTGAGTGCGTTGAGGGTGGCGGTGTCGTAAGTCCGGTGGGTGGGTTGGCTGCTGCGGGGGCCAGGGGTTTGGCGCTGGGCGCGGTCCAGGCGCGGACGGGCGCAGACGGGCTTGCCTTAGGCGCGCCTTTGGCGCGCCAGCGGCGCGGCCGCACAGCGGCCGCCATTTATGGGGAGGTGGGAGGGAGGAGCAGCTGGGAGGCGGGAGGCAGGGGCAGCAAATGGGCAGTCAGGGGGCGGGGCCGCAGGGACGCAGCGGCGGGAATGGCGAGAGGCAGCGGGGGCACAAAAGGAAAATGGGGAGAGAAAACAGACAAAAATACAGGCACAACGCAAATGGGGCAGCGAGGGGCACAGAAAGGAAAATGGGGGAGAAAACAGACAAAAATACAGGCACAACGCAAATGGGGCAGCGAGGGGCACAGAAAGGAAAATGGGGGAGAAAACAGACAAAAATACAGGCACAACGCAAATGGGGCAGCGAGGGGCACAGAAAGGAAAATGGGGAGAAAACAGACAAAAATACAGGCACAACGCAAATGGGGCAGCGAGGGGCACAGAAAGGAAAATGGGGGAGAAAACAGACAAAAATACAGGCACAACGCAAATGGGGCAGCGAGGGGCACAGAAAGGAAAATGGGGGAGAAAACAGACAAAAATACAGGCACAACGCAAATGGGGCAGCGAGGGGCACAGAAAGGAAAATGGGGGAGAAAACAGACAAAAATACAGGCACAACGCAAATGGGGCAGCGAGGGGCACAGAAAGGAAAATGGGGGAGAAAACAGACAAAAATACAGGCACAACGCAAATGGGGCAGCGAGGGGCACAGAAAGGAAAATGGGGGAGAAAACAGACAAAAATACAGGCACAACGCAAATGGGGCAGCGAGGGGCACAGAAAGGAAAATGGGGGAGAAAACAGACGAAAATACAGGCACAACGCAAATGGGGCAGCGAGGGGCACAGAAAGGAAAATGGGGGAGAAAACAGACAAAAATACAGGCACAACGCAAATGGGGCAGCGAGGGCACAGAAAGGAAAATGGGGGAGAAAACAGACAAAAATACAGGCACAACGCAAATGGGGCAGCGAGGGGCACAGAAAGGAAAATGGGGGAGAAAACAGACAAAAATACAGGCACAACGCAAATGGGGCAGCGAGGGGCACAGAAAGGAAAATGGGGGAGAAAACAGACAAAAATACAGGCACAATGCAAATGGGGCAGCGAGGGGCACAGAAAGGAAAATGGGGGAAGAAAACAGACAAAAATACAGGCACAACGCAAATGGGGCAGCGAGGGGCACAGAAAGGGAAATGGGGGGAGAAGACAGACAAAAATACAGGCACAACGCAAATGGGGCAGCGAGGGGCACAGAAAGGAAAATGGGGAGACAAGCAAAGAAATACGGGCACCGAGGCCACAGGCGGAAGGGCGATCTTACCAGCAGCAGCAGCGGGCGGACAACACAGGCGGAGCTGTGTGGTGGGGGAGCGACCTACCTGGTCTGGGCTCCAACGAAGTGTCCAAACCGGATTACCTACGGGCGCGATCAGGATTTCAACGCGGTCAAGCACGAAGCCGCCAGCACTGTTCTCCGACTTCAAAACTGGAATGACCCAGCAGCGAGTCCAGCAGGGGTCACATGTGCAGGGGCAGCTGTGCCTGGTGTGAAGGCACATGCATATAGACAGCACATCGACCAATGTGTAGTCTGCCCACATCTACAGTCCATCATCATGCGGACATAGGAATTGAACACAGGGCAACACATCTTAGTTGGTGCACCCACCGTGACCAACAATGCGCAATCATCGACGTACCCGCCCTGTGCATGGCCCCCACCCAACGGAGGCACATCCAGTGCCACCATCCCACACACACAAGCCTTCCACGGAACATGCTGTGTCCAATGGTCAGTACAGAGTCAGCGCCCATCTGGTGGATCCTGAACAGGAGACACATGCACACACATGCCAGTTCCCACTATGTACGTCTGCCACCTGGCACGTGCAATGTAACCTCTCACCTGTGACGTGTGACTGTAAGCACACAGCCGTCTTGGCATGGGGCTGTCAATGTGGACACCTGTCAATGTTTTGGGAGGTGTGATCCGTACAGTGCTGTACATAGGGTGCAGTGCTGACACCTACTACTGTCTCATATCCCCTCGTGCCACAGGTCCCACTTGTTTTGGCCGCTCAGCCTGTGCCCACATCGTCGTCGTCGTGTGCCATACTCATCCAGCCTCGGAAGCAGTGCCATGCTCAGCAGACATTCATGTTGCCGTGGCGTTGCCGCTTGACGAATATGCAGTCAGTCCCATCAGCACGCCCCGCAAGTCATTGGGGCCTAGATCCCCATGTGCATGCACATGGCAGTGGTTTGTATCACTAGCCATTGCCATTGGTGGGAGACCTGTGTAAGTGTATTGTGGCCGTGCCGTCCCTGCTTGACAGCTGGGCTGTGACTCATGTGCTTGCTCAGTCATGTCAGTGATGTGTATGCGGAATTGCTATGTGTCGTGTTGCTTTGACATGTGTCCACTGCCATTTTCCCTAGGCGGAGACCGAACATTGACCGCCCATACCAATTGCTGGCGGACATGGATGATACTGAGGTCATTAGGAAGTTTCGGCTGGACAGGCCAACCCTGCATCGACTGTGTGCCATGTTGGAACCCCATCTCCATCCCCGCAGGGTGTATCCGACAGCAGTCACCCCCACGGCTAAGGTGGTGGCCGCCATGCATTTCTTCGCCACTGGGTCATTCCAGCACACAGTGGGCAGTGGAGGAGGGATGTCCCAGCCCATGTTCAGCAAGGTGCTGAGGGATGTAGTGGCAGCCATGATGCTGTACCGAAACAGGTACATCCGCTTCCCCAGGGCTCGTGAATTGGCGGCAGTGAAGGGTGCATTCTATGCCCTTGGCAGGATCCCACACGTCGTTGGAGCCATTGACTGCACACATGTTGGCCTTGTTCCACCACAGGCCACTGAGCACCTGTACCGCAACAGGAAGCACACGCACTCCCTGAATGTGCAAGTGGTGTGCCTTGCGGACATGGTGATAACCCACGTGTGTGCAAAGTTCCCAGGCTCGGCCCATGACGCACACGTCATGCGCAACAGCATCTTGCCACGACTGATGTCCAATCTGCAACAGGATCGTGGCTGTATTGTCGGTGAGTATGTGGAGTGGTGTAGCGTGCTGGCTGTGCGATGCTGTCCCCTGTCCAGTTGGATTAGCAACGGTTCTCTGTGTCCCTCACACCCAGGTGACTCTGCGTACCCGAATGGGGCATGGCTGCTCAGTCCATTGAGGAATCCTCGCACCCCAGCTGACGATCGCTACAATGAGGCACATGGGAGGACCAGACGTGTGGTCGAGCGTACCTTTGGCCTCCTCAAGTCCAGGTTCAGGTGCCTGGACCGCACCGGGGGTGCAGTGGCGTACTCCCCACAGAAGGTGTGCCAGATAGTGGTGGCGTGCTGCATGCTGCACAATCTGGCCATTCGGAAGCAGATCCCCCTCATCGTGGATGACGGAGATCAACCAGGGCCCCAGCCCGCAGAACAGGACAGCTCGAGTGAGGAGGACAGCGGAGAGGAGGAAGCTGGTAATGAGCGGCAGCAGCTCATCGCCCGCTACTTCACTTGACGGTGAGTGTCCATGTACGACGGCTGATGTGGCTGTATCTGTGCAGGTGTGTGTGTGCTGTGTCAGGGTGGCCGTTTGTTCACTGCGTGCTGTGTGTCATCGCTCCATGGCCAGGGTAGTATGCCACTGTTGGTGGCTGTGGCATTGTGCCCTATTGCTCTGTGCGATGTGTGTACATTGCTTGTAGTTGTTGACATGTACTGTGTGATGGGTGTGTGACACACTCATTGAATGTGCTCCTGTTCTGTCTCCCACCCCTAGGTCCCTACAGGCCCTCCGGTTCCATTGCCATGCCACGCATCAGGTGCCTTTCCGCCCAAGGTGGCTGTTGTATTCCGTACAAATAAAACACAGGGCACAAACAGCAGTTTGTGTAAGAGGTGCATTTATTTCAAACTGTGACATGTGATTGTGTGCGAGGTGATAACAAAAGTGGTGCGTGCAGTGACAATGAGCTGTCGGTCACGGCTGCGTGATGCTCAGGGTGTACCCACTTGTTCCATGTCCATGGTCCAACAGACACATGCCATCCAGATGGCTGTGTGGAGTGGGATCGTAGTCCAAGTCAATGCAGTGGGTGGTCAAGGAAGGCTGGCTGGCTGCCTCACTTGCGTCTGGAGCGTGCGTAGTCCTCCCGGGAGATCTGTTTGTACTTCGGATGGCCCCTTCCACGTTTGGGAGGGGGTGTGTGGTGGCGACCTGCTGGTGGGGGGTGAGGTGTGCTCACTGGCTGTGGACGCAGGGGAACTGGACACTGCTGCTCGACCCTGCGCCCCGGCAGGTGGTGGCGGTGGTGGAGCTGCTGTCCCTGGCTGTGACCTCACCACCAGCTGGCCCATGAGGTCCACGAGTTGGCCCATACGGGCGTCCATGGACCTCAGCACCCCCAGCACCTCCCGCGTGTCTGAAGCAGACCTGGCCCATTGTCCTTGGGCCTCTTCATAGGCCCCAAGGACTCTGGCCATTTGAGGCAGGGCATGGCTCCCAGGGAGACTGGCGTTTCCCTGACCCTGCTCCTCCTACCAGTACTGCTGCCACCGGCCTGCCCACTAGCCACATTGCCCACCACGGTCCTCGCCCTGGCTCCCAAGGTGGATCCAGTCGGCCGGGCCACCACCTGCGCTGGGGCTGGTGCCAGCGAAGACGTGGTGGTGGTGGCGGCGGTGGTGGTCGGTGCGGCGATGGTGGCGGTTGCGGCAGTGGTAGTGGCCGCAATGACCGTGGGTGTGGCCGCAATGACCGTGGGTGTGGCCGCAATGACCGTGGGTGTGGCCGCAACGACAGTGGCAGCAGGGGGCTGGGAATGTTCAGCAGCCCTGGATGATGGGTTGGTGGGTAGGAGGGGTCCTGGGCAGCGGCTGGGCCCTGCCACACCAGATGGGCCTGCTTGGTGGTCCGTGTCCGAAGAGGAGGACAGATCCTCCACATCCGTGTGTCCTCGTTGGGGGCTTGTAGGCTGGCTGTGCTGGCTGCTGTCTCCATCCCCAGCATCCAGCAGTTCGTCACCTGTGGAGAGAATGAGATTTGTTATTGTGTTGCACCTGGCGAAGTATGTATTTGTCGTCTGACATTAACAGTTCGTGCAATCTCGTACATGGGTTTCCCGGAGGCGTGTGTGTGGCTGTACCATTTGTAGTTGTGTGTGCTTGGCAATGGGACTGTGTGCTGTGCACATGTGGCATGGGACGGATTGGCCATGCCGATGGGTGTGTTGCTGTGCCCCTACTTATTGTGACTCTGGTGTATGCGGGCTCCTGGCCCATCCTGGGTCTGGTTTGTACTTTGCTTTTGGTGTTCAAATGGGACGCTTAGGAACGCATATGGCAACATGGGGGCCATGCCCCAGATTCGCATTTGGGATGGAATATGCTTTTGGGGTACATGCTGTGAGCCATGGGTGCCGAACGTGACATGTGTTGTGGCAGCATGACAGTGCATGGTCTGAGGTGTGTGCATGCCTGACATGGCCTGCATATTTGCTGTCTGTTGTGATTACTGGACATGGCATTGGACGCATCGTTATGAGTGAGTGATGGTTGTGTGCCAGCCAACGTATTGCAGTTGTCCCATCTCCTTGGTGTGCGTGCTGCCCTGTGCCATGTGCATCACTGCAGTGCTCGGGGGGTGTGGCCCATGTTGTGTGTTGTTGCTCACAGTGTGGCGTGCGCTTCATTGACTTCTGGCACATGGTTGGTCATGGGCATGTATCTTAGCGTGACTGCTGTATGTGTGGCAGCTGTGCAGATGACATGCCTTTCATGAGACTGGGGCTGACGGATGGGATGGATGGTATGTTGTATGTGCATGGTGTGTCTGTGTGTTTGATGGGTTCAGTGGTGTTCGTGTGCATTTATGTTGTTCCGCTCTGTTGCGTCTAGTGTTGTTTGTCTTACATAGGCGTAGTTGTGGGGTGTGTGGTTGACAGGCAGTAGGGGCTACATGGACAGGACTTCAATGGTGTTTCGGTTGTGTGTGATGGGTTGCACAGTGGCTGCCGTGTGGTACTATATTCAGTGTGGCTTGTGCATGCAGACGTGGCTCCTTGGGTGTTGCTGTGTCTGTGATGGGTCATGTGAGGTGTGAGTCTGTGGTTCATGTCCGTGTGCACATTGTTCACTTGTTCGTGACGGTGGGCGGTGCTGCGTGTTCGTCTGCTATGTGACATGTCCCATGTGTTGGTCGTGTTACGGTCCTCATGCCTCCATTAATCCAGCCCTGTCCAGTTTCCCACCTGCAGGTTGTTCGGGCGTGCACTGTACTGGATGCCACATGGTTCTAAGCGGGGGTGCTCCATGTTGCAGGTCTGTGGGGGTGGGGGGTGTTGTGGGTCGTGGTGGTGGCTGGACACCCACTGACACCGATTGTTGTGGACCGTGATGTCTCCCTTTCGGCTGTCGGTGTGCACTGCGGTGGCTGACACGTGGCTGTGGGGTGTGGGGGATGCTCCTCCTTGCTGTGCTGTGGGACTAGGGGCCTGGTGTGTGTTGTACTTGGGCTGTCCACCCTCCCACCCACTGCACTTTGTGTTCCTGCCACTTACCTGTTACTTGTCGGTTAGTGCAGCTATGGCGGACACATGGGTGTGGTGGGTGCTCGTTGTGGCGCTTCTGGCATACTTGGGGACCTGTTGGTGGTTACGTGGCTGGCTGAGTGTACACATGTCCCCACGTATCTTACAGTTGTTCGGTTTGGGCTGTGTGTGGTGGTGTCTGTTGCATGTGTGTGTGATGTGTTGTGTATTGTGTGCTGGACATGGGGGTGTTTGTCCCTGGGAGCTGTGGCATGGTGGTAGTGCATGTGAGTACATAGCGGTGTGCTGGTATACATTAGTTTGTACTTACCAGCCTCCACTCCCCCTGCTAATCCGGCGAGGATCTCCGGATGTATAATGACTCGCACCTTCTCCTCCCACGCTTTGAAGGTCTTGAAGAGCGCGGGATTCCCTCCGCCAGTGACGGCAGCCAGCTCTCTGTTCTTGCTCTCCTTCTTCTTGACCAGGCTCTTGACGTCATTCCACCGTTTGTTGATTTCAACCCTGTTCCTGGGCAGGGTCCCGACTGCATTGACCTGGTCTACGATCCGGTTCCACATTCTCTTTCTGGTTGCTAGTGGTGTGTGCTGGACCAGGTTCCCATAGATTTGTGGGTGCACCTTGATAATCTCGTCGACCATGACCGTCAGCTCCATGGGCGTGAACTTGGGCATTCTTTGTGGTGCCATGGTGTTTGTGGTGCTGGTGCGGTGTGTGTTGTGTAATGTGCAGGGGGTTTGTGGTGCCGGTGTTTGGTGGTGGTGGTGGTGGTGGTGGTTGTGATGTGTGCGTTTCTGTGGTGTGCTGCTGTCCTTGCTGTGTCACTGTGTCCTCTTCTCTCCTCTCTAGTTTGCAATGTTGCAAGGGGTTGTGGTCTGTGGGAGTGCTGCTTTTGTACTTACCTATGTGGGTGTGTCCTCATGGTCTGTTGTTTTCAGGTGTGTTGTGTCTGGGGTTCTGGCCTTTGTAGTTTTTGTTTTTCCAGGGGGGTGTTTTCGGGATGTGTACTGTGCTTGTGTATTTGTGCGTGCCTTGCTGTGTGGACTTGTTGGCCATGTTGTGTGCGATTGTTTTTGTCAGCGGATGGTTTCTGTGCAGGGACGTGGGCGCCATGGCTTCTGCCGTGTCGATTCTCATCGGCGTTGTTTGCGCTGGCGGGCGGTATATTTGTAGTTTTCCCGCGCTCATGGCGGTGCGATCGTAATCTCACGTGCGGTGTGTCGGCCGTGAGGGCGGGCGGTTTTGTGTTGTCGTGCGTGTTTCCGTCCGTGGCGGGCGGTTTGACTCCGACTCGGACGATGGCGGGCGGTATCTTGTGTAATTTTTCCGCCGATGGCGGTTTTCGGTTTGTGTCATCGTAATGGCGTGGTCGGTGTTCAGACGGTGTGTGCGGGCGGATTTTTGCCGCTTTCATGCCTGGCGGATTTTTTTACGCCGGGTATCGTAATGGGCCCCTAAGCTCCTTAAATCCTTTTATTTCCCAAAATTTAACATGACTATTCCGAATATAAAGGCCCAAGCTTCTGGACTCTATCAAGCCCAGAAATTCAAATCCCGAAGATTTGGCCTTTAGAGACTAAAATTTCTGAAGTCTGCTGGTAAACGCTTGAAGCGTCTTGTATCTTGTTTTTTTGGGAAGTTTTGATGTTTTTATAAAGACCGGAAGCTGTGATCCAGCTTCATGGATCATTTTACTCAGAAAAAAGCTATCCAGAGATCCCTTATAATCAAGTAACCGAACAACTATATCCATAAATGCTGCTTCATAATAAGTACGAATATGGGGGAGTGCCAGCCCACCCCAGCTAGTATCCAGTTGAAGGATTGATAGTTTTAGCCTTGACGCTTTTTTATTCCAAATAAACTGGCGAAATAATTTCTCCAATTCTCTGAAATAAACGGCATTAACTTTGATTGGAATATTTGAAAAAATAAATATTAATAAGGGTAGTACTGACATCTTTATTAGTGCAACACGCCCAATTAAAGTAAGGGGAAGAAGTGTCCACTTGCCCAATAGATCTTTAATTTTACTCAGCGTTGCTTCACAATTTAATCTAAATAAATCTGCATATTGGTTTGAGACGTAAGTTCCCAGATATCGGATCGGCTCAAGAGAATAAGCTTGTTGTTTTAAATTATCTGGGAGAAAATTGCTACACACATTTAACGCCAATACCTCAGTTTTTTTATGATTGATTTTGTATCCACCAAACGGCTCAAACTCAGCGAATTCCCTTAAGATCATATCAATATTTTGTCTTACCAATTTAAGATAGAGTATAACATCATCTGCGAATAACTTGAATTTCGCCATCCCCTCTATTGGAGTTTTAATATCTATATTTTGCCGAATCCTAATGGCCAGAGGTTCGATGAAAAAGGTAAACAAAACTGGCGACAAGGGGCACCCCTGCCGGGTCCCCCGTCTAACATCTATTGTGCCTGCCGATTTTGAGTTTATCCTGATCTGAGCCTGAGCTCCTTGATGTATATTCTGGAGCATAGCAATAGTTTGCACCGGAAAACCAAACCTTTCAAGGCCATAAAATAACGCACCCCAATTCACCAGGTCGAATGCCTTCTTGGCATCGACCATCATTATTAAGGCAGAAATTTGATGAGTGTTAAAATAGTCAATTGCTTGAATTAAATAGCCAGTGTTTGACGACATTGACGACATTGACCTGCCTGCTATAAACCCAGTTTGATCTGTATGTATTGCATATTGGGCCACTGAAGTGAATCGATTGTCCCAAATTTTCATCAATATTTTGTAGTCTACGTTCAAAAGGCTGATTGGCCTATAAGAGCTAACATCGCTAGGATTTTTGCCCTTCTTAACAAAACTAACTATCGAAGATTCTTTAAAGGAATGGTACTAGCTCTTCTGAAAAAGCCTTATAAAATTCGGTCGGGAGGCCGTCATTTCCACAGGCCTTACCTCCAGGCATTGAGGCCAAGGCCCTAGAAATTTAATCTGCTGAAATATCGGCCATTAATGCATCTTTCTGCCCTCTGGAAATCTGAGGAAGTACTAAATCATCAAAATAGCACTGAATAGCTTGTTTTGATACATGATAGTCAGTTGAGTAGAGTTCCTTATAGTGATCTACAAATATTTTTGAAATTTTGTCCTTTTCAGAAACTATTATCTGCGTCCCAGGTATTACCACTTCATCAATTACCACCGCTTCTTGTTTTACTCTGGTAGACCATGCCAACAATTTTCCTACCACCTGGCTTTCTTCGTAGACTCTCTATGATCGTGAACTGCTTATTTCCTCCAAAATAAAAAACTCCCTCAATTCCTGTTTGGCCTTGGTTAATTCCTCTCCCGCTTGATGTCCCCCCCAGAGGAACCTCTCTTTTTTAGCAAGGCAGCATCAACTGCTTTCTGAAGTTCCTTTATTCGGGTTTTACGATCTCTGACTTGTTCCACCATAAAAGCAATCATTTGTCCTCGTACTGAGGCCTTAAAGGACCCCCAAACTGAGAAAAGCCTTGCAGTACCCCTATTAATCTCGAAAAACTGCCTAATCCATTCTCGCATACTGATAATCCACTGTTAATTGGTTAAGAGAAGTCTATCCATCTGCCACCTGGATTTTTCTCTTCTCCCTAACTCTAGATTAATTTAAATTTTTACCAGAGAATGGTCTGTAAAAGAATTGGCCAAAATCTCAGTATTCAAACAACTCAGGGGGCGTAATACCAGAAAGAAATCTATCCGTGAAGCAGACTTAAATTGACGCGAATAGTAAGTAAACTGTTTAACTGCACCATGGGCCCTTCGCCACGGATCAACCAGTTGATAATCCTGTTTCATAACATCTATCAGCTTTTTGGTCCCGGGCTTCATCTGCTCTTTTGCTTTATTTGATGTATCCATTTGCAGATCTTGTATAAAATTAAAATCACCACCTAAAATTATTGGGCCCACCGCCGTTCTAGCTTTATCATTAATGCTTTTAAGAGCTACAGAGTCATCTACAACTGGTGCATAATAATTTACAAAATTCAGCATATTACCATTCACCTTAGCTACAATCCATATCCATCTACCATATGGATCTCTTTGAATTTGAATGATGTCCCAGTTTATCCCTCGTCCAAAATAAATAGCAACCCCCCTTATTGCTGCCTGGGCTGAAGCAAAATAGGCCCTTGAGAAAACTTTAGGAATAAACAATTTTGGCTCATTAGTCTTAAGGTGAGATTCCTGTAAAAACAAAATTTGGGGCAAAAATGCCGCCAGCCATCTTATCAATCCACCATACTTTCGCTTATTCGAAATGCCGTTAACGTTGATCGACATAATCCACACATTATAATCCATCACTAGCACTATTGCTTACATCCAAAACATCAGTAAACATACCCTTTCTTCTAATATAATATTTTAAATAATTCTGCTCATTTTCTTTTTTTGCACCACCACCCTCCCTCAGTGCCCTAACCCGCCCCCAGACCCTCCCCAAATCCCTGTGACCCTGCCCGCTACTGGCAGATGGGGAATTGCCCGCCTTACCCCCTGCCTGCCCAAAAAGTGGGCCCTCTATATCGGGTGCCATGATATTGCACCCTGGTGTGATACACCACCCTGTCCCGACCCAGAAATAGAAAGAAAAAAACCTGAAGACACAAGCACCAACATCTTTCATATCAAACAGTCTAATCCCTTTATTTGTCCTTCGTGATTTTCTGGAGAAGTTCCTGAGCTTCATCTAGGCTTGTAAACATATGGAACTTGCCTTGAACCAAAACTCGTAATTTCAACTGTTAAGCAATTGCCGCTTGAGCTCCCTGCGCTTTAAACATATAGAGGAGCTTAACAAACTCCTTCCGGCGACGTGCTGCCGCTGCGCTCATATCCGAAAATATGCGACAGTTAGGAACCTCTCGCGATGAAAATTGCTTCTTCTGTATTGGCCTAGTCAGGATCTGCTCCTTCAGTCGATAATCTGCAAAATTCACTAGAATAGTTCTGGGCAGTTTAGAATTAGGGAATGGCTGTGCTGGGACTCTATGGGCGCGTGTGATCGTGAGATCCCCTGAAAAATCCAGAAAGACATTCTCCTTTATAAAGGACTCAACCCATTGTAATGGTTTAGACCCTTCGCACCCCTCTGGAACCCCAACTAACCGGAGATTTGAGCGCCGGGAATGATTCTCTAATTCTTCCAGCTTGATTTCCAGCAAGTTCTTCTGTTTTTTATCTGTTAAGACCTGCTGCTGAATTGAGGTCATCTGATCCTCCAAAAAAGAGATTCTAGATTCGGCCTCCTGCAGTCTTGCCGGAAAAACCCCCACTACCTCTTCAATTTTTGAAAGGCGTGCAGCAATTTCTGTAGCTTGTGTGGCCTTCATTTCCCTAATCTCGTCGAGAATAAGATTAAGTATGCTTGTTATATCACACTGGAAACTAGTCCCGGTTACAGACTCCGTGATTCCATCAGCCGCTTCCAATGATGATGCTAGAGGTGAGGAGTTCACCAAAGTTTAAAAAAGCAAAGGAGGTTCCTGGGCAATCATTTCTGGACAAAATTGAGACTGAAAAACCTGTACATCTTTAGCGCCATGAATATCCTGCTTAGGAGCCTGTTGCGGCAAAGGAAATGGAGACTGTAAAAGAAATTGAGATGCCTTTGGTTTCTGAAACAACAGATATTTCTTGACTTTGCCCAGAGGTAAACTGGAAGGATTTTCTTGCATACTCTCCCAATTCTCCAGTGGAGAATTATTATCCTGACTTTCTCCCGACATAGCCGGGCCAGATAGTTCATTAACTCCTTCTGTTTCTTCTGGGATTAAATTTGTTAATTTCTGACTGGCGTTATTTGACCTCACTTGACCAGTGCCCCCTTGGCCCCCCTCACCGTGCTCCAAGACTTCATCCTCAGAGCTTGAGGGACTAGCTGTAGGAACGGAGCCTCGGCGAGCTTTCTGCATGTGCTCACACTCGACCTTTGCTGTAATAGAAGTAATTTTCATCTGTGTAGGGTGAGCTTTAGTCTTAGGGGGCATGCTTATATCTGACTGAGTCGGTGTACTAACATTCTTTGTATGTCTTCCCATTTAAGCAGGATTTCGTTTTTTTTCCGTTTTTTTCCTTTATTTTATGCCTCAGGGATGCCAAGTCACAAAAGGAAAGACCCCCGACTGCTCGTATCTTGTTACCCCCTCCTTTTTTCTTCTTGTCTTGCTGTTCAGCCAGCCGCGGCCAACGAGGGAAGTTCTCCTTTCAAAAACTGAAATCTCTCCCCCAGCCGCAGTAAACCGCTCCGAACCTTGATACCTTCGCTGCAGCCTCAGAGGGAAAACGCCGGGTCAGCCAAACCGCCCAAGGCAAGTCGGGCCCTCCTCAATTAAGCAGCCCGCCCGACGCCACCCGGGTCTCTCAGCACCGGTAAACAAGCCAGCCGAGCGACTCAACCACAGCGGGGGCCGACACCACAGTCGGGACCGGAACAACGCGCCCCTTTCTTCCCTGCAGCCTGCAGCACCCAAGGCACAGAGCAAGCCGCAGCTGCCAAGAAACCGCTTCTCCCCGTCCTTCACGCCACCATCAATCCTCTCCAACAGTCAGAGCTTCCAGGTATGGGGCGGGGCGATGATCACCTGGAGCTACGTGCAGGCGGGATCTGCCATAGCCTGTATTTTAGTATTTATTTTAAATGTATGTGATGTAATTTTTTTTGTATAAGTGTTGTTTATGTTTTTTAATATATGTGCTACATTTTTTGTAGGTATTAAATTGAAGTTAAATACATTTTGTGCTTTTGAGTTCTGCAGCGGATTGTGCATTTATAGGGGAATAGGGTGGGAAGTAATTTAAATTTAATACATTAATGATTATTTTTAAATTTAATAATAATGTTCATTTAATTGATATTTAATTGTGTTAATTGTGCTTTTAAATTTTTGGGAGGTAAATATGTGTGGGTTGTGGGATTTATAGGGGTAAAGGGTGGGAAGTAATATCTTTTTAATTAATTAATAATTAGTTGTTAATTAATATGAAATAATGAATTGATAATTAATTATGTTAATTGTGTAATTTTTTAGGTGTGGGTTACGGGGTTATAAGGGTAAAGGGTGGGAAGTAATTTATTTGTAATTAATAATTAGTTGATAATTAGTTGATTATGAATATTAAATAATTAATTGATAATTTATTATGTTAATTGTGTAAATCGTTTTAGGTGTGGGTTGTGAGGTTATGGGGTAATGGGTGGAAGTAATTTATTTTTAATTAATGAATAATTAGTTGGTAATTGATATTAATTAATTGATAATTAAATACGTGAATTGCTTTTTAAAATTATTTTTAGGTGCAGGATTTGGGTTTATAGGGGTAAAGGGTGGGGAGTAAATTATTTTTAATTACTTTATAATTAGTTGTTAAATACTTTTAGTTATTTATTTGAAAATTAATTTTAAATGTTTAATTCATTGTTTTTAAGTTCAATTTTAGGTGCAGGTTGTGGGGATTATAGGGATAAAGGGTGGGAAGTTAATTAAGTTTAATGATTATAATTTGGTTTCCAATTAATAATATTTGTTTAATTGATAATTAATTATGTTAATTGTGCAAATACATTTATTTGTTTTAGATTTTAGTTGTAAGTTGTGGGTTTGTAGGGGTATGGGGTGGAAAGTAAATTAATTTTAAGCAATTAATAATTATTACTTTGTAATTAATATTCATTATTCATTTAATAAATAATTATGGTAATTGTGTAAATAATTTTTGTTACATATTATGAGTGTGTTGTGTGGTTTGTGGGGATTTATTGTGGGAAGTAAATTAATTATAAATAATTAATACTTGGGGGCCCATTACGATGGCGGGCGGAAGCACTACCGCCGAGCTGGCGGATGCAAAAACCACCAGTTACCGCCGGCACGCAGCAGTCCACACGCCCGCCCAATTACGATGCGAAAAGCAGGCCAAACACCGCCGGCAAGCCAGCAACACCGTCCGCCATCAAAGTGCGCCCGCACACGTAGCGGCGCAGCACAACTGACACACACCGTCCGACGAAACACGTCCCGCCCGGCGCATAAATTACGATGCCGCAAACAAACGGCTCCCACGGCAAAGAGACACCGCACGTGAAAGAGAGGCGGAAACACGGACGCAGAGCACGGACAACGAAGAAGCGGCACCCGGGCATGAATCCAGCACTGCAGGCCCTTCCCATGCTTCTGCTGATGCACCACCAAGGACGCAACGTACCGCGGAGACGCAGGTAGGCACACACACAACAAGTGCACGCAAACAGCGCACACAGTGCAAGGGAGGAAAAAGCGGACAACCCCCCACCAGCGCGTGCACACTACACATCCACCATCGCATCCACATATGACACACAGGCCAAATCCTAACATCGCGGAACACATGTGTACACACCACCTGGGACTAGGAACCAACCACCCCGTCACGGCCCCAAAGCGCCGATGACGCCGCCACACATGCGCACAACGCAGAGGCCAACCGCAGCGCCATGCATGCGTCGCACACAGACACAGGGACACAACCAAGCAGCACACACACCAGCCCCACCCCGAACGCACATGACACGTGACAGGCCTGCCACAGACATGTCCCCAACGCCCAATTCACGGACAACACCCAACGCCACACAACCGACGCACACATGTCAGTGAAGTCACGCAACAGCAGGACACACCCCAGTGTAACAAACATGGCGAAGCACACAGCGGCGGCAACACCAACTAGGAGAAGCAGGGCTCCTTCGGGAAGAGGAACGCCAGTACCACACTGAAAAACCCATACCACCCTGCACATATGAACAAGACACATGAAACGGAACACCAAAGAGCCCGGGGACCGACAACAGGTGGCCCAAGAATTACATCCACACACAAGGCCCAACGCAGAGCGGAAAGGCAGCCTGCCGCCCACACAAGGGAGAGCAGACAGCACTGAATGACCTTCCATTCCAACACCGAAACCACAGCCCTACGACAGAAGCCGGTGAATACAGCCATTGTCCAAGAATAGACCAACACAGGCATGCCGAGGAGACCGACCACAGGGCAGATAGCGCATATCACAGAAGCACACAACGGACGGGGAAGAAAGAAGAAAACACTCCCCCATGTCGGCCACATGCAAGTTAATTGGAAGGAGTCACACAGCACTGACCTTCAACTGTCTGAGAAGCATGTGGGAAGAGGGCCCGTGTCCTCCAAACAAGCCAACAGAACACAAGTCCTGTCTCCCCACGACTACACAGAGCTCACAGCAACCCCGGAGTGTGCACATTGCAGACTGCACACACAGCCGGAGCACGCCACCACAACGCACCGCTGCGAAATGGCAACCGCAACACACCTACCCAACTACGCCGAAGAGCTCAAGCTGTACCAAACCAGCACGATACATACATTGGGATGCGATCTCCTGTCCCTGCTGAACGTAAGTTACCGACTGACTTACCGCATCACATTGTTCAGCTGCGTCATGCCCGTCTTCTACTGTCGGAGGTGTCCCTACCAGCATCCCGTCGAGATATGCCTCTCCAACCCGGCATGTCTGAAGGCGGACCTGCTACCACTACTCCTCCCTCTGGACGCACACGACAGGGCCTGCTCTGCCTATGGGGGCATGGCGTATGTGGCCAACATCGCACGCGCACTGAAATGGAACCACTGTGCCTCCACACGACGGATCATCGAGAACAGCTACATCGAATGTCACCCAGCATGCCCCATCATGGTCCTCCAAGGGACAACCTACGAACAACACCTTGACAGCCACCATCCGCTTCATTGGCTGGCAAACATGTACACCACCAATGACATGGAAGCCCTGCTGGACGGCATCGCATACCTGACAACCTGTAAATACGTCGGACCACAACGCAGGTTCCCCGAGTGACCTATGAAGTCCAACCCCGCACCCATGCTCAGCTTCCGCACGGACTGGCCAGTCACCACCACAACAGCCATACCAAACGACCGGCAACTGTAACCACACCATCAACGACATCGCCATGACATCGGATATGACCGGGACATGCACACTGTTCCCCATCACATCCAGGAACACCGCATGCATCGTGGGAGGCAGTGGCATGGGCTCTGTGCATCGCACCCACATGGACGGAACTGCACGAACAACCAGGACACGACATGGATCCAGCGCACATGGACACACACACCGCTCAGTGGACATGAATAGGTCGCCTGGAGTCTGTGGGTGCTGCACCCCTCCCACCCCCGCCCCGGGAATCCCATACCAGGACCTTTGCATGGACGACAAGTGCATACAACAACAACACGACCCCAGTGACTGTGACATGTCCAGTAACCACCACAGTGCAACAACAAGTGGCACGCCGCTGCATGCACGCAAGCACATGCCCTGATGTCATCTCACATGCACGCGTGCATGAGGAACAACCGCAGCAAACCTGTCACATGGAACTGAGATGGACTGTGCCCATGATGCCGAGCGGTCTGGTAGGCTACATGTATACCGTCTGTGTCAAAGTCCGCAGCTCCGCAGCTATACGTAAATGTACATTAGCACAGCCTTGGCCAAGCAGATGTAACCCCACACCCTATCCCATTTGTAATCATGCTCAGTATATCCTCAATATGTATTCCGCTGCCAGTAGTGTCCACTATACTGCATCACAGAGGACAGAAGACTCAATATAATGTTTGAAACCAGAACTGTCTCCGCTGACTCATTTCACAAGTACGAATGAGAGAGGATGAGAGTATGTGAAGTACACGGCAGTCGTGACATGACCATGTAGTCCACTGGTATTGGATGTCAACGCAAATGAGTAGCACTACTGTGGAAGACACACATGTGTCGTGTGAAGTCGTATGGACGCAGTGCTCAGGTGGGTGGGTGCGACGGGTAGATGCGCACATGCCAAGTTGGAGCACGCCGTGTTGGGAGGGCTCATGAACAGTACACCACCGCTTCCCTGGGCATTGTGAGAGGACACCTGTCGGGGGGAGTGAACACGTGTGTGCACAGCAGCCGGGCACACGTACAAAGCGGTACCAGGCGCACCTCAGCCCACCCTCTGTGGACGAGCTGGATCCTGTTGTGCGCCCGCCATGCCCCTTGACAAGGCACACACAGCCCCAGTCGACCAGGTGTAACCCCAACATAGTCAATCCGCACAGGCGATACAGGGCACGGGATGGCAGTGGAGCATGGTGTGTGAGAGGTCTCCTCGCGCTCCTCCTGGTCATATCACGCAGGCAATAGAACCTCAACGTCCAGCATGGCAAAAAGTCAAATGGAAGTGTAGGGGGACGCACCACAGCACGAGCAGCACTGACGTCACGGGAGGTGGCTCGCACCATCCCATCCATTGCCCATCATACCAACCACGCCACATGCCATTGTGACTAAGTGCAAGCGCGTGCGCCACCACCCCTGAGCCCTCCCCAGAGAGGCCAAAGAGTGAATGTGTGGGCCATCAGCCACAGACGGACGCGGCATGGCCGCAAGGGCAGCCACAGCCACTGGGTGTCGCAGGTGGCGGATCCGGAAGGCGAAGACTGTGATGCATAGTCCATGCAGGCCGGGTCTCCATTTGGGGCACCACGCAGGTGGACGGCGTCCCGCCACACATCATACCCTGAGACAGCCCACTCGTGCAACTGGACCCACACATACACTCCTTGCCCTCTCTGGTGCAAGCTTGGGGCTGCCTGTGCAAGCGCTAGCCTCGCAGGTGAGCATGCATATTGGGGGCGAGGGGAGGACATGAGGGCTGGGGCGAAGATGACTGTATCACTGTCAGTTAGTACAAGGGATGACCCAGATGTGGAAAGGAAGAGACGTGTCCCGTGTGTACTGCAACTAGTCGCCAATCCAACTACCCCCCCATGTCCGGAATGTAAGCCCGCACCTAGGCCCGCCCATCCGCCACATCGAACATACCACCAGCACGACAACCTTCCCATTCGAAACACTGACTGGGGGTGGTGACCAGTGAACAATCATGTGTAGCCTACCCACGCGTACATGTGGGCCCTCCATGATCCATGTCACCTGCGGCAAAGACATGACATGCGCAATGAGGGAAGTGAGGAGAGCTGTCCGCCCCACGCGCAGAAGGTGCATCAGCTCCACAGACCCAGCAGCGAGTCCAGCAGGGGTCACATGTGCAGGGGCAGCTGTGCCTGGTGTGAAGGCACATGCATATAGACAGCACATCGACCAATGTGTAGTCTGCCCACATCCACAGTCCATCATCATGCGGACATAGGAATTGAACACAGGGCAACACATCTTAGCTGGTGCACCCACCGTGACCAACAATGCGCAATCATCGACGTACCCGCCCTGTGCATGGCCCCCCCCCAACGGAGGCACATCCAGTGCCACCATCCCACACACACAAGCCTTCCACGGAACATGCTGTGTCCAATGGTCAGTACAGAGTCAGCGCCCATCTGGTGGATCCTGAACAGGAGACACATGCACACACATGCCAGCTCCCACTATGTACGACTGCCACCTGGCACGTGCAATGTAACCTCTCACCTGTGACGTGTGACTGCAAGCACACAGCCGTCTTGGCATGGGGCTGTCAATGTGGACACCAGTCAATGTTTCGGGAGCTGTGATCCGTACAGTGCTGTACATAGGGTGCAGTGCTGACACCTACTACTGTCTCATATCCCCTCGTGCCACAGGGCCCACTTGTATTGGCCGCTCAGCCCGTGCCCACATCGTCGTCGTCGTGTGCCATACTCATCCAGCCTCGGAAGCAGTACCATGCTCAGCAGACACTCATGTTGCCGTGGCGTTGCCGCTTGACGAATATGCAGTCAGTCCCCATCAGCACGCCCCGCAAGTCATTGGGGCCTAGATCCCCATGTGCATGCACATGGCAGTGGTATGTCTCACTTGCCATTGCCATTGTTGGGAGACCTGTGTAAGTGTATTGTGGCCGTGCCGTCCCAGCTTGACAGCTGGGCTGTGGCTCATGTGCTTGCTCAGTCATGTCAGTGATGTGTATGCGAAATTGCTATGTGCCGTGTTGCTTTGACATGTGTCCTCTGCCATTTAACCCAGGCGGAGACCGAACATTGACCGCCCATACCAATTGCTGGCGGACATGGACGATACAGAGGTAATCAGGAAGTTTCGGCTGGACAGGCCAACTCTGCATCGACTGTGTGCCATGTTAGAGCCCCATCTCCGTCCCCGCAGGGTGTATCCGACTGCTGTCACCCCCACGGCTAAGGTGATGGCCGCCATGCATTTCTTCGCCACTGGGTCATTCCAGCACACAGTGGGCAGTGGAGGAGGGATGTCCCAGCCCATGTTCAGCAAGGTGCTGAGGGATGTACTGGCAGCCATGATGCTGTACCGGAACAGGTACATCAGATTCCCCAGGGCTCGTGAATTGGCGGCAGTGAAGGGTGCATTCTATGCCCTTGGCAGAATCCCACACGTCGTGGGAGCCATTGACTGCACTCATGTTGGCCTTGTTCCACCACAGGCCACTGAGCACCTGTACCGCAACAGGAAGCACACGCACTCCCTGAATGTGCAAGTGGTGTGCCTTGCGGACATGGTGATCACCCACGTGTGTGCAAAGTTTCCAGGCTCGGCCCATGACGCACACATAATGCGCAACAGCATCTTGCCACGACTGATGGCCAATCTGCAACAGGATCGTGGCTGTATTGTCGGTGAGTATGTGGAGTGGTGTAGCGTGCTGGTTGTGCGATGCTGTCCCCTGTCCAGTTGGAATAGCAACGGTTCTCTGTGTCCCTCACACCCAGGTGACTCTGCGTATCCGAATGGGGCATGGCTGCTCAGTCCATTGAGGAATCCTCGCACCCCAGCAGACGATCGATACAATGAGGCACATGGGAGGACCAGACGTGTGGTCGAGCGTACCTTTGGCCTCCTCAAGTCCAGGTTCAGGTGCCTGGACCGCACCGGGGTGCACTGGCGTACTCCCCACAGAAGGTGTGCCAGATAGTGGTGGCGTGCTGCATGCTGCACAATCTGGCCATTCGGAAGCAGATCCCCCTCATTGTGGATGACGGAGATCAACCAGGGCCCCAGCCCGCAGACCAGGACAGCTCGAGTGAGGTGGACAGCGGAGAGGAGGAAGCTGGGAATGTGCGCCAGCAGCTCATCGCCCGCTACTTCACTTGACGGTGAGTGTCCATGTACGACGGATGATGTGTCTGTATCTATGCAGGTGTGTGTGTGCTGTGTCAGGGTGGCCGTATGTTCACTGCGTGCAGTGTGTCAACGCTCCATGGCCAGGGTAGTATGCCACTGTTGGTGGCTGTGGCATTGTGCCCTATTGCTCTGTGCGATGTGTGTACATTGCTTGTAGTTGTTGACATGTACTGTGTGATGGGTGTGTGACACACTCATTGAATGTGCTCCTGTTCTGTCTCCCACCCCTAGGTCCCTACAGGCCCTCCGGATTCCATTTCCATGCCACGCATCAGGTGCCTTTCCGCCCAAGGTGGCCGTTGTATTCCGTACAATAAAGACACAGGGCACAAACAGCAGTTAGTGAAAAAGGTGCATTTATTACAAACTGTGACATGTGATTGTGTGTAAGGTGATGACAAAAGTGGTGCGTGCAGTGACAATGAGCTGTCGGTC
Organism: Calotriton arnoldi; assembly: GCA_963921515.1. Taxonomy (NCBI): domain Eukaryota; kingdom Metazoa; phylum Chordata; class Amphibia; order Caudata; family Salamandridae; genus Calotriton; species Calotriton arnoldi. Next base: position 458,679 of record CAWUFW010009058.1, on the reverse strand, counting down.
ATGGCTGCGTGATGATCAGGGTGTACCCACTGGTTCTATGTCCATAGTCCAACACACACATGCCATCCAGATGGCTGTGTGGAGTGGGATCGTAGAGCAAGTCAATGCAGTGGCTGGTCAAGGAAGGCTGGCGGAAGGCTGGCTGGCTGCCTCACTTGCGACTGGAGCGTGCGAAGTCCTCCCGGGAGATCTGTTTCCTCTTCGGACGGCCCCTTCCACGTTTGGGAGGGGGTGTGTGGTGGCGACCTGCTGGTGGTGGGTGAGGTGTGCTCACTGGCTGTGGACGCAGGGGAAGTGGACACTGCTGCCCGAGCCTGCGCCCTAGCAGGTGGTGGCGGAGGTGGTGTTGCTGGCCTTGCCTGTGACCCCACCGCCACCACCAGCTGGCCCATGAGGTCCACGAGTTGGTCCATACGGGACACGAATTGGCCCATATGGGCGTCCATGGACCTCAGCACCCCCAGCACCTCCCGCGTGTCAGTAGCAGACCTGGCCCATTGTCCTTGGGCCTCTTCATAGGCCCCAAGGACTCTGTCCATTTGAGGCAGGGCATGGCTCCCAGGGGAGGCTGGCGTTTCCCTGACCCTGCTCCTCCTACCAGTCCTGCTGCCACCGGCCTGCCCACTAGCCACATTGCTCACCACGGTCCTCGCTGTGGCTCCCAGGGTGGATCCAGTCGGCCGGGCCACCACCTGCGCTGGGGCTGGTGCCAGCGAAGACGTGGTGGTGGTGGAGGCGGTGGTGGTCGGTGCGGCGATGGTGGCGGTTGCGGCAGTGGTAGTGGCCGCAATGACCGTGGGTGTGGCCGCAACGACAGTGGCAGCAGGGGACTGGGACTGTTCAGCATCCCTGGATGATGGGTTGGTGGGTAGGAGGGGTCCTGGGGAGCGGCTGGGCCCTGCCACGCCAGATGGGCCAGCTTGGTGGTCCGTGTCCGAAGAGGTGGACAGATCCTCCAGATCCGTGTGTCCTCGTTGGGGGCTTGTAGGCTGGCTGTGCTGGCTGCTGTCTCCATCCCCAGCGTCCAGCAGTTCGTCACCTGTGGAGAGAATGAGATTTGTTATTGTGTTGCACCTGGCGAAGTATGTATTAGTCGTCTGACATTGGCAGTTCGTGCAATCTCGTACATGGGTTTCCCGGAGGCGAGTGTGTGGCTGTGGCATCTGTAGGTGTGTGTGCTAGGCAATGGGACTGTGTGCTGTGCACATGTGGCATGGGACGGATTGGCCATGCCGATGGGTGTGTTGCTTTGCCCCTACTCATTGTGACTCTGGTGTATGCGGGCTCCTGGCCCATCCTGGGTCTGGTTTGTACTTTGCTTTTGGAGTTCAAATGGAACGCTTAGGAACGCATATGGCAACATGGGGGCCATGCCCCAGATTCGCATTTGGGAGGGTATATGCTTTTGGGGTACATGCTGTGAGCCATGGGTGCCGAACGTGACATGTGTTGTGGCAGCATGACAGTGCATGGTCTGAGGTGTGTGCATGCCTGACATGCCCTGCATATTTGCTGTCTGTTGTGGTTACTGGACATGGCATTGGACGCATCGTTATGAGTGAGTGATAGTTGTGTGCCAGCCAACGTATTGCAGTTGTCCCATCTCCTTGGTGTGCGTGCTGCCCTGTGCCATGTGCATCACTGCAGTGCTCGGGGGTGTGGCCCATGTTGTGTGTTGTTGCTCACAGTGTGTCGTGCGCTTAATTGACTTCTGGCACATGGTTGGTCATGGGCATGTGTCTTAGCGTGACTGCTGTATGTGTGGCAGCTGTGCGGATGACATGCCTTTCATGAGACTGGGGCTGACGGATGGGATGGATGGTATGTTGTATGTGCATGGTGTGTCTGTGTGTTTGATGGGTTCAGTGGTGTTCGTGTGCATTTCTGTTGTTCCGCTCTGTTGCGTCTAGTGTTGTTTGTCTTACATAGGCGTAGTTGTGGGGTGTGTGGTTGACAGGCAGTAGGGGCTACATGGACAGGACTTCAATGGTGTTTCGGTTGTGTGTGATGAGTTGCACAGTGGCTGCCGTGTGGGACTATATTCAGTGTGGCTTGTGCATGCAGACGTGGCTCCTTGGGTGTTGCTATGTCTGTGATGGGTCATGTGGGGTGTGAGTCTGCTGTTCATGTCCGTGTGCACATTGTTCACTTGTTCGTGACGGTGGGCGGTGCTGCGTGTTCGTGTGCTACGTGACATGTCCCATGTGTTGGTGGTGTTATGGTCCTCATGCCTCCAGTAATCCAGCCCTGTCCAGTTTCCCACCTGCAAGTTGTTCGTGCGTGCACTGTACTGGATGCCACATGGCTCTTAGCGGGGGGTGCTCCATGTTGCAGGTCTGTGGGGGTGGGGGGTGTAGTGGGTCGTGGGGGTGGCTGTACACCCACTGACACCGATTGCTGTGGACCGTGATGTCTGCCTTTCGGCTGTCGTTGTGCACTGCGGTGGCTGACACGTGGGTGTGGGGTGTGGGGATGCTCCTCCTTGCTGGTCTGTGGGAGTGGGGGCCTGGTGGGTGTTGTACTTCAGCTGTCCCCCTCCGACCCACTGCACTTTGTGTTCCTGCCACTTACCTGTTACTTGTCAGTTGGTGCAGCTGTGGCGGACACATGGGTGTGGCGGGTGCTCGTTGTGGCGCTTCTGGCATATTTGTGGACCTGTTGGTGGTTACGTGGCTGGCTTAGTGTACACATGTCCCCACGCATCTTACAGTTGTTCGGTTTGGCCTGTGTGTGGTAGTGTCTGTTGCATGTGCGTGTGATGTGTTGTGTATTGTGTGCTGGACATGGGGGTGTTTGTCCCTGGGAGCTGTGGCATGGTGGTTGCGCATGTGTGTACATAGCGGTGTGCTGGTATACATTAGTTTGTACTTACCAGCCTCCACTCCTCCTGCTAATCCGGCGAGGATCTCCGGATGTATTACGACTCGCACCTTCTCCTCCCACGCTTTGAAGGTCTTAAAGAGCGCGGGATTCCCTCCGCCAGTGACGGCAGCCAGCTCTCTGTTTTTGCCCTCCTTCTTCTTGACCAGGCTCTTTACGTCATTCCAACGTTTGTTTATCTCGGTTCTGTTCCTGGGCAGGGTCCCGACTGCATTGACCTGGTCTACGATCCGGGTCCACATTCTGTTTCTGGTGGCTAGTGGTGTGTGCTGGACCATGTTCCCATAGATTTGTGGGTACACCTTGATGATCTCGTCGACCATGACCGTCAGCTCCATGGGCGTGAACTTGGGCATCCTTTGTGGTGCCATGGTGTTTGTGGTGCTGGTGCGGTGTGTGTTGTGTAATGTGCAGGGGGTTTGTGGTGCCGGTGTTTGGTGGTGGTGGTGGTGGTGGTGGTTGTGATGTGTGCGTTTCTGTGGTGTGCTGCTGTCCTTGCTGTGTCACTGTGTCCTCTCCTCTCCTCTCTGGTTTGCAATGTAGCAAGGGGTTGTGGTCTGTGGGAGTGCTGCTTTTGTACTCACCTATGTGGGTGTGTCCTCATGGTCTGTTGTTTTCAGGTGTGTTGTGTCTGGGGTTCTGGCCTTTGTATTTTTTGTTTGTCCGGGGGTGTTTTCGGGATGTGTACTGTGCTTGTGTATTTGTGCGTGCCTTGCTGTGTGGACTTGTTGGCCATGTTGTGTGCTATTGGTTTTGTGTGCGGATGGTTTCTGTGCAGGTACGTGGGCGCCATGGCTTCTGCCGTGTCGATTCTCATCGGCGTTGTTTGCGCTGGCGGGCGGTATTTTTGTTGTTTTTCCGCGCTCATGGCGGTGCGATCGTAATTTCACGTGCGGTGTGTCGGCCGTGAGGGCGGGCGGTTTTGTGTTGTCGTGCGTGTTTCCGTCCGTGGCGGGCGGTTTGACTCCGACTCGGACGATGGCGGGCGGTATTTTGTATGATTTTTCCGCTGATGGCGGTTTTCAGTTTGTGTACTCATAATGGCGTGGTCGGTGTTCAGGCGGTGTGTGCGGGCGGATTTTTGCCGCTTCCATGCCTGGCGGATTTTTTTACGCCGGGTATCGTAATGTGCCCCTTAATATTTAATTAAGGAAAATTAGTTTGTTGATGAATATTTTTATTAATAGAGTAAAGAACATTTTGGTGCAGGTTGTGAGTTTTGTGGTCGTATAGGGTGGGAAGTAACTTAACTAAACATATGTAATAATTAATGTTTTTGTTAATGAATCATTTCTAAGTAAAAATATTTATTTGTATAAAAATGATGTTTGTATTTTCTTTATAATAATATTTGCAGGTATTTGTGATATGTATTTAAGATTGAGATATGTTTTTATTTTTTATTTTTTTAATAATAAATATATTTTTATTTTATTTGTCAACATATTTATATTTTTGTATTAACTGTGTTTATAAAATAATTTTTATTTTGTTTGTTTTTAATGTTGAACAGACTGGAGTGGGAATAGTTAATTTTACCCCTCCACTATCCAACACCTTCCCGACTGTTGCACTTATTGGAGTGGTAATAGGGCATTTTACCCCTCTGCAATCCAACACTTTCCATACTGTTGTACTGACTGGAGTGGGAATAGTAAATTTTCATCCTCCACTTTCCAACACTTTCCCTACTGTTGCACTCATTGTAGTGGGAATAGTAACTTTTACCCCTCTGCAATACAACACTTTCCCTACTATTGTACTGACTGGAGTGGGAATAGTAAATTGTACCCCTCCGCTATGCAACACTTTCCCTACTGTTGCAGTCACAGGGTGGGTATAGTAAATTTACCCCTCCACAATCCAACAGTTTCTCTACTGTTGTACTGTCAGGAGTGGGAATAGTAAATTTTACCCCTCCGCTATCCACCACTTTCCCTGCTGTTGCACTTATTGGAGTGGGATTAGTACATTTTACCCCTCTTCAAGCCAACACTTTCCCTACTGTTGTACTGACTGGAGTGGGAATAGTACATTTTACCCGTCCACTATGCAACGCATTTTACCCACTGTTACACTCATTGGGGTGGGAATAGTATATTTTACCCATCCGCAATCTAACATTTTCCCTACTGTTGTAGTGATTGGAGTGGGAATAGTAAATGTATCCCTTTGCACTTTAACAGTTTTGCTGGGTACAGTAAATATTACTTATCCTCAATCCAACGCTTTTACGACTGTTGTATTTATTGGAGAGAGATCTGTACATTTTACCCAGTTTCATTATTTTTCAGTTTTGTGACGTGGGAGTAGTACATTTTTTATATATTAATTTTAATAGTTTGCATAGTTTGGCGTAAATTGTAGTGGGAACAGTACATGTATTACATTTTATATGTTATAATTTATTTTATGCTTTTATCATTTATATTATTATGTTTGTGTTTATTTAAAATTATAATATTATTAATTATTAATATTTTTAATGTGTAAAATAAACTTTGCTACATTTAAAGAATTTTAAGTTGTTTAATTTTTAATTTAATTATAACAGTTTGTTTTTTAAAGATTTATGTTAATGATATATTTAGATATATTTATTTGTTTGTATATTATTATTAAATTATAATATAAATTAAAATTATTAGTTTAATAGTTTTTTGTTAGTAGATATTTGTAAATATATTTTAATTATTATAAATGTGTGTTTAACTTTTTAATTAAGTTTGTTATAATTGTTATATATTATAGATATATATTAAATATTTTCACGCTTTTTAAATTTTATTTTACTATTTAATATATTTAATATGTATTATTATATATATTTAAAAATCGATATTTTATAAAACAATCTATAAATGACATCAATATTTTTTTTATCGATATTTTTGTACTTACCATTATAAGTATAGGATGTTGATTTTTTTGACATCGATATTTTGGTCACAATATTTTTGTATGGGGATATTTTGAGTGTCGATATTTTGTCAGTTTACCACCACTGCCTGCTCCTCCAGAGGCCACTGACTTGATTCCTGAAGCTGAAGCTTTCCCGCAGGGACAGCTTTCCCCTTTCCAAATCAATTCCTACCCCCAATTCGGGGACAGTAATTGGTCAAACGATTGGAACCATAAATCCAGACACAAACTGTTGATACATTCTATTGCTACTTATTGATAAGAGAAGGGCACCCCTTTCACATCCATATCTATTTGTAATTCTTAATGGATCGCAAAAGTCCTTTTGCGAGTTTGGGAGAATTTCTAGCTCATTAGCTCATGAAAGCGCTTTGATACAATGTAAAAAGTGTATGCCTACATTTTATGTTACATGTTATTTTTAAGTACCTACTTTAAAGTGGTAGCATTGCAGGGGGTCATTGCTTGGAGCACAAGAAAGATGGCTGCGTGACCCTGCAGCTCCGACTTGGAGAGACGATTAAAACTTCACATCTCTGCCTATGGAACAATTTATACCTACAGACTAGACAATCAGAGGTCCAGAAGATGAAGAGCAGAGGATGTTCTTAAAAAGAAGCCTATAAGCAAACCACTGGCACCTAAGTGCAACAACAACCGAATCTGAGACAAACCTCATGGTCAGGCCTCTGCCCACATTCCATCCAGAGCGGAGGAGCTTAAGGAACGAGACAGCCCGTGTCTCACAGCAGTGTCTCACAACCACAATACCTCGGAAAAAACAAGTAAGATAACTATTACCTTTCAATAGCACGCGAGAGAGCAACCTGCGGGTCATATAGGGATCCAATTTGTTTCTTCTCCGGCGCCTCCACGCGGCTTGCTTGACCCCAAAATGGCACCTTAGAACTCAGAGAAACCAGCAAATCCTGCTAATGTGCCACTAAAGTGCCAATACAGAGCTATCCCACTAACCTAGCCTATGCGTTGATCTCATGGTTACCCGATATTGAGCTATCGACAACTCTACTAGCTTTACGACTGCTACAAGCTTGTCATGCTGGACATGCACGCTGAGCATCCACCGCTGCAAAGAGCGTCTTACCACATGTAAAGAGTAGTAAACGGTCCACTCAGACCGAGTATATCAGCGACCGACTATGTCAGTGCCAATGTTTCTGTAGCCCATGCTGTATTTACACCTGGAGACGGACGAGTGTATTAAGGCGTACCTCCTAAGATCAGACAGAACTCAGGATGATCACCGATACCACACGCTTCACCTGACCCCGTAATGGCATCTTAGAAGTACGTGCAAGTTGTGGACAATTGTGCAAACATTATGTAGAGTGTGTGAATACCAACCAGCTCTGCCAGCAACTGATTATATATAACTACACTTCCTCCTGGAACCTTCTGCTACTGCCGCCTACAACAAAACTTTAGTCGACCATCAAGCCAGCTTTGAATTGAAGTATTTCACATCTAAAGTCAGTGTTGTGCCACGTTTCAGCACAGTTGAGTAGCCAAGGCCACCCGCAATAGCAACATCTAATGCAGTAACACCACATTACTGAGGCCTCCTCCATCTGCTATAATATAGAGCATTGGTGGAAAGGTGGAGAGTGGTTCCTCAAAGGACAAACTTCATTTCTAATTAACCACGGGCACAGAGTGTGCTGCTCCATGAGGTGGAACTGGCTTCTGACAAACATAGAATACCCACCAGCAATTCAGAGCTGCCATGAAACTTGAAGATGTACTCGTGAATAACCCTTCCAACAGTTCTATTCTGGTGGTGATCTCTCACACGATGGATTAGGAACCTTTGTCTAGTTGATCAGTTTGTGACAGTGCTTGGAAGTCACAGGACACAAGAATAGCTCATTGATATACTGCTTAATGACTTCTCCCTTTTACAAGTAAAGGTGAACACAGACATATCTTGTAGCCAAGAGGATCGCCATGTTTTGCGAACACAACATCTAAGTATACCAGGTAGATACAACCGCACAATGATGGCCAACAATTAAAATAAAGCGAGCCTAAAAAGAGTGAAAGCTGACCTGCCAAACCCAGACTTGCCTATCAAAAACAAACAGGACATCAACACCACTATGGAAACAATTTAAAAGAAACTGGCAGAAGTCCGTGATCTAGCAAAATCCACCAAGGAGAATACTGATATCATGCAAACCGAAATTTCAGCAATTCACAAAGATATCAGAGATACCATCAACAGAATTGCAGAATCTGAAAACAGAATAAGCACACTTGAGGATGCATGGTCAAAATCTAGTAGGATATTCACAAATCTCTAAGCTACCACAGGCTCTCTCTCCAAACAAATATAGGACCTAGTGGACAGAAACAGAAGAGCGAATCTGAGCATTTTCAGTATGCAGGAAGGTATTGAAGATGCTATTGGATTATGCACCACCTTCTTAGAAAAATGGTTTCCACATGCCACCAACCTGGCCTTCGACAAGCCTTTGGAGTTTGACAGAGCCCATAGATTCCCTACCAAAAAGGTTGCAAACCAAAAATACCCTTAACCCATTATGTGTAAACCGTTACTATATTAACACGTCGATCCCATCCTGTCCTTCATGAGAAAGCACAATCATATACTATGTGAAAATAACAAACTTTTCATATCTCAAGACTACTCGAAGGCAACTGTGGATACAAGGAAAAGCTTTCTAGCCCTTCGACCTAGGCTGAAGACACTGGGATATCAATTCTCCTTTGCGGGCCCTGCAAAAAACCGGGTAGTGGTCCAAGTCACCCCACATCCCTTCTCTGACCACGTAGCCCTTAAGAAAGTACTAGACAGTATTGAAGATGCCACAATGTACACCTCTTCGCACAGGGATCCTGCTTTAAATTTCAGGCGTTGAACACTATAAGTCCCAAATCTTGCCGCACAACCCTAACTCAAATGACTGAGTCCATGCAGTAAGCTGTTTCACTCATCAGGCTGTCGTCTACACATTGAAAATTTGCCCCTACGACTGGGGCAGCGAAGGATGCAGCTAAGTGGACTATGACATTTCGCCAATAGTTGGTTATAAAATTGTGTTTTTTAGTTTATATGCATTTTTACTGTGGCTTCTAGCCTTTTAAGGATGCTTTGACATTTGAAACTAGCCTTCTAGTCATTTCCTAACTAAGAAATGTACTGAGATAATTGCTCCAAGGTACCTGGTATAATACTCATGCTGTAGTTACACTTATTTTGCATATTGTTTTTAAGAAAATTTCGTTGTGCATGCTATGCAGCGAGATTAACTAGCTATTATCGCACTGCTTAGCTAGTTCACAACAGAATAGTTTAACAGTTATTGTTCTTGTCCTTATATAATTTACATGCTGATTATTAGGAAGGCTACACATCCTGAGCCGGATGGGTTAGCACACAATTATATCTATATTTAAATTCTGTAACACCGCAGTTAACAACCTTCATCTTCGACCTCCGAGAAGGATGCTTCTTCCTGCTTTCGCCATGCCTACTGTCCACATGGGGGAGAGGGCGGGGGGAAGGAAGGGGCTTTGTTTCCTTAGTTTTTCCCTTTCATTTTGTTCTCTTTCTGACCACTGGCTCTCAGGTGGATTTTTACCCGACCTATCTACACTAGTGGGGTTCTTTCTCATCTGCACCCTATTTCACATGGGTCTTACAAGCGATACTCAAAAACATATTATAGGTTGTCACTCTCTTCTGACTTACACCGTGGTGTGCCCCTACTGTAAACCAACTCTACTACAGCCGGGAGGATGCTGTTCATACATCATGACTGTCATCTGAAATGATACCTCAACCCCAGCAAAATATTAAAATAATCTCACTGAATGTTAAGGGCATAAATCACCCGATTAAGAGAAAGAAGATATTTGACTATATACCCAAACAAAGAGCAGACATCACTCTTTTACGAGAAACAAAAATCGACTACAGCCTAGCTAACTCCCTTAAGATCCACCAATTCTCAGATGTAGCCTGCTCAGCAGCACTAGGCAGGAAAAATGGTGTGCTGACTCTGATCTCTAAGAGAGCGAGGACAGAATAAGTCTCATACTCTGCTGACAAACAAGGACGATGTGTTATCTCAAAATTAGCAAAACACAACTCTGAGTTTCATGTAGCTAACATTTACGCACCCGCGAATGACGATCCTAATTTTTGGGATGACCTGGCCAAGCAAATCAAGTTGATTCCTGACTGTGCTACACTCATACTTGCAGGGGATTTTAATCGGCCCCTGGATCCCAGCTTAGACAGGAACTCATCATGTCATTTTTACCCGAATAAATCACACAAAGCCCTTAAGAATCTCTGCAGTAAATACAACATGATAGACACATGGTGGCTGCAGAATCCGACAGAAAGAGATACGTTCTATTCCTTCCCACATAACTCATATTCACAAATCGATTACTTCCTGAATTCAGGTAACTCTACAAGTAGGATAGATCAAACCACGATAGAACTAAGAGTAATTTCAGACCACTCTTGCATCACTCTAGCTATCACAGACTCAACTCCACCCCTAAAAGAACCACTTTGGAGATTCAACAATGAAGTCCTCTCCACACCACATAACAAAAACCACATTGAAGAAGCGATTAAGAATTTTCTAGTGGAGAATAAGAAAATGATACCTCACACCTCATTAGGTGGGAGGTGCTGAAAACAACAATAAGAGGAGTAGTATTAAAAATAAGATATAATATGAATAAATAAACAATCGGGAGACTACTAACCCTAGAGAAAGATATCTCAAGACTAGAGAAGCTACACGTAACCAAAAAAGACCCCCAGATTTTAACAAAATATTAAATAAAAAGTATGAATACAACAAAATAGTTAGCACTAGGGTGGGTGCCTGGATTAACAAACAAAAACGTTTACGCATATGGGAAGCCAACAAAGCCAGGAAGTCTCCGGCATCCTACCTAAAATTCAAACTTTAGAAGTACGCTATCAACACTTTCAAAGATGAAGCTTGCACAGTCCACACTAGCCCAAATACGATAGCAGACATATTAAAAAACTTTACCAAAAGGAATATGAAGCCAGCCCCAACCTAAATCATTCAAAGAACAGGAAGTATCAAGATGGGGTATCCCTCAACACAATATCTGATCAAGATATGACCTCTTTTATTAGTTCTATTGATATGAAAGAAATAGAGACCTCCATTAAGAAATTAAAATCTGGCAAGGACCCGGTTATAACGTCACCTTTTTAAAAAACAATTGGTGACAATTAGGCCAACCACTCTTGAATCTCTATAACCACTTTGCATCCACGGGACAAATATCAGGCACACTAGCAGATGCCATCATAACAGTCATACTGAAAGAAGGTAAGGATCCTCTTCTCACAAAAAACTATAGACCGATCTAGACTGCAAAATATACACCATGATTTTAGCTAACCGAGTGCAAAAACATATCTCTAAACTCATTCATCCATCTCAGGTGGGCTTTCTGAAACACAGATTCTCAAGTACAACACTAGGATTTTCTGCTATGCAATCGAAAAGGCAAAATTAACAGAATCTCCAACTGCCGCTATCACACTTGACTCAGAAAAAGCGTTTGATAAGGTTGATTGGACATACCAGCGAATGACAGTAGAAAAGTTTAATCTCTGAGACACAATAATTTGCATGATCATGGCCCTTTACCACGACCCAAAAGCTAAAGTCAGAGCTGGTGGCACTATCTCCCCTTCCTTCTCATTAAGACAAGGGACCAGACTGGGATGTCCTCTCTCCCCGTCACTTTTTCTATTAGCCATTGAACCGTTCCTACAACACTTGAGAGAGAATAAAGACATACCGGGTATCAATTTTGGTAGCACCACCTTCAAAGTAGCTGCTTATGCGGATGACGTCCTGATAGTATCAGAAGATGCAGGCACGGCTATCCCTGCCTTAATGAACTCGATACAAGAGTTTGCTGCAGTCTCAGAATACATGCTCAATAAGGATAAGACTGAAGTCAAGCTACTTAACAATCTGGGTAATAAGGAGATAATCAGGGATGCGAAATTGGCTTGGCAACCAGGGACCATTCAATATTTAGGCCAAGAGTTCACCAATGATCTTAATACCACTCTGGGGGCGAATGAAAATATCCTCTAAACAAATCACTGTCACGTAAATCCCATACGGAAAATGAGAGGAAGTGGGAGGCAGAATCTAATACCAAATCTATCGAATTTGATTGGAAACACATACACATGACTCCTTTCATGAATAAGAGCTCACCTGCACTCTCCTAAACAAAATATATGAAAGTCAACAAAGCCTATTGGAACCATTCAGACTACATAAACTTGACCTTAACAAGACTCCCTAGTGCTGGAACTGCAATTTACAAGTGCTATTTTACTGCCCAATTATGCAACCCTTCTGGGATAAGGTCTTCGAGTGTTTAAAACACACCCTCCATATCGAACCTACTAGAGAATTCTCATACATTTTGATGGGCTTACTGTATCCTCAAATACGGAATGATAACGCCTGTGACCTTCTAAACTTGATGCTTACCCAGGCATGCAAAATAATTCTGTTTAACCGGAAAAATTCTAAAATAATCTTATTCAAAATGTGGCAGTAATGGATAACTTTTCTTAGAGGTGCTGATAACATACCTTTACAACTGTCTCCATGGCGCCCACCACACAGAAAGATATGGGACTCGTTGGATTCCTCCTCCTATGTCTTTAAACCGCCCTGAACGGCCGAAAGCATACCTCCCAGGGCGGCCCATACTTATCCCAACCCAGTCACAAATCCTTACACAACCTGTCATCCCCCATGAAGCCCACTACTGTTTCCCTAAATGTGCTTCTTTTTATCAGTACTGTGAGCCCTTGGTCTTCTCTATTTTCCTTACTCTTCCTTCTTTTCCCTGCCGTGTACTTGCTGCATTGCAAGAGATATATCATTATAAGTCCAATGCTATACCAGTATCTATGTCAATTAGCCCGTTATCTGACAAATCCATTCACTAACATATTGATATGATTAATAGTCGTTTGGTCAGTACATACATGGAATGTCTCCCTTAATAGATATGCTATTAAGTCACCATTGAAAGAGGTGACAACATTTCTCCCCCGTTTTACTTTATCCTTTCTCAGTATGATGTATGTCTACTTTGTTATTATCCGGTTGTATTATTTCTTCTATGTATTTTTATAATTTTTTCTTCTAAACCCAAATAAAAATTACTTGAAATCAAAAAACAAAAGTGGCAGCATTAGAAAATTAATTGCTAGATCTCGCAATATCAGTCAACAGGCAGCGAAGACAGGATCAAACAGTGTACACCATTCATGTAGGTGAGTGTCACTCACAGCTATTGTGATAATGTTGTAGAAATGAAACACCTCTAGATGTTGAAATGTCTCTCCACACCAGTTACCAAATAACAGCTGAAGTATCAAGTCCATTTTAAACATCAGCATTAACCAGTAGCGGCCCGTGCAGGGCATGCTTGCCGGGCGGTGACGTGGGGCGGGGGAGGGGCAGGGTGGGGGGTAGTAAACACCGGAATATGGATGAATGCAGGTAAGTAGACAATTAAATTACTAAAACGAATTTCGTTGCGGGCGCTGCATCGCCAAATGCGATGCAGCGCGCGCAACGAAATTCGTTTTAGTAATTTAATTGTCTACTTACCTGCATACGTCCGTATTCTGGTGTTTACTACCCCCCACCCTGCCCCTCCCCCACCCCACGTCACCGCCCGGCAAGCACGCCCTGCACAGGCCGCTACTGGCATTAACCCCCAGCCCAGAGTGAATTATCACTCAAATATCACCTCTGAACATAGGGGCTCATTACAATGGCGGACGGACTTCAATCCGTCCCCCATCGTTGCGGGGGGTGGGACCATCCACCTGTAAGGCGACGGTCCCGCACAAGAGATTACGATGTGACCGCCACCGTGGCGGTTGCATCGTCTATCTCTAACTTTGCAGCAGCTGCTGCATGGCTGAAGCACCCGCCTTAATTTCCAAAATGCACTGTTTGCATTTTCCTGCACCACGTGGCAAGCACCACGTGGTGCATGCCTTCTGGTGCAGGGAAATGTAGGGGGGTACCATAGGTGTCCCCCAGTGCACAGCCAAACCCCCCCAGCACAAGGGGGCCCGCAACGGGCCCCCAAAGTACATCCCCACCAGCCTTTTCATGACAGTTTCACCGCCTTGGAAAGGCTGGCGGGATGCAGCATCATAATATGGCGGACGGTGCCTGCTAGGCACCGCCACCATTCTATTGATGAGTGCGGTCCAACAGCAGCAATCGTTACGATTGCTGCTGTAGGACCCGTGGCGGACGGACTTTCCATCTGCCACCCACACTGCCCGCCATCGCAATCTGGCGGCCAGGATTTGGCCGCACAATTGCGGTGAACCTGCCACCGGCAGGCTGCCGGTGGCGGATTCACCGCAATCGTAATGACCTCCATAGTTAGGAAATTAACTAATTTTGTCCCTACAAGTATACTTTTCAATTTCTGAAAATGCACATATTATCCTGTAAAGTGCGCCTGCTCTAACAATATGGAACCCTTCAACGGTGCAGCGAAGTCCTGCTCCACATTGGCAAAATCAGGCTGCATGCGGTCACATGCGGCAACAGCAGGCAGGCGCCGGCTCTCTCTTCCGAGCCACTCTACTGGCTGGTTCTAGCAGTCGGGGCTGTTCCCACTTCAGTGATCCCACGGTAAGTCACACTTCCCTTCACGGAGGGGTTGATCTCATTGTTACGACAGGGCTCCAGTGATGTACTTTGATCCATGGGCCTCTTTTGGTGCAGTTCGCAGTATGCATGCATGACCTGCCTTGGTCACAGCAGCAGTTTCTAGGTCATGTCGACTGGCCAAACCCTTGTCCTCAGCGTTTTTGGCAGCCCCTCCTGGCTTACGTGGTCACTGCCATGACACTCACAAGTCAAGTTACACTGATCTGGTGTTGATGTTCATGGTGGCTCACTCTCTGGCACACGAGGCCACCCACCACAAGGTTGTGCAGGTCTGGTGCCCTCCACACAACCCTTGTTCTTCAGCTCAGTTCACAGTGGCCTCTCCTGGCACACGGGGTCACCAAAATAATCCAGCACAGGGGCTAAGGCCCGATCGGTGCAAGAGCAGAATCCTCACACCTATGGCTTCATTCATTTCTCACTATTATTTTTAATATATTTAATTTCCCAGTATACTCAGGGACAATGGAGCTTGCTGCCTGAAGTCAGGCGCGCTGAGCTTGGATTTTCTGTGCCTATTTGTTTTTCTGACGTGCTTGTAGTGAGTGGTTTAGTGTTTCTCTTCGAAACGCTCAGCCATACCCATCCAATCAATCAATCAATCAATCAATCAAAAAGAGTTTATTGTTTCAGTTAATTAAAACCATAACAATACATTTACTAAAACAGATGCTGTGATTAAAAGAAGTTATTATTTTCCCCCTTTTTTCTTTTTGTTTCCTAAAAGAATAAAACATATTAACAAGGATGGTGTACAGTTTAGTAATTCTGGAGCGTTAATTAGTCCCTGTAAGGTGTACCTTCCAACGTTCTGGTGTTATTCTGCGTTGTGTTCGGGAGTGCGGTCTGCTTCTGAGTTGGCTGTCTTATTTGTTTTTTGCGAGCAGGGCACAGGGTTACTTTTTAGTGCTTGTGCATGAGCTAAGAGAAACTTTATTAGTTGACAGTTCAGTGGAGTGTCAGTTGGGTCCAGGGTCGCCATGATTGCCGATCCGCATGTTCTTATGCCTCTAGTGTTCATGGCTTTTTTAAGGAAAGTAACTCGTGCTTGGGATAAGTTCGGACAAATACAGACAAGGTGGACAAAGTCCTCTTTACTGCACCCGCAAAGTCTGCAGTCTCTGGGCCCGTCATGGACCAAATTGGCTGGTCCATGGTAGATGGAAATTTACCCATACGCAGGGCCATTAATTGTAGTTTTCTGTGGGCCGAGAATGTAATAGTTAAGTATGGTGCAGGGGTTAGTGATTTGTAATTAGATATTACCATCCAGGCATGTTTTCTCGTGCTGAAGGTGGTTTTGTCTACTAACAGCGAGTGGAACTTTGCTGATTTGTTTATAACTTGCTTAAAGGCCGGGTAGGGCAGATTGATTTCCCAGAGTTCTCTTGTACAAGTGTCTGTTAGAGCCTTTTTTAGGTATTGGTTATATGGGGACTTTGCATCTTCCTCTATTTCGTCCCACAGAGCCTTGTTCAGTTCCGAGACTGCTATATTTTGTTTCAAGTTATACCATTGCTTGATGGTTGCATACTTTCTACCCAACGTTTCGTTTGTTACCCCAAATTCTAATCTGGTCTGCGCTGGTGAAGCTCCCTGATGGATTAGGAAGCCTGTTTTGTAGATTGCCACTTGTGCTTTGTTAAGTAGATCCGCGTCTTTCGCATGGAGAGCTATGGTGCCGTAGGATAGTGTAGATAGCGTTTTGGCTTTTATTGTTGCCAGTAGGGGTTTGAATGATGGCCCCTTGAGCTTTTTTGACAAGGACCTGAAGGCAAATGATAAGGCGTTTGCTCTCTGAGAAATGTAGGCTTTTTGCTGCAGGTGGTTGTGCCGGTTATCGAAGTAGAACCCCAGGTACTTATAGTTAGATACTACTTCTAGCTTTTTGCCCTCCAGTTGGAATTGTTGATTAGCAGTCTGTCGTCTGGTGATGAGCATTGGTTTGCTTTTTGTAATGTTTATCTCTAAGTTGTTATTGACTATGAATTCCGACATTCCCGCAAGTGCCCTTTGTAAGCCGATCTTGGTTAGGCTCATCAAGACGACATCGTCTGCGTAGGATAAGTGGGTTAAGGGTAGAGTACCTAATTTAGGTGGATGTGATATGATTTTGTTGAGCTCTGGCGCGAGGTCTGCCATGAAAAGATTGAAAAGATACGGGGCCAAGACACAACCTTGTTTGAGCCCTTTACTGGTTTTAACCTTTCTTGATAAACTTGCTCCGTCTCCCAGTTTTACTCTCATCCATGTATTGGAGTATAAGAGCAATATTCCTCTGAGTATTTTGTCCGGGACGTTCCATCTGCGCAGTTTTCCCCATAGAATATTACGGTCCACGCTATCGAAGGCCGCCTTTAGGTCGATGAAGCAGAGATGCAACTGCTGTTTCCTTCGGATGTATTTGTCGGCTATCAGTGAGAGTGATAGAATATTTGTTGTTGTCCCACACCCTTTCCTGAAGCCTGTTTGATTAAGCGGAATTCGTTTTGTACTGTCAGACCAAATGGTCAGATCTTCTAAGAGTAGTGAGGCATAGTACTTCGCGTCCACGTCCGAAAGCGCTATCAGCCTGTAGTTCGCTGGGGATGTTCTGTATCCACCTTTAAAAATCGGAGTAATTACTGAGCCTTACCAGCTTGACGGGATTTGGTTTTCTCTCTCTACTTCGTCGAACAGTTTTTTCAGTCTTCCGCTCCAGAAGTCTGGGTCAGATTTGAAGATTATTGGGGGGATGCCATTTGGACCAGGGGCCCCGCTACCACGGCTCTTCCTAAGTATTCTTCTTACGTCTTCGTCACCAAAGCCTGGATGTCCGAATGCGTCTACTGCCTTATAGCTCTCACTCGATTGTGCCTCTTCTTCGTAGTGCAGAGTAGGCCGTTGGCCTGTTCCTGGTGCTAGCACTGCCCTCCATTCTTCTCTCAAGTATATTTCTTCTATGTTGTACAGTGTGTGTCGTCCGCTGGTTGGTGAGCTGTTTGTTGTTTGTGAGGCCCTTCTGTCGTTGGTTAGTTGTTCCTCACACTCCTTGGGAGACACTTGTGTCCTCTGCCTCCATTCAGGGTGTTTCGGAGGTGTTGTGTCTGTGAATCTCTTTGTTATTAGTGAGGCCCAATCGGCTTCTTGTACGCTTGAAGTGTAGGGTTTGCGGGGTGGCTTAGCCCATTTATTATTCTCCAAAACGCACATGAGTTGGTGTTTTTTGCCGTGCAAAGTAGTTTTGCCCAAAAGTCGTCCTCCCTTGTTCTTTTATGTTCCCACAATGCCTTTTTATATTTTTTCTTGCGGTTCTGTCTTTGATCCCAGTCTGTGCGCGACGTAGTTGTTTTTTTCAGAATCCTTGCGTTTTTCCTTATTTCTAACTTAAGTTTAACCAGTTCCATTGAAAGTGGCTTATTGTGTTTTGATGCCCGAGCTTTCTTGTGTGTGACGGACATAATTGTTGTTAGCTCTTCTGTGAAACTCTCCCAGTTTTGAATCTGGTTGTGTGTACTTGTTTCACTTTCTGTTTTTATTCTCTGAACTTTTTCTTGAAGATCTTTAATATTGTCTGTTGACCACTTCAGTCGCTCAGGTTGGTTGATAGCGAGCTGTCTTCAATTATCCTACTGTTTTGATGTTTAATAGGCTTTAAGTTGAAGTAGGTGTGCTGGTATGAGTGGTCGCTTTTTGTCGTGAATTCAATTGAGAACTGTTGTAAGAGGGGCAGTAGTGAGAGTGATACTGCTGTGTAGTCGAGCCTAGATAGTGAGGTCCCTCCAAGATGAGTGTATTTTGGAGGGTAGTCTTCTGGCGTTCTACCATTTAGGATCCGCAGGCCCAGGTATTCCAGAGTTGTTACCAGTTGTTGCCCTACTGGGTCATGGCGCTCTGGTTTAAGCTGGTATTGGGGTTTCACGTTCCAGAATTCATTATCAGCTGCTAGCTTGTCATCCTCTTCTGGGGTGTAAATTAAGTTTGAATTAAAATCACCTGTTAAGATGATTTCCCAAAAAGGGTTGTTGTTTCGTATGGCGTTGATCGTGGTTATTAGGTGGTTTACCTGGGCTTGCTTCTTTCTCGCGTGTGGATGGACGTAGATGTTTACTAGTAGTACAGGGGCCCCTCTGCCGGAAAGAGTCAGTTTTATAAGTTGCATGTTTGGCCCGTTTGGGGCTATTTGCTCGCATCTAATGTTGGTGTCTGTCGCTACGTAGACTGATAGCCCCCCTTTCGGGCGACCATACTTGCAGCTTTTTTCTGCTGGAGTGCTGAAGTGAGTGTACCCAACAAGCGGCAGTTCCTCTAGTGCCCATGTCTCTTGTAAGGCAATTATGTCGCATGATGCCCAGTTTCGAAGGGGCCAGCCGTCTTCTAGCCATTTCCTGGCGCCGGCTATGTTCCATGATATTAAATGGCGAGTGCCTTGACAATTGTTCGTTGGCTGTTTGTGGCAGGGTCAGTTGTCTTTCTCCTTGTTCAGCGTTCCGGCTAACCAGCTCCAGCGATCTACTGTGCCTTGTGTGTTTTCTCATTTTCCTAGGTTATCCGCGCTGTGTCTTGCCGGTGGTGGGCTACGCCCTCTTGCATTCCGAAGTACTGAGTGTACCTGTTCCTCTTCCTCTGGGGTGCATCCGGCTTTTCCCTTCACCACCAGTGGTTCCCTGAGTGGCCTGGGTAGCGTGGTTTCGTCAGTCTTGAGAGTCTTATGCCCCATGTGTCGAATTGTTGCTTAAAGGTCATTATTAACTGAATGATCTCCTCCGTTTGCCATGTCGTTAGGTTTGTTCCAACGTCTTGTTGTGGTCTAGCTTACAGAATTCCACTGAGAGTAGATGGGCTGAGTTTAGGTGTTGTAGCCCTTGGATTTTTGCAAGCAGTTTAAGTATATTGCCCCTATTTAGTGTGTTGTGCAACCCCTGAGATTCATATTCCGGAGTTAATAGCAGTTGTTGAAGGTGTTGTTCGTCCTTCTAATCCAGCTGCCGTAAGTGGCTTTGTGATCTGTCCTGCAGTAGGAGCTAGCTTTGTGGCGTGATCCCGTCGTGGTGGGTGTTTGTGTTGAGCGCTTTCCGTTATTCGGCTTAGTGCTTCTTTCGGCGTTTTGTAGTGTAATTGTTAACGGTCGCCTGCTGGCCTGGTTGTTCTCTTTCACAATTACATTGTTGATGTCATTTTCGGGAATTCGTTCCCTCGTGTGGGTTGCCAGTGCACCTTCCCAGTGGGCAGCTTCTCCCTTGTTGTTTATATTTACACTTCGGCCTCCATGGTGTAGAACAATCTTTATAGCTGAGGTGGGGAGTGGGCTCTTAACTGTCCCGCCTGGGGATTTCTTGGTTTCATAGCCTTGCGGAGTTTTTGTAGTATTAGGAGTTTCCTCTTGGTTGTTGCCTGGGCGTTCAGGCTGGGTTCAGTCCTTGTTCCCTCGTACCTTGCTTTGTGTCTTACTCTGTTGAGGGTTTAATGTCTCTTTACCTGATGAGGTACATGTTGTTCCTTCTGTCCGCTTTTCCAGTTTGACACAGGGTTTGGGCCCACGCAGCATGGGTTTTTTGTTTTGCCCTTCTTTTTTTCCTTGATGTCTTGTCTCAGTGCTATGTGGGTGATCCGTGTGTTCGCTTGTTCGGCGGTTACCCATGTTGCCTTTACAAGCATTTATTTCCATGACGCCCTCTGTACGAGGACTGCTCTGTGGGCTTGGTGTTTGATCTTTCTGCGATTAAGTGCCCGCATTCGTCTTGTTGCTTGCTACTTTGTCCTTTCTGTCTTGTGTGGACTCTGCTGTGCTGTTCTTAGTGTGATCACCGTGTACCTTTGGGATTTGATCGTCCCTTTCTATTTTTGCAATAGACAGCTTTTTTGGTGCCTCGGTCGGTGTGTCCATTGAGTCCTCGGACAATCTGGTATTATTTAGTGCATGATCGTTTTGTCTAAATGTAGTGAATATAGGGAACATTTTTGGCGCATGCTCCGTGTTCTCTGCTGATAGTTTGTTCCTTGCTTTCCTTTCACATTTTTTTTGTCGTCTAGTTAGTGTAATTTGTTTTGATGAGACAGGTATGTTTAACGTGAAACCTCCCTTTTCCGAGTTTGTCGCTTTTTGTGTTTCTTTGTCCGTCTGTTTAGGAAGGATTGGTTGTGTGTTATTATCAGTTTCTTTGTGCTTGAAGCGAGGCGGGCTTGATTGCCTAAGCGCAATTTGTTCTAAAAGGTTAGGAAGGAGGCTCAGCTTATCTATGATTGGGCCGCAGGAGCAGGGACTTTGTTCTAGTGTGTATTTTGATTGAGCTGTTGTTATCAGTTTATTCAATTTGTCCAGCTTAATGTCTATCCCTGCGATGTAGTGAGCTATGGTGTTCATTAGGTCTATTTGAACGTCCAGTTTGTCCGATTGCCAATTAAGTACCTTTGTGGATGACTGGAGAGTTTCTATTACTGATGTGAGGAGCTCCGGGTGGGTTATGGCGGCACTGTATCCAGTCTTTTGGTATGATAAGTGACCAGCTCCTTGATTTTGCCCTCGGTATAGTGGGCTATTGCTGGAGTTCAGGGTTGGTGTTGTTCCTGTTCCGGTTTGTCCAGTGTTTTATCCTGGTTATCCTCCTGGGTGGTCGGCTCCCCTTCGTTAAGTTTAGGGGATTTGTTGGCCGCTGCTGTTTTGATTTTGAATTTAGTTTTGCTTGATTCTTGTAACGTCTCCTTGTTGACTATTGGGCTTGATGTGGAACTTAGAAACTTCAGCCATGAATTTTCAGAGTCATTCAAGTCGTTCAAGTCATTCGCTTCTGCTATGCTTGTCCTTTGCGCCTTATGTATCTGGGCTTCAGTTCTCCATGCCTGTTTGACAACTGGTTCATGTCTTGGTGTCTTTGTTAGGGCCCTACGTGATGTGAGACTTGTATTGGAGATTAGTGCAGTTTTAAGTGTTGCGTGTGAATCTGGTTTTGTTGTGCTTTCTCTGTGCATCTCTCCTTCCTTCCTCCAATTTTTGTCTATGACAAGAGGAGTTGTGGCTGTTACCTTCAGTTTGCCACAGCCCTTTACTGATGTCTCCGGCTCAGTTACTGATGCTGATACTGATGCTGATGCTGATGTTTCCCCTGTGCCAACCTGAGTGGCTTCTCTCAACTGCTTGTTCTCTCCTGTGTCCTTGTTTTGTTGTTTGTTTACTTTTCTGTCATCCTGATGAGGGCCTTGGCTTTGGCCGCTTGGGATTGTTTGGTCCTCAGAAGGGGCTATTAAGCCCAAGGATGGCTGAGCAGTTAAAACACTTAGGGCGGTAACTGGTCCTTTGTTGTGGTCTGCCTTTTCGGGCGTTAGAGGGGCGGGCAGGCCTGGCAAGGCTCGTAGAGTCGAGAAGAGTGAGGCCCCTGGATTTTTCCCATCCCATCCCATCCTTTTATGGCTATTTCTTAGGTGCAATTGCGCATCGCACCTGGATCATGCTCAGTGCCAGAACAACTGGCCTCATTGTTACTTCAGTTTACCACCTCAATTTAACACCTGCCAGGTATTAGAACTGTATTTGCTGTTTCAAGCAAAATAGTTATTGCACGGAGATTTTACTATTTGGCATTCAACCCTACATCTGGTCGTCCGCTTAGTGGCCTACAGAGATTGGCTGCACCCCTACTCATAAATCATGCACCAGAAATCTTGCATTTTGAATCAGTTCCTCGAGTATCCAAGGTGGCCCCCGTGTGTTGTTTCTGTTCTGACAATGCTCCGGAAAATGTTCCTGCTACTCCCCACTTCCACCCATAAAACAGTGATTCAGGCTTTGTAACCTTTTCGCCTAGGCTATGGAATTTAATTTTAAGTGGGCCAACCAGACTAGCCTAATCACAAGCTACAGTAGTGTAGAAAACTACTGCCCACCTGATTCTGAATTCAAAAAATGAGTGCTCTATTATCTTAAATTCTGCATTGGCTTCCAAACTGCAAACATGGCGCTTCAAGGCTCTCTGCTTGGTGCATAAAGCCTTCCATACTCTGGCATTATCTATCTCAGAATGACATTTCTCCCAGCCCATCCGTCCTGCCATCTTTTACTGCCAATCTACTTACGCTTCTCTGTATCAAAAGCAGCCTTCTTCTATCTGGCAACTAAAATGTGGAACTATTTGCCATGAGAGATAATCACTTCTTGCTCTATTCAGAAAACAACTTAAAATATAGCACTTTCAGTCCTCCTAATCTCTTGTCCTCGACGCCTGACGCCAAAATCTTCATTCATCCCCTCCCACAATCTTCTTACTTTTTGTCCGACCCCTCTCTAACTTACATCTGCCTTTCTTACCTATACCCCCACCTATCCACCATCTCTCCCTTCCTCTGTATTTTCTATTTATTTTCTCATTAGTATTTCTCTCTCCCTCTACGTGTTTTCAATACTCCCTCTCTTCCTTCCTTTCTCACCATCTCTCCCTTTTATGTCCAGCCTTCCATCGATACCCACCACGCCATTCCTTTATTCCCTCCCTCTGGCTTTGGTAGTGCCCTTCCCAAACCTCCCAGGCCATTATTTCACATGGGCACAAACTTTCTGAAATTGCTGATGTGTTCTTCTATATACTATATGGAGTGAATGCGAGGCTTCTCCTATAGGCTTTAAACTTCTAACAACAATTATCACAAAAGATGGGTTGACCTCAGCCAAGGTCCCGCAGGGTAATAGAGGGATATTACCTTTGCTCGTCTTCTGTCCAGTGATTGCCCAGAGCCTGTTAGTTTCATCGTTTTCATTTTTGTGCTTTATTGCCTTCTTTATTTCATGCTTTGACTTTTATGCTGCAGATCATAACTTTTGAGAAAGCCAAAGAAAGCCGTATGTTCCTGTTTCGTTGGCAGCATGGCAGAGGATACAGCAGTTGCTGTAATGTTCGGGGAAACTATAAAAAGAGACAGAAACAGCTTTAAAAACCTTCAAATTGGCTGGCATCGTTTTATAAATATTTAGGTATCTCATTACAGAATAGTTTTTTCCACGAAGCGCGTACCAGCCTCAGGCCATACGAAGATTATTTGTAATAAAACACCAGCTCATGGCTAATAAACTAACAGTCACCCACCGTCAGAGCAGCTCCGATTGAACTGCAAATTCAAATCTAGCCAGGCTGAAAAGAACACTATAAAGTAACTGTAAAATGTCTAAGAAAACAGAGATGTTCAATCTGCAATGATTTCTAAGGAATTTGATCCTTGTTTTTGATTTACAAATATACATTATTTAGCCACTACTTCATCTGGGATTCGCTCTCACCACTTCCACAACAGTGCTATAATATAAAATCGCCTTGAGATATACATGAGAATACTCTAGTATTCTCCCTAATCTGTGTTAAGATTTATATACATTCTCTGACACAGAAAATACAAAAGCTTTGTCAGAATATTATATAATTTTCCCTGAACTCCACGGATGTCCTCTTTTTGCCGGAATATCCCATCATTGTGCCACAACTGCAGGGCATATAGCATGATTGTGACAGAATGCAGGCCTGTGCAATTATATTATGTGAGATGTGAGCGTGATCTCGTGAGAACCTCAATTACTGCGCTACGTGTATTGCGCCTAGGTTACTGTCTTCAGTGCACCTTTCTCTCCTCTTGCACAAATATATCTTAGAGCAGAACAATTCTCTCAGGAACTGTGTGAAAGAGTGTGCTACTGTGTGAGATCTGCACGACTTTTATTAAAATGTCTTTCTTCCTTTACCACATTAGTGTGTGAATAAACTTAAGTGTGTTTTTTACTCCAAAGAGACATTTTGGGATTTTTTAACTTACTTTTTACACATGTTTATGTCTTTTTACAGTGGACGTGCCATAGATCCTAGAGAAACAACTTCCTCTTCCTGTACTGTAGACTACTACTTGATGTTTGTTGTGTAATGGAGGAAAAATATTACTTTATTCTTTATCTGCATTATCCCTTGCATTATTTTGCATTATTTAGGAATAAACAAGCAAGTTCTTTGGAAAATACTTCTGATTGATGAGCTAATGGGTGAGGGAAGCACAAGGAGCATTACCAATCGTTATTTCGACTTTTTGGATTTTTTTTCTATTTTGCTACTGATGGATATTTGTATCCAGGGTCAGTGCAGAGCAACATGGGGAATAACATACAAGAAGATGTAATCTAATGATAATGGGCATTCTATGCATTGCACTTTTGTGGTGGAGCTCTGTGAATATTACACCTAATTTTATGTGTTTTTTATGCAGATCCACTGCCATGAGTAAATAGTGTTTTACTTTAAGGGGCCCTGTGTGCTAGACTTTAGGCCAAATATGTTTTTCTCACTTCTAATACATTTTCCTAAATGCCTTTTTTCCTGTCATATGCTAGTCTGCCATTTTTCAAATCTGATTATGGGGCGTATTACGACACCATGGCGGAAACGGGACCGACCGATCTCTGGTCGGCGGTCCGACTGCCTAATTACGATGCAATCGCACATGGTGGGGTTCCATTCTCCCACTTCTCTATGGGACCTTGTGTTACGGCCGTAAACCGATTATAAGACAAGCTCCCATAGAGAAATGGGAGATTGTGTTAATCCCTGCACAAGGTGCAGGGATTGACCCCTCGGCCCACAATCGGAGGGCGCAAGGAAAAGGGTGCCCTGCTAGGGGTCCCCAAACACACTTTCCAACAGGCTTTCCATGTCAGAAAGCCCAGCATGGAAAGCCTGACGGAAACCGTGCATCATAATCTGCACGGCGGAAAAACGCCGTCCATATGGATTATGGGCTGGTTCAGACGGGCTCCTTGAACCCGTCAGAAGCCAGCAGAAATGACTGGCTGGTTTCAATTTCGACTGGCTATAATCAGCCGGACAGAATTGAAAGAGACGATCTCGGTCGTAAAGCCTCAGACCTAAGGTCGGAGGCTTTACAACAAAGATCGTAATAAGCCCCTATGTGTGAGCAAGTTTTTGATAGTTTATACAATGTCTTGAATTTTTTGCTACTTTTGAAAGCCTTCTGCTGTGCTGTTGAGGATCGTATGACTCTAATGGTGTCCACAGATAGTTTTGTTGATTTTTCTCTTTTTTCACATTAGATTTACTTCTTTTATCCTGGGGATTTTGGGGGCCAGGATCTTTCTTGATCTGATCAATTTGAAGGTGAAAATTAATAAATAACACAATTGACCCTGACATCAAACAATTTGTCAAAATCATTATATTGTTTTAATTAATGAACAGAGTCTTGGTTAAAAGAGCAAAATGATAGACATGAAAAAGGTCGATTGAAGTATCAAAGAAAAGCTGTATATTTGCTTCTGTTTTACCGACTACGAGTTGGCTTTCATGATTAAAAGGTGTCTGTATATCCTGGAATAGTTAAGACTTTATCAGTAATAAAAATATATTTTCATTTGCTGATGTTAAGAGAGATATGCAAACATGTTCAATCTGTGCTTAGATTAAGTTATTTTGGTAAATTTATAGGATTCTTGAGAACCTTGTCTGTTCCTCACAACCAGAGTAGTGCCAATAGATTTTAGAGAAGAATCGCTCAAAGGTCAAGGTTGCATTGCAATCTAGTGGTTGCGGATCATTTGTCTAAGGTGGGTTATTTCATAGTCTTATCTGGGTAGCTTCTAAAGAAATAGCACAGATTAATGTACAAAACATTACTGGATTGCATGGTGTTCCACAGATTCTGATTACAAACAGGGGGCCTCAAATCATTTCAAACTTCTGGTATCCTAGTGTAAAGACCAACATATGGAGGTTTGTGTGTCCACTAGTAACCAATCTCATACAAATTGATAGAAGGAAAGGATGAATCACTGTACTGAACAGTATATGAGATTTTATGCTTTACTATAAGAGGAGGATTGGAGTAAGATGTTGTGGTTAGCAGAGTTAACATCCAATAACAC
This sequence comes from Calotriton arnoldi, assembly GCA_963921515.1. NCBI lineage: Eukaryota > Metazoa > Chordata > Amphibia > Caudata > Salamandridae > Calotriton > Calotriton arnoldi. Next base: position 432,207 of record CAWUFW010009058.1, on the reverse strand, counting down.
TGAACAATCATCTATTCGAATGAAATCTTTTTTTGTATACATATCGATCATCCCCTTATATTTCTTTTGGATCATTCCCTGTCTATGTTAGTTCCAGATGTTGAAGAACACTTAGGGGTCGATTCCGATTCGGGCCGGAAATTTCTCCGACCGAGCCGGACCCGGAGAGATTTCCGACCGAATCGGACCCGTGCAGTCCGACCGAACGAGTACGATGCGTCCGTATGTTATCGGACTCGAGTCGGTTGGACTCCCATTGAAGTCAATGGGAGCCGGTCGAACAACGCGTACGCGGGCTCCCATTGACTCAATGGGTGCGAGTCGGACAAGTGCGCCCCTACAGCGGGTACGCGGCGAGCGACTCGCGCCGTACACGCACAGGTAGGGGGACCCATGGGTCCCCCTGTGTGCGACTCGCGCGGCTACGCGTACAGGGGGTCCGACACGGACCCCCAAAGTACGGCTCCGACAGCTCTTTCGAGCCGGAGTGCGCGGCTCGGTCGGACTGCTCGCGGCGCGCATCGTACTTACCCGGCCGGGGAACGTCTCCATTGCGCGGTGCGAGTCGAGTCCGAGCGAGTCGGTCGGAGCGGTTCGAGCCGGGAGCGAGTCGGTTGGAGCGGTCGGGACGCCCGGACGAGTCGGTCGGCGAGCTCGCATCGTACTCGCTCGGCCGGACCCGCGTACGGTTCGGTCGGGAAACAGGGCTCCGAATCGGATCCGGTAAAGCCGAATCCGATTCGGAGCCCTACCGGCCGAGATCGGAATCGGCCCCTTAATTGTGTTGATAGATATTCAGAAATCAGCATATGAAACATTGGACGAGGCTAAGGATTCTTAAATTTCCATGGTGATCAAATATGTTGTAGGTGAGAAGGTTGCATCTGAAAAAATATTCTACATTGTAACCTAAGTTTGAGAGTCCATTTGTAGTTGAACAGATTGTAAATCCAGTTATTGTCGGATTGAAATTACCTCAGTTCATAAATAACCACCTGTTTTTCAAAGTTCCGTCATTGAAACCCTGTTAGATAAAACCTGCAGTGCTTCACATCCTGATCAGGCCAGGTGAATGCTGAAAACAAGTGTAACAAAACACAAGAGCAACCCATACGTCCCTGTGAACTGGGTAATAGACAGTCTGTTCCTCTAGAGGGTTCACCTTTCCAAGAACCCAAGTATTGAGGGCTGTACCATTGAGATTTACCGGTCCAGTGAATTGGCGCCTTTTGGCAAACACTGAAGTGCCTTTGGTCCCCAGAATTCCTGTCCTGAAGAGACCCCGATATCCTTAGTATTGACAAAACGTCATCGGCAAACAATAAAGGATAGTCCGAAGAACACTAGAACATACTCTAGGACCTAATGATTTATTCAGAATCCCAAAAAGACATTCTTTGAATTCCAATAACCGGCCTTTTTTTTTATAAAGAACAGTCACCTTATGTTTTATCACATGTTGGTTATGGTAATTTCACTGGGGTCACATAAGTCACTCTCATTTACCTCTTTATAAGTATGTAAATAGTGTCAATATATGTTGTGTTTTGTGAGTGTATGTCTTTATTAGGAATATTTAATTCACAAATAAATATCACCCACTTCGGCTGAAGTGAGTGTTAAAAATAATTTTTCTTTTGGGCTACTGTTCTCCTGTTTAAAATCGAATGAAACAGTGTGAACTATTTTGAACAGATTGACTGTATCATTTTTCATTTTTGGTCTGTGATCAATTCGTTGCAATAAGTGAGATATTTTCTAAAGTAAAAAATCCTTGTTTAAATGAGTCCCTTGTGAACGATTGTACTGAAGCTGAAAACAAATATAAGGCACATAAGAATTTAGATGCAAGAAATGTCAGGAAAAAAGTTGCAATATTTGGATGATTTGAAGAGCTTTGGTCCAGGGGAGGGAACACGGGAGGCAACCTATAATATCCATGCCCCATGTTAATGTGAGAAATTTGTGCAAGACACCATGACAAACCAAAAGCTCCACCACTGAGATAGCAACCTTTGGTAGGGAGCATTGGTAGAAAGCATGATTGGAGACATGGCTAACTCTTCAAGACTCTGTGAGCAAAGCAGAGTGGTAAGTCCATTTCAGGGAAGGAAAAGCTGGTGGTCAGTCCAGTCTGGAAAGAGGCATTGTGCGCCTGGAATATATACAATGTGACTGTGTCCCAATGATGAACTACATTTCCCAGCAGGCCATGAACTTCCACATTGCTTGGAGACACTCTGGCCATCTTGGATTTCTGGGTATAAATTTCCTCGTTGCCTGCTGAGTCTTTGCTAAGTATTTATGATACCATGTTGCTGCAGCCAGTAGCTTGCAATGTGGATTGATGATTTTATTTACAAGGACTGCTGTGCTCCTTTAGACTTGTAATAAAGAACACTGGGAATAAACAGAACTAGCAAATACAACAAGGTGATGGACGGAGTGCTGAAACCTTTCAAACACTCACCCCCAGTCAAGTGACTGTGATTGGGGGTGAATGTTTGACAATGTTCAGCATTCCGTCCATCATCTTTTTGTGTTGTGTTGCTATAGTCTCCCTAAGTGGCCAGGGTATGCCCCGACATGGGTCCTGTGCTTGCTATGCCACTGGATTCAAACTAGCCTGGCTGATGAGGGGTCATACCCCGAATAGGTCCCAGGATGCTTGTTTTCCGGTCCAGAGAGGACTTGGCCTGGCAGTTTGGGCTGGACTGTTCTCATGGGGAGCAGGGTCAAGACTGATTTTCATATGGCTGGGTCCAAACTGGGGTGGCATGGTGAGCAAAGGAATGATGGATTTAAACCAGATCTGTGACTGGGGTGAATGTTTGACCATGTTCAGCATTCCGTCCGTCATACAGAGAACTAGTCTGAAACCCGAGCAATGTTGTTACAATGAACTTTGAACTATTTTGAACATTTAACTTTAACTTTTCTAAAGACTGTGGTATTGACGTTTACAGTTAGGATTGTTCTGTGACAGATCAGGAGGGATGCTTGAGTCAAAACTATTTTGCACTTGCAATGTATTTATGATAATGGGTAAGGTATTGAGAGTTTCAGTGACAATTGCCTTGTTAGAGATCACAGGATATTAATGTATGCTAATTACTTTGTAGTGGCACACACATCAAGTAGAGATTATAATTTATCTTCTACAGAGAGTACAAAGTGACAGAGCTTGAGGTAGTACCTTATTCATAGATAGAAGTGTTGATGAACATACATTCAAAAAACCCATCACGCTTATGCTTAGTTTCATGAATAATGAGTTTTACATCCAAGTACAGAGAGTTGGTTACAGAAAGACACCACTAAGGTACAGTCATTAACTGTTACAGTTAAAGGCAGGACTGGTAAAATGTGTTACTAAAGATAGCTCTCGTTGCCTTTAGGCAACCCACTAGACCTTGCAGACCTGAGTGCCCTGCAGAAGTGATGATTTAGAGTGGAGTATCTCAGAGTGGAGTGTCTCATATCACATTCCTTTTCCTGACTTTGACTCCTGGCCCTCGTATACATGTGTGTTAGACTTGACACTTTTGGGTGGTAGTCTCCTTAACTTTTTGTCTTGATTCCTCCTATTTTGCTGAATTCATTTTTGTTGGCTTCAGAACTCTGTGCACTCTACCACTGCTAACCAGTACCAAGGTGTTGTGCATTCTCCCTAAAATATGGTACAACTGGCCTACAGAGTCCTAAGGCCAACAAAAATGAGATCAACAAAAAAATGAAGGAGGAAGGCAAAAGGTTTGGGGAAGACCACCTTAAGGCTGACAGGTCTGGCATATATCATGACACCCAATAAACGGTTTCCTGCCAAGATAGGGGCCAGAAACAAATCTGATGCCTCAAGAGCTATCACGAATACTGGACAGTCTGGACTCAGTGTCTCTTCATTTTTTGGCTGAATAACATAGAACAGTGTACCTGGTGCACCCCTATTTACAGAGAAAGGTTTTGCACATGCTCCTGCATCCAGTGTACAACTACTAAAGTTATTGGACCATTGGGGAGAAAAGTGCCTTTGAGAGACAGGATCATCTCAGCAAACAAAACATAAAGAAGACCCTGACACATTTGAGGTAGATGGAGAGCAGGAGGCTGGACTTGATTCATCCTCACTGCCGCCTTGTACAGCAACTCTTCTTCCAACAAAAGGAAGGCCAAGGCCTTCAGATTCTCCAAGAACCTTTTCTGATGAACATGACAAGGAGTAGACCCTGAGCACTGCAAAAGGGTGCATGGGGAAAATAAAGCTTCTAGAAAGCCTGACAATAGTAACACTGATGAGCCTTTGATTCTTTGTGTTGAGAGTGACACTAAAGCTGTGTAAGTTACCTCCACTCAAACTGCTACTGTACCCGCCCTCAATGTTCTTTAAATAGAAGCAAACAGCTTTAACAACATTGACTTAAGTCCGAGCTTTCCCTCTGGCCATCCCATCAGGCTCAAACAAATTGCTGTATTTGGCACTGTACAAAGACCTCATCCCTGGCTTGGTATTTCCTTAGAAATAATGCAAACCAGAAAAACATAACTGTGTGCACAGTCTGCTATACAGAAGTGCCTCATGAGAAGCTAAGGACACATCTTAGCATTGGGAGCCCATTGATGCAGTTGTGAAAAAAATATGCAATCCAATGAACAGAGCAAAAAACAGGCAGCTATCAGATGCAGGTCCAGAAGTACCAGATGGAGATAATGATGAACATAATGGTGCATGAGGTTGCCTAGCTCCAGCTGTCAGGTTACCAAGCCCTGTTGCATTTAGCGTGCGTACAGCCAGCATCAGTCAAAAAATAGTATACCATGGTCAATTGTTGCACCCAATGAACATATGTTTATGTAAGTTAATTCTGGTGGAACCATAAAAACACTATCATGCCTTTATTAAGAATCAAAACATGGCACCACCCACACCGTACACTGATCCTTTTACATAATAGTAAGCTCTCCAATATGTCGAAATTTGAACCCAATTTTCTCACATTTCCCTTGGCAGAAGGAGAGGGGGTTTTAAGAATTTGATGTGACAATTTTTCCGATTTGGCAAGCTGGACTTTTTAACTCTTGCTATGCCACAACTGTATTGAGACATGCTAGGTTTAGTTTGTTGGAGCATTGAGGCAGTCCATAGTGCACACCATATTTCACAACAGACATTTGTAGCTGTGGTGAATCTATGGGTGATCTGTGCATCACAAATGTCGCTGAAATATGAATTTATCTTGAGAAAACAAAAGACAGGAGGTGTTTGGCAAAACAGGAACATTTGGTTTAATTATGCGCTTTGTCCGGGAAACATCCACAGAAACTGTTCTCAACATACACACGTTGTCAGTGCCATTATATACAGTCTTTGGAGCATCATAAAGCAATTTAAACCCAATTTTAGGAAAGGAATGCGGGCCAAGTACTGGGGTGTAACTCAGGCCACCTTTTAGTGAACGCATGTGGGTCTCGATCTTGTGTGGGCATAATGAGGGCCAGTATGTGAAGTTTCCAAATGTCTGGTAGAGCGGGTGATAGCTGCATGTACTTTGTGTGTTGTGTTTGGATTGGCTGAGTGTTCTTAACTTCATGTGGCATCTAACTTTATGGTGTTTTAAGAATGCAGCACCCCTCTGGCGATATGTGCTTTATTGCGGCCAATCGCCTGGGACCATTGTGGTGTTGCTGCCTATCTGTGGGACTAATCTGTATTTTTCCTGTTCGCGTGTTTGTCTGGCTGGTTACGTGCCACCCCACTAATGATCTGTCAATTGGTAGCCTCAGGCCTAGTTTGCAGTGCCTGCCTGACCACAGATATTTCAATCGGCGTTGATGGAGAGGTCATCTTGGGAGATTTCGACAACAGTGACTTGATCTTATTTTTGAATATACATGTATCGTTGCATAGATTGACATCAATATTAACGTTACACTATGTGCACTTTTAAGGGGATTTGCCAAGAGAGTAGCCCTCACCTGCATTGATTTTGAAGTTATTTCTTAAAATGAATGTTAGAGCTGTCATCCTTAGAGTGGTCTTTTCTCAGACTTTATGCCTTTTGTCTCTTGTTTTTGCTGATTTTATTTGTTGGCCTTTGGACTCTGAGCACTTTACCACTGCAAACCAGTGCTAATGTGCATGTGCTTCTCCCATAAACATGATGACATTGCTGTATACCTGATTGGCATATTTGTTGTATGGGTAAGTCCCTTGTAAAGTGGTATACCATATACCTAGGGCCTATACCTCAAATGCTACTAGTTCACTGCAGCACTGATTGTGCTGCCCACAGAAGTAGCCTTTCAAACCTGTCTTAGGCCTGCCACTGCAGTGCCCGTGTGAGCAGTTTAGTGCAAATTCGACTTGGCATTCACAACCATTTGCCAAATTGCCAAGCCCTAAACTTCCCTTTTATTACATACAAGTCACCCCTAAGGTAGGCTCTAAGTAACCCTAAGGGTTATGTAAGTAAAAGGTAGGACATGTAATTTTATGTTCTGCATGTCCTGGTAGTGACAAACAGCCTATTTCATTTCTTCACTACTGTGAGGTCTACTCTTCTCATAATCTAGTTTTGGGAATTCCTTAATACATTTTTAAATTGCAATTACTGTTAAGAGAAGAGTAGCTTTTTCATGTTTATTATTATTGAAATTTGGAATGCGTGCAGCTACACCTTGGGGTTTCCCGGCACAAGGAAGATAGGAGGGGTGCGTAGGAGCAGCAGATTAGAAAAGCCAGGTCTTCAGGCCTTTGTGAAAAGCAAGATATGACACACAGTTTATCAGCCACTCTGAAAGGGAATTCCAGAGTTTAAATCCTAGATATGGTAAGTAACACCTTTTTTTATGCAAGTCAAGAGGAACTTAGTCACAGTAAACAAGGCACGGTTCAAATATCTCAGGGAACAAGAGGAATGATACAGCACCACAAAATCCTGGATGTAACGTGGTCCGAGTCCCTCTTTCACCTTGATCATGTAGCATAAAGCTCTAAATTTGATACAGTTAGAGATCATGAGCCAATGCAGCTCATGGAAAAGATTAGAGACCGAGGCAGATTTAGGAAGCGGTGAGAGTAACCTAGCGGCTGCGTTCTGCAGCTGACAAATTGTAGTTTTGTCTGCTTGTAGATACAACACATTGCCATAGTCTAATCTAGAGAGGACTAGGGCTTGAATCACAGTTTTTGCGCAGATTCGGGGATCAACCAAATGATGATTTTCAGCCACTTGAGCACTGCAAAAATAGATGGCAGTTGCCTTGGCCACTTGAGGCTTCATAGATAACTTGGCATCCAGAAGGAATTCCAGGTTTTTAACCACCAGAGATGGAATGGACATAGCCCCTAGGGAATCAGGCCAATGTTGCGGGCCCCAGAGAACAGAGTTCTTGCCGAGAATCATGACCTCGGTTTTATTACCATTGAGCTTGAGTGAGTTTTATTAATCCATGAGTAGATGTTACTCAAGCCCAGGATAAGATCTCAAGGTCCATGATTTTGTGCACATGACAAGGTAAAAATGATCTGTGTGTCATCTGCATAAGAAAAAAGGGTCAGGCCACTACTCTCCACTTTATCCGCCAAAGGGCGGACACAGATGTTAAACAGCATTGAGCTCAGCACAGAGCCCTGAGAGACTCCAGAGGTTAAAGCTTGTGTCTCGGACCTGGCACTGGAAGAAAAGACTTGAAAGGAACGATCTTTTAGAAACTATCAAAGCTGGGCCTTCAAGGCCAAGTGCCATCAATCTTTCCACCGAGATGGAGTGAGACACAGTATTAAAGTGCGCACTGAGATCTAACAAAATGAGCGCAGCTGTTCCGCTCTCATCTAGGCGCTGCCTCAAAAGCTCTGTTACACCCAAAAGGGCAGACACAGTACTGTGTAGAGCCTTAAAACCAGGCTGAGATGAATGAGGAAAGTCTGAGCCTCGACACATGAGGTGAGCTGAACATTAACACGTTTCCCCAAAATCTTTGAGAAAATGGGTAGCAGAGAGATAGGGTGGAAATTCAACAAATTGGCTGGATCCAAATTGACTTTTTTCAAGAGTGAAAGAACCATGGCATGTTTCCACTTCTGAGGGACAAACCCCTTGCGTAGAGAGGAGTTGCGAAGATCCATTATCTTGAATAATAGCCTAAAATCCAGTTGCCTAAGCATGCTAAGCAGTAAGGGATCCACCTGGGAACCTGATTTAATAGATTGGAGAATGGCAATGTCCAAAAGGGACCCTGTTCCTTAATTTAGATAACAGACCAGAATTGGTTGAGGTGCCTCAACAATCTGCTTGAGTAGGATTCTGAGTGTTAACGTCAACAACAGTATCACTCAATCTTGCTCCATGAGTGCAGTCCATAACTATTTGAGAGTGAATATTTTCCAGTTTTTTGTTAAAGAAGAGAGCTAGCTCCTTGCATTTGGTTTAAGAAAGCAAAGGAGTGAGAGGCAGATTACAGGGGTCAGATAGTTCCTTAACCTCCTTAAAGAGTGTTTTATACCTGATTTAAGTGCTTAAAATTGTATCTGAGTAAAACGCTGCTGAAGCAGATTTACAGAGCCCAGGATATTTCTTTAGCGCTGCTCTGTAATTGATTTTAGCGTCCTCCGTTTAAGACTTTTCCCTAGTCTTTTCACAACCTTGCATTGTTTTCTCTCAACTGTCAGCGTTTCATTAAATCAGGGACCCAGCGGCAATGACCGGCCTGGGTGTTTTATAGTGGCTAGAAAAATTTTCTCCACAGCCTCCATAAGCCATTGTGAACCTGATCCATAACAGACATTTGTTTTAAATCAATCAATCAATCAATCGTTTGTTAAGCGCGACTACTCACCCGTAAGGGTCTCAAGGCGCCGGGGGTAGGGGAGGGGTGCAGGTTCCAGTCCATCAAGGAGGGGGTCTGTCGAAGAGCCAGGTTTTGAGGTTTCTAGCAAAGATGGGAAGCGATGTTGTCTGTCTGAGGTGGAGCGGAAGGGCGTTCCAGGCTTTGGCCGCGAGGAAGGAGAAGGAGCAGCCTCCCGATCTGGTTTTTCTGGTGCGGGGGACCACGGCATAGGAGAGCTGGGCTGATCGTAGGGTTCTTTGGGGTGCGTGGAATTGGAGTCGGCTGTTCAGGTATGCTGGTCCGGTGTCGTGGAGGGCCTTGTGTGCGTGGGTGAGCATCTTGAAGGTGACTCTAGCCTCGATGGGGAGCCAGTGGAGTGTGCACAGGTGCTGGGAGATGTGGCAGTGTCTTGGCAGGTTGAGGACCAGTCTTGCGGCGGCGTTCTGGATGTTCTGTAGCTTGCGGGTGGGGTTTTTGTTTATTCCAGCATAGAGTGCGTTGCCGTAGTCGAGTCTGCTGGTGACCAGGGCGTGAGTGACGGTCTTTCTGTGTTTGAGGTGGATCCATTTGAAGGTCTTATGTATGAGGCGGAGGGTGTGGAAGCAGGAGGACGAGACGGAGTTGATCTGGCGGTCCATTTTGAGCTCGGAGTCCAGGATGATTCCCAGGTTGCGTGCGTGGTCCGTGGGGGTGGGTGGGCTTCCGAGGGCGGGGGGCCACCAGGTGTCGGGGTTTGGGCCCATGATGAGTACTTCTGTTTTGTTGGTGTTTAGTTGTAGGCAGCTGTTTTTCATCCATTTGGCGACGGCTTCCATGCCTTATCGAAAGTTGTGTCTGGTGGTGTTGGGTTCGTTGGATAGGGAAAGGATGAGTTGGGTGTCGTCTGCGTATGACACAATGGTGAGTCCGTAGGTTCCGACGATGGGGGCGAGTGGAGTCATGTAGACGTTGAAGAGCATAGGGCTGAGGGAGGACCCCTGGAGGACTCCGCAGGTGGTTGGTGTAGGGTCCGAGAGGAAAGGGGGGAGTCTGACCCGCTGTATTCTGCCGAAGAGGAAGGAGAGGATCCAGTCAAGGGCCTTGTCCTGGATCCCTGCGTCGTGGAGTCTGCGTATTAGGGTGCAGTGAGAGACTGTGTTGAATGCCGCTGAGAGGTCGAGGAGGATGAGGGCTACTGTTTCTCCTTTGTCCAGTAGGGTGCGGATGTCGTCTGTTGCGGCGAGGAGGGCGGTTTCCGTACTGTGGTTTTTTCTGAAGCCGGATTGGGAGGAGTCGAGGATGTTGTGCTCTTCGATGAATGTGGCGAGTTGGCTGTTGATGGCTTTCTCGATGACTTTCGCTGGGAACGGGAGCAGGGGCCTGGTATGATGGAGTAACTTATTAAAGGCTGGAATATTCAACTTAGAACAGTACCTCGATTTAGATGTGTGGGTAGGACATATTATTACGGTGCAAGTCGGAATTCTAACATTGAAAGGGATGGCAGAATGGTCGGACCACAGTAGCAGGAGAGGGGGAGCAGTGACCAGGTCCACCACATTCGAAAAGACCGTCTCGAAGAGATGACCAGCCACATGAGTAGGAGCAGAGTTACACAGATTGAGTAAAAGGACACCAAGATCCTCTATGAAAGTGGAACTCTGAGTACACTTAAGATCTTCTAGGTGAAAATGAATATCACCAATTAGAATGAAATTGGCCAATTTTAATATATGTGCAGTTACTAGATCCGGAAAGGAGATACAACAATTTCCCGCATATACTGGTGGGGCGATACAACAAAGCTACTGATAAGGTAATTTTGTGTGCCAGAGAAAACGCGTAAAGCAGAGCTTAACAGGCAGGAACAGGGAATTCTTCAATCCTACACTGGAAATCATTTTTAAAAACTATGGCAATACCCCCGGCTGTCGTGTCTTGTCTGTCTTTCCTAACTATAGAATAATTGAGGGGGAAAGCCACGCTTACATCTGGTGAAGATCCCTCATGAAGCCAAGTCCCGGTAATGAACAAGGCATCTGGTTTATAGTCCAGACGAACATTAAATAGATGTTGTTGTTTAGGAAAAGACCGGCAATTAATGCTAAAAAAAGGAAATTTCCTAAGATGATCGCGTTCTTCTGGTGGCTTAGAGATGTGGCAAACCATTCTGATCATAGTGTCAGGGCCGTTAGCAGAGAGTGGAAGCAGAACATTACAGTCATTGCAATTTGCCGAAGTTAGGCAAGATAAATTACAGCCAGTAAGATTAATGGACTCACCCATGGATCAAAAGCTTGGCATTTAGGAGGGTAGTCTAGTTGTAGTGCTTTTAGCTGGTCAGCAGTGCAATGTTGTCTCCCCGGTTGAGGAGGACAAGGGTTTCTGGCCCCTGGCTCCGGCTAGACCCAGATGGATGCAGACAGGCTTGCAATAGGTGCGCCTTTGGTGCACCAGCTGAGCGTCCGCTCCACCACCATCTTAAATAGGGCGGTATCTCATATCTTTGGAATGGTAATGATAAATCCTCCTCATTGGTGAAGTTGGATTTAACATTACTGTTTAGAAATGGCACTTTTAGAAAGTGGACATTTCTCTGCAGTTATGGCTCTTTGCGCCTTACAGCCTGTCTCCAATTCACATCTGGGTTGGGTGACAACTATACTTTGTGAATTCCGACTAGACAGCCACAAACACAAGAAGGTGAGGCTCATATGCATTCTGAGCACTCATCTGCATTCATCTACATTCTGATGGGTCTTCCTGCACAGGGAGGATTGGGAGGGACTGACACACTTCAATAGGTAGTGCCCTATCCACAAACAAATCACTGTTTTACCCCCAACAGAAAATCTTGCAGACTGGACTGGGCAGAAAGGGAGCCTTGTGCACGTCAGAGAGCTGCTTTGAAGTCACCCCCTAAAACAAAGGCACTTTTGGATGTAAGTAATGGGTCTCTAACCCCCTAAAATCAGACACTTCTGGATCTTGAACTGAACCTCTGTCAGAAGGACTGTTCCGCTGCTTAAAGGACTCAACTGGACAGCTTTTCTGGAAGGACTGCTTTTCTGCTTATTGCCCTGCTCCTCCCTGACTTTGCTGAAGGAGAGCTGGACTTTGCCTTCCCTCCCAGTGATCTCCACGGGCTTGCTGACTTGCCTCCTGTTTTCTGAAATCTCAGGGACACAAAAGACTTCCTGCAGCTCTTCTGTGTTGCTGGACTCTGCCTTCTGTGTGTCCTACCCTTGCCTTAGGTGCCCTCTCTAAGTCCTGGACCTCAGAAGAGGGTTCTGTAGCTGTTTTGCTACAAAACCGATGCATCGTCACCTTTGCGCCAATCGGAACTTACACATCGCCCTTTGATGCCGACAAAGAGGCTGTTTGACAATAGCAGATCTACAGCCTGCGGGGTCGTACCACGACGCTCTGCCTTCACCTCATCAAAGCTCGACAACGACGCAGCAGCCTGACTGCGTGGAGGAGATCAACGCATCGCGCGCTCAGCATCAACACTTTGCTCAATCCAAGGTACTTCCTCAAAGGGCCTTGTGTAGGTCCGGTAACTGGCCTGCCCTCCATCGCGTCGGCCTGAACACTGGTCCCTTGTAATCTCAAGCAACCTTTTGACCGCTACTGACTTCTAAGCACTGATTTTGTATTTCATCTTTGCAAATTCATATCTCGACTTCTACTGATTAGATGTTTGTCATTTTGGTTTCACTCATATGAATATTCCGTATTTTTCTAAACCTTTGTTGAATCCTTTTGTGGTGTATTCATTGTGCTACTGTGTGTGTGTTGCACAGATACTTTACACATTGCCTCTTTAAATAAGCCTGACTGCTCTGTGCCAAGCTACCAGAGGATGTGCACAGGTTATCTTTTAGTGTGTATCTAACTTAGCCTGACTAGAGTGGTGTTCCTGTCTGGTCTGTGTGCATACCTCAGTCAACCAGGAATCCCATTTCTAACACTGAACCAATGTGATGTTTTCCATGGAGAACACAAATACAACTGCCATCAAAGTGGAAGAATTCAGTGCCAGAGTCAATGAATGGTTTCAACCAAGCATTTATTGCCAATGACAATGGCCATAGCAATGCTGTTAAGAAATAACCTTTGGGGGACAGAGAGAGAGGTAGTAAGGCACTAATTGAATCTTTCCACTATATAGTTTTAAACACAAAAGGTACCACCTGGAATGGGAGACTCAGTAATGCCATCTTCACCCTTATATATTGTGAACTATTTTATCTGAAAACATATTTCAGTGGATGGTTTTCCTTAAAAAGAACACAGGTCACTCACCCACAATAGGTGGCATAAATCAGCAATGGAGTCACTCCTCAACTGCAACAAATGTTGCTAGGCAGGCTCACCAATAGTCATTTTGTTGATTTTGTGATGTATAATAAAAGCCTCCAGAATATTCAGTTATTGTTAAAATTATGTAAGGCAGAAATAATTGGTATTTTTTTCTTTAACGTGCCTTGTTACAACAAGAGTAAAAACCTAAAGGATAAGGTTGTCAGGACTGTTCCTGCCTAGTATATGTTGGTTAAAATGTTTCTGCTCTTTTGTCTTGACTGTAGGTTTGTGGGCATTCCTCAGGGTGTTAAGTACTCTTGTGTATCGCTTCTAGCTCTCTATTGTTCCATTGCTAAAATGAGTATTGTATAAAGGTAAAATGACTAACCTGGCCGTATATTGCAAGCCCTGAGTTCAATGACAGCCCTAACCCTGATTGTCAAGAGACCTTGTCCAGGGATAGCTTTAAGAGCCCCACACTCGGAGCGATGAGGAGAAACCAAATGTAAACTCTATGCACACTGCTTCCCGAGTGGAATGTTGTTGCTAAATAAACAAACCCTGCTTGACAGAGACAGGGATAGAAAAAGGGGATATAGATTAAAAACTGTTCTAAATGCTTAAAAACGTGTTCTAAACGCAATGCAATAAATACAGGTGCTTTTTTATAAATCTCAAAACAAACTCTAAACTGTTTGGAACAGAAACCCTAGGTGGCGATGTGAAAATAAATCTTTTTTGAGGCTACCTCGATCCTTAATATCATGCAGCCAGCTTTCCTTTGCAGCACACTTCCACTCTAAAATGGTGCCTGCAGGACTTACACTTTTAGGCTTATCTGTGGCTGTGGAAGGATGTGAGGGGTCCATTGTGGCCAGTGTTACGTAGTCCCCGATGGACAGGCTAATGTGCTCACCTGCCTGAGGGGTGTTCCTGTGACTCCCCCTCTGTGCGTCCGTCCCAATAGTCACGACCGTGATGTAGGGACATGAGTGTTAAATAAACAGGCTCGGGGCATAGCCGAGCCAGTACCCCAGTAACCCACCAACTGTGTCTGTGTAATTATTTGGTCACACCAGTCTAAGGCCTACATTTTCAGTGTTCACTGCTATGACCGTAGGGAGGCCGGTGAACAGAACAAGTGGCGACGAGCGTGTGGACCCCGCGACCTACCTGGGTGAGGTGCCCGCTGCCGGTAAAGCCATGGCTGCTGGCGTCATCATGCGCCCAACTGTTGGTTCCTGCTTGGCGTGTGGTGCTCCATGTGGCGGTGCGTCAGGGGAAGCGAGCGTGCCTCTGCTTGATCCCCAAGGTGCAGCCAGCGTGGGCTAGTGAAGGTGTGCTCCGGGGCAGCAGATCGCGCACACCTTCAGCAGTGCCTGTGTATCGAGTGCGGGACCCCGCCGCGACGGAGAGATCCCGTTTCTGCTGGCCGCCCCCATTCTGAACCAGGGGGTGTGGCCTAATCTCCTGGCTGTGGGGAGGAGATCTGTATCCCAGCGGAAGGCCCAGGGAGAGAGGCGATCGTCCAAGCATGTCTGAGGCTGCCTGGGGCACGTTTGACAACAGTGAGTCCCACGGACAGCCTGTTTTTCTCAGGAATAGGGGAGAAAGTGGAAAGAAAAGAGGAACACACACACAGCCCAACAGCCAGGAAGAGTGTGCAGGACTCAGGCAGTGGGTACAGGTCCACAAAGGCAAGTGGATCACGACACAAATAAATAAATAAATAAATGAATAAAGAAGGGGAAGAGTGCACATTGGGTAGCATACACCCACAGTCACCTGAAGTGGACAAGGGACATTTAGGCTCACAGTGGCCAGGACCTGGGCGTGGAATAGTGAGCATCTACTGATTTTGGCAGCCCGACACCGGCGCCACGTCTGCTATCCCACCTGTGGAACCATTTCTACTTGATGGACCTCCCTCAGCTCAGGCAGCCAAGTGGAAGGACTGGGTGGAGTGCCTAGAAGCTTATTTTGCGAACATTGACCTGGATGTTGAGAGAAGACGTCCCATGTTGTTACACTTAGGGGGGCCTGCTATCCACAAGTTGGGGAATTCGGTGGTTGAGGCGGGGCCACCACACACATCTATCATGTTGAAACGAGCACTTACAGCTCATTTTGAACCGCTAGCAAACCCGGACTATGAGCGTTTTCTGCTGCGTCAAGCCAGGCAGTTACCAGAAGAGTCTGTCGACACGTTTTATGCACGACTCAGGGACTTAGCTAGCACGTGCACTTTGCCAGATGCCGCCGATGAAATCAGAGCACAATTTATTCAAGGCTGTTCATCCACAAAATTACGGGAAAATATTCTACAGGTCCCAGGCATGTCAATGGCCGAAATGCTGACCATGGGCAGATCGAAAAAACTATCTAAAGTAAGGGCAGCCCACATGGAGGCGGCGCTTAAACAAGTTGTAAAGGTGGAGCCGGTAAATGCTGTTATTGCCAAGACCCCAGACAGAAGGAAACCGAGGAACACAACATCCTCTGAACCTAGAACCTGCTACGGATGTGGCGGACCTTACCCTCACATGGGTCCGTGCCCGGCATATGGAAAAAAAAATCACATTGCAACAAGATGAATCATTTTGCGAAGTTCTGCCTCGCCACTGTGCCGCAAAGGAATCCTCGACCGAAGTTAATCAACCAGGTGTATACCACCGAAAGTCCGGCCGAAGAAGGAGATATGGACGATGACGACGTGGAGGGAGTTGTTCACGTTATCCATGCCTTGCAACCAGGTGGATACCTGCGAAAACACATTCCAAAGTGTAGCGTGCTGGTCGAGGGCCACCAGGTGCAAGCACTGATTGACACGGGAGCGTCTATCAATATAATGGCCCACTCGATGATGCTCACGTTACCCATCCCACCGGCCCGAGAATTACTACTACCAAAGTCTAAGCCTATGGGTCCACCGATCCACTATCGCTGGCGGGAGTGTTCACCGCGGAGGTTGCGCATGGATCTCGATCGTCAAGAACAAAAATATATGTCACAAAAGGGGGCCAAGGCATGCTGCTGACTTGCCGGACAGCAGAGCTTCTTCAGTTGGTTGCATTTCCACTCAGCGTGCATCAAGAAAGTGTGGAGGACTTGATGGCCCAGTTTGCACCGCTGTTTGAGGGCATAGGATGTTTGAAGGATCGGCTGTTAAAGCTTCACAACGACGAGTCGATTCAGCCGGTGGCGTTACGACACCGAAGGGTGGCCTTCCACCTAGCTCGTCAAACTGGAACAGGCTGGTATCATTGAAAAAGTGGAGGGTCTGACACCCTGGGTGTCCCCGATTGTGGTTGCCCGCAAACCCAAGCAGCCGGGTGAGGTCCTGATCTGTGTAGATATGCATCTGCCCAATCTCGCCATAAAGCGAGAACGACACCTCACCCCTACAGTGGATGACATCGTGACTGAAGTCAGTGGGTCAAAATGGTTCTCGAAGATGGATCTACGCGCATGATACCACCAGCTGATGCTAGATCCAGCCTCCTGCGTGATCACCACTTTTTCCACTCACGTGGGGTTAAGGAGGTACAAGCGCATCAGTTTTGGGATTTCGAGTGCTGCAGAGGTTTTCCAGGACACCATCAGTGGAGTACTTTCCGGCCTCGACGGGGTGTTCAATATCAGTGATGACATTTTGGCGCATGCCCCCACCCTGGAGGAGCACCTTGCCTGCCTCAAAGCTGTGTTCCAACGGTTGATGGAGAACGGACTAACCCTTCACAAAGAAAAGTGTGACTTTCTAAAGAAAGAAGTATCATTCTTTGGCTACCACTTCTCGCACGAAGGGGTGTCACGAGACCCCCTCAAGGTCCAGGACATACAAATGGCTTCTGCCCCACCAATATAACCGGAGTAAGAAGCTTCATGGGAATGGTGAATTACTGTGGCCGGTTTATCCACAACCTGACCGACCTTACTGCTCCGCTGAGGTAGTTGGTCAAGTCCAACGTTGTCTGGAACTGGGGACCAGAACACAAGAGTGCTTTTCAGGCCATGAAGCAAGCCCTCTCGGCAGACACAACAGTCTATTTAGATCCAGCTTTGGAGTCAGAGTTGTCCATGGATGCAAGTCCTACCGGACTTGGAGCGGTGCTGTCTCAACGGCAGGGCAATGGGGAATGGGCCCCGGTGGCATATGCCAGCCGAGCGCTAATGGCGACAGAACAGAGGTATTCGCACATTCAAAAGGAGGCCATTCCCATCCACTGGGGCTGCCGCCATTTTCACTTATACCATTATGGACAGTCTTTCACAGTACTTACTGATCACAAGCCTCTTATTCCATTGTTCATGGGGTCATCCTTAAAGCCCCCACCTCGAATTGAAAAGTGGATTTTTCAGTTACAAGACTATCACTTCGTGGTCTTCCGTCCTGGAACATAAAACCCTGCGAACTGTCTCTTTAGGCATGCCCGTCTGGCCACCCAGGACGAGGAGATGGATGCAAGGGAAGTAGAAGAATATGTTCGCCTGGTAGTGGAAAGATCCAGGCCCCTTCCCATATCATTGGAGGAAATCCTGGAAGCCACAAAGAAGGGTGACTGCCTCCAGCTCTGCATTTCCTCTGTGAGATCCGGGAAAATGGAATACCCTGCTGGACAAAATGGTGTATCGCACTGCGGAGGAGAGGTCAACGCTGTTGTCTCTTCATAATGTGAGGGGTGAATTGATAATATCCCCAGAAGGGTGCCTGATGAGAGGTCCGAGATTGGTGATCCCAGGATGTCTGCAACAGAGGGTGGTGGATTTGGCACACTTAGCTCATCAGGGGGTTGTCAAAACGAAATCCCGACTAAGGTGCAAGGTGTGGTTTCACAGTCTGGATGCCCTTGTGGAACAAGCTGTGCGGAGGTGCTCACTTTGTCTAGCGGCGGGGACGGCTGTTCCGCCGGCGCCCATCATCACTGAAGTGATTCCACCTTTTCCCTGGTATCAAGCAAGCGCAGATTTTGGAAGCCTCCCCGATGGGCGTCATATGCTGGTGGTCATTGACGACTTCTCTAAATATCCTGAAGTTGAGAATATGGCGTCCACCACGGCTAGCCAGACCATTCCATGATTGGAGAAGATTATGGCAACCCATGGATGGCTTAAAGAACTGCGCACCGATAATGGCCCTCCCTTCTCGAGCCAAGACTTTGCAGAGTACTTAAGGTCCAGGGGAATCCGTCACCGAAACGTTACACCCCCATGGCCTCAGGCCAACGGTGAGGCTGAGCGTTTCATGCGCACTCTTAACAAGGCTATCAGGATTGCGGTAGCGAAAAGACAGGAGATGGATTGTGCTTTCTATGGCTTTCTAAGAGAGTATCGGATGACTCCTCACTCTACCACCCAAATAAGTCCCATGTCCTTGTGCATGAACCGGCCAGTGGCAGATGTGATTCCACACCTTGGGGTGGTGTCAGCCAAACAAGAGCTGGTGGCGGAAAGACTGCAGAAATGCAAGCTGAGAAATGAGAGGGTATCCCGGAGGCGTGGATTTCAGTTGATTGCTTGGTCCTTCTGCCAAGAAGTTCTCTTTGGATTGAGGTTGAGCTATCTAAAAGTAGGAGATGCTGTTATGGTGAGGGATTGATACCACAAAGGAAAGTTTAGTCTGCCTTTTGAACTTGAACCTTGGACAGTCCAGAAAGTGCAGGGGACTAAGATCACTGCGGTGAAGGATGGAGCGACCATAACCAGGAATATATCATTTTTCAAGGCCTACCGGGATCCTGGTAGCAATCAAACGGGTGATCTTGAGATCCAGAGTGAGCCAGAACTGGGGACAGATGATGAGCCTGGGGCTGGTGGAGGAGGTACCAGTCTTGAGTATCCTGGTTGGAGGCTGTCGATGTCCGGAAGAGGAGAGACCTGTCTGCTGGAGGAGTCATCACGTGGGACACCTGCGAGCGACCCGTCGCCCCGCCTAGAAGATTCCCAGGGCCCAAGGTTGGTGTCCAATGAGGAGGTGCAGAGAGGTACCAGCTTCGACCCTGTCCAGCCAGGTCATCTCGTTTGAAGAACTTTGTAACGTATTGCACTAACTTTATGAAGTGAACACTTATTTCCAGTTGCATGTTTTCTTTGCACAAGCATTGTGTTATTTTTATGTTGATTTTGTTATTTTTGCCGGTTTAGGAGGAGTGTTACGTAGTCCCCGATGGATAGGCTAATGTGTTCACCCGCCCGAGGGGTGTTCTTGTGACTCCCCCTCTGTGCTTCTGTACCGATAGTCACAACTGTGACATAGGGACGTGAGTGTTAAATAATCAGGCTCGGAGCGTAGCCAAGCCAGTACCCCAGTACCCCACCAACTGTGTCTGTGTAATTATTTGAGTTTAGTAGCAATGGGGTAACCCAGTATCCCTCAGAACCTGGGCAATCGTATATAAAGAAAAACAATGGTTCTGTCGGGTATCACATATTCCTTAAACAACTGAAAAATTCATTGTATTATTCAAAAGAAATTTTCACTTAAAACCAAGGAACACACACAAAAATCATACGGGGTATTGAGTTATTTTATATAAATTAAGTCATTTATAAATACCCAACCTAATTTTGTAAGGCTGTCAAGACACGTAGTGAAATATACTGTGATATGTGACAAAGTGACATTTGGTGCTCAGTGATACAAAAGTGGTGCGTAATATGTACAAGGTGACTAAAAATATGTACAAGAAAATTGGATGGCCAGAAATCGGATATTAAAAATCAATGATTCTGTGAATTAAATTAATAAGTCTTTTCCGCAGAGCCTTTGGACTGGTCCAAGGGATATTGTCCACGTTTCAACCCAGGATCTGCACTACTATCTAGTCAGTGCGGGTCTTCATCAGGACATAGGCAGGGATGACAGCCTGTGAATAGGAAGGCGCATGGGTCAGGTGTGTTCCAATTAGCGTATGCTCGAGTTTGTGTGATCAAGGGCTCAAGCGGGGGCGGGTAACTC
This sequence comes from Calotriton arnoldi, assembly GCA_963921515.1. Classification (NCBI taxonomy): domain Eukaryota; kingdom Metazoa; phylum Chordata; class Amphibia; order Caudata; family Salamandridae; genus Calotriton; species Calotriton arnoldi. The sequence goes on along the minus strand of CAWUFW010009058.1, from coordinate 412,139 downwards.
ACCTAAAAATGCCCAATTCGGCAGTAGGGGCGCATAGGCAATTGCGCCGCCTTTTCTCGTCCTGACGGTTAATGTTCAGGTGGAGAGCGTTTGTCTTCCTAAACGCGTGTAGACGTTTATGACTAAAGGTAAGAGGAAATCACAGGGAATTAGACTAATCACTCCGGTTAGTGTCAAAAATACAACGGGATATATACCAGGATGACTCACCCAGTAAAGTATTCTTTCGCGGCGGTGCTCTCGCTTAGAGCTTCCGTGTGATAGGCAGATTCTGTGGGGAAAGCGGGAGTGGGGAAGGTTTAAAACCCTTGTAACCTAAATGACGAATAACGAGCACACATGCTATCACTCGGTACCCTCCCGGTTCGCTCACCTTCTGTAATTACTTTCGAATGCCTCGAGTCATCTTTGGCAAGCTCAAGCGTGAGTCATAAATTTTTTGTGTCAATCACATAGCACAGGGAAAAAGGGAACAAGGGAGACCAAATGAGGGTGAAAAGGTTGTTATTTACATATAGAAGCACTACAATACAACTAAATTGCAGTAACCATAGCAACCAATTGTGCACTGAAAGTGTTTAAAGTGAATCAACGGCGCAGTGACACAAGTCGTTATACTTTGATGAATACGCAATATCGCATAGTCGTTGTAACAAATACAAAATACACAGTGCACTGACACATAGACACTTATTTACATTGTATACAATGTGGCAATGTGGTGAACAAGTAAAATTGGGGCATGTATTTACAATTGGATAGCACAAGGGTTCTTCCTCATGCTCAGATATGCACAACCACACAACTAGGTGTGTATGCTCAGGGGGTAATTCTCGCAGATCATATTCGCTAAAATGTTTACAGTGAGAGAGAAGGACGTATTCAGAACTGCAAGAGCACAAACTGGTGTTATGTTGTCATAGTATATTCTCGCCGATCATATACAATAAACTGTGCATGTATTTACAGTGAGAGGGACATTGCGTCAGTCGCAATACACAAGCGTTGTGGTAATTTTTGCAGGACCACAAAGTAGACGCTTATGTTCAAAGTAAGTTTCTAGCAGATCATATATGCTAATAAGTATTTGTGCTCAGAACGTCTTCCTCACTGATCATGTATTTGCAGTTATGTTCAATATTAACTGAGGACCCTTATGTTAAAGCTGTAAATACATGCACAGTTTATTGTATATGATCGGCGAGAATATACTAATTGTGTGGTTGTGCATATCTGAGCATGAGGAAGAACCCTTGTGCTATCCAATTGTAAATACATGCCCCAATTTTACTTGTTCACCACATTGCCACATTGTATACAATGTAAATAAGTGTCTATGTGTCAGTGCACTGTGTATTTTGTATTTGTTACAACGACTATGCGATATTGCGTATTCATCAAAGTATAACGACTGAACATTGTCTCTATTTTGTTCATGTATAAGTCGTATTCACAAATATGAATGTGCATGCTTGCGTCACGATAATTGCTAACAGATTGTATTCACTCTGAATAGTTAAAGTGTAATCAGCAATTACGGGCGATTCTATCAAACGCTCAGTGATGATTCCAATCCCAGGATAACTGTGTTATCCCTTCTTTGATATAGTTCACAGGTTGCTTAGCAACCGAGCTTTCAACCAGCTATAACATTGCATGACGCATACACGTAACCGTGGACGTGTCACGCACTAATCTGAGCATTTCTGGAGGTTGCCCAGCAACCAGCCGAGTTAGCATTCTGCTGCTGCACCCAACCACGCGACGTACACGCGCACGTCTATCACATGTCGATATGGCATATTAGTAGCCGGACACGGCCTCATAGTTGTTGAATCGAACCGGCATGCTATGACTCACGCTTGAGCTTGCCAAAGACGACTCGAGGCATTCGAAAGTAATTACAGAAGGTGAGCGAACCGGGAGGGTACCGAGTGATAGCATGTGTGCTCGTTATTCGTCATTTAGGTTACAAGGGTTTTAAACCTTCCCCACTCCCGCTTTCCCCACAGAATCTGCCTATCACACGGAAGCTCTAAGCGAGAGCACCGCCGCGAAAGAATACTTTACTGGGTGAGTCATCCTGGTATATATCCCGTTGTATTTTTGACACTAACCGGAGGGATTAGTCTAATTCCCTGTGATTTCCTCTTACCTTTAGTCATAAACGTCTACACGCGTTTAGGAAGACAAACGCTCTCCACCTGAACAGTAACCGTCAGGACGAGAAAAGGCGGCGCAATTGCCTATGCGCCCCTACTACCGAATTGGGCATTTTTAGGTGAGTTACCCGCCCCCGCTTGAGCCCTTGATCACACAAACTCGAGCATACGCTAATTGGAACACACCTGACCCATGCGCCTTCCTATTCACGGGCTGTCATCCCTGCCTATGTCCTGATGAAGACCCGCACTGACTAGATAGTAGTGCAGATCCTGGGTTGAAACGTCGACAATATCCCTTGGACCTGTCCAAAGGCTCTGCGGAAAAGACTTATTAATTTAATTCACAGAATCATTGATTTTTAATATCCGATTTCTGGCCATCCAATTTTCTTGTACATATTTTTAGTCACCTTGTACATATTACGCACCACTTTTGTATCATTGAGCACAAAATGTCACTTTATCACATATCACAGTATATTTCACTACGTGTCTTGACAGCCTTACAAAATTAGTTTGGGTATTTATAAATGACTTAATTTATATAAAATAACTCAATACCCCGTATGGTCTTTGTGTGTGTTCCTTGGTTTTAAGTGAAAATTTCTTTTGAATAATACAATGAATTGTTCAGTTGTTTAAGGAATATGTGATACCCGACAGAACCATTGTTTTTCTTTATATGTGTAATTATTTGGTCACATCAGTCTAAGGCCTACATTATCAGGGTTCACTGCTATGGCCTTAGCGATGCCGGTGAACAAAACAGCCAGGAGACCTGGTCCAATTGGAGTCACACACGGGGCCGGCTAATGCAAGGCCAAATATAAACTTTGATACACACAGCTTCCAGAGTGGAACCATGTTAGTAAGGAAACCCTGCTTGGCTTGGAAGTGGCAGGATGGCAAAAAGAGGGAATAGATTAAAAACAGTTCCATATGCTGAAAAATGCTTTTTTCACACATTGCAATCGATACATGCTTAAAAAATAAATATCAAAATCATTTACAAACTGTTTGGAATAGAAACCCTAAATGGCACAATGAAAATAAACCTTTAACCTAGGAGGAAATAGAATGGCTTCTTTTCTTTAACATGTGGAGATGGAAATTTGACCGATGGCGCAGGTGCCACAGCGAAGCCATTTGAGTTTGAAAAGGTCAGAGGGGATGGAGTAAGCTTTTTTGATGACAAGGAGAGAAGAAAGAATTCTTTTTTTCTTGACTTAGGAGGAACAATTTGTTTTTCACCCAAGATTGGAGTCTGGAGGGTCAAATTCTTAGGGTGTTGATGTCGTCAATGGGTGGTGTTTTCAGATAAATCTCACAATCTTTAGCATAATTCTGTAGATTTACACCTAAGTCTCTCATTAAGCCGAACGGCTCCATTTAAATATTGAAGAGTTAGCACAAGAACTGAGCCCTGGGTGACTGCAGGTAAATTTGCCCAGCGCAGAGGAGTGGTATCCAATTTTATCAGTACATTCTGTCCCGAGAGAAATTAGCAGAACTATTTAACCCCTTCGCTGCTAGGCCTTTCCCCCCCCCCCCCTGTGCTAAGCCTTTTTTGGCTATTTGGGGTAGTTCGCGCTTAGGCCCCTGTACCTTTTTGACCACATAAGGCATCCACGCCAAATTTGCGTCCTTTTCTTCCAACATCATGGGGATTCTAAAGGTACCCAGGGTTTGTGGATTCCCCTGGAGGGGACCCAGAAATTAGCCAAAATACAGCAAAATTTTGTTTTTTTGGGGAAAAATGGGAAAACAGGGCTACAGATGAAAGCATCTGGTTTTTTCCCTGCAAATGGTATCAACAAAGGGTTTGTGGTGCTGAAATCACCATCTTCCCAGCTTTCAGGGAGAAGCAGACTTTTGTCAGAAAACCAAAATTTTTTACACAGTTTTGCCATTTTTCTGGGACATAGCCTATTTTTGCTATTTTCTGTGTTTCAACCTCTTTCCAGTTAATGGTAGAAATGGGTATGAAAGCAATAATGGATCCTGGAAAGCTATACATTTTAGAAAAGTAGATAAAATTCTGAATTCAGCAAGGGGTCATTTGTGTAGATCCTTCAAGTTTTCTTTATAGAAACTAACAGTTGAATATAGGAAAAATTGAAAATTAGTTGAAAAAAACAGCCATTTGTGTCAACGTTTTCACCTGTAACTTCTTCTACTTATGACAGCTGTTTGAAAGCAATATACCGTTACATCTGATGGACGTTTATGGTTGTGGGGATATATAGGACTTGTAGGTTCACCAAGAACCCGACGAACCCAGAGCCAATAACTGAGCAGCATCTTGCAATGGTTTTTTATTATGTACCGGGTATATAGCAATTAATTTGGCAAAATATATACATGGAAAAATCGGTATGAAAGACACCTATGTATTTCTGAAATTGGAACAAAATATAGAGTTTAGAAACAGTAGATATTTGCACATTTCCGAAATTGTGAGTACCCATACTAGCATGAGAATTATAGGTCATTTTTCAAAATGACTTCTTTTTACACATTGTCTTTCATGTGGAAGGCAGAAATGCATCGAAAGTCAAAAGGTAATAACAGTTGCTCAACAATTCTGTGTTACCCTAAGTCTCCCGATAAAAATGGTACCTCACTTGTGTGGGTAGGCCTAGTGCCCGCGACAGGAAACAGCCCTAATGCAACGTGGACACACTTTATTTTCACAGTGAAAACTGACCCTTTTTTTGTAAAGTGCCTAGCTGTAGATTTTGAACCCGAGCTCTCCCGGCACCTAGGGAAACCTAGCAAACCTATACATTTTTAAAAACTAGACACCCAGGGGAATCCAGGATGAAGTGACTTGACTGGCTCTCACCAGGTTCTATTACCCAGAATCCCTTGCAAACCTAAAAATTTGTTTAAAAAACCCCACATTTTCCTCACATTTCTGTGGTGGAAAGTTCTGGAATCTGCGTGGATCCACAAAATTCCACTCACCCCGCGTTCCCCAAAGTCTTCCGAGAAAAATGGTACCTCACTTGTGTGGGTAGGCCTAGTGCCCGCGACAGGAAACGGCCCAAAACGCAACGTGGACACACCACATTTTCACAGTGAAAACGGACCCTTTTTTTGCAAAGTGCCTAGCTCTAAATTTTGAACCCTAACTCTGCCAGCACCTAGGGAAATCTAGCAAACCTATACATTTTTTTAAAACTAGACACCCAGGGGAATCCAGGATGGGGTGACTTGACTGGCTCTCACCAGGTTCTGTTACCCAGAATCCCTTGCAAACCTAAAGATTTGTAAAAAAAAAACAAATTTTCCTCATATTTCTGTGGTGGGAAGTCCTGGAATCTGCGTGGATCCACAAAATTCCACCCACCCCGTGTTTCCCAAAGTCTTCTGAGAAAAATGGTACCTCACTTGTGTGGGTAGGCCTAGTGCCCTCGACAGGAAACGGCCCAAAACACAACGTGGACACACCACATTTTCACAGTGAAAACGGGCCCTTTTCTTGCAACATGCCTAGCTGTAGATTTTGAACCCTAACTCTGCACGGACCTAAGGAAACCTAGCAAACCTATACGTTTTTGAAAACTAGACACCCAGGGAAATCCAGGATGGGGTGACTTTACTGGCTCTCACCAGTTTCTGTTACCCAGAATCCCTTGCAAACCTAAAAATTTGTCCAAAAAACACATTTTCCTCACATTTCTGTGGTGGAAAGTTCTGGAATCTGCGTGGATCCACAAAATTCAACACACTCGGCGTTCCCCCATGTCTTCCGAGAAAAATGGTACCTCACTTGTGTGGGTAGGCCTAGTGCCCGCGACAGGAAATGGCCCAAAACGCAACATGGAGGCACCACATTTTCATAGAGAAACCTGACCCTTTTTTGCAAAGTGCCTAGCTCTAGGTTTTGAACCCTAACTCTGCCAGCACCTAGAGAAATCTAGCAAACCTATACATTTTTGAAAACTAGACACCCAGGGGCATCCAGGATGAGGTGATTTGACTGGTTCTCACTAGGTTCGGTTACCCAGAATCCCTTGCAAACCTAAAGATTTGTCCAAAAAACCACATTTTCCTCACATTTCTGTGGTGGAAAGTTCTGGAATCTGCGTGGATACACAAAATTCCACCCACTTGGCATACCTCAATGTCTTTCGAGACAAATGGTACCTCACTTGTGTGGGTAGGCCTAGTGCCGGTGACAGGAAATGGCCCTAAACGCAACATGGACACACCACATTTTCACAGTGAAAACGGACCCTTTTTTGCAAAGTGCCTAGCTGTAGACTTTGCACACTAGCTCTGCCGGCACCTAGGGTAACCTAGCAAATATATACATTTTTGAAAACTAGACACCCAGGGGAATCCAGGATGGGGTGACTTGTCTTGCTCTCATCAGGTTGTGTTACGCAGAATCCCTTGCAAACCTCAAATTTTGTTAAAAAAAAACACATTCTCCTCACATTTCTGTGGTGGAAAGTTCTGGAATCTGTGTGGATCCACAAAATTCCACCCACCCCGCATTCCCCAAAGTCTTCTGAGAAAAATGGTACCTCACTTGTGTGGGTGGGTCAAGTACCCGCGACAGGCAAGGGCCCAAAACCTATTGAGGCGACTTCAAAATTACCTTCACAAAACAACCTGGTTTTGCAAGGGGGGGTCCCATGAGTTTTTGGCCCCGGGCTCGGCGGCCATCTAGGGAAACCTACCAAACCCACACATTTCTGAAAGCTAGAAACTGGGGGAGTCCAGCAAGGTATGGCTTGCGTGGGTCCCCCAACATTTCCCTTCCCAGAATCCCCTGCAAACCGCAAATTTAGCTGAAAAAAATCACTTTTTTCTCAAATTTCTGTGTAGGAAAGTTCTGGAATCTGCATGGATCCACAAATTTCCTTCTACACAGCATTCCCCCAGGTCTCCTGATAAAAATAGTACCTCACTTGCGTGGGTGGGTCAAGTACCCGTGACAGGCAAGGGCCCAAAACCTATTGAGGATACATCAAAATTACCTATCACAAAACAACCTGGTTTTGCAAGGGGGGTCCCATGAGTTTTTGGCCCCGGGCTCTGCGGCCACCTAGGGAAATGTACCAAACCCACACATTTCTGAAAACTAGACAACCAGGGGAGTCCAGCAAGGTATGGCTTGCGTGGGTCCCCCAACATTTCTCTACCGAGAATCCCCTGCAAACCTAACATTTTGTTGAAAAAATCTATTTTTTCTCACATTTCTGTGTGGGAAAGTTATAGGATCACCGGGCTGACACAAATTTCCTACCACCCAGCATTCCCCCAGGTCTCCCGATAAAAATGGTACCTCACTTGTGTGGGTAGGCATAGTGGCTGCAACAGGAAATGGCCCAAATCGTACTGTGGAGACTTCAAAATTACCTATAACAAAACTACCTGGTTTTGGGGGGGGGCACCTGGGGTTTTGGCCACGGGTTCGCCGCCATCTAGGGAAACCTACCAAACTCATACATTTCTGAAAACTAGACACCCTGGGGAGTCCAATGAGGTATGGCTTGCTTGGATCCCCCAACGTTTCCCTACCCAGAATCCCCAGCAAACCTCAAATTAACTGAAAAAAACACATTTTCCACATCTTTTTGTGTGGAATCACCGTGGCGGCACAAATGTCATACCCCACAGCGTTCTCCTTAGTGTCCCAAGTAAAATCATACCTCACTTGTGTGGGTGTCCAATGCAGAATTGGCTAAAAACGTATTTTTAAAAAAATGTAGCGCCTAGAATTCTCGGTGCAATACCCTTATTCCCTATGTTTTGGGCTCTTCACACAGGACAGATAGACTGTGGCTATTTTTTTTGGGGTGGGGGCATTGGTATGCCCATTTTGGGCAGCAACCACCCCGCATAAAAAAGCCAGCGTAATCGCTGGTGCTTAGTGGGCTTTCTGCCCCCCCGGGGCAGATCAGGGGCCACTGCCCCCATCCGCCCCCCGGGGGGGCAGAAAGTCTGTGGCATTTTTTGGGGGAGATGTGGGCATTGGCATGCCCATTCTGGGCTGTCCTCACCCCTAAATTTAAAAAAAATACATTCCTGAGGCCTAGTGGGCTTTCTGCCCCGCCCGGGGGGGCAGATAAGGGGCTATTGCCCCACTGTGCCTCTGGGGAGGGGAAGAAAGACTGTGGTAATTGTTTTTGGGGTGGGGGCATTATCATGCCTATTCTGTGCAGCCCCCACCCCTACATTATAAAAAAATAAATCCCTGGTGCCTAGTGGGCTTTCTGCCCCCCCCCGGGGGCAGATCAGGTGCTATTGCCCCCATCTGCCCCCGGGGGGAGCAGAAAGACTGTTGCACTTTTTTTGGGGGGTGGGGGCATTGGCCTGCCCATCTTGGGCAGCCCCCACCCCTTAATCAATAAAAAAAATCCCTGGTTTCTAATTGGCTTTCTTCCCCCCCGGGTGGCAGATTGGGGGCTACTGCCCTCATCTGCCCCCCGGGGGGGCAGAAAGACTGGAATTTCACTGGGGGTGAGAGCATTGTCATGCCCATTTTGGGCAGCCCCCACCCCAACATCAATAAAAAAAATCCCTGGTTTCTAGTGGGCTTTCTGCCCCCCCGGGGGGGCAGATTGGGGGCTACTGCCCCCGTCTGCCCCCTGGGGGGGAAGAAAGACTGACATTTCTCTGGGAAGGGCATTGTCATGCCCTTTTTGGGCAGCCCCTACCCCAACATTAATTTAAAAAAATCTGTGGTTTCTAGTGGGCTTTCTGCCCCTCTGGGGGCAGATTGGGGGCTGCTTCCCCATCTGCCCCCCAGGGGGGGGCAGAAAGACTGACATTTCTCGGGGGTGGGGGCATTGCCATGCCCTTTTTGGGCAGCTCCCACCCCAACATCAAAAAACAAAAATCCCTGGTTTCTAGTGGGCTTTCTGCCCCCCAGCTGGGGGGGCAGAAAGACTGTTGTGCCCAAAACAATATGGGGGGAGCAAAGGCCCTTGCCCAAGGGGCCGCTCCCCCTCCCTGGTGCTAGTGGGTGGATCCCTGCTTGGGGATCGCCCTCCTGGGGGTATCCCCAAGCAGTGATCCACTAGGGCAGGGTACCACTGGAAAGGGGAGATTCCCCCCTTTCCAACGATACCTCTCCCAAGTGTTTCAGTGCTCGGGGGGCTGAGATAGCCCCACAAGCACTGAAACACTGAAACTAAGTTTCAGTTTCGTTTTCAATCTAATGACGACAGCGCACCATGCGCGCGATCGTCATTACATTGAAAACCAGGGAAGGGCCTCGGGAGGTTGTGGAAGCTTTTCCCTACCTCCTGAGGCCCCCCCAAAAAAATGGAAATCCCTCTGCTGTATTTCGTGCCCCTGTCCTCATGACGGAATGGTTCCGTCATGAGCACAGGAGCACTGATGCTCATTACGGAACCATTCCGTCATGAGCACCGAAGGGGTTAAGGACATTTCCTCTGATACCCGTGCATTGTTTCGTTGTAGAGTTCAATCGACTGTGGTTAATAATATCAAATCCATCAGACAAGTCAACAAAGACTGTTGAAAATGGCCATCTTTTGCGTGGTGTTCCCCCAGATATTTTCCTTCACTACCCTATTTTTGCTAAACCCATTTTTATTGGCCATAGGACTCGGTGCACTTTACTTCTGATAATCAGTCATGAGATGCTTGTGCTTGCCCTTTTTAAACATGGCAAATCTGGCACCCACCTAATTGGCAAATTTAATTTACTTATAATTCCCAAATATATGCTACTATGTGTACCTAGTGTCTGTAAATTAAATGATACAAGTGGACTGCAGCACTCATTGTGCCACCCACTAAAGTAGCACTGAAAAATATGTCTCAGGTCTGTAGTGCAGTTTTAAAATGGCCATTCTCACCTGGCAAAATAAACCTTTTGCCAAGCCTTAACCTTCCTTTTTAATATGTCACCCCTAGAGTAGGCCCAAAATGCCCATAAGGCAGGGTGCATGGTGCATGTGTATTTAAAAAGTAGGGCATCTGTACTTACGTTTGGCTTGTCCTGGCAAACCTCCAAAGTTTTTTTTCACTTTAACAAGGCTAACTTTCTCATGGAAAAGCACTGGGTTACATTATTACTCCTTATCGTGCATAACTTCAGTTTGGGAGTAGCTAGAAAAATGAATTAAGGATTCAGATTCAAAAACTTTATTCAGTCTAATTACAAAAAAAGACCATGAAAGTAGAACAAAATACATTACAATACAGTACAATAATATTGTGCAAGGTTAAAAATAATACACATTAATTAAAATTGCTTCGAGTGAGCAATTGAATGAGGACAATGTAATGCTTAGCAACACCCAATTCTCAAAAACGTAAAAATTTGGGAGCATTCAAAAACAGTCAAGGATACGAGCTCAAAACTTAATACCCTGCTACACAGCTGTAAAAATGAATCTACCGACCAGAGCAAAGAGAAAGGAGAACAAAAAACTTATAAACAAAAAAGGGCCTGCTAACTGTTCTTACTAGAACAGAAGTCAAGATGAACACTTCAGCGATGCACCACGGGTTCAGGGGAAACCTAGCATGTTGACAGCAATCATAATAATGTATCTTCCTAGACAAGATCAAAAGTCTATGGGAGGTACAAGCTGTCACTAATATTCGGACCTGTGGTGTTCATTAAACGCTGAGGGGAAAAGCCTGAGTGCAAAGTTCTGTGGGATGTTTAATCGAGCAAGCAATACATAAGCAAACATTCAGAGTGATAGCAGCTAAAAAACGACATGCATAAAACACCTATAAGAAAAACCCAGTCGTTTGGGGACATTCCCAAGTGCTCAATGGAGAGGGGCATCTTACCTGCAAGATGGATTAAATCGTGGGCCTTAGGTAGGTAAAGTTCTGATAGTGCTCACAAATAGAAAGGAGGCTCAGGGGGGTCATCTGAGATCAAGCCCGTAATTCTTCCTAATTTTCATTACATGCCTCAGATAGGTATAGACCAGTGATACTCAAAGTACGGCCCGGGGGCCACCTCCGGCCCTCCTAACCTTCACATGCGGCCCCCTGGTTAACAGCAACACTGGGCTGCTGTTTACTTCAGAGAGCACTAACATTCAGAAAGATGTTAAATAAATGGGGAAGCTTTTATTTGCAAGCTAAATGAAGAAAAAGGAAAAGAAGCAAATAAAGTATCCTGCACCATTTAACCACCCACAGAGCCCCACTCCCATCCTGCTAACATCAATGTGGCCCTTGGGCTCACCATAGACCATACATTAGGGCCCTGGGAAACTGTTTGTGTGTATCTATGGTATAGACAGTCACTATTATTTCAGCTGTAGCTAGATTTTGAAGAAAATAAAGTGCCTTTGTGCAATGTCATAAATAAAATCTGTTCTGGAGGGCATTGATAGTACAAGACCTAGGTTTGGAATGCAAAACTGCAAAAAAACATTGTGCAAAGTGCTCTTAGCAGAAATCCTGTCGCAAGGACACGGGTCGAGGTAATGCTCCCACTACTGTAATAGAGGAAGGCTACTAACCTATGGAAAAGGTTCTGTCTAAATCTCAATAAAATAAAGCTCTGATAGGGATGTACATTAGAAAGCAAAAATGGCTGTGGATATAAGTACTCAATGTAATAGTAATTTGAATCCAGCCTAATGGTCAAGTCAGATTTTAAATTACTGCTTTGAAAATGCCCCTTTTCGAAAGTGGGCATTTTCCTGTGTGATGCGAATGTGCCTTCCTGCCAGTGTCTAGGGTCACCTGACTCTTACTGACTCTTCTGTGGTGTGATGTGTATTGCTCCAAGACAATGGTCAAAGGACCTAGGTGTGAAGAAGTGTGGGTCTTCCTGAGAGGAAGGCTGGGGATGAGTTGTGTCCTTGCCCTGATTGCACTTCAAAGGGTAGCCCGGGGGTTGTACCCAGCCTTTCTGACTTCAGAAGAAGCCTATCCTGTCACCGTCAAATGCAGCTCACATCTGGGTCTGCCTGCCCTCTGTTTCACTAGCCAGGCTGGATACAAACCGAGGTGAAAGGGAAACATTGACCAGAACTAGTTTTATAGTTAAAGGGGTGTCTCCCAACCACAGGCTGGCACTGGGCATAAAAGTGGCATCTCCAGAACCTGAAATCAGAACACTCCTGGACCTATGAAGACTTAGACGAAGGACTGCCCTGTTGTCTGAGGCTTGAAGGAAGACTGGACCTGCTTGCCTTGAACCCAGTAACTCAAGTGTGACTTCCTGTTTGAACTACTGGGATACAAGTTATAGAGGAATTTCCTGCTTCCCAGCTGGCCAGACCCAAAGGGACCTGACCTAGTTTCCTCTTCTTGTCTCTACCGGAGTGAGTCTTCACCTTATACTGCTGTCCTCAATGGTTCAGGCCCCTTCTCTGGAGTCAGAGTGTACTTCAGCTGGCTTATCTGAAGCCTTCACTGGATCGGATGTTGAGCTATGCACAGCCCAGCATAGCTGCGCCACACAATTCCCAACTGGAGGCCTCACAGAACCAATTTAGCATGATGCAGAGCCCTGTAGTGCAGCACAGCTCCCAACTGAAAGCCTCACTGGATCCAACATGGAGCAACGTAGAGTGACATAGAGCCTCTTGGAGATGCACCGCACCGTCTTCACATCAAAGTCAGAAGGTAAAACGTCCAGGAGGACAAACATGGTCCTGTATCTGGCTCATTCTCCATCGTGGTCAGCCTGAACTTGTGACTTTGTACCTGTATAGTGTGACCAGATACCCGCAGTTGGCGCTTCGTGCCTTCTGGAGCTATTATTACTTAAAACTTTAAAAACATATAACTCCGGTTCTACTGATTAGATTTTTGTCATTTTGGTGTCATGACTCATTCATTAAAATGGATTTTCTTTTTCAAAATAGGTATGGTCTTTTTTTGAGTTGTGTTTTCATTTTGTTGAAGTGCTGCATAAATACTTCACACATTGCCACTAAGTTAAGCCTGACAGCTTTTGAGCCAAGCAACCAGAGGGTTTATTACAAGTTTAATAAATGACATTGGTGGTTCATCCTGACAAGGATTGTGATTATTATTTGAAGTGGGTTCTCACCCCTTACATAGACCATCAAGTATGTGTTTCCATTGTCTAAAATGTGCTGGACAACACCAAAGCTCTTTGAGGTGGCTGTTTTGATACTATAACTAAAACCTGATTGGTGATTTGATAATTGCTGATTCTTGCTGTTGTAGTAAATTATTAATGGAAAAACTAAAACTGAGAAACCACATTGGAGGAAACCAAAATTACATGAAACTTAGGTGGAGTTTTTGTCTAGTGTGGGTTTGTTGGGTTCAGGAATGGGTAATGTTTAGTGGTGATCAGGAATTTTTAGTAGTCAGGAATAGGTGGAGTTCAGGCATAGAAAGGGGTTTTAGGGTTCAGGGCGGGGTGGAGTTTAGGGGTGGTGAGGGGTTTTAGGATTCATGAATGAGTGGAATTTAGGGTTGTGAGGTGTTAGGGTTTAGGGATGGGTAAAGTGTAGGGGAACTGTTTTAGGGTTCATCGAATGGCAGAGTTTAAGGTTGGTGAGGGTCTTTAAGGGTCAGTGATGGGTAGAGTTTAGGGATGGTGAAGAGTTTTTATGTTTCATGATTGGATGGAGTTGAGGGTGGTGAGGGGTTTTAGTGATTCAGAAATGGGCAGCATTTAGAGATAGAAGGTGTTTTTTAGGTTTTAGGAATTAGTGGAATTTATGGGTTTTGTTGAGTTTTATGGTTCAGGAATGGGTGGAGTGTAGGCATAGAAAGGGTATTATGGTTCAGGGAAGGTTGTAGTTTAGGGGTTAGGGATGAGTGGAGTTTAGAGGTAGTGAAGTTTTTAGGTTTCTAGGATGGATGGAGTGTAGGGGTAGAAAGGGATTTTAGGGTTCAGGGATGAGTGTAGTAGGTGTGACGAAGGGTTTTTAGGGGACAGGGATTGATGACATTTAGGGATAGTGAGAGGTGAGGGATGGACGGTGTTTCGGGGTAGTGAGGGATCAGTGGATTAAAAGCATCCAAAGTAATAGTTTGAAAATGTAATAGATATAAATCTGAAATAATGTCCCCTGAAGTAAAGCACTGAAATAACCTCCTCCCAAAAAACTGTTTCTGAAAGTAAGATCTGTAAGCATTGTAATAAAACCTAAGAAATAAGCATGCAAAAGCTAAGTTTGAACGAAAAGACATTCTATGAACTGATGTCTATGAAATGGAAATGTCATTTATTCTGAAAATTTCCATTAAACAGTTTAAGTGGAATGGTTTATCAGTAATGGTATTCCATGAAATCGTTTTTCTGTGAAATCATATACAACCAATTCTTGCTAGTATATAAAATGAGTCATTAGTCGCAGTCTTACAATGGCTTTTCCTAGCCTTGTAAGGTTTTCTAACAGGTGGAAACTTGCTGGTTTGGAAGGATCTAGGCCAGGCTTTTTGAGTAGGTGAGATATGTAGTAGGAGATAACTAGTGGCAGCAGCTGTAAAGTAGAGAGAAGTTTCCTTTAATGATTCTAGAAGGCATGCCTTCTTAAAAATAGTTGAAGGGTTTGAATTTACTTATGATAATTTCCAAGTCATTTTGTGATAGAGACAAGAAGGATTCCCATTATTCAGAGTGTTTTACTGCAAGTGCAAGTGAAAGTGCGGGAGATTATAGATTGAAATTGGTTCTTATAAGGAGAATGTTTCTAAGAAAGAATTCCGGAAGCAATCACAAACATCTCCTGATTGAGTGTAATGAGAATTTTTGGACTCACAATTTTTTAATGTGACAGAATAGCCATCTTATAGATTTCTATGAGGGGCTTTTTTGTTTTTGAATGTAAGCTAATTTAGCTATGCTGGAAGAACACCTGCCACTTTTTCGGAGTTTTCTCAGTTCCGCTAGTGATTGAGAATACTTGAGTTTCGTCCACTGATGATCTTTTCTCCTTTACCATTTTTTTTCCTTTTAAGAGTTCACCAAAGAATCATTTGAGCTAAAATTGAATTTTCTTAAGAAGAAGTGGAAGTAGCTCATTTAGTTTTCACTCATATGTTGTCAGAGTAATCCTTAGTTGCTTAGGGGCATATTAACAACGGCCAGCGATAATTATCGCTGGCCGTGCTTAGCGATAATTATATTATCGCAGGCTATCTCTGGCATTTATCGCCCTGGTAGCGCGTTATTAACAACGCGTTACTCCAGGGCGATAAAAATTCCAGAGATAGCGAGGTTATCGCCCTTTTGCAGGGAACATCGCTGGTTTTCCAGCGATGTTCCCTGCAAAAGGGCGATAACCTTGCTGATACAACCCTGTGGTCGTATCAGCAGAATCCACCTCCTATGCCTAACATAGGTAAGTCAGGATTATAGCAGACGTTAGATTTTGGCGAAAACGGCCGTTTTCGCCAAAACCTAACGTCTGCTATAATCCTGTGGGCTGCCTTGTAAATATCGCGATGTGAACATCGGCGATATTTGCAACGTAGCCCATCCGGGTACGCCAGTAACGCCACTTTGCATCTCATTAGAGATGCAAGGATGGGCGTTGGGGGAAAGGGCGATAGTGCAAGGATTCACGCGATAGCGTGACCTTGCTGATTAGGCGATAGAATTATCGCCGCTTTCCGTCCGAAAACGGACGCTAAAGCGGCGATAATTGCTTATCGCCTCGTTGTTAATATGCCCCTTAGTCTGTAATGTGGATGGTCTGATAGGCATGATTTGTTCCTCAAGAAAAGCTGTGGAAATCTTTTTACTGTTTCTGACTACTGTTATCAAAATATATTTGTGACAAGTGAGAAGGGAGCTGAGAGAGCTGAAGAATGGGATCAGAAAGTGGTCAGACCAATCAACATGAATAAGTGGTAAGCAAGTAAATAGGCTGTAGTTATCAAGAATCAAGTTCAAGATATTTGCTTTATAGTGAGTTGGGAACAGCCTGTGCTGTTTTAGATTATGTATTTGAGGTCCTATGAATATGTTTTGTTTTATGAGCATGCACCTCTCTGCACTGTATTCTGTGAGATGTTTATGAATTTTGAATTGTTTTAGAAGGATGATAAATGGAGTCTAGAGTCAAGGAGTCAGGCATTCAAATAAGGTATACTGCATGGGCTGCAAGGATAAGCACTTTAGAGTCTTTCTTGAAAAAGACTGCAATAATCACACCCTATTTTGTTTATTAGATCTGAAGGTAGTGTAATGTCCAGGTACTAGCAGGTGAAGGATGTAAAATGATAAGTGGTTATTGAGCCAGGATTCGGTGATGACTATGGCGTCCAGGGTATGGTCAGTGAGAGGATTACAAAGTTCATTGTAGGAACCATTTGCCAACATGGCATTGATGAGACAACCTGGAATCTTGTATATTTGTTGAGAGATAGTTGTGTTAGCTGGATCACTTGTCTTAATGTAGATGAGATTGATATAACAAAGTCCTCTAGAATGGAGTTGTCTGTGAGAGAATTGAACTGATGATTGTGATGGGAAGGGGAGAAGAGTAGGATTGTAGACACATGTTTTTAGATTTAGAGAGCCCAAGTCATATAGGTAAGGGACTGTATTCCAATTTTTGTATGTGTATTTGTATAGTGTAGAACTCACCAGGGAGGTTATCCTGGCACTGAAGCAGGAGCTTTATGGACCAAACCAGGGTCAGGGCTAGGTGAAGAGTCAGGTCTTCAATTTCTTGTGAAATTCAAGAGCAGAGGAGGTGGCTCTGATGTGCAGTGGAAGGTTGTTTTAAGCTTTAGGACCAAGGTAGGTGAAGGCATGTCTGCCGGATTTGGTTCTGCATTTTCAGGGGATGTGTGCGAGTAGGAGTCAGGCTAATCAGAAGTGTCTGTTAGCTTCGTGGAAGTTTATGTGGTTGTCGCAGTACAAAGGGCAATTGTTGTTTAAGACTGTGCATGTATACAGAAGGAGTTTGAAGAGTGCTCATTTTGGATTGGGAGCAAGTGGAGCTCTTTGAGGTGGTGCGTGAAGGGGGAGGTTAAGGGTAGGCCCAGCCATCAAATCTTGTATGGTCTGAAGTCTTTAGGTCAGTTGAGCGTTGATTCCAGCATAGAGTGCATTGCTGTAGTCCAGCTTGCAGGTGTTGAGGGATTGGGTGACGGCTCTGCAAGTGTTGGTGGTGAGTAATTTGGAGATCATCTTTACCATTAGGAGTGTGTGGAAGCAGGATTAGAAGAATGCCTTGACTTGGTAGGTCATGATGAGTTGATTATCAACTATTATTCTGAGTTTCTTTGCGTGGGATGCCAGGAGGGCTGTGAGTCTTAGCTTGGCAGACCACCAAGTGGAATTACAAAGCAAGGTGTCTTTGCTGAAGATTACTAGTTCTGTCTTGTCTGTGTTGAGCTTAAAACAGTTGGTTTTCATTCATCTGGCGACATCAGCCATGCAGGCAATGAAATTGTTCCGAGTATTTTCGAAGTCTTGTCAGAGAGGGAGAGTATGGTTGTCATCGGCATAGGATAGGATATTGATTCCGTGGATGTGGATGATGCTGGCGTTTAGGGTCATGTAGGTGTTGAACAGAGTGGGGCTAAGTGAGGAGCCCTGTGGAACTGCACACATGAGGTTGACCGTAAGGTGAAGGAAGCCAGGCTAATTGACTGGTGGATGCCTGTCATGAAGGAGCAAATCCAACAAAGTGCAGGACCTTGCGGTCTTCGTGAACTCATTGGATAAGAATGGGGTAGGAGATGGCGTCAAAGGCCGCAGAAATATCCAGTAGGATGAGGCGCGTGGTGCCACCTATGTCCATGATCATCCAGATGTCACCTGTGGCCTTGATGCGGGTAGTCTCTGTACTGTGGTTGGGCCTGAATCCAGATTGAATGGTGTCAAAGAGGTGGTTGTCAGTGAGGTGGACAGCTATGGACAGCTAGGTGTTTGTTAATCATCTTTTCCATGACTTTTGCCAGGTAGGGTAGCATGGAGATAGACTGGTAGCTGGATAACATCTTTGGGTCTGCTGAGGGTTTCTTAAGGAGGGGGAGTACTGTAGTGAGTTCAGGTGTCCAGGTAGGTGAATGTGATGATTGAGGTAATCAGTATATGGGTAAGGGTTGCACTGAAAGGGTCCAGTCCTTTGATGAAGACGTCATGAGGGCAGGGGTCTGAGGGTGCGCCATAGTGTATGTATTGCATGGTCATTGGGATTTCTTGAATGGTGATGGTGTGCGAGGTGGTCAGGGTAGTTCTCTGTGCATTGGTGGATAAGGGTAAGATGGCTTCGAGGGCGGAAGGTTCCAGTTGGGGCTCAAAGTTCTCTTGTTGACGCTGGTGCTCTTTTTACTGAAGAATTAGGACAGCTGGGTATAGAGGTCCTTAGAGGGGGTTAAGCTGATGGAGCTTGCTGCCATATAGGTGAAGTCTTTCTCTTTGGCAAAGATTTCCTTGGCACTGTTGGCACTGCTTTTGATGCAGACAGTGAGTGTGGAGCTTTTGGTGGCTGTCGTTTGCTGATGGTAATGTCTAAGGGTGGATTTGTGGTGCTCTTGTTGGTGTCGTTCAGACTTTGTTTCCTTCTGCGTTCAAATTACTTGCAGTGGCGTATGTTGAGCCTGAACTCTTCTATGTACCAGCTTGCTTGTGGTCTGTTTCTCATGGCTTTGTTACCTTCGAGAGGAGCCAGGGTATCTGCACGGGCGGTGATCAAGGTGTTGAAGTTTGAGATGAATTAAGGGAAATTGTTGTTGTGTCAAGGCCGGTGGTGTCTGAGTTCAGAAGACAAGGATACTTCTAAGATCTTGTTCCAGTCCTGGCATGAAGATTTGATGATGGTGTTTCTGCGGTGGTGTGGGATGAGTATGCTGAAGTTGATGACGGTAAGGTCGGACCAGGTTATTGGTGTGGGCTACGCTACTGTGATGTTGCTGAAGCTGGGCAAGATGAGGTTCAGTAATTGTCTGGCAGTGTGAGTGAGGCCTTCCACTCACTGGGTGAGCCTGAGGTTGGACAGGTCTTCGAGAAGGTTGGTCAGTTGGGATTGGTAAGGTCCACCACTGATCCCAAAATGACTTTCTGGTTGGTGCAGCGGGCTAGGAGTTATAGGGCTTCCTAGTTATGAGAGAAAGAGGGAAAGAAGTACTGATTCGGAATTTGAGTAGATGTAGAGTAAGGCATTATATTGAATCTTACCTAACCTACTGCCCAGAAAAACCAGGTCACATTTCATCACAATATATATATCAAGCGTTATTCTCGATTATGGATTAATTGTAATTCCTGTTTCTTTAAATAGTCACTAGATGGTGCTAGCGTAATGTAGTACTCAGCTTGATAACAGAAACAACAAGTGGTAACTAGTCATGATATCGATTTTTTAATATCGATATACTATAATATCGAGTTTAGTATATCGACAATACTAAAATATCGATGTTATATATATCGATGTCAAAAATATCGTTTTTCTTTAAAAATAAAATATCAAAGTATAAAATATCGAATCAAAAATATCGTAAGAAAAAAATAGTTTTTTAGTCTTGTGTAAAATATCGAGAAAAAAAATATAGAATGTATAAAATATCGTTTTTTAAAAATATCGTTATAGTATTATTTTATAAATATTGTTGTTTTTATGTAATAATAGTTGTTTAATATTGTAAAAAATATTTTCTGTAATAGAAATTTTAGGAGCGGGATGTTGGGTTTTTAGGGGATAAGGGTGGGGAGTGTTTTAAAATAATTAAAAATGAATTATTTAAATTTTAAATAGTTGAGAATTTAAATTATGAAATGTTGTTTTAGGAGCGGGATGTTGGGGTTGTAGGGGATAAGGGTGGGGAGTGTTTTAAAATTTTTCTAAAAAATGTAAAGCAAACATTTAAAAAATGTAGGGGCTGATTACGATGGCGGGCGGAGGCACCACCGCGGCGGTGGCGGAAAATGTCATTTTCCGCACACCAGCAGCGGTCCTCACGCCCGCCATATTACCATGGGCAAACATAGCCCATTTCCCGTCTGCCGCGGTGCGAAGTGAACCGCCAGAAAAATGTGCACGCCACCGCGGCGGTGGGAGCCAATAGAGACCCACCGTCGTGCGAAATGACGTCCAGACCGCCGTACAAATCAGGATGCCCCAAACAGCCCGTCACACCGCTGCAGAGAAACCACCCAGCCAGAGACGGTGGAAGCACGACAGCGGAGCGCGAAACAAGACTCCCGGTCCCCTCCACCCAGTCCCGACCGCAATGGATCCAGCTCTACACGTCTTCCCGGTGCTGTACCTGATACACTACCAGCAAGTAATGCACCGTCGCGGACAACGCCACAGGTACGCAATGATACAACTCCCCACACAACCACAACACACAACTCCTGGGCTGATATACGGTTCCTGTCCACACCAGACACTCTGGTGGGGACAGGAACACATCCACAAGTGTACCCACACATGTCCTAGCTGTCACAAAATCACCCCTCTGCATCCAGGTCACCCATCAACCGTGAAATCACAGCAATCTCCCGGTCACATCACCGCAGCGGTGAAGACGCGGGAAAACATGCACACAATGTAGTAGGCAGGGCCAGCGCCAACCATGGGCAGTCCACAAAGATCATAGGGCAACAACTACACCCTCCACACACTACGCCCCCCACACCCATTAGGGGACATGCTGTGTGCCCCTCCTGTGCTCCCCCCTGCACAATTAACCAGCCAGGTGAACCCAGACCCTGCACCACACATACCAAACAACCAGGGAG
This sequence comes from Calotriton arnoldi, assembly GCA_963921515.1. NCBI lineage: Eukaryota > Metazoa > Chordata > Amphibia > Caudata > Salamandridae > Calotriton > Calotriton arnoldi. The sequence continues at coordinate 391,316 of CAWUFW010009058.1, read as the reverse complement.
CCAGTCTCAGCAGGTGGGGCTGAAGAGGAACACACAGCACAGAAGCTCAGGGCCAGGGCAACCCTCCTCCCCACACCCACACTCCACACATGTCAAGCAAACTGAGTCCAATCACAAAATGAGCACTCACACTGAATATGAACAATCACCTAACTGTACACACTGCCTGTCAAGTCACCCAGACACACCCCACACTGACACACAGCCACATACACATACCAGATGTCAGCAGCAATGGAGGACAAGAAATGGGCAAGACAAAAGTGGGGTGGACAGTGATGGGAAGACAAGGAGCTAGCCACAAAGCATGTGTACATCACATGCAAGAGAAGGAACATATCACAACACCCTTAGGCCAACAAATCACACATGGCTGGCACAGTGAGTGAAATTAAACCACAGTGACCTCTGTGCAACAACTCAGGGAAACAGCAAGGCAAGCCATGCATAGGCACAGGGATGATAGGAAGTGTCTGAAGTCAAACAGTGATCAGCCACGCATCTGTCACAACCTACTTGACATGTGTATGTCATCAGCACAACACACAGGGCCCATTGACACACTCCATGACTGTCAAACACAAGTTGGATCCTTCACACATACCCCTCCTCCAACCACCTCACACCTGCACCACTCAACATCAGTGTTAAACACACAGAATGGTGCAAATTATGTCCTGTGAATACACTGACAAACAATCACACTCCCTGGGGTGCATCCACAAACATCACACACACACACTCAGGGATGCCTGACCCAATGCTGGCACAAAAACAATAGCCAAACACAAACCTCACAAACAACATACACAGAAGTACATCAAGCCCAGACATGTGCAGACAAACAGTGGAAAGGCAATGGTAGCCCAGACAGAACAGGAGTACACAACATCAACACGCAGGACCAATGCACAGACACCATACCCCAACACAGACAAGGACTGCATCATCTCAAAACAATCATGGACACAAACTGGGATCAATGGGCCAATAAGAAAACACAGACAGACATACCACACCACCCATCAAGTCAACATGGTGTTATAGTGTACCACATGCATGTACATGCACAATCCTGACAAGTGACAGGTCAAATATAGGAGGATAAACCACCAAGGTGCACTCAAAACAAGCTCAGGAACAGCAATACTCCTAAGTGCATGTGACAGACACACAAGTAATGCACACTACACTTGCAACACACATCTGAATGTCTCACAATGCACAAACAACTCACACACAATGACATGCAAATAGAACATCACATACAGAGCATCTGTCAGCTGAAAGAGACAACACAGGCCAAACACTGCACACATCCACATAAAACACACAACAGATGCACATGCCAATCCATCACATTGCAAACACAGCTGTACATCAGGGGATGCACACCAGGCAATTACAAGGCAACATACACTCACAGCACTGCATGCACAACAAGCAGTGTGTGCACACCAACCAAACCAGTAGCACACATATCTGAGTGCCACAACATGAACCCCCACAACACAAATCACCACAGCACACAGACAACATCACACTAAGGAAGGGTAGCAGTACCTCAGCAAACACACATACAGCTTACCTATCACCCACAGATGCACAAGTCTTGGACACCCAGGTGCAAACAACATGACCAGAGGACTGTGCAGCACAAACAGTTGCACTGCATATGAGCAACCCTGACTGCAAACCAGTACAAGAAAATGACACATAACCAATTGGGAAACTGTCCTGAGTGGCACATTGGTCCTGTGCACATATCAGCACCACAAAGCATAGTGTAACTAATGAAGTGGTGGGGAGGCACACACACTGGCAACCCAAGGGGATAGCTGACATGAGAGTGAAGTGGTGTGTATGTCAGTAGTGGACATGTCAGGAGTGCACCATACACAAATAGATGGAGTGGTCACTCACAATGGGTAGGCATCAGAAGCAGAGATAAGGGATGGTATAACTCCACATCCCACATGCCATACTGGAGCCAAAAATGCCTCAAGTGACAGCAATGCATGAGAAAACACACCCACAATGTCAGTGTGGCTGAGCATGTCTGCACAGTGAGCACAAACACTATCAAGACACATGGCTGATCAACAAAACACAACACTGACTTGCCAGTCACACACTCTGCATACTCACAACTGGCAGCAACAACAAGTAGGTGTCCCCCAGAAGTGCAAGGACACACCAACACACTGCACAGTGCACAACCTACAACTCCCACATGTGCACACAATCACAATCACAGAGCTGACTAATCAAACTAACAGGCACTCAACTCCTGGGTGACACATGTGTGCAGTTGCCATTGCAGGGGCACACACACTTCAACAATACTGACAAAGTCACCCCCTTCACACTGCACACTTCATGACCACCCAAGTGCACACATATAAATGTACCCATGTGACTAGGATGACTGGCCATCACAAGATGACCATACACCAACACTGCTGTTCACACATCAAGAAAGATCACACAGACATGATGGACCCTGGCCAGCCTGCCTGCAATCCTGTGGATAGAATCCCACTCTGTGCTGGCAGTGCATCCAAACATGACATGTGTACAATTTAGCTAACCTGACCATAGAATGATTATGATAACAGTAGGTCATCACAAACAACCATCATTGCACCCCCAAGCCTCAGAGTCAAGAAGAACTGAAATGCCTGTCACCTCTGCAAAACCCTGAAAAAGTGAAACAAGCCATTGGCAATGTTAAAGTGGCATACAGAGCATGTGTCACATTAAACCATACCCACACAGAAAACCCTTTATTTAGCAAGGACACTGACAAAGCAGACAACAGGATTAACTGTGTTTATTACATATTACACAGATAGGCATCAAAAGTAGACAAGAGCAAGACCAGTGGCCAGTCCACAGTTCAAAGTAGGCACATGAGAACCTGCACAGGGAATGGGCAAACACAGTAATGAACAGCAAGGCCAGTGGCCAGTCCACAGTGCAGAGTAGGCACATGAGAACCTGCACAGGGAATGAGCAAACACAGTAATGAACAGCAAGGCCAGTGGCCAGTCCAAAGTGCAGAATAGGCACATGAGAACCTACACAGGGAATGGGCAAACACAGTAATGAACAGCAAGGCCAGTGGCCAGTCCAAAGTGCAGAGTAGGCACATGTGTGCATGAGAACCTGCACAGGGAATGGGTGAGACTGTACACTGCCATGGTCAGCAACACAGCTAGAGGGATAACAATGGGCAGTCCAGTCACCGCTGTGGGAGAGACAGGTGTGTGAGGGGGAATTTCCCTCAGACTTGGCTGTCAATCAGACTGGGAGGTGGCTGATTGTTGGGGCCAGTTGAAGGACTGGACCTGGGAGAGAGAGGACCAGCTGAGGTAGCGGCATCAGTGGCTTTGTGAGCCGGAGGGCTGCTTGGACCGGGTAGTGTGGTGGCACATGGAGGCGGAGACATGCTGCCTTGAGACACAGTGTAGGTGGGAGAATGTGGAGGGGTGCCTTTCCACTTCTTGGGGAGTCGAAATGGAATTTTGGTCTTGGTAGGAGTGGGAGGTGGGGCGGCCACATTAGGCACACTCTCCACCAAAGCTGCATCAGGTGCAGCCGGTGGCCCTCCCTTTGGGGACCTGCTGGATCCAGCGGTACGCTTGGCCTGGCTTTGCCTATTCCCCTCCATCCCCTGTTGACCAGGTGAACCCCCGACAGTGCCGTCCTTTCCCTGCTTCACAGGGGTGTGGATGGGAGTTGAGGTTGTGGGTGAATCTGCCTTAGAGCTCTTCTTATGTGGACTCTTAGCAGGCACCAGCTTCTCAGCAGGCACGGCAACGGTCTGCTTTTCTTTGAGAGCCGTTTATGGGACTGGAGTGTCCTTGGATGGGGATGCCTTTGAGGCATGTGAGCCTGAGGCCTGCTTCTTGGATTGATGCCCCTGAGTGTCCCCTGAAGGGCTTTTGCCTTTGCGCTCTGGGGTGACTTTGGTTTGTTTAGGGGATGGTGTCTGCGCTTGGGCCCGCTTGGGGTGCTGCTGTTGTGTGCTGCGTGTGCTGTATCTTGAGCCTGAGGTCTGTGGTGTGTGGTCACTCTCATCAGAAGTAGCCACTGGCAGGGGGGTGGCCAAAGGGACTGGAGCTGGACTCTGAGCCTGTGACAGCTGAATGGTTGCTGTCACTATGGAGGACAAAGACTGGACAGTCCTGTGTAGCCCACCCACGTCTGAATGAATCCCCTCCATGAAGGCAACCACCTGTGCCAACTTTTTGTCATGGTCTAGGAAGGCATTGAGGAGAGTTGTCTGACCCACACACAGCTGGCGCAAAAGGTCCACATCCTCAACACTGAGGGCAGCAGGGGAGGCAGGGGCAGCGGTGCCTGGGGGGAAGGACACTCTTCCCTTCTTACTGATGCAAGCACGTGCAGCACTAGTGGAAGTAGCTCGGAGGGTGGGCACTGGACGCTGTGTGGTGGAAGAGGAGGCAGAGTTCCTGCTCCCTGTGCCCGCCAACATGGATGAGTCACCGCTGGCATCAGATGACGTTGAGGTTGGTGTCTCTGGCTGAAATTGCTCAAGCACACTCCTGTCCCCCTCCGAGGCGCTGGGCACATCAGTGTCAGTGTGCTCGTGTGTAGCAGTGGTGCCTGATGCCTCATCACTGATGTCCGTCCCCTGTCCTTCTGTGCCCACGGTAGATGCTGCAAGAGACAGAGATGTAGGTTCAGTATAGGGCCATTCACACAAACATCATATGGAAGCAAAGCACAAAGCAAGATGATGATACCCGCTATGTTGCACACCACTCTGTGCAGTCACATTGTGCAACCTTAATTCCTAAGTCAGAAATCGCATGGTATCATGCAAACTTGGCATCATTGACCCATGTGATGCCCACACAGCCAAATAGCTTGCCCGTGCCTAAGGTTAACCAGACATACAGATCACTCTGAGCATACCTAGGGCCCTGTGGGCGGAGAAGGTGTACCTCCCAACATTATGTCACAGTCACATATGGAGTCGCCATAAGGGGCCAACACAGGTACAGACTCCAAAATGTCAGGTCGCAATGGCCATGAGCTCATGCCATCCACCATGTTGTATTTTGTGGCACAACCACAGTTGCACATTGGTGTCAGATGTGTAATCCTCACAATTTAGAGGTCAGGCACAGCACACATTGATGAAAGCACACTCAGATGAGGCACACTGCCGTTCACTGCCAGGGGATGTCCCTGACTCCCCCAATGCAGCCGATGCTATAACGCCACAACTCAGAATGCAACGTCCAGGCACATTACATCAATGACGTGAGAAAGTACATGTAACAAAAATGCATGACAGCTGCACCCAACACAGAGGCCACTTACAAGCCATTGCATCACACTAGCAACATCACACAGCACAGCACTGGCTCAGGGTTGGAATACATGCAGTCACTCACAACAAAAGTCACCCTTCCCAGAATACTCACCCCCAGCTTGCTGCTGATGGTCCTTCCAATGTGCATCCAGCTCTGGCTGTGTCACTGCCAAGATGCGTGCCATTAGTGGTGTCATGCTCCGGCGTGCCAACCTGCCAGTCCGAGGGGGCAGCCCCAGCGTCATCTCTGCCACGTTTTTGCTCAGACGGCAGATGTCATCCCACCTCTTGTGACAGTGTGTGTGTGTGTCGTCGGTTGGAGACACCCAGAGCCCGCACCTTGCATGCAATGCCCCTCCATACAGCCTTACACTGGTGGACTATGAGCTGCAGGCATGGGAGACAAGAGAAGGACATTTCAGTGACACTGGGTTGTGTACCACTATCTCCCAGTACAGGAGCATGCACAAACTCAGCACAACTTCACAGACATGTTTAGCAGAGACAATACAGCATGACAGGTAGTACATTAGCATGGAATAATCATACCAAAATGCATGCAGGTATGAGGATGGACACAGTACCTGGCCATCTCATACACATGCAGAATGCCAGCACAGAAAGCAATGTGAAGGAGGCCCACATCTGCTATCCAGTTTGTGAGTGAGCAAGACATACATTAGATTGTAAGTAATGTGGCGGGGCAGACTCACTGTGTCCAACACTGCACACCCCTCAATGTCCCTGCCCTGTGAATGGCTCACTGCGTCATGGAGGTCACATTTCGGGACATGAACTCACAATCTCACACCCCTTGAACAAGGTCTGTTTTGTGCAATACACAGGCCTGAGATAGCCCTTTGATGGATAGTGTGGCAGACAACCCACATGTCTCACTCGGTCCATTCAGTGATGGGTCCTTGTGAAATTAAACAGTGACTGTGCAGGCCAGGGTGGCTCACACTGAGGTTTAACGTGGGGCATCAGAAATGTCACATGCAGGGCCAATATGAGAGGGCAAACAGTGCCTACACATGCGAGAAGGGACACACGATGATGAAAATGGAAGGGGGACGTTTCAACAGTACAACAATCTGCTGTGCCATAGGTGAATTTCCACCAAGAGTGTCAGCCTTTGGCATTTCATTTTTTGTACATAATGCTGACCTATACATGGTGGCAATATTAATTCAGACACACTTCCATCAGTACCCTCTGGACGGAAACCCTTGGTAATGTCACAGATGAGCCTGTGAAGAACCTCATGGACCCACACATCCATTAACACAGGCAATTTCTGTCCTGACTCCAGCTTAACAAACTTGCTGTGTGGCTGCAAAAACAATGTATGTCCCTCCCATCCTGATGTTCAGCCAGGGAAATGTGTAAAATAGTCTACAAACCCCTTTCCCCTGGAGTCAGCATGCTAGGCAGTGTATGACACAAAGACACATTCTCAGGCACATACTGCAGCAGATCAACTTCATGTGTGCACTCCATACACTCTCACTTCCACTCTGAAACACTTACCATGACATCTGGAGCACCATGTAGCCTCCCATACTGTGTGAGCACCTCGTCCACCAGGACCTCCAGCTCCTCTGTGGTGAAGGGCCGGGCCCTGATGTTCTCAGTCCTCGCCATCACTGGGTCCAGGAGACAGGAGCAGCAGCAGTTGGTGGTGAGGAGTGTCAGGCAGCAGTGTCTGTAGACAGGAGATAGGAGCAGCAGCAGTTGGTGGTGAGGAATGTCAGGCAGCAGTGTCTGGAAGCAGTGGAAATGTGAGGCTCTCTCCCACACATATATAGCCCCCTGGGATAGTTTCAGTGGTTCTAAGCTGCTGCAATTGGTGTTCCAGGTCCGCTTTTTCAAATGCATCCAATGACCGGCCCCGCGGTGGCAGAGCACGCCTACCGCTATTTTCAAAAATGCATTAGGCTACCGCGATTGCGGTTCTCATTGGCTGTAAGGGCATGGGCATTGGCGGTGACACACCGCAGGGGCCAGGCGGTCGCTACCGCGATCGTGCATCTTTCAATTGCATCCAATGACCGGACCGCGGTAGCGGAGCACGCCTACCGCTATTTACAAAAATGCATTAGGCTACCGCGATTGCGGTTCCCATTGGCGGTGACCCACCGCAGGGGCCAGGCGGTCGCTACCGCGATATGGCTGCTATCCATTGGTGCCAATGACTGTGATTTGGGTGGCAGAGCATGCCAACCGCCATTTTACTATATGTATATCACTACCGCGAGTGGGGCTTTGGTATTGGCGGTGACACACCGCTGGGGCCAGGCAGTTGCTACCGCGATATAGCTGCTATCCATTGGTGCCAATGACCATGATTAGGGTGGCGGAGCATGCCAACTGCCATTTTACTATATGTATATCACTACCGTGAGTGGGGCTTTGGTATTGGTGGTGACACACCGCTGGGGCCAGGTGGTCGCTACCACGATATGGCTGCTATCCATTGGTGCCAATGACCGTGATTTGGGTGGCGGAGAACGTTGACAGCACCTATGGACACATCAAGCTGTGTCAATGGCAATGGCCAGTTCTCAACAGTGCACAGTAGACACCTGATTCATGGCACAAGATAGTGCACACAATGCCAATGTAACATTTAGCCCACTGCTGACTACACATGCCATGTTGGTGTATATGATTGAAAACATTGGCATGTACTCCCTCACATGTCACTTGTGATATTGCTGGGCATGTACACAGAACAGTGTTGTGATGGACTCTCCAATGGGTACATATGTCAATGTGTGATATGGCTGAGCAACTCACAGTGATGAATGTCTGACTACACAATGTGCATATTTCACTGTCTACTTTGCTTGGCTCATGCACTTACTTGATCTTAATGCACAGACTGTGCTCATTGTGTTGTGTGCCCTGTTCGACTTACACAAGAAGGTGTGGCAGGTACAGCAGCTAGGTAGGAGACAGTAGTGTTGCTGTTTCACACATATGCTGTATGAACTACTGTCAGTGCTGGTTCTGCAAGATGTGGCCATATACCTTTGGGCATTCACATAGTCAGATATGGTTTTGGAGGTACTCACTGTGTGACCAGTGGACAAATGTACGACTAGTGTAGCTGAAGGTGTCCCTACATGTAAGTTGTGCTGTAAGCTGAGGTTTGATGCCAGTCATTGTTGGCGTTGTGTCAGTCAGAACGTAAGATGTTGGACACATCACATGGTGGATTGCAATGACATGTGTCCCCTTTCATCTCACCTAGGAGGCGGACAAATGTGCATCGTCCCTTCACAGTGCTGGCGGACATGGAGGATGAGGATGTCATATGGAAATTCCATCTGAATCGACCCACCCTACAAGACCTATGTGCTCTGTTGGAACCCCACCTGTGGCCTCGCAGAACGTATCCAACTGCTTTGACACCAACGTGTAAGGTGATGGCGGCCCTGCATTTCTTTGCTACTGGTTCATGCCAGTACACGGTGTCCAGCGCAGGTGGGATGTCGCAACCTATGTTCAGCATGCTGCTACGTGATGTCCTGTCCGCTATGATGACCTACAAGGACAGATACATCCATTTCCCCAGGAGGCATGAATTGGCGGCTGTGAAGGGTGATTTTTATGCCCTTGGGCACATCCCTAAGGTTGCTGGTGCCATTGACTGCACACATGTTGGCCTGGTTCCACCACAGGCACGTGAGCATATCTACAGGAACAGGAAACATTTCCATTCCATCAATGGGCAAGTGGTGTGCCAGGCGGATATGATAATCTCACATGTCTGTGCCAAATTTCCTGGCTCGGCCCATGACTCGTACATCATGCATAACAGCATTGTGCCACAGCTGATGGCTAATCTGCTTCCAGAGCGTGCATGTATTGTGGGTGAGTACGCAGAGTCAAGTAGCATGCTGTGTGTGTGACATGCTGTCCTCTGCCACAGTTATATTACAAAATTGGTCTGTGTATCTCACACCTAGGTGACTCTGCATATCCCAACCGGCCTTGGTTGCTGAGCCCACTGCGGAATCCCAGGACCCCAGGTGAAGTCCGCTACAATGATGCCCATGGGAGGACATGTCGTGTGGTGTAGCGTACTTTTGGTCTCCTGAAGTCACGATTTCGCTGCCTGGACAGGACCGGCGGTGCACTGATGTACTCGCCTAAAAAGGTGTGTCAGATTGTAGTTGCATGCTGCATGCTCCACAACCTGGCCTTGTGTAAGGAGATCCCCCTGCTCCTGGACACTGATGAGCAGCCGAGGCCTCCACCTGCAAACCAACCCATGTCCAGTGATGAGGATAGTGGAGAAGAGGAAGGTGTCGACCTGCGTCAACAACTCATCAACCGCTACTTCCCTTGAAGGTGAGTGAAAACGTACAACGGGGCCATTGTCTCCTGATGTCGTTGTTGGTGAAAAGTTCTAGGTGGGCTTTGTGACTGCAGCCTGTTGTTGACTCTGTGCTGGCTGCTAAGGTTTCTGGGACAGGGTAGTTTTGCACAGATACAGGATGTCTATGTCGGTACTGTTGCTCATTGTAATGTGTGCAGTTTGGAGTACCTTGATGACAAGTGTTGTGTAATGGCTGTGATGCCACCGCCTGACTAGTGAATATTGTTCTGTTGTGTTTTCCTAGGTCCCTTCAGCCTCTCCCTGCCTACAAACAATCCGTGCTCCTGGTACATTGTAATCATGGTGAACATTGTACATCTTGTGATAAACATGGAGCAGACAATACTACATAGGTGTGTAAGGAGTGTTTATTTACTATGGGTACATGTGACAGGGAAGTGAATATTTACAAAAAGGTGAATAGTGAATCAATGAGGTGTCAGTGATGGAAGATGAGACAATCGAGTAGTCACCACATTGATGTGGTGATCCAGTCCAACAGACGGATGCCATTAACATGGCAGTGTGGGGAAGGACAGTCAACAAATTCAATGCAATGGTGAACAGGGGTGCCATCATGGCTGGCTCCTTGACTGGCGTTTGGCAGGTGCTTTGCCATGGGATCCTCCCTTGGATTTCTTTGGACGGCCCCTTGGTCGTTTGGCAGGGGGGGCCACTGCTGCGGCACCAGCGGGGTCTGAGGACTCCCCTCTCTCTCTGTGGCCACAGGGGAGGATGTGGAACTGTCATCCTGTGGGCCACTGGAGGGAGGTGGAGGTTTTGTTTGGGCCGCAGGCCTGTCCCTCAGAACCGCCACTGGCTGGCCCAAGAGGTCCACGATTTGGCCCATGCGGGTGTCTATGGACCTCAGCAGGCAGAGCTCACGGGAATCTTCCTGATCCTGGCCCGTTTGTCCCTGGGCCTGTTCATAGGCCCCAAGGACATTGGTGATGTTGGCCAGGGCTTCGATCCCAGGGTCCGGTTGGCTTTGACTATCCCTTGCCCTCCCACCTGCCCTGCTGTCACGGACCTGTTGCCTCACCACTGTACGCACCCGCCTACTCTCCCTTCCCTCTTCAGTTGGTGGGGTGGGGTGGTCATCCTCTGGGGCAGGGAGAGTGTTGCAGGCAGCACTGGTGGTGGAAGTGGTGGTGGTGGTGGGGGCCGCACAGGTCATTACAGCAGGGGTCAGCGTAGTTGTTGTTGTTGCTGATGTGGTGGCGGGGGGACAGTGGGGTCCTGGGACCTGTTGCGCCCTGGCATGTCTGATGGGCTGGCTTCTTGAGCCGCATCCTCGAAATCCAGGGAGTCATCATCAGAGAGTCCATATTCCGGGGGTGGAGACTGGCTCTGCAGGTTGGTGTTATCATCCTCTGCAGTCAGTTCTTGGTCACCTGTGGGACAGAGGGGAAATGGTCATTGACGTGCACCCCTCACGCTTGGTGTTCGATGTATCTTATTTACAGGTTATGCACCACACAGTTTACTAGTTCTCACATTGTATGTCTGCACAGTACTGTGCATCATGACATGATGTGGAGGTACATACATTACTTGTCCATGGTGTGACATGTCAATGGATACCATGCCCCACGTGCAGATTTTGTGATTACGAGGACATGTTGTTGTTGTCATCTAACGACGAGCGGCACAACGACTTGATGTTAAGCATCTTTGCTGATTACTCTGCCTGGCAGGCATTACATCTGAGCATGAACTAGCCATTGTTATCTCATGCATACCTTTGTCATGTCATGTGCTTTGCTTTATTTGTTCTACAGACCATGCTTGCTTTGTTTTCATATGGTCCTTCAAGCTCTGCCCCCATGGAACTTACAGATAGCATTCAGTGCTGTGCATGATTGTGCCCTGAATTTCTTCAAGCTGTGATTTGGTGAGTCACACTTTTGTTTCTGTGACAGTTACATACGCTTAGCTGTCTGCACACTGTAAGTGGCTATTGGATCTGTGTCAATTTTGGTGGAATGTGAGGGCTGGTGTTGTCATATGGCTCCATGCTTTTTGAGAGGAATGGTGGGGTGCATGCACTGTCTACTTACCTGTTCTGGTGTCACATTGGGGTGGAAGTTCTGACACATCTCTCTGGGTGTGTGTTTGAGTGCTCCATCCTGCTCAGGGGTGGGACAGGGGTGCCTGGTGGGAGTTGTAGTGCAGGCCTCCCACCCCCAAACAGCCCTCCCTGTGAAGATGGCTACCTACCTGTAAGTTTGTTTGTTGTAATACAATGGCTGCCACATGCTTCTGGCTGGGGGGGAGTGCTCCATCCTGCTCAGGGGTGGGACATGAGAGCATAAGATGGCTACCTCCCTGTTAGGTGGAGGTGAGCAATGCAATGGCTGCCACATGGTTCTGGGTGGGGGAGTGCTCCATCCTGCTCAGCTGTGGGACAAGGGGGCCTGAGTGGAGTAGTGGTGCTGCCCTGCAACCAAAATACCCCCCTCCCTGTGAAGATGGCTACCTACCTGTAAGTTTGTTTGTTGTAACACAATGGCTGCCACATGCTTCTGGGGGGGGGTGGAGTGCTCCATCCTGCTCAGGGGTGGGACAGGGGGCCTGGTGGGAGTTTTAGTGTGGGCCTCCCACCCCCAAACAGCCCTCCCTGTGAAGATAGCTACCTACCTGTTAGGTGAAGGTGAACAATACAATGGCTGCCACATGCTTCTGGGTGTGAGTTTGGGTGCTCCATCCTGCTCAGGGGTGTGACAGGGGGGCTGGTGTGAGTCGTAGTGCAGGCCTCCCAGCCCCAAACAGCCCTCCATGGGAAGATGGCTACCTACCTGTTAGGTGAGGTGAACCATACAATGGCTGCCATATGCTTCTGGGTGGGGGGAGTGCTCCATCCTGCTCAGGGGTGGGACAGGGGGCCTGGTGGGAGTTGTAGTGCAGGCCTCCCACCCCCAAACAGCCCTCCCTGGGAAGATGGCTACCTACCTGTAAGTTTGGTTGGTGAGATACAATGGCTGCCACATGCTTCTGGCTGGGAGGGGGGGTGCTCCATCTTGCTGAGCTGTGGAACAAGGGGGCCTGGTGGGAGTTGTAGTGCTGGCTGCCTGTCCACATACAACCCTGGGAATGTAGCTGGCTACCTTTGGGGTGAATCAGATGGGGTGAATGTTACATCTGTGAGACCTGTGTTGGGTATTGTGGTGCAGATGAATGGGATTGGGCCTAGGAGGTGTAGCTTTGTAGTTGTGCAAGACAGTACATGGCAGTTAATGGTATACATTTGTTTGTACTTACCAGCCTCCACTCCCCCAGCTATTCCTTTGAGACTCTCTGGATGCAGTATGGCATGCATCTTCTCCTCCCATGCAGTGAATGTTCTTGGTAGAATGGGAGGGCCACCGCCAGTCATCTGAGCCAGCTAACGGTTCTTGTTGTTCTTCGCTTTCACCATCCTCTTCAGGTTATGCTACCGCTTCATGATTTCCTGCTTGGAGCGCAGGGTGGTCCCTACTGCATTGACCTTGTCGACTATCCTTTCCCACATTTGTGCTCTGGTGGCTAATGGTGTCTGTTGGACCAGGGTACCAAACAATTGTGGTTCTACTCTGATTATCTCATCTGCCATGACGGACAACTTACTCTCTGTGAATTTGGGCATTTTCTTTTGTGCCATGGTGTGTGATGTGCAAATGGTTGAGGTGCAGTTGTGAGGGTGGTAGGGGTGGTGTAGGTGGTATGTGTGTGTGTTGTTGTGCTGGTGAGATGTGTGGTGTTTTGCCTATCCAATGTGCTGCAGGGTTTAGTTCCTTCAGGGCTGGAGTAGTGCAAAGGATTCTGGTCAGGGAAGGGGCTGGTTTTATACTCACCTATGTGGGTGTGTCAAAATGGAGTATTGCTGTCAGGTGTGTTGTGTGGGTTGTCCTGGGATTTGTATTTTCAAAGTTGCCATGGGGGTGTGTCATTGGGGTGTGTTAGGTGTTTTTGGGAGCAGAGCTAGTTTGATGTGTGCACTTGGTGGCCTTGTTGTGTGTTTTTTTTGTCGACCGCCATATTTGTCACGGAGCGTCCGCGGCGGTGGCAATGCGACAGCCTTTCCGCAGGCTCTCCCATTCATCACTGTTTGCGATCGCAGCGGTCAGAAACAGCGGATCGTCCCGCTGTCACCTCAATGGAATCCTAATTTTACGTGCGGTCACTCTGCTGGCCTCAAGGCGGTTTTGTGAGTTTCCGCCGCGAATCTGACTGCCGCGGTCGGATTTTCACCAGCTCCGCCCGCTACCGGTGGTCTTTCGTGGCATCGTTCCGCCGCGGTTGGAATTTTGTGGCGGTTGATCCTAATCAGACCACCAGTTTTGCCGCGGTACCAGCGGACGGTTGATTTCTGCTACCATGGCGGTCAGCCCCATAGTTATTAGGAATGGGATGTTGGATTTATAGGGGATGAGGGTGGGGAGAATTTAAAATTTGTAAAATAAATTTTAAAATTAAATTGAAATTTTAAATTTTTTATTTGAAATATTTAATTTATGAGTGCAAAATTGTGTTTATAGGGAAGAGGGATGGGGAGTGTATTAAAATAAAATGTAATATTTTAATAAATTTTAATTTCTTTTTAAAAAATTAAAAAATTTAAATTAATTATTTCAATTACATTTTTATAATTAATGTGTGTAAAATTTATGAATTTATGGAATTTTGATTATAAAATATTAAATCATGTTTTATTTTAAAGTATTATGAATGGTAAAAAGATTGGTGAAAATAATTATTTTAAATGTTAATTTATTAGCTATATTTAGTGAATATATTTGAGTTTATTAATAGATTAAAATATTTAATTTTATCAAATTTATATAATAAAAAATTAAAAAAAGTTGTTTTGTTTTATAATATTTATCTATTATATATTATTATTAATTATTTATTTTAATAAATATTTTTTTTTAAATTAAATTTGAGAGTAGTGGTTTTTTCAATTATTAATTATGTATAATATGTTATAATAACATTTATTAATGTGTAGTGTCCAGCACCTTCCCTGACTTAATACTAACTGGAGTGGGAATAGTCCATTATATATCTTTAATGTCCAGCACCTTCCCTGAGTATAGATTAACTGGAGTGGGAATAGTAAATTATATATGTTTAGTGTCCAGCACCTTCCCTGACTTAATACTAACTGGGCTGGGAATAGTAATTTATATATCTTTAGTGTCAAGCACCTTCTTTGACTTAATACTAGCTGGAGTGGGAATAGTAAATTATATAGGTGTAGTGTCTAGCACCTTTCCTGATTTAATACTAACTGGAGTTGGAATAGTAAATTATATATATTTTTAATGTCCAGCACATTCCCTGAGTATATATTAACTGGAGTGGGAATAGTAAATTATATGGGGCATATTAGCAAGACCGGCGATAAAATTATCGCCGTTTTAGCGGCAGGAAACTGCCGCTAAAATGGCGATAATGGGCTTGCTAATATGCGTTATAGAATTCCAATAGAAGCCCAGGTTAGATGTGCAGGACATCTAACCTTGGCTTCTATTGGAATTCTATAACGCATATTAGCAAGCCTATTATCGCCGTTTTAGCGGCAGTTTCCTGCCGCCGGTCTTGCTAATATGCCCCCATATCTTTAGTGTTAAGCACCTTCTTTTACTTAATACTAACTGGAGTGGGAATAGTAAATTATATAGGTTTAGTGTCCAGCACCTTCCATGACTTAATGCTAACTAGAGTGGGAATAGTAAATTATATATCTTTAATGTCCAGCACTTTCCCTGAGTATACATTAACTGGTGTGGGAATAGTAAATTATATATGTTTAGTGTCCAGCACCTTCCCTGACTTATTAGTAACTGGAGTTGGAATAGTAAATTATATATATTTAGGGGTCGATTCCGATTCGGGCCGGAAAAAGCACCGACCGACTCGGAGCCGGAAATTATACCGACCGACACGTACCTGTGGCGCCCGACACGCCAAGTACGATGCAAAGCGTGCAAAATCCGACCGACACGTACAGAACCCAAGCCGAACGACTGAGCCGCACGGAAAACAGCAATCCGGCCGGAAAAACATGCGAATCGAACCGACCGACACGCACCCGGAACAAATCCGACCGAAACGTACACGCGAACTCCAAACCGCAAAGTACGATGCAAGGCGCGAAAACCACGACCGAGTCGGACGGAGGACAAGCCGCACGACCGACACGCATACAAAACCGAGCCGAAGCAACACAAAACACCGCGACCGACGCATACGCAGCATAGAAAACTGCACAAACACAGCATGAACGAAACGGAGAACACCGTACGAGACAAATGCAGGGTCCGACTCGGTCACAAGAACGTTTCCAACATGCACAGACAGTACAAAGGAAAAATCACACAAAAAAAGGCCAAACAAGCAATTACAAAGCCAATAAATACTGGGGGGTGGGGACAGAGAACAAAGACACACCCACAACTCCACCCATATAAAGGACACAAATCACAACCATGATCCTTTGCAAATGCCATTCCACTGCCAGCACCCAAGAGACAGCAACCACACACCCACAGCTCATCCCTCACACAAGCCACACACCATCAGCACACCAACAAATACCTACCTCACATACACCCAGCAAAACACACACTCACACACCCTCACCTGCACACCAACACACACATCACTCACCATCACCACCCATCACCATGCCCCCCAAGAAGAATCACAAGTTCCTAGATTGTGAATTGGAAGTCATGGTAGACGAGATCCTCAGGGTAGAGCCACAGCTGTTTGGCACACTGGTCCAACAGACCCCCATCTCCCAGAAAACCAAGATGTGGGAGAGGATCATCAACAGGGTGAACGCACAATCACCATGTCTGCGCACAAAGACCGACATCCAGAACAGGTGGTATGACGTGCGCAGGAGGGTACGGGACCTGCTCAAGAAAAACTACCTCCTGAGCCAATACACCGGCAGTGGCCCTCCTGCCAAGCCAGTATACCTCAGGCCCTGGGAGGAGAAGGTGCGGGCCATCCTTCCGCCAGTGAGCGTATATGGACTAGAGAACATCCCAGAGCCTGGTGATTACACAACAAATGTACACAATATTCTACCACAAAACACACACACATCACTGTCAAGGGGAGAGTCAAACCATGCACTCATAGCAATTACACAGCAACCAGAACAGAATCATCCCAAAATGTGTATGTCAGTCAGATAAACACAACACATGCCATCAAAAAAGTTACATCCAACCGTGCCATCACATGTACAAACACAACTACAACTACAGCTAGGCAGTGGCACAAATAGAACTAACAAACACATCCAGACATGTAGCCACCACAACAACACCAATACACAGTGAAGACCACTGAAAGGAAGGAATTCTGTGTATGCTGGCCAAGTCAGTGTAGCCAATAGCATCATGGGAGTCGTAGTCACACATATTGCCCCCCCACAACTGTCCCATCAACACCACCATGAAACATGCGCACATCACAGGGAGTGGAGAAGGACTCACAAGATGGCTGACACTGGCAACTGCTGTGGGGAGCACAAGGCCCTGCTGGCAACTGTGCACCAACAAACAGCAGGACACCACTGACTGACATCCTGAGAGACAACTTCCACTCCCTGCAATGCAAGCATGTTCCATGGTGGGATATCTGGCTGGCTGGGTGGGAAGGAGGACTTGCAGCACTGACCATAGTCACAAGCACCTCCCCTCACACCCCCCCTCAACACAAACTCCACAGAACCCACCTGGTAGAATGCAATGCCTACCATCCTAACTCAAGATCCCACAAAGAACCACCACCCTGGGTTATGTTGTGTGAAGCACAGGGACACTCTTGGGACTTTTAGCCAAACAACTGCCAGGACAACAGTCCCAGCCATCCTGTCAGCACAGCCAGCCCACCCCACAGGGAAGCAGAGTCAAAGGAAGGAAGCATGGGCATGCTGGGAAGGGGGGTGGAGGCAATAGCATGATGGGAGTGGTAGTCACAGATATTGGTCACCCTCACAACTGGCCCATCAACACCACCCTGAACCATGCTCACATCACAGGGAGTGGAGAAGGACTCACAAGATGGCTGACACTGGCTACTGCTGTGGGGAGCACAAGGGCATGCTGGGAACTGCACACCAACCAACAGCAGGACACCACTGTCAGCCATCTTGCCATTGCCCTCACACCCACACACACTGAACTCCCCACAAAAGCAAGTAAGTATGGGAATGCTGGCAAGTGGGGTGGAGGCAATAGCATGATGGGAGTGGCAGTCACAGATATTGGTCACCCCCACAACTGTCCCATCAACACCACCCTGAACCATGCTCACATCACAGGGAGTAGAGAAGGACTCACAAGATGGCTGACACTGGCTACTGCTGCGGGGAGCACAAGGCCCTGCTGGGAACTGTGCACCAACAAACAGCAGGACACCACTGACTGACATCCTGAGAGACAACTTCCACTCCCTGCAATGCAAGCACGTTCCATGGTGGGATATCTGGCTGGCTGGGTGGGAAGGAGGACTTGCAGCACTGACCATAGTCACAAGCACCTCCCCTCACACCCCCTCAACACAAACTCCACAGAACCCACCTGGTAGAATGCAATGCCTCCCATCCTAACTCAAGATCCCACAAAGAACCACCACCCTGGGTTATGTTGTGTGAAGCACAGGGACACTCTTGGGACTTTTAGCCAAACAACTGCCAGGACAACACTCCCAGCCATCCTGTCAGCACAGCCAGCCCACCCCACAGGGAAGCAGAGTCAAAAGGAAGGAAGCATGGGCATGCTGGGAAGGGGGTGGAGGCAATAGCATGATGGGAGTGGTAGTCACAGATATTGGTCACCCTCACAACTGGCCCATCAACACCACCCTGAACCATGCTCACATTACAGGGAGTGGAGAAGGACTCACAAGATGGCTGACACTGGCTACTGCTGTGGGGAGCACAAGGTCATGCTGGGAACTGCACACCAACCAACAGCAGGACACCACTGTCAGCCATCTTGCCATTGCCCTCACACCCACACACACTGAACTCCCCACAAAAGCAAGTAAGTATGGGAATGCTGGCAAGTGGGGTGGAGGCAATAGCATGATGGGAGTGGCAGTCACAGATATTGGTCACCCCCACAACTGTCCCATCAACACCACCCTGAACCATGCTCACATCACAGGGAGTGGAGAAGGACTCACAAGATGGCTGACACTGGCTACTGCTGCGGGAGCACAAGGCCCTGCTGGGAACTGTGCACCAACAAACAGCAGGACACCACTGACTGACATCCTGAGAGACAACTTCCACTCCCTGCAATGCAAGCACGTTCCATGGTGGGATATCTGGCTGGCTGGGTGGGAAGGAGGACTTGCAGCACTGACCATAGTCACAAGCACCTCCCCTCACACCCCCTCAACACAAACTCCACAGAACCCACCTGGTAGAATGCAATGCCTCCCATCCTAACTCAAGATCCCACAAAGAACCACCACCCTGGGTTATGTTGTGTGAAGCACAGGGACACTCTTGGGACTTTTAACCAAACAACTGCCAGGACAACACTCCCAGCCATCCTGTCAGCACAGCCAGCCCACCCCACAGGGAAGCAGAGTCAAAGGAAGGAAGCATGGGCATGCTGGGAAGGGGGTGGAGGCAATAGCATGATGGGAGTGGTAGTCACAGATATTGGTCACCCTCACAACTGGCCCATCAACACCACCCTGAACCATGCTCACATCACAGGGAGTGGAGAAGGACTCACAAGATGGCTGACACTGGCTACTGCTGTGGGGAGCACAAGGGCATGCTGGGAACTGCACACCAACCAACAGCAGGACACCACTGTCAGCCATCTTGCCATTGCCCTCACACCCACACACACTGAACTCCCCACAAAAGCAAGTAAGTATGGGAATGCTGGCAAGTGGGGTGGAGGCAATAGCATGATGGGAGTGGCAGTCACAGATATTGGTCACCCCCACAACTGTCCCATCAACACCACCCTGAACCATGCTCACATCACAGGGAGTGGAGAAGGACTCACAAGATGGCTGACACTGGCTACTGCTGTGGGGAGCACAAGGCCCTGCTGGGAACTGTGCACCAACAAACAGCAGGACACCACTGACTGACATCCTGAGAGACAACTTCCACTCCCTGCAATGCAAGCACGTTCCATGGTGGGATATCTGGCTGGCTGGGTGGGAAGGAGGACTTGCAGCACTGACCATAGTCACAAGCACCTCCCCTCACACCCCCTCAACACAAACTACACAGAACCCACCTGGTAGAATGCAATGCCTCCCATCCTAACTCAAGATCCCACAAAGAACCACCACCCTGGGTTATGTTGTGTGAAGCACAGGGACACTCTTGGAACTTTTAGCCAAACAACTGCCAGGACAACACTCCCAGCCATCCTGTCAGCACAGCCAGCCCACCCCACAGGGAAGCAGAGTCAAAAGGAAGGAAGCATGGGCATGCTGGGAAGGGGGTGGAGGCAATAGCATGATGGGAGTCGTAGTCACAGCTCTACATCCCCCACCACATGGCCCAGCAAGCTCACACTCACGCATGCACATCCCACAGAGAGTGGAAAGGCCCATCAAAGATGTCTGACACTGTTGCTGTGTCGTGGGGAGCGCAAGGGCATGCTGGGAACTGCACACCAACCAACAGCAGGACACCACTGTCAGCCATCTTGCCATTGCTCTCACACCCACACATACTGAACTCCCCACAAAAGCAAGTAAGTATGGGAATGCTGGGAAGTGGGGTGGAGGCAATAGCATGATGGGAGTGGCAGTCACAGATATTGGTCACCCCCACAACTGTCCCATCAACACCACCCTGAACCATGCTCACATCACAGGGAGTGGAGAAGGAATCACAAGATGGCTGACACTGGCTACTGCTGCGGGAGCACAAGGCCCTGCTGGGAACTGTGCACCAACAAACAGCAGGACACCACTGACTGACATCCTGAGAGACAACTTCCACTCCCTGCAATGCAAGCACAGTCCATGGTGGGATAACTGACTGGCTGGGTGGGAAGGAGGGCCGGCTGTCAACCAAATACAACCAATGCAGACCATGTTCACACCCCAACAAATACATAGAAATGCCCAAATAATGCAGGACAATGTGCCACACCAAAATCAACCCCTGACTGTGACGACTTAGGACAATGCAATGTACAGGCCCGCACCCAGAGGCACAGTCACAACTGTCAGGTGTGTCAACCATTGATGCCTGCAGAAACATCTCCCAAAAACAGGTGATGATGGGGACATAGCAGCAGACGCTGAGGAGTCCCAGTCCCAGGCTCAAGAGGATGCGGAGCTCACTGGTGTCGTACAGCCTCTGCCCTCCTCGGACGAAGAAGACCAACCTGGCACATCCGGTGCAAGTCTACATGCAGCACCAGCAGGACCACCAGCTGCAGCACCAGCAGGACCACCAGCTGCACCCCTGCACCCACCCCTCCAACGACTGTCACCACAAATACCATCCCTGCCGACATGGACAGAACAAGGAGCAACACCAGCACAGGGACCCTGGACCAACCTGGGGCCATGGACACCACCACCACCACCAACCCCCAAGGTGGACCAGGGTCATCTGTGCGTGCCACTGCATGCACTGCACATGTCAGCAGGGGTGGTGGGAGGGGTGGGAGACAGAGGTCGCTGTTTGCAGAGGTTGCTGGTGTGCATGATGACCCACAACTAGTACGCATAGCTGATGCGTACCAGTCCAGCACCGGAGACCTCAGCCAGGTAGTGGAGCTCCTCAGAGACATGAAACAGCAGCAGGCTGCCCATCATGCCCGCTTGGACTCTCACATGTCCCACGTGGAGTCACACATGTCCCACGTGGACTCACACATGTCCCGCGTGGAGTCCAAGTGGGATGCACTGCATGAGATGACGGCGGTGCACAGGGACATTTTACAATGCCTCCGCCAGATGAACAGCAACCAGTCCACACCTCCCTGTGTGCCAACAACATCTGGTGCTGAACAAACTGCAACTGCCACAGGGAGGGAGGATGACTCTGGCGGAGAGTCCCCTGCACCGCAGCAGCCTGTACTTGAGGGCCCCCCCCAAGAAGAGGGGTCGTCCGAGGAGGGGCAAGTGAGAGGCCGATGGCCAAGCGCAACTCCCAGGAAGCCTGAACCTGTTCTGGATGTTCACCTTTGTGCACAGACTGTTCACCCTGTTGACGGCAACACTACTCCCACACATTGCATGGGGAGTACAAGTTGGACCAATGTCTCAGACAACTGTGGCCCCGATACTGGGGATTTTGTCTACCAGGACTTTCAATTCACCTAGGAACTCCTGATTGCAAGATTTATGTACAGCACTACCCATCCTATGCACTATTCACACAAATGTATCACAATAAACACACTAATACACCATACTTGCCTCTGTTGTGATTCCAACGTGGGTGCTGTTATGGGGATGATGAACTGCAAAATTACACTGTGTATGCGAACTGCAACAGCAAGTACAACACAGGCATGTGAGTAAAGGCAACGTGACACATATGAGTGAGACACACCACCAGGGCTACACAACACATACACACCTAGGCCATCTGACTCATTGCCTACACTGATGTTGCCAGGGAAGACGGTGCAATGCACAGACACCACACCCATTCCCAGTTGTAGTCAAGTAGCCCACAGGTGCAGTAAGCAAATGGCAGTCAAATGTGTGACCACAGACAACGCACATCACAAATTGAAGCACAGGTTTATTACACAGTTGCAACATGTCGTAACCACTACAGATGCAAGGTAATCCCACCTGGCAGCGGGCACACAGTCAACAACTGTAGACGGAAGGAAGTCCATGGGTGTGGCGCACATCACCTGTAGGGACACAACAGCTACCACCCTGGAAGTGCAATCACGTCGTCGGTGGACACAGTTGACCAAACGAATCTGAAAGTACCCTGTGAAGGACAGAAATGACACACAGTCAAAAGCAATGGAGAACAGGACAGAACAGCAAAACTCATGCACAATACATGTTACAAGATACCCACCCAGAACCAAGTTAGCATGTCAACACTGTTGGGGAGTACAGCCCACCTGTAAGCACACATCGCAACACACATCCAGTCAAGTAGCCCATGGACACACTCCAACAGCACCAGAGCACCACCTACACATATCATGCCAACTCACATCATTGACATGACACCTCAGGATACTCACATTCAGCTAAAGAAGTTGGTGATGAGCTGTGTGCGGACATCACCCTCATCATCATCATCATCATCGTCACTGGCATCGTGGTCCAGGCCAGGATCCTCCACAGGTGGCGGATGTTGG
Source organism: Calotriton arnoldi (assembly GCA_963921515.1). Taxonomy (NCBI): domain Eukaryota; kingdom Metazoa; phylum Chordata; class Amphibia; order Caudata; family Salamandridae; genus Calotriton; species Calotriton arnoldi. The sequence goes on along the minus strand of CAWUFW010009058.1, from coordinate 368,242 downwards.
TCATTGTCATCCTGGATGAGAGGCAACTCCTTCCGCACTGCCAGGTTGTGGAGCATGCAGCAGACGATGATAATCTTGCACACTTTCGCAGGGGCATATGGGAGGGACCCTCCGGTCTTGTCCAGGCAGCGGAAGCGGCTCTTCAGGAGACCAAATGTCCGCTCAATCACTCTCCTGGTCCGACCATGTGCCTCATTGTAGCGCATCTGGGCTGGTGTCACAGGGTTCCTGAGGGGTGTCAGCAACCACGGCATGTTGGGGTATCCCGAGTCACCTACGGACAGACAAGTGCACATTAGCTGACTTGGAAAAGTGGGCGGAATACTACAGATCAGATCACACACAATGGCACAAAGTCAGTACACACCGACAAGCCAGGCACGCTGGTTCTGCATCTGTGCCATTGTTAGAAATGGGGGTCTCTAGTTGGCAATGGCTGGCCACTGTCCAAGTAGGGACCCTTCTTCCTAAGTCAGAGTGAGAGGGCTACCCTCTTTAATACCCCTGCTCAACCCTGTGGTAACGTAGCACGAGCAGGTAGGCTTATCTCAGAGGCAGGGTGTGAAGCATTTATGATCATACACAGTAACACAATGAGGAACACTACAAAGGGACACCACACAAGTAGTTATTATAAAAAATAAGTATCTTTATATAAAGGCAGATTTATCACAAGACCGATAACTGTAAAAGCCACAATACTGTCAAAAATAGTATAGCTGTTGAAGGGCTGTCAAAAATAGTTCAAAGGTTGCAAAAATAAGGTTCAAGTTCAAAGCAGTGGTCTCTGCGACCCTTTCTTTCACAAAGTACCTGGGTTTAGTTGCAAAACCAACAAAGTGTCGCAAAGAAGTTGTAGCGATGATTCTCGGCACGCGAGGCCGGCGATGCGTTGAAATCCTTGCCGCAAGGGAGGATGATGCGCCGATCTGCGGGATGCGTGCGGAGACGATGCGACAAACTTCTGCACGCTGGACCGCCGATGCGATGACTTTCTTGCCGCGTGGGAGAAGTCGATGCGGTGATCCTGTTGCGCTGTGCGATCGTGTTGCGATGCGAAGACAAGACGCTCCGCGAGGGAGCGACGAAATCCGGTGTGATGCGATCAAAGTGGCGAACGCACGGCGTCCGCACTGCGATGTCTCGAAGCGATGATTTCTGTCAGGGTTGCGAGTGCGCGGCGACAGCAGCGCGATGATCTTTCCAGCGCGTCTCGGCTGCAGCGGCTCGCAAAGGGGCGTCAGCGATGGTTTCGGGTTGCGGGCCCTCGGCGGCAGCAGCGCGATGATTTTCCCAGCGCTCTCGACTGCAGCGGCCCGCAAAGATGCGTTAGCGTTGATTTCTTACCCTCTTCTCTCTGATGCAAAATAGAGGCCCTGGAACTCACAGGAGCCTCCTCAGCAGACAGCAGTCCTCGCAGGGAGGAAGCAGGAGGTTGGTGGTGGAGTCTGTTGTGCCTGAGACTCCAGCAGGAGGCTAGCTCTTTTCCTAGCCCTTGGGTGATTGCTGTACAAAAATAAAAGTTCTCTCAATAGTTCCTTTTCCTCTTCTTCAAGGTCCAGTGGTCACTGCTGCAGGCCAGTGCAAGAAAAACACACAAGCACAAGGACAGTCACTTCCTGCAGATTCCTCCAGTGGCACGGACAGAGTTTCCTCTCCAGATCCAAAAGCAATACAAAAGTAGGGGGTTTGAGCACAGACATTTATACCCCAAAAGCCTTTGATCCTTGAAGCTACCAGTCCCTGAACCTAGCCAGAACCAGTTCTGCTCAGGCCTGGAGCACTTTGTTTACCAGGCTGCATCCTTCCTTTCAGAAAGAGGGGGTCTGCTAGCAGACACACAGTGGGAGGTGGAGCCAGCATTCACCTTGCCAGGCACAGCCCTATTCAGATCAAAGAGCCACCCTTCCCCACACTCTAAATGCAGATCTCTCTATTCCACCAAGGTCTGACTCAGCCTGTCCTGCCCCTCTAAAACCAGACAGCCAATACACATAACGGCAGAGCACACTGGAAGGCTTAGGCAAGAAAATACCTACTTTCTAAAAGTGGTATTTTTCAAACACAGAATATAAAAATAAACTTCACTAAAAGGTGTATTTTAATATTCTGAGCTCAGGCATACTAAATTCGTTTTTCTACCATGTCCCTGGGGTCAGTTAGGACTATAGCATGTAATAGTCAAACTGCCCATTCTAGCCTATGAGGAACAGGTAGCCTTACAGTAGTGAAAAACGAAATGGTGCATAATTCACTACCAGGACATGCTACACACACCCAGGCATGTCCTACCTTACACATACAATGCACCCTACCCGAGGGGCGACTTACAGGATGCCAAGGGAAGGTTCAGGGGCTGGGAAGTGGTTGCACTTCACAGCCAAGATGGCAGTTCTGGACTGCACACAGACACTGCAGTGGCAGGTCTGAGACACACTTTACAAGCTGCTTCTGTGGGTGGCACACATCAGTGCTGCAGGCCCACCAGCAGCATTTGGTTTACCAGCCCTGGGCACACATAGGCCACACTACTAGGGACTAACAGGTAACCCAAATAAGCCAATCAGGGATATACCAATTCACATAGACATATTTATACAGGGAGCATTCGCGCTGTGACACTGAATGGCAGTGGCACAGCGCCCAGAGCATCTAACACCAGTAAAACAGAGGAGACAACAGCGAAAAATGGAAGGGAGACCCACGCCAATGGTGCCAGGTCTAACACACGTCCCCTCCAGCTGAAATGTGGGGAGAACTACCCATCCCCTTGGAAGTTCTCATCGCTAAGAGCGGAAAAATCTGGACAGACCATCAGCATTGGCGTGTTCTGTACCAGGGCGGTGTTCCACCGTGAAGTCCATACCCTGTAGGGAAATGGACCACCTCAACAACTTGGGATTCTCACCCCTCATCTGCATCAGCCATCTGAGGGCCTGTGGTCTGTCTGAACCCGGAAGTGAGTCCCAAACAGGTATGGTCTCAGCTTCTTCAGTGCCCAGACCACAGCAAATGCCTCACGCTCAATTGCACTCCACCTCTGTTCCCGTGGAAGTAACCTCCTACTGATGAAGGCCACAGGTTGGTCTAGTCCCTCCTCATTTATCTGTGACAGAACGGCCCCCACCCCATGCTCTGAAGCGTCTGTCTGGACAACAAATTCCTTAGCAAAATTGGGCGCCTGGAGTACGGGTGCTGTACACATAGCAGTTTTGAGGGCATCAAAGGCTTTCTGACAGGTGTCAGTCCAGTTCACAATCTTTGGCCGCTTCTTGGAAGTCAGCTCAGTCAAGGGTGCAACAATGTTGCCATACCCCTTGACAAACCTCCTGTAATAACCCGTGAGTCCTAAGAAGGCCCTCACCTGGGTCTGGGTCCTTGGGGGCTCCCAAGTCAGGATGGTTTCAATCTTGGGCTGCAGGGGCGCCACCTGGCCGCTCCCCACCTGGTGTCCCAAGTACACCACAGAACCCTGCCCAATCTGGCACTTACTGGCCTTGATTGTGAGGCCTGCTCTGCGCAGCGCCATCAACACTTCCCAGAGGTGGCGCAAGTGGTCCTCCCAGGAGGAACTAAACACTGCAATGTCATCCAGGTAGGCGGCACTGAAAGCCTCCAGCCCAACCAACACCTGGTTGACCAATCTCTGGAAGGTGGCAGGGGCATTCTTCATCCCAAAGGGCATCACACGGAACTGGTAGTGCCCATCTGGTGTGGAGAATGCTGACCTCTCCTTTGCCCCATCCGTTAAGGCGATCTGCCAGTACCCAGACGTCAGATCAAACGTGCTGAGGTACCGGGCAGCCCCTAACCGGTCTATGAGCTCATCAGCTCTGGGGATGGGGTGCGCGTCGGTCTTGGTGACCGAATTGAGACCTCGGTAGTCCACACAGAACCTAAGTTCAGGAGTGGCACCAGGCGTCGCAGCTTTTGGTACCAAGACCTCGGGGCTGGACCAGGGGCTGCTAGAGGACTCAACCACCCCTAGGGCGAACATTTTGGAGACCTCCTCCTTAATGCAAGCCCTGACCCTGTCAGTTACCCTGTAAGCCTTGTGCTTGACAGGAGAACTGTCCCCGGTATCCACCTCATGGACGCACCAATCAGTGACACCAGGTACCAGGGAGAACAAATCAGAAAATTGCCCCAACTGGTGGTGACAATCTCTCTGCTGCTCAGGGGTCAGTGTGGTGGAGAGGATCACACCCTCCACTGACCCATCCTTCTCTTCTGCACACAGGAGGTCAGGGAGAGGCTCACTCTCCTCCTCAACCCCATCATCTGTGGCAAGAAGCATGCCCACTTCAGACCTCTCGAAGTGGGGCTTTAGGCAGTTCACATGCAGGACCCGCAAGGGGTTCCTGGGAGACTGAAAGTCCACCAAGTAGGTAACTGGACTTTTGCGCTCCACCACCTCAAAGGGACCGGTCCACTTATCTTGGAGCGCACAAGGCTCCACTGGGGCCAGTACCCAAACCTTCTGACCAGGTTGAAATTCGACCAGAGTGGCATTCTGGTCGTGCCAACGTTTCATTTCTTCTTGGCTGGCTTCCAGATTTGCCTCAGCAATTTTTCTGAAACGCCGAGTCTGGTTCCTGAAGGCCAACATGTAGCTAAATACATCTTGGGGAGGTTTCCTGGGAGATTGCTCCCAGCCTTCCTTGACCAGACTCAGAGGTCCTCTAACCGGGTGGCCATAGAGGAGTTCAAAGGGACTGAACCCTAAGGACTTCTGTGGCACCTCCCGGTAGGCAAACAACAGGCATGGCAAGAGGACGTCCCACTTACGCCTCAGGGGCTCTTCTAGGCCCATGATCATGCCCTTCAAGGTCCGGTTGAACCTTTCAACCAGACCATTACCTTGGGGGTGGTAAGGAGTGGTGAACTTATACGTTACCCCACACTCCTTCCACAGAGACTTCATGTACTGGGAGATGAAGTTGGTCCCCCTGTCAGACACCACCTCTCTGGGGAATCCCACACGGGAGAAAATCCCCATCAGTGCACGTCCCACCACGGGGCCGTCACTGTCCTGAGCGGGATGGCTTCAGGGTACCGGGTGGCATGGTCCACCAAGACCAGGATGAACCTGTTGCCCATGGCTGTCTTGGGGTCCAGAGGCCCCACAATGTCAATGCCCACTCGCTCGAATGGGGTACTCACAACTGGAAAGGGCTGGAGTGGGGCCTTGATCTTCCCCCCACTCTTCCCACTTGCCTGGCAAGTCTCACAGGTCCTGCAATGAGAGTCTGAACTCTTGTGCATCTGGGACCAATAAAAGTGGGCAGCCAGCCTCTCAAAGGTCTTGGTCTGCCCCAGATGTCCTGCCAATGGAATGTCATGAGCCAACCCCAGTAGGAAGGTTCTGAAGCACTCGGGTACCACCAGCACACGGGCTGACCCTGGCTCTGCAACCTTAGGCTCACTATACAGGAGACTGTTCTCCCAATAAATCAGATGTGAACCAGACATGTCACCTTCTGCCTGGGCTGCAGCCTGTCGCCGCATACCCTCCAGAGAGGGGCAAACTCTCTACTGCTCACAAAATTCCTCCCTGGTGGGTCCCCCTTCCTGCTGCCAATGGGTCAGCTCAGGCAGGTCCCCCAGTTCGGTGATCTGCTCCCCGGTAGGCTCCAGGGCATCCCCCTCAGGGTCTGCTTCTTCCTGGGCCGTGGGAACCAAGGGGGCCGGCTTCCCGCGCCCCTTGCCCCTTCTCTCTAAGGCAGGGATCTGGGCCCTACTCTCAGGCTCCAGATCCTTTTCAACACCCTCCTTGGCTGCCATGGACCGCGTGGTAGCACACGCCCACTCAGGCAGACCCAACATCTCTAAGTGAGCCTTCCTCTCCACCGTAGCCCACGGGGAGTCCTCTAAATCATTGCCCAGCAGACAGTCTACAGGCATGGCGGGCCTCACAGCTACCTGAAGAGTTCCTGAGACCCCCCCACTCAAAGGGAACCTGAGCCACCTCACATTGGCTCTCTGAGTTGTCGGCGGACACTACTGGGTAGAATGCATGGGGGACAACCTGCTCTTTGGACACCAACCGGGAGCTGACAGCAGTTACACTGGCCCCTGTGTCTCTTAGAGCCTCCACCCTATGGCCATTGATGGTCACCCACTGCCTGTATTTTTTAGTGTTAGCAGGCAGTGCAGGCTTGGGGACCATCTCAAAGTCCCCTAATGAGACAAGGGTCAATTCTACGGGATCCCACCCCTCTTGGGCACCCATCTCCTCCTCTCCCAGGGCTACACTAGCAATCTGGCGGGGTGGTGCACGGGGGTGCACTAGCCCCCTTTGGGGGCACTGGGGATCAAAATATCTGTGGCCCACTTGACCACAGTTGTAACACGTGGGGGCCCCTGGGAACAGGCCTACCTGGTGGGGGCCCGGTCCTCCTTTCTTGGGGGGCTGGGACACCACTGCTGGGTTCCCTGGGGGATTACTTTGGGGCCCTCGGGGAACTCCCTCTGTTGACCCTTGTCCCCCCACTCCTCTGCTGGGGACCCTGCCCACCTTTGGCGACGTCTCCCACTGGACCCTTGCGGACCCGGGTGCTCACCCAGCGGTCCGCCTCCTCAGCAAGCTTTCTAGGGTTAGTCAGCTTGCAATCAATTAGGTGCTGGCGTAGCTCAGGAAAACAATTGCTAGATAAATGCTCCCATGCAATCAAATCATAAAACTGTGCAAAAGTTTCTACTTTGCTACCTCTTACCCAGCGTTCCATGGCTCTGCAAAAAAGGACACATATTCAACCCACGTGGTACCCTCTAGCTTCTTACAGACCCTAAACCTCTGTCTATACATCTCAGGGGTCAAACCATAGCGGGTCACCAACGCTTCCTTCATGTGGGCGTAAACCATCCTACTTTCTGGGGGCAGGTCCAACAAGGTATCCCTCCCCTCACTCACAAAGCGTCCCCACAACCCTGCTCCCCAATCCTTCTCAGGGACCCGGTGGGACACCATGGCTACTTCATAAGCGGCAAACCATTGCCCAATATCTTCACTTTTGTGGAAATCTTTAATAACCTCCTTGGGTATATACACCCTACTCTCAGGGTGCACTACAGGTACGCTGCCACCAGAGGGGAGATTTCCATGCTCTTAGCTTTAATCTCCAACTCCCTCAATACTCTCTCATGCTCAAGCTTCATCCTCATAATCTCAATTTCTAACTTCTTGTTCTCTAGGTCCCGGTGACCATCCATTTTAAGCTTAGCCATCTCCATATTATGCCGCCTATCTCTCTCCCTGTCCTCCAGCTCTTCTGGGGACAGACCCTTAGCGGACACACTAGAGCCCGGGTTGGAAAGGGCTGGGTCTCCTACTAAGTCTACTACATCGCCCTGCTGCTCTCCTCCCTCCATAAGCTCTCCTAGATCCTTAGGGGCATCCCTGGCTTCTAGCCAGGCCTTCAGCGCCTTGTAATACTCCTCCCTCCTAGTGAGACCTGTGATAGGGACTGTGAATTGCTTGCAAAAATATTTGAGCTGCTTGGCATTGTAGGTTTCTATTTTCTCTTCTTCCCAGGAGAGATCTTCTGAGGCATTGGATCTGGGCTTGCCCATTGTAGAAATAACTGGCAATATCAATAAAGGACAGAAGAAAACTTCTCAAAAAATGTAAGCGGGTGAAAAATCACCGGCAATATCAATCACAATATAGGATCCTAAAAAATTCTCAGAAATGTGCGTGGGTGAAAAATCACCAGCAATATCAATCACAATAGGGGATCAAAAACTTTCAATAAATGTGCGTGGGTGAAAAATCACCAGCAATATCAATCACAATAGGGGATCAAAAACTTTCAATAAATGGGCGCGGGTGAAAAATCACCGGCAATATCAATCACAATATAGGATCCCAAAAACTCTCAGAAAATGCGCGCGGGTGAAAAATCACCGGCAATATCAATCACAATATAGAAGCAAAAAAAACAATTCTCAAAAAAATGTATGCGGTACGTTATGGTCTGCACTCACTAGTAGTGTACACTATAATTACTGTATGCGATCATAAATGCAAGTCCAGATCCCACCGCTGCCACCAATGTTAGAAATGGGGGTCTCTAGTTGGCAATGGCTGGCCACTGTCCAAGTAGGGACCCTTCTTCCTAAGTCAGAGTGAGAGGGCTACCCTCTTTAATACCCCTGCTCAACCCTGTGGTAACGTAGCACGAGCAGGTAGGCTTATCTCAGAGGCAGGGTGTGAAGCATTTATGATCATACACAGTAACACAATGAGGAACACTACAAAGGGACACCACACAAGTAGTTATTATAAAAATAAGTATCTTTATATAAAGGCAGATTTATCACAAGACCGATAACTGTAAAAGCCACAATACTGTCAAAAATAGTATAGCTGTTGAAGGGCTGTCAAAAATAGTTCAAAGGTTGCAAAATAAGGTTCAAGTTCAAAGCAGTGGTCTCTGCGACCCTTTCTTTCACAAAGTACCTGGGTTTAGTTGCAAAACCAACAAAGTGTCGCAAAGAAGTTGTAGCGATGATTCTCGGCACGCGAGGCCGGCGATGCGTTGAAATCCTTGCCGCAAGGGAGGATGATGCGCCGATCTGCGGGATGCGTGCGGAGACGATGCGACAAACTTCTGCACGCTGGACCGCCGATGCGATGACTTTCTTGCCGCGTGGGAGAAGTCGATGCGGTGATCCTGTTGCGCTGTGCGATCGTGTTGCGATGCGAAGACAAGACGCTCCGCGAGGAGCGACGAAATCCGGTGTGATGCGATCAAAGTGGCGAACGCACGGCGTCCGCACTGCGATGTCTCGAGCGATGATTTCTGTCAGGGTTGCGAGTGCGCGGCGACAGCAGCGCGATGATCTTTCCAGCGCGTCTCGGCTGCAGCGGCTCGCAAAGGGGCGTCAGCGATGGTTTCGGGTTGCGGGCCCTCGGCGGCAGCAGCGCGATGATTTTCCCAGCGCTCTCGACTGCAGCGGCCCGCAAAGATGCGTTAGCGTTGATTTCTTACCCTCTTCTCTCTGATGCAAAATAGAGGCCCTGGAACTCACAGGAGCCTCCTCAGCAGACAGCAGTCCTCGCAGGGAGGAAGCAGGAGGTTGGTGGTGGAGTCTGTTGTGCCTGAGACTCCAGCAGGAGGCTAGCTCTTTTCCTAGCCCTTGGGTGATTGCTGTACAAAAATAAAAGTTCTCTCAATAGTTCCTTTTCCTCTTCTTCAAGGTCCAGTGGTCACTGCTGCAGGCCAGTGCAAGAAAAACACACAAGCACAAGGACAGTCACTTCCTGCAGATTCCTCCAGTGGCACGGACAGAGTTTCCTCTCCAGATCCAAAAGCAATACAAAAGTAGGGGGTTTGAGCACAGACATTTATACCCCAAAAGCCTTTGATCCTTGAAGCTACCAGTCCCTGAACCTAGCCAGAACCAGTTCTGCTCAGGCCTGGAGCACTTTGTTTACCAGGCTGCATCCTTCCTTTCAGAAAGAGGGGGTCTGCTAGCAGACACACAGTGGGAGGTGGAGCCAGCATTCACCTTGCCAGGCACAGCCCTATTCAGATCAAAGAGCCACCCTTCCCCACACTCTAAATGCAGATCTCTCTATTCCACCAAGGTCTGACTCAGCCTGTCCTGCCCCTCTAAAACCAGACAGCCAATACACATAACGGCAGAGCACACTGGAAGGCTTAGGCAAGAAAATACCTACTTTCTAAAAGTGGTATTTTCAAACACAGAATATAAAAATAAACTTCACTAAAAGGTGTATTTTAATATTCTGAGCTCAGGCATACTAAATTCGTTTTTCTACCATGTCCCTGGGGTCAGTTAGGACTATAGCATGTAATAGTCAAACTGCCCATTCTAGCCTATGAGGAACAGGTAGCCTTACAGTAGTGAAAAACGAAATGGTGCATAATTCACTACCAGGACATGCTACACACACCCAGGCATGTCCTACCTTACACATACAATGCACCCTACCCGAGGGGCGACTTACAGGATGCCAAGGGAAGGTTCAGGGGCTGGGAAGTGGTTGCACTTCACAGCCAAGATGGCAGTTCTGGACTGCACACAGACACTGCAGTGGCAGGTCTGAGACACACTTTACAAGCTGCTTCTGTGGGTGGCACACATCAGTGCTGCAGGCCCACCAGCAGCATTTGGTTTACCAGCCCTGGGCACACATAGGCCACACTACTAGGGACTAACAGGTAACCCAAATAAGCCAATCAGGGATATACCAATTCACATAGACATATTTATACAGGGAGCATTCGCGCTGTGACACTGAATGGCAGTGGCACAGCGCCCAGAGCATCTAACACCAGTAAAACAGAGGAGACAACAGCGAAAAATGGAAGGGAGACCCACGCCAATGGTGCCAGGTCTAACAGCCATCATCCTGGGGATGCGACTACTCCTCATCACAAAGGCATCGTGTGCTGAACCAGGGAAACGGGCACACACGTGTGTGATGGTCATATCTGCCGGACACACCACCAGTGCATTGGCCGAGTGGTAGTGCTTGCGGTTCCTGTAGGCCTGCTCCTGGGCCTGTGGTGGTACCAAAGCCACATGTGTCCCATCAATGGAGCCAATGACATGCGGCATCCTCCCCAGGGCATAGAAGTCACTCTTCACGTCAGTGAGTCGTCGCAGTCTAGGGAAATAGATGTACCGGTTCAGGAATAGCAACATTGCCGCCAAAACATCGCGGAGCACACGGCTCAACATGGTCTGTGACATCCCACCAGCAGTCGCCACAGTATGTTGGAAGGTACCGGTGGCAAAGAAGTGTAGGGCTGCCATCACCTTCACCTTGGGGGTCAACGCTGTAGGATACCGCCGGCCAGGCTGCAAATGTGGGGCCAACTGCACTGCCAAATCCTCAATCAGCTGCCTGGTGAAGCGGTACCGTCGGATGCTGTCCCGTTCCACCATCGTTGCCAGGTCTGGGAATGGTCGATGGACAGCAGGAGCCCTGCAGTGCAGAGGAGAAGTAAGCAAGATTGTCAGTCAGCCCACATATGCGGCATTGAACACACTCAATATCCCAACATACATCATTATGAGGCACAACTACATGAAGTGTGCAGTTCTGTAAGGACATGTATGGTACATACATGGCCAACATCTGTCATCACGGTCCAACAAGTGGCATCAATTAGTCCCAGGTTGGCCCATTGGATATCATGAGGCCGTGTCACAGTTCCCATCTCCTGCTGCCGTGTCACAATCACCCCCACAGTGACATGTGAGGACAGATGTGCCCCAGGCATCACAGCTCAACGACAGGTACATTCCCAGGGACCCTGTATTGCCACATGGACACTGGCATTACATGGAGTATCATGTATACACCACAGCAAAACAACTATGACCCCCACAGGTAGTGGTCCCACTTGCCACTGCAGGACAGACATGGACGTCTGTGACACACACACGCACAACATCAAAGTCCATGCACACACAACGTGGATGTGGAGACTGTCTCCCATTGTGCACATGAAATCAGAGACATTGTAAACACTACATGCACACAGACTGTGGAGGACCATCACTATTGTGCCACTGGGACACCCTGGCTCAAACATACCGTCCCACATGGGACTCACGGGGTATGTGACATGACATACACATACACCACCATGAAATGTGACCATGGCACATGCACAGATATGAACAGTTGCACATCACAGTGGTCATGTACACTTAACACCCAGGATCCTGTCCCCATGAACACGTGCACAGCCTGGGGGTTGCTGCCCCCAGGTGACACCCACAGGACAACATGTACACCAACATACACACAATAGGAAATGCAGCCTTACATGCCTTATCATACAGTTTGGACAGGCTGTCGTGTTGTAGGTGTGCCCCTCACTCCCTGGGAGCTATCTGTGGCTGGCATATGTCCATCTGAGACAGGCATGGTGACATATGCCAGTCACTTGTACAGGGATGCGTTGAACAGCAATGGACCGATCGGTGCCCCGGCAGGCCCATTGCATTCAATGTGTGCGGGTACGTGTTGTGCCCCTGTACGCGCAGTACTGCAATGGACCGATCGGTGCCCCCGGCCGGCCCATTGCATTCAATGGTGCAGGTACGCATTGTGCCCCTGTACTCGTTGGTACGCGTTGTACCCCTGTACGCATTGATCAGCAATGGACCGACCGGTGCCCCCGGCCGGCCCATTGCATTCAATGTGCGCGGGTACGCGTTGTGCCCCTGTACGCGTTGTACTGCAATGGACCGATCGGTGCCCCCGGCCGGCCCATTGCATTCAATGTGTGCGGGTACGCGTTGTACCCCCTGTACGCGTTGTATCTGCAATGGACCGATCGGTGCCCCGGCCGGCCCATTGCATTCAATGTGCGAGTGCGCATTGTGCCCCTGTACGCGTTGGTACGCGTTGTACCTCTGTACGCGTTGGATCAGCAATGGACCGATCGGTGCCCCGGCCGGCCCATTGCATTCAATGTGTGCGGCAGTGCGCGTTGTGCCCCTGTACGCGTTGTACTGCAATGGACCGATCGGTGCCCCGGCCGGCCCATTGCATTCAATGTGCGGGTACGCGTTGTACCCCTGTACGCATTGTACTGCAATGGACCGATCGGTGCCCCGGCCGCCCATTGCATTCAATGTGTTTGGGTACGCGTTGTAGCCCCTGCACGCGTTGATCAGCAATGGACCGATCGGTGCCCCGGCCGGCCCATTGCATTCAATGTGTCAGGGCACGCGTTGTGCCCCTGTACGCGTTGTACTGCAATGGACCGATCGGTGCCCCCGTCCGGCCCATTGCATTCAATGTGCGCGGGTACAGCGTTGTGCCCCTGTACGCGTTGTACTGCAATGGACCGATCGGTGCCCCGGCCGGCCCATTGCATTCAATGTGTGCGGGTACGCGTTGTACCCCTGTACGCGTTGTACCGCAATGGACCGATCGGTGCGCACCCATTGACAATGGCCTTGCCTGGCAACGGACGCGTTTTCGAATTTCGAACGAGTCGGTTGCTGGAAATTCAGTTGGTCACCCACAACAATGTTGCAAAATCATGTATGTCATGAAGTTGAAGATTTGAAGGATGCCGTGGGCGTGTATTGGTGCTGCTATTCCATGGATTGGCCAGATTCAGAAGATGCAAACGACTTGGACCTATCACTTTGGACACAAGGGACAGTATCTGCCTCTCCAGCACATATATATTGCTGGCTGTTCCCCTGAGAGCTCACTTGCCTGCACTACATGCTCCAGGACGACATCTGCCACTGCACTGCTGCTGTCTCTGCCCCTCTGGACCCTGCAATGGCACGTACTGTGGAGAGAGCCCCAGCCTTCAGCCTTGAGGAGAACCAGGCCCTGCTGGACAGCCTACTTCCACAGTACAGCAAGCTGTATGGGACACCAGGGAGCAGGTGAGTGTTCTGTGCACTGCCTTTCTGAATGTGCATTTTGTCTGACTAGCAAGGCTGAAAGTCTGCACGCCACTGGCTAGCAGGCTCACTGAGTAGTTGTCACCCCCATAGTGTGTAGTGACATGCACTGGACAGGTATGGTGCAGTGACAGTGCATTTGAACAAGGTTTTACTTCCCATGCAATGATACCATGTAATGACGTCTGGCAAAGTGTCCATGGGCAGCGTTGCACTGCCTGTGTACATCATGTGCCCCTGTGAATGAGACATGTATATACAACTGTGTCATGCACGGATATGTTGCATGTGCAGTAATGGCCTTTTCACTTTGTCATCCTGACAGGTTAATGCCCATCGGAGCAGGAGATCTGGAAGGACATCGTCCGGGCTGTCCGGTCCGTGGGGGTCTACAAGCGCCGGATCCGCAACTGCCAGAAGAGGTGGCAGGACCTTCGGGGCTGGACCCGGAGGATTGCACGGGTCCAGCTGAAGCTGTCGCCTCCTCGCAGGAGGGGCGGAACACGGACCCTGACCCCCACATGCTCCAGATCCTGGCGGTGGTGTTTCCAGACCTGGATGGGCAGCTGAAGGCCAGACAGCAGCAAGGAGGGTGAGTCAAAGACTGCACTGTGAACTATGTATTACATGCTTTGTGCCCTCCTCTGGCCTGGTTCAACTGCCACAGTGCAGCAGTCATGTTGTCCAGGAGCCATGTCCCTCTATTGTGCACTGCCCACTCCTCATCTGATACCCAGGTGTGGCCCTTACATTCAGGGAATTGTGTCACTTGGGACTGTGTCCTTGCAGTTTGCTTCACTAAAGGTGGGGGACAGCATCTGTTTCCCTAACTCTGTTGTGGGCATCATGGGTGGGTCCATTGTTCACACAACGCCTGTGTTCGGACATGTAATCTGCGTGTTGCTTTGATATGCGGTCCACTTGCTGAGCTGAGCCACCACATGTGCCTGGGGTCTGTGGCACACGCCCATGCAGCGGGTGGGAACAATGTTTGGGCCCCAGGAGTGTGCAGATTACGTGTGTCACACATACATAGCCAGCTATCCACTGTCCAGGGCTCATCCCTCATTCATGTGGGGCAGGACAGTCATGCCTACTCCAGGCCATGTAATGCACTCTGTACTCCCACTCCGTGTATCAGCTGACACATTGTGCGCAGTGATTTGACCCCTCAGGTGTCTGCCTCTGTGTCAGTGTGCTGTGGATTAGTTGCCAGGACTGCTGGGGTGTTTCTTGGTAGGGGCTCAGCATGCCACTGGAGATGTGACCATAGGAGACAATACTTGTGTGTCACATAGGTGTTTGATCAGCTGCCCGTGCAGACTGGGGTATGCGAATGTGAAGTTCAGGCAGCTGTTCCCCATTCACAGCAGATTGTGAGGGGCTCAGGTTCAGAGGGTAGTGTCACAGGTCTCCCATATGTCCAATCGGTATGACCTGGACAGATGAGGGTTAAGATGATGTGTTGTGTGGGGGATGTACATGTGCACTTGTGCAGCTCCAGGACTTGCATTCCCCATGACCTACTATTGTGACACAGTGCAGAGTGTTGTTGTCTGGCTGCCAAGTCATACATCACTGAGACAGTGATGTATGACTTAGCAGTCATGCCTCCGCCATGGCATGTGTCTACTTATTGGTGATCCTGCAGGGGAGTGACATGTGCTACATGCACACCATTGTGGCGATGGCTATCAGGACATGGGTGCATCATGGTGTCTGTCACTGGTATGCATCACATGCATTTCCTATTTGACTCTGGGCATCCCTTTCATCCGGAAACCTGTACTGACTCAGTGGCAAGAGTTGTGATGTGTGCATGTCCACATGCTACACCGTGTCCTCTGCACTGTCCAACTACTGTGTAGTTGGTGCATGTGTCCACACTGGGGTGTTGCTATCCAACAGACACCAGACAGATGGGTGCAAGGCCATGTGGGATGTGAGTGCCATGGTTGGCATCAGACTGACAATTGGCTTCTCCTGTTCAGTTAGGGCACTTTTAGCAATGTACAACTAATGATGCCAGGGCTTGCTCTGTAATGTGCTGTGCTCACAGTGGTGTGTGCGTTTGGTGCAGGTGACTGATGTCTGTCTGTTTCCCCATTGTTTGCAGATAAACCCACGGCCACGGAAGGGGACAGCTCCACGGACCAGGAGGAGCCGGAGAGCCAGACTGGGTCAGCAGCTGAGGAGTGGTCGGAGGGACCCAGTGGCAAGGAGGGCGAGGGGAGCCACACCGAGGAGTCCTCAGCACCATCCACCTCAGCTGAGGGCCAGAGCAACTCGGAGGATGACTCCCTTATGGAGGCGGGTGTCAGCAGCCACCACACCCCAGCTAGTGTTGCTGTCCCCGCCACCACCAGCACCACCACCGCCCTCCCATCGGCTCCCATTCCCCAGGTCCGTGGAGGCTCCCATGTTCGGGAGAGTGTCTCCTTTGGGCCAGGCACCGCACCCCCTGCCCCTGTGTCCCCTGCTGCCCTGAGTGAGGAGTCTGTGTACCTCCTTCGCCAGCTCCATGTAGGGCAGACAGCCATGCTGAGTGTCCTCCATGCGCACACCGCTCTGTTGACTCAGCTGGTGTCGTTCATGGTGGGCATCTCATCGGGCATGTCTGACCTACAGAGGGGCAATAGTTCCATGTACTCCTCCCTGACGGCAGCAGTGTCCCTCCTCAGACAGTCCCTCACCCCTCCTGCCTCTGCTCCATCCACACTCCCCAGCACCTTACCCGTCCCAAGCACACACACACCGGCACAGGCACACACCAGCACACACACATCCAGCACACAGTCACACACGCCACAAACAAAACGCACACGCACGCACAGTCAGGGGACTGAAACCAGACTCACAGGGGATGGGGCCCTGGAACACACACACGCATCCACGAGCACTGCGCAGTCCTCAGATGCCTCTCCCTCCAAAACACCCTCCCTTGCCTCACCTGCAACCCCAAAGACCCAGCGCCTCTTCCTCAGTGACCTCGGCCTCTTCCCCTCCGATCCAGCTGATACAGCATTCAGGGGGAAGAGGAAGCCCACCCACACGGAGCAGAGTGCCCCTCACCCCCGGACACCCTCCCCCAGGCGCAGACAGACTGAGGCCCCCACCCGCAAGTCCCCCCGGAGTCGTAAGAGCAAGACCCTGCCACCGCCCTGCAGCTCAGGCACCAGGTCTCCTTCCTCCATCCCTCAGGCCCCCACTCCACAGGTGCCCCCACCACACCCTGCCCCAGGTTCCCCCACCCACAGATATACCATCCCCAAGAGGATCTGGCCTTCTCCCCCTGCCACTTGCTCTCCCGGCACCACACCCCCGCTGCGCTTGTCTGTGCCACTGATGTGGTGAGGGTGTCCTCCCCCTCTGTCCAGCCCACCTTGCCTGTTCCCCATTCTCCTCCCCTGGTGGTAGGCACTGCAGTGGAGTCCACTTCCACCCTGTCTGACTTGGGCACTGCAGTGGCGGACCTGTCCACTCCATCTGCAGGGTCCACTGCAGTCGTGCCGGCACCCACAACATCTGAGTCATGCCCCCCAGTTGTGCCGGCACACACCATGTCAGACACCTCCACTGCAGTTGTCAGTGGCTCTCCAGCACCCACCACCCCTTCCCTGCTTCCTCCTGGTGAGCCCTGATCCTGTCCCTGCGGTGCCTGGCCTGCCCCCCGGTTGCCCCTCCTAGTGGATTGTCCCTGGTTTTGTGCAGGCATGCGTAGGGTGACATCTGCCACTGTCACCAAGTTTGGACTTTGACAATGGACTGGCCATTGGCCTTTGTGTTTTTTCTGGACTTTGTTTTCATTCCACACATATGCTGAATAAAGCAACTTTCTGTTCTCTAGTGCTTATGCTTCTGATGTACATGTTGTTGATGATGCTAACCATGCCCTTGCTGCAGTGATGGTGATATTTGGTCTCATGATAATGAAGTGTTACTGTGCAGGAACCCATGTGGACCAGGGGGAATGTGTCCTATCCTGTGGTGTATCCATGTCATCCATAGCAGCATCTGAGGGTGTCATGTGTTCAGTATTTGGCAATGGGATTTCCTACTTAGATTAGCTATTTCACATCTGTGGCTTCCACCCCTGCACATCTGTTGTGCCTGCCATTGTTCAATTCGTCTACTTCCCTGACCGTGTGGCCATCTCCACTGGACATGCAGGTTTGGGCATCAATGGGGAAGGACTCATCCGTGTAGTCAGTGCAACATTGCTATACAAGTGTGTTGGATCTGTGCTGATGATTCCGTTGGCACTTCCATGACCAGGCTGATGTGACGGGAGCCCTCATTTGGTGCTAATTGTTGATTGTGTGACCAAGTGCTCAGCTGACATGATGGGGCCCTACTGAGGCAACATATGGCACAGCTTTCCTCACACAGGAGTGGAGTCCCCTCATGGCAGTGTGTACCCCTGTGACATTGCCTGCGCCCAAGGTGTGTGTTGTATGTGCATGTCTGTGTGTTCACTTCCGTTTAGCTGTGCATGCTGTGATCCCTAGTGTTGTACCTGTTTGTGATGCTTGCTGAGTTGACCTATGTTCCCCCAAATTCTTCTCCCTGGGTTCTCTGTGATGTGGGTGCATGGCACATTACTGGTCATCAGGGTGTCACCCATAGGTGTGTTTGCTGTCAGGGCTGAGTTTGTGTGCAGACGCAGATGGGTCACAGTCAGGTTTTCCCTTGGCACCTGTTGTTTGCCCCTGTCATGCGATTTCCAGTTTGTGTTATCTTTCAGTGATTGTGACACGTTGTGTGTGTGACTGCTGGCACTCCTCAGGGTCCGGGCTGCAATGTTGGTTGTTGTCTATGTGTGTTCTTTGTGGGTGACCTTGGCTTCTTCATTGGTGTTTGACTGTGGCTGGGATCCCATTGGTTGGTGTGGTATTGCCGTCATGTCCATGTACAGCGTAGTGTGCAGTGTGTCAGACATTCAGGAGTCTTGTTGAGTGGCCATGTGTGATGTGTTTCTGCACCTTGGTTCCCACCCACCACCCTGGAATAGTCATGGGTGCATGTGCAATGTCACCAGTGCATGTGTGCTTCACTGCTGCACATTGTTGGACGTCGAGGGGTGTGGTGTTGAGTGTGTGCAGATGAGAGTTGTTGCCCGGCTAGGCCCCTGCCTCCATGTTGGCCTTGGCTTACTGGCCATGCTGATTGATTTGTGCTTGTGTAGGTGTGATGGTAGTTTGTTGCTCAGGACACATGACTGTGGTTCACAGTGTGAACGACATTTAGCTTTGTCATCACAGTGGGATTGTAATGCAGCCCAGGGTCACCACATTGTGGGGGCCCTGGCGGTGGTGCTGTGGTGTGTCTGTGTCTTGCTGTGTCAGTTGCTGTTCCTACGTGCCTGTGTGACATGTGTGATTTGTGCTCCCTCTCATCTGACAATGCCTGCTTGCCCACATAGGGGATTTGGATCCATGAGTTACCTTTGTGTGGCACTGTATGCACATCTGTATGATTGGTATTCAGGTCTCCTCATGTGTTGTGTGGTTGCCTGGGGACACTGGCACCCCCTCACCTGTTGTGTATGATGTTCAGTGTGGGTCTGCCTGTTTGTGTTTGTGCATCTGCACCACTGCATTGGCATATCTTGGGTGTGCCATTGGCTGTATGTAGTTTGGTGGGTTTCCCCTGCTGTCCCTGGGACTCCTAGGTCATCGGTCAGCACAATGATCATGGTTTGTGTGTCCCATTGCTGCCATGGTATGGTATCTGTTCACCTCACATCTGCAGTCTCCACAGGGTATCTGCATTTGTGTGCCCATTGGTGCAAATATGTGGGTCTGCATTCTGATGGTCACTTCTGTCATTGTGTCATTGATGAATGTTGACAGTGTCAGCCCCCATGGGTGTTGTTTGTCTGCACATGGCCAAAGGTATGTCTTATTTGCACTGCAGTATTTGGCTCACCCAATTTATGTTGCAATGGGACATATACACTACTTTGCCACTGATGTGTTTTTTGTTCTGTGACCAGGAATCATCCATGCAGTTTGGCAGTTGCAGCTCTTTCTTTGTCAACACTTACCTTTTGGTCACTGTGATGATGGGGGTTTAGACCCCATTGCCACACTGTTCAAAATGTGCTTCAGCTATGGACCCCACACTTACATTTTGGTCACTGTGATGATGGGGGTTTGGACCCCATTGCCACACTGTTCAAAATGTGCTTCAGCTATGGACCCCACACTTACCTTTTGGTCACAGTGATGATGGGGGTTTAGACCCCATTGCCACAATGTTCAAAAGGTGCTTCAGCTATGGACCCCACACTTACATTTTGGTCACTGTGATGATGGGGGTTTGGACCCCATTGCCACACTGTTCAAAATGTGCTTCAGCTATGGACCCCACACTTACCTTTTGGTCACTGTGATGATGGGGTTTGGACCCCATTGCCACAATGGTCATGGCCTGCTTGCATTGTGGGGGCCACACACATATATGTGTGGCACATGTGCTAGGGGGTCACATTGTATGTTCAAAGTCATGTTCGGTGTTGTAGGCATTTGACACAGTCTACACACACTTGTCATGGTGTTGGGGGATGTCTTTTTCTTGCATTCCCTAGGTTGTGGTGTGCTGGTTGTGTCATGCATTGTCCATCCTATGAGTGGGGGTGGTAGTGGCGGTAGGCATCCAGCCCCCCTGGGTGAGGGTGGTAGTAGTGGTAGGCATCCAGCCCCCTGGCTAAGGGTGGTAGTAGTGGTAGGCATCCAGCCCCCCTGGCTAAGGGTGGTAGTAGTGGTAGGCATCCAGCCCCCCTGGGTGAGGGTGGTAGTAGTGGTAGGCATCCAGCCCCCTGGGTGAGGGTGGTAGTAGTGGTAGGCATCCAGCCCCCCTGGCTAAGGGTGGTAGTAGTGGTAGGCATCCAGCCCCCCTGGGTGAGGGTGGTAGTAGTGGTAGGCATCCAGCCCCCTGGCTAAGGGTGGTAGTAGTGGTAGGCATCCAGCCCCCTGGCTAAGGGTGGTAGTAGTGGTAGGCATCCAGCCCCCCTGGGTGAGGGTGGTAGTAGTGGTAGGCATCCAGCCCCCCCTGGGTGAGGGTGGTAGTAGTGGTAGGCATCCAGCCCCCCCCTGGGTGAGGGTGGTAGTGGTGGTAGGCATCCAGCCCCCCCTGGTTGAGGGTGGTAGTAGTGGTAGGCATCCAGCCCCCCCTGGCTAAGGGTGGTGGTAGGCATCCAGCCCCCCCTGGCTAAGGGTGGTAGTAGTGGTAGGCATCCAGCCCCCCCTGGCTAAGGGTGGTAGTAGTGGTAGGCATCCAGCCCCCCCTGGCTACGGGTGGTAGTAGTGGTAGGCATCCAGCCCCCTGGGTGAGGGTGGTAGTAGTGGTGGGCATCCAGCCCCCTGGCTAAGGGTGGTAGTAGTCGTAGGCATCCAGCCCCCCTGGGTGAGGGTGGTAGTAGTGGTAGGCATCCAGCCCCCTGGCTAAGGGTGGTGGTAGGCATCCATCCCCCTGGCTAAGGGTGGTAGTAGTGGTAGGCATCCACCCCCCTGGGTGAGGGTGGTAGTAGTGGTAGGCATCCAGCCGCCCCTGGCTAAGGGTGGTAGTAGTGGTAGGCATCCAGCCCCCCCTGGCTGAGGGTGGTAGTAGTGGTAGGCATCCAGCCCCCCCTGGGTGAGGGTGGTAGTAGTGGTAGGCATCCAGCCCCCCCTGGGTGAGGGTGGGGGTGGTAGTGGTAGGCATCCAGCCCCCCTGGCTAAGGGTGGTAGTAGTGGTAGGCATCCAGCCCCCCTGGGTGAGGGTGGTAGTAGTGGTAGGCATCCAGCCCCCTGGCTAAGGGTGGTAGTAGTGGTAGGCATCCAGCCCCCTGGCTAAGGGTGGTAGTAGTGGTAGGCATCCAGCCCCCCTGGGTGAGGGTGGTAGTAGTGGTAGGCATCCAGCCCCCCTGGGTGAGGGTGGTAGTAGTGGTAGGCATCCAGCCCCCCTGGCTAAGGGTGGTAGTAGTGGTAGGCATCCAGCCCCCCTGGCTAAGGGTGGTAGTAGTGGTAGGCATCCAGCCCCCCTGGCTGAGGGTGGTAGTAGTGGTAGGCATCCAGCCCCCCTGGGTGAGGGTGGTAGTAGTGGTAGGCATCCAGCCCCCCTGGGTGAGGGTGGTAGTAGTGGTAGGCATCCACCCCCTTGGGTAGGGGTGGTGGTGCGCATTCAGGCCCCTGTGTGCATATGTGGCATTGGTGATGGGCATCCCGCCCCTATGGTGCTGCTGTTGCTGGTGTAAGTATATTCTGCATCCCTCTGTGTGTGTGTGATGTGTCGTGTACGTGTTGTATGTGTTTTGTGGTTGGTGTCTGACTTACCTTCTGCGCCGTACGCGTCCGTGCCTGTTCCGGTAGTAAATGTACAATATTGGTATGATCGGGACGAAGGGATTCATGGTTGGTTCGTGTTGTTCGTCCTTCTCGTTGCTTCGCGTCGTCCTCGTCGCTTCGTCCTCGTCGCTGGCGTGTTTGTCTCGTAGCCGTGTATTGTGTTGTGGCGCGAATCGGAGCTTATGTGCGCCTCTCCCGGATGCTTTGACGTGCCGTGCGTAGCGACGGGTTCGGCGCGTACGGGAAGCGCATCGTACTTGGTCGGCCGGACGGAGCTGCATTTTCCCTTCCGTGCGACTCGATTCGGCGTTTCCGGATTCGCCTCGGTCGGAGTACAGGACCTGGATTGGGTGAGTACGGCTCGGCCGGATTCTGTGCTGTTGTGCGCATCGTACTTACTCGTTCGGTGTGCTGTACGGATCGGTCGGGAAACAGGCATTCGCATGGCTTTTTTCCCGACCGAATGGTATTGGGTGCGCCTCCGACCGAGATCGGAATCGGCCCCTTAGTGTCAAGCACCTTCTTTGACTTAATACTAACTGGAGTGGGAATAGTAAATTATATAGGTTTAGTGTTTAGCACCTTCCCTGACTCAATACTAACTGGAGTGGGAATAGTAAATTATATATCATTAATGTCCAGCACCTTCCCTAAGTATATATTAACTGGAGTGGGAATAGTAAATTATATATTTTTATTGTCAAGCACCTTCTTTGACTTAATTCTAGCTGCAGTGGGAATAGTACATTATATAGGTTTAGTGTCTAGCACCTTCCCTGACTTAATACTAACTGGAGTGGGAATAGTAAATTATATATGTTTAGTGTCCAGCACCTTCCCTGACTTAATATTAACTGGAGTGGGAATATTACATTATATATGTTTAGTGTCCAGCACCTTCCCTGACTTAATAGTAACTGGAGTGGGAATAGTAAATTATATATCTTTAGTGTCAAGCACCTTCTTTGACTTAATACTAACTGAAGTGGGAATAGTAAATTATAAAGGTTGTGGGGCCGATTCCGATCTCGGCCGGTAGGGCACCGAATCGGATTCGGCTTAACCTGATCCGATTCGGAGCCCTCTTTCCCGACCGATTCGTACGTGCGTCCGGCCGAGCGAGTACGATGCGAGCGCACACGAAATCGCCGACCGACTCGTACGCGGGTCCGAACCGCTCTGACCGACTCGCACGGACACGACTCGCACCGTGCAATGGAGACGTTCCCCGGCCGGGCAAGTACGATGCGCGCCGCGGGCAGTCCGACCGACTCGCGCCGTCCGGCTCGAAAGAGCAGTCGGAGCCGGACTTTGGGGGTCGGTGTCGGACCCCCCTGTACGCGTAGCCACGCGAGTCGCACACAGGGGGGTGGGTCCCCCCTACCTGTGCATGTATGCCGCGAGTCACATCAAGGCGTACCCGCTGTAGGGGGCGCCCTTGTTCGCCTCGCACCCATTGAGTCAATGGGAGCCCGCGTACGCGTTGTACGTCCGGCTCCCATTGACTTCAATGGGAGTCCGACCGACTCGAGTCCGATTGCATGCGTGCGCATCGTACTCGTTCGGTCAGACTGCCAGGGTCCGATTCGGTCGGAAATCTCTCCGGGTCCGGCTCGGTCGGAGTGATTTCCGGCCTGAATCGGAATCGGCCCCTTAGTGTCCAGCAACTTCCCGGATTTAATATTAACTGGAGTGAGAATAGTAAATTATATATGTGTAGTGTACAGCACATGACTTGAGTTAATAGTAATTGGGGGAAACAGCCTTAATAACGAATTTCTAACAACGAGTGGGCTTAACCACGAATCATAAACAATGACCTGTTCCTGAACCACGTCCTCCTTAACCACTACTGTACCTGAACCACGACCTCATTAACCAATACTGTACCTGGCTTACTAAGCCTGTCCGAAAAAGTAACTCAGTCTGATTTCAATTTAAAAAAAAATTTAAAATATTGTTTTGATTTGATCTGTACATTTACCTATTATAATTATGCAGTCGTTACATTAGACTTAGTTAAAATTTACCTTGTGAGGCCAGTAGATGGCACTGTATGCTTGTTTTTCACTGATGCATACTGACCTGTGCTCGATGCGACTGTTCGGTGTGGTTTTCACACTTCAAATGGACACAAAGGGGTCGATTCTGATGTCGCCAAAAGTGCCTTCCCAATGCTATTCGTAGGCTTACCTTACGTCCGACCCGTATCCGGAGCTTTTTCCTACAAACTAGCAAGTACGATGCGTATAACAAGCAAATCTCCGACCGAATCGTCCGCTCCGATTCGTGCACTATGTCAGTAGCGAACAGGCTCAGGAAACACGGAAACCGAGTCGTACGGAGGCGCAACCTAACCAATTTCCGGATACGCAAGTACGATGCGTCCCCAATACGCGTCGCACAGGGCGCCGGCTCCAGCACATCACAGCATCCGGACAAGGCGTATGAATGAAAGCTCCGAGTCGCGCCAGAACACGATCAATGGGGACGAGACGGAGCAGCCATGTATCCAATCGCGCATGTCTTCCCTATACTGTACGCCCATCGTTACCGACGCGCACGACGCAGAAGGTAAGTTAGACACCTACCACACACCAAAATGTCACGAGTACACGAAAGGAAACACCACCATAGGGGGGTGGATGATTATCCCAAATAGCATATCCCACCCATAGGGGGGTGGATGCCTATCACTCACAGTATTGTCCACCCCATAAACAGTATTGTCCACCCCATAGGGGGGTGGATGCCTATCACTCCCAGCATATCCCACCCATAGGGGGGTGGATGCCTATCACCCACAGTATTGTCCACCACATAGGAGGGTGGATGCCATTCACACACAGTATTGTCCACCCCATAGGGGGGTGGATGCCTATCACTCACAGTATTGTCCACCCCATATGGGGGTTGATGCCTATCACTCCTAGCATATCCCACCCATAGGGGGGTGGATGCCTATCACCCACAGTATTGTTCACCCCAAAGAAGGGTGGATGCCT
This sequence comes from Calotriton arnoldi, assembly GCA_963921515.1. NCBI lineage: Eukaryota > Metazoa > Chordata > Amphibia > Caudata > Salamandridae > Calotriton > Calotriton arnoldi. Next base: position 343,494 of record CAWUFW010009058.1, on the reverse strand, counting down.
ATCACACACAGTATTGTCCAACCCATAGGGGGGTGGATGCCTATCACTCACAGTATTGTCCACCCCATAGGGGGGTGGATGCCTATCACTCCCATTATTGTCCACCCCATAGGGAGGTGGATGCCTATCACTCCCATTATTGTCCACCCCATAGGAGGGTGGATGCCTATCATACACAGGATTGTCCACCCCATAGGGGGGTGGATGCCTATGACTCACAGTATTGTCCACCCCATAGGGGGGTGGATGCCTATCACTCCCAGCATATCCCACCCATAGGGGGTGGATGCCTATCACCCACAGTATTGTCCACCCCATAGGGGGTGGATGCCTATCACTCCCATTATTGTCCGACCCATAGGGGGTGGATGCCTATCACTCACAGTATTGTCCACCCCATAGGGGGTGGATGCCTATCACTCACAGTATTGTCCACCCCATAGGGGGTGGATGCCTATCACTCCCAGTATTGTCCACCCCATAGGGGGATGGATGCCTATCACTCACAGTATTGTCCACCCCATAGGGGGGTAGATGCCTATCACTCACAGTATTGTCCTCCCCATAGGGGGGTGGATGCCTATCAGAATGACCATCCCCACTCATAGGGGGCAGGATGCCCATCAACATCAGGATACACACACATAGGGAGACTAAGCAAACCACCCCCTCTACCATCTTTGCAACATTGCATGTTTGTATGTGACAAATGCTCACAACACAGAATGTGGCAGTGGACATACAATGTGACTCACAACACATGTGTGCCCAAAATGTTAATGTGTGTCACTAATATCCTGCTGCAACTGATCACTGTTGTAATGGGACATAAACCCCCCATCACCACAGTGACCAAAAGGTCATTGTGTACATGAAAATGCCAGCATCTTCAAAACAGCATGCATGAGTCCGTGTCCAAATTGCACAAGCAATGTTGTGGCAATGTAGTGGTTGTGTCACATACAAACATAGATTTGGTTTGGCAAATATTGCTGTGTATCACAAGAACACCCTCTGCCATGTGCAGACAAGCAATGGCCATGACCCTTGACGATGACTCCAGTGAACAGTCAGACAATGTGCAAAGTGAGCACCGTGAGGAATACACACATATCTACACCAACAGACACACACACTAAGGAATCCTGTGGAGACTGTAGATGTTATGTGAACAAGTCCCATACCATGTCAGGAATGGGAGATACCAAACATGATGAATGTGCAGGCCGATGAGCCAGGAGACACAGGGACACTAGGGTAAAACCTCCCAAAAACATACTGCCAATGGCCGGGAAAAGACATAACAGTGCAGTGGTGCCGTAGCACAAACACAGACACCATTACAATAGCAAGTTCATGATACACACCATCAACATCATGTACATAATATGCAACACCACTGAATAACAAAAATGGCTTTATTCAGCAATAAAATATATATGAATGTTCATGCCACAATGCAAAAAGGCCAATGGCCAGTCCATCAAAGAGTCCAACCAGGGTAACAGGTGAAAACTTGTCATCCATTTATTGCCTGCACTGCTATGGACCAGGGACATCTCACCCCTTGGAGGGGCATACATAGTGGCAGGCCAGGCACCGCAGGGACAGGATCAGGGGACAGGAGAATGGGGCAGGGGAGGTGTGTTGGGTGCAGGAGTGACGCCAGCAACTGCAGTGGAAGGGTCTGACACAGTGGGCGCCGTCACCACTGCTGGGCACAAGTCAGATGTGGGGTTTACCTGCACCACTGAAGTGTGCAGGACAGATGTGGTGGATGGGCTCTCAACTGCAGTGCCCAAATCAGACAGGTGGGATGTCCCTCCTACTGCAGTGCCAACATCAAGAGGAGTGAAATGGGGTTCAGATGAGGTGGGCAGGACAGAGGGGGGAGACACAGTTTCCACACCAATGGCAGGAACAGGCTGAGCATGTGAGGCGCCGAGATACCCCTTCGGGGGTGATTCGTGCGCTATACAAGTACTGGATTTACATTTACATGTGGAAGGGGGGGAGGGCCTAAGCATCCTGGTTATGCGGTATGGGTGTGTGGGTAACCTGGTGCAGGGAATGGCCGTAGGACCTGTGTATTGGCGTCCGGGGTGCTGCAGGATGGAGAGTGTGAGGTGGAAGCCTGTGCCTTTGGTGGTGTCTTACCCTTCCTGGTCCGGGGAAACTTGCGGGTGGGGGCCTCAGTGTCCATGCGCCTGGGGGAGGGTGTCCGTTTTGCAGGGGAACTCCCCTCTGTGCGTGCTGACTTCCTCTTCCCCTTGTAAGTTGGAGCAGATGGTTCTGTGGGGAAGAGGCCAAGGTCACAGAGGAAGAGCTGCTTGGAAGTGGGGGCAGTAGGTGAGGCAAGGGAAGGTGTTTTGGAGGGAGAGGCATCTGAGGAATGCGGGGTGCTTGTGGATGCCTGTATGTGTGTCTGTGACCCATCCCCTGTGTTTGTGCCATCAGTCCCCGGAGTGTGCGTGCTTGTGGATCGAGACTTTGGCTTGCATGTCTGTGTACTGCCATTGCCTGATGTGGTGCGTGCATGTGCGGGTGTGTGTGTCTGTTGGACAGGCAGGGGAGTGGTGACTGTGGATGTGGCAGAGGTAGCAGGGGTGAGGGCCTGTTGGAGGAGGGACACTGCTGCCATCTGTGTGGAGGCCATGGCCTGAATGGTCCGATGTAGGGCAGACATGCATGATGAGATGCTCTCCATGAAGGACACCAGTTGTGTCAACAGACTGGTGTGGGAATGGAGGACACTCAGCATCGCTGTCTGACCTACATGGAGCTGCTTCAGTAAGTCCACAGACTCCACACTCAGGGCAGCAGGGGAGACAGGGGCAGGTGGTGCGGTGCCTGGCACGAAGGAGACATGCTCCCTTACACGGGAGCCTCCACGGACATCTGGAATGGGAGCAGAAGGGAGGGTGGAGATGGTGGGGGTGGCGGGGCTAGACCTGCTAGGTGTTGTCTGGGGGCTGCTGGCACCCGCCTCCACAAGGGAGTCATCACTGAAGCTGGTGTGTTCCTCAGCTGAGGTGGACGTAGCCGAGGTCTCCTCAGTGTGGCCCCCTCACCCTCCGTTCCACTAGGTCCCTCCGAATCCTCCGCAGCGGACCCTGTCTGGCGCTCTGGCTCCTCATGGTCCGTGGAGCTGTCTCCTCCAGTGTCCGTAGATGTAACTGCAAATCAACAGGGTAAACTGAGAAACATCAGTCACCTGTATAGACATCACACATCACAGTCAGAACAGCACATGACAGTGCACGTTTGTGCATCATTTGCAGTAAATACTCTTAAGTGCAGACACATATTTGCAAAACACACATGTCAGTCTGCCAGCAAACCATGCCCCTCATATCCTACATGTCCATGGAGACATCAGTCTGGTGCATGTAGCCAGACACGACTCATTTGTGCACACATGCACCACATAGACAGTTGCCTGAACTGCAGGATTTGTGATGGAAATGTGTCAGTACACACATATACCATCTCCTGCCACTGAGTTTGTACATGTGTCAGGTAAAGGGATGGCCAAAGTAATTGTCAGTAATATGGATATGCTTCCTTTACCACACACCATGATGTGCTCATGTCTTGCTGGACGATGCCACAATTGAGTGCATGCAGGACAACTTCCATCACTGCAGGATACACTAGAGCAAATTAAACAACATGCTACAGGGCAGTCTGGGTAATCAGTCATTGCTGCCTTCTGTCACTGGGGCAGTGCATCACAAAACAAACAGTCTGCACTGTATCTCAATCATGTAGTTGTGGGGAATATAAGCCCTGCATCTGTCAAGTGCACATGTTGCCCCGCTGCTACCCACATGTTAAGGCAAATGATGATCCCACTTCCAACATATGCCACAGTACAGTGACAGCAAGCACAAGTCTGGCAACATGAGCACATCATAGTCTGATGACAATGAAGTATAGCTGCCTGCACTTAAATTTTGGAAACACCATCAGGCACAGTCAAGTGATCACACACCGATGTTTGACCCCATCGTGAAGATCCAACAGCCACATGTCAGCTGTCTGACCACCCAAAAATAATTGACACCCCAGGAGTCTAAAAAGCTAGCCCACTCCACAATGAGACAGAGGCTGACACCTGATTGCACATTGCACAATGCATTCAATTTACTTTGACACACATGATTAGGAAAACTGAGCGTACACCATGTCCGGAGTAGACATACCTGACCTGGTCCATGTGCAACATGGGATTAGCCCGAACAGTAGGCATGTGTCCATGCATGTGTGACACACATGATGGACATACTTCAGAGATCACAACATTGTCACACATGCTGCATGTGTGTGTGGGTAACACCCCAGACACATATGGCGAGGCAGAGCATCAACTAGGACACGTATGTATGGCCCACACAGAGTGCATGTCACATATCTGTCAATGTGCAGATACATGTCAATAAATTCCACACTCATGAAGGCTAATACATACTGCCAGTAGCAGATGCGGTCCCCCACATCAACCTTGGACAACAGCAGGCCCCCCGTGAGACATGTCACTGACTGAAAGGGACACACCTGTGTATCAGTTGAGGAAGGGCCATTACAGAAATAATGGACATGATTCTAGTTCAAGCAGACAGACAAACTGTGGTAGCGTAACCAGCCTGAAGGAATGCAAAGATCATGTTAGACACAGTTCACAGACAAGGCATGCACTTACCCCCTCCTTGCTGCTGTCTGGCCTTTAACAGCCCATCCAGGTCAGGGAAGACCACTGGCAGAATCCGGCGCATGTGGGGGGTCAGGGTCCGGGGTCCGCTCCTACTGCGAGGAGGCCACAGCTTCAGCAGGACTCTAGCAATGCGTCTGCTCCAGCCACGTAGATCCTGCCACCTCTTCTGGCAGCTGCGGATGCGACGCCTGTGGACCCCCACAGATCGAACTGCCCTGGCAATGGTCAGCCAGATCTCCTGTTTCTGATGGGCATCAACCTGTGAGGATGACAAAGTTAAAGGCCCATTAACACACATACAACATGTTTGTGCATCACACAGTTGGATAAACATGTGCTGTTCACAAGGGCATCTGATGTACACAGGTAGTGCAACTATGTGGATGGACACTTGTCCTGCATCACCAACATGGAAACATTGCCTGGGTAGTATGACCGTCTCTAAATGCACTCTCACAGCACAGTACCTGTTCAGTGCAGGTACCTGCACACTTTGGGTGTGACAACTACTGAGTGAACATGCTAGCCAATGCTTCACACAATGCCATTAGTGCTAGTCAGACAAGATGCACAATGAGAGAGGATGTGGACTGCACACTCACCTGCTCCCCTGGTTTCCCATACAGCTTGCTGTACTGTGGTAGGAGGCTGTCCAGCAGGGCCTGGTTTTCCTCCTCTGTGAAGGCTGGGGCCCTCTCCACAGTACGTGCCATCCTTGGAGCCAGAGGATACAGAGACAGCAGCAGTGGTAGCAGAGATGTCTATATGGAGCATTCAGTGCAGGCAAGTGAGCTCTCAGGGCAAGACACAGCCTTATATTTGTGCTGCAGAGGCAGAATCGGTCCCATGCGTACAAAGCGATAGGTCCGACTCGTTCGCATCCTATGAATTAGTCCAATCCATGAGATAGGACACATCGGACACGCCTACCGCAACTTTCAAAATACCTGCATCATGACAGTTTAGATTTTGATACATTTGTTCTAAAAGTTAACCAAATCGTACCCTACGCGAATCGTGCACGATGCAAAATGCGCGTCTGTCACCATGACGACCAACAGGCAACCAGTGCGTCCGGCTCGGTCAGGATGTGGCAGACGCGTGTATTGAAAACTCACCCGCGTTGAACAGCATTGAATCAAGCATGCAATCTGTCAGTCCGGCTCGGTCATTAGGTGGCAGACGCATGTATTGAAAACTCACCCGCATCGAACAGCATTGAATCAAGCATGCAATCTGTCAGTCCGGCTCGGTCAGGAGTTGGCAGACGCGTGTATTGAAAACTCACCCGCGTCGAACAGCATTGAATCAAGCATGCAATCTGTCAGTCCGGCTCGGTCAGGAGGTGGCAGACGCGTGTATTGAAAACTCACCCGCGTCGAACAGCATTGAATCAAGCATGCAATCTGTCAGTCCGGCTCGGTCAGGAGGTGGCAGACACGTGTATTGAAAACTCACCCGCGTCGAACAGCATTGAATCAAGCATGCAATCTTTCATTCCGGCTCGGTCAGGAGGAGGCAGACGCGTGTATTGAAAACTCACCCGCGTCGAACAACATTGAATCAAGCATGCAATCTGTCAGTCCGGCTCGGTCAGGAGGTGGCAGACGCGTGCATGCAATGCCCACTCATCAACTCAGACAATGTATGTATGAATAATGGCATGCTGTATGCCCTGTGTGGATGGAGTTCTGCACATGTCAAATGGGACAGACACAATAGACAAGACTACTCACATCATGATCCTAGCTTACAGTGCAACTATAGCAGTGTTTGTGAGGGACATGACTAGTGTGAGTGACCACTTCACAGATCATCCTCCTATGCTTGGCCACTGTCCCAGGGGATCATTGTGTTGTGTAGGTCATACATCACATCATGACAATGTCCAGACCATGACAGTGTTGTGCATGGTGACAAGCTGTCTGTATGTAGTGTTGTTGCTAGGTCGTAATACCTTGTCCATGTCTGTGTACATTCAATGCATGTGCTATTTGACCTAAGAATCTATGGCTGATACTTAATTGTGTGTGTGTTGTGCATGTTACAATTGATCACATGGAGAGTGTCAGAGAACAGTGAGTAGTCACAGTACTACACAGTATTATTTGGTAATACATGAAATAATTGTGTGTATGTTCATGCTCACATTGCTGTGATTTCTGGATTAGGTCAACCTCAGACATCTGACTTCACTGTGTCATCATTGTAAGTGCCACGCAATCTGTTGATACTGTATTACTTGAAGTTTAATTCATATAGTAATATATGTACATACTTTGTCATGTGTTCCTCAGGGCACCAAATGTCCACAGACCCATCCCGGATCTTGAAACCATGGTGGAGCGTGAGTGCATGAGGAAATACAGGTTCACAAGGGCATTAATTTTGGAATTGACAGACCAGATGTCACCACACTTGCTACCTGGACGCACATATCCCTTTGCCCTGACCCCCAAGGTGAAGGTGATGGCGGCACTACATTTTTTTGCCACAGGTTCGTTCCAGTTTACTGTGTCTGATGCTGGTGGGATGTCCCAGACAATGTTCAGTCGAGTGCTCCGGGATGTGTGTGAGGCCATGTTGAGGTTCCTCGACCTGTACATACATTTCCCCACACCGCCACAGTTCCGTGCCATTAAGGTTGACTTTTATGCCCTGGGACACATGCCACATGTGATTGGATCGATTGATGGGACACATGTGGGTTTGGTTGCGCCACGAGCCCATGAACAGGTTTACAGGAATCGTAAACACTTTCATTCAATCAATGCCCTTGTGGTATGTCTGGCGGACCAGATCATCTCCCATGTATGTGTGCGTTTTCCGGGATCTGCACACAACGCATACATAATGAGGATGAGTCGGATCCCCCAGCTAATGTCCCAGTTCATGAATGAGCGTGCCTGGCTTGTTGGTGAGTCAAGTTGTCAGTGTCAGTTGTGTGATCATTGTCTGTCATGTTGTACCCTGTTGTTGCTCAACTGATCCTTCATATTTGATAATTTTAGGAGACTCTGGATACCCAAACATGTCCTGGTTGCTGACACCACTCAGGAACCCGGTCACACCTGATGATGTCCGTTACAAAGGGGCACATGGGCGGACCAGGCGTGTGATTGAGCGCACATTTGGGCTACTGAAGACCAGATTCCGCTGCTGAAGACCGGACAGGAGGTGCCCTTCAATATTCCCCAGAGAAGGTGTGCAAAATCATTATAGTGTGCTGCATGCTTCACAACAAGGCTGTGAGGAATAAGCTACCACTCATTCAGGATGACAGGGACCAACGTCCTCCCTCATAGGAGGATCCAGGCCTGGGGAACGTTGCCAGTGAGGAGGAGGAGGAAGAGGAGGTGGATGTCAGGAGACAGCTCATTGACAACTTCTTTGCTTGAGTGTAAGTATGCATATATGTCTGATGATGCCTTTCCTAAGCGTGATGTGTGTATGTAGGACAATATGTTGTGATATGTGTGTGGGTCAGCTAATTTACAGGCTCATTGCCGTTGTACAGTGTATGTTAAGTTATGATGGTCTCCACTACATTGTTGTATTCACTCCTAGCAATTGGTCAGAATTTACAATGGACAATAGTGAGTCAATGATTGGATATGTCATCATGGCAAGTTGTATTTAAGACTGTACTATGTCTCTCCTTCACAGGCTCCTTTGGCTGTTGTGTGGGTACACACAACGCTGTTCCATAATGTCTTTTCAATTTGGACCAGTACTCTCTGACAGCCAATCTATTTGGTCAGATTTGTCTTTTCTTTGGTTTATTTGGATACTTGGAACTGTAATCAGTTTGCTTTTGTGTTGAGAAGAGCTTCTGCCTGTGTAATAAACCTGTTACACACATTGATGTTTGCCTTCTCCGTAGCAAAAACATGCTACAACCGTTCATGTCATGTTTTTCTGCCATGGTGTTCATTTCATTAGACAATGGTCTTTGTTTGTGAGGTTCAATGGTTTTTATTTGACAACAGTGTGTGCAATGTTTAATGTTGCATGTGCTATGTGTGTTGTGCTGACCTTGCGTGGCTATCTCTGGTATGTGTCATGTGACATTTCTTCATGAGGCGGTAGATGAATTATAAGCTGGTCCCTAGGATCATGCTGCATTATGCTAAAGTTACCAGAGCCAAGCTGACATAATAGCTTTGTGTGTGACATTTTAGCACACATTCTTTCTGTGATTGTAGTGCAAGATGCCTTTGAGTCCACATGAGATCATTTTGGTACTGTTGAAGCGCTGCGCCACAAGGTTGAAAAACAGGACTCTTTGTAATGGTAGAACTAGTCAGCACGGATAGTTTCGCCATGAACTGCTACACTTTGTTACACATAAGTGGAATACTTGCATTACATTGACGCACAGGGCAATAATCTACACAGATGGAAGATCTACGTATACGGACCAGCGCTTTGCTGTGCATATGCTGTGACCAGTACTCCTACTGTCTGAGGTGAGCGGTTGACCCGTATTGCCACAGAGTTCTTCAATGGTTTGTAGAATCTGTCACCATCACAGGGAGGGTGGTGCTTTCCACACTGAGGTTGTAAACACATTTCACCTGTACTATTATGTTTGATTATGGAATTGTATGTTGTTTGAGAATCATGTTTACTGCTGCTGGGGCTAGCTCGTATGCTGCATTGTAGGACAACAGTCAGAGATTGTTTTTTCTCACATGTGAATTATTGAACATTACACACACTCTGATTCCTGATTTGGTGGACAAGCATGGGTGAGTGAGCGTGAATGTGTGCCTTGCTACCTTGCTTCGGAGATGTTGTTGGTGCTGGCTACTGGGTGGTAGAATCATTGGGTGTCTTCTGCATATATTTTGTTGAGATGATGAGACACCAGAGGTAGTAGGTCATTGGATTGTGTGTTCTGATGTGCAACTAATGTCCAGCCATCCTTCGACAATGGCCTATTTTGCCGTGCATACTTCTGTATGAGAAGAATCACTACCACAGAACTCATGCACCTCAGTGTGAGACGGTGCCAGGTGATACAGATCATGAGCTAATAAGTGGGTACAGTGTACAATTCACAGATGACACAGGGATTGTGTGAATATGAATTTATTAATGTGCATGTGACAAAATCTAACAGGTAAAGGTGATTGCATTCCCAAATTTATTATCCACAGTTCATAGAGGAGTTGGAAGTGTTGTCAGATGAAAATCCTTCTGAGCGAAATCCACAGTCCATTTGGCATTTAGTCCAACTTACATGCTCCATCCCATGTGGGAGAGTCCAGGCACTGTCAACAAAGTGAATGATTTGCACACAATGGAGGATATCCAGAGCATTTATTTGGTTCCGGGGGGGGATGCATGTCCATCAGTCTCTCACTTGCCATCCTTCCTTGGACGGCCCCTCCTCTTCTTTGTTGGGGGTGGACCCTCAGTATCAGGCTGCAGCAGCGGAGGGGACTCTACGCCAGACTCCTCATCCCTCCCTGTGGCAGTTGCTGATGTAGAGGCAACAGGTGTGGAGTGCACACGGGGAGGTGGGGTAATGTTGGTGGTTATCTGGCGTAGGCATGTAAGTATGTCCCTATGCACCGCCGTGAAATTGTCTATTTTTGACCAGTTGGACTCCATATGGTCCATGTGTTGGTCCATACGGTCCATGTGTTGGTCCACACGGTCCATATGGTTGTCCATCCGGTTGAAATGTGCAGCCTGCTGATGTTTTATGTCCCTGTGGATCCTGACAACCTGGCCAAAGTCTCCGGTGCATTCGCGATATACATCGAAAATGCGTTGTAACTCGGTGTCAGCTTGTTGTCCGACACCAGCTGTGGGACGTGTCCTCCCACCACGCACCCTCACACCTCTCCTTTCCCTACCCGCACGGACATTGCCTGGCATAACACGCACTGACAGCTCCTGTCCTCCTTCATTGTTGACAGGGCTGGTATTTCCTGCCAAATCCTGACTGGGCTGTCTTGCTGTGCTCCCAGGGTTTTGTTGTCTGGGTGTGTCCGTGGGGATCCGGGGCATCTGGATGTTAATGGACGTTGCAGGAGTGGTCGCTGGGGCTGCTGATCGCACTGGTGCCGCATGCTGACCCACACCGGAGGTGCCAGGTTGGTTCCCATCGCCCGAGGAGGTGTGAGAGTCATCCACACTGGAGGTCTCAGTGTCCGACGTTGTGCTGGAGCTGCTGGTGGACTCTGAATCTTCTCCAGATGATGCCCTCTGTTCTGGAGTGCCTGTGGGTAGTAGAGAGACACAATGTTAGTTGTTTATTTTCAGATGTTTTGTTGTCATGCACAGCCAAATGTGAAGATATTGTGGATAATGTTGCGTTTCCTTCTTATTTCTACTCATCAATCGCCACAGACACTGAGCTTTTTTGTAATCGGACATTGTTATTTTGGAGACATGTGGTTTACTGAGAATGACCAGCTCTGTACATCAATGTGCATGTATTGTTATCCTTGACTGTTCGTATTAATTTTTTGGCAAGTGTCACACTGTGCATGAGCCAGGTGTGTTGTTATTTCATACATCAGTGTTTTCACTATGACATACATACTGTAACTAATTTTATGTTTGGCAGGAATTGTGCATCTGTGCTTGCCTTTGTGGAGTTTTTCACAGTTACATTGCTGGGGTGACATGCAAACTCACTCTCCTGAATATGTGTCATCATTAGATGATTTTGCTTGGATGTATGTGTTGATGTGAACAATCAATGACATCACATGTGTAACCTCGTATGCAATAGCAACGCGTTTCTTCTGACAAATGCATTGTTACATGGCAGTCCTTGAAACACAGCTCATTACATTGGCATGCAGTAGGGGAGTAACTGACATGAGTAGTTGTATTATGCGATAATAGTATGATCTGACATTCCCTAATGTTACCCACACTGGACTTGTAATGGTGAATAGTATAGGTTTGTACTCCTGCGCAGAGCCTACAGCAAGCTTGTGTGATGTTTCGCATTGTGCTGTTCTGCTATGTCCCAACATGGTTTTTGTTATGTTCTGTATTTTTTGCATTGTTTGTGAACGTATGCAATGTGAGTAGTCATATTTATGTCGATATTTTTCATCACTTTGCACACATGTGTATATCTTGATGTGGTGCATTTTGTTGCTGCATACTTTTGCACATGATCACTTCATGTACATTCTACTTGTCCTCCATGGACAGAGAGATCTTTCCCAGGGATGGTCTTTTGCCTTTTCATGGTCAGAGCTGTGAGGTACAGTGGGGCAGATTTACAAGCCCCTTGCGCCACTTTCGCGTCATTTTTCCCATGTTAAAAATGACGCAAAAGTGGCGCAAGGGGCTTGTAAATCTGCCCCAGTGTGTTTAGTGCTTGAGTTAGGCTGTGTTGACTTCTACCCCACTTTCCAATGGCTAACAGACCAGCTTACTCATCATTGTCAGAGGAGCAATGACAGTGAGGGTGGTATTTTTGAAGGATGCTGAGACCGCTGACTGATGTTGAATTACAATGCTACACACAACAATGCCTTGTGCACATGACACAACGCAAGAGTGTCAGCCGTCTTGCATTACACCTCACATCTACTGTCCGTGGGCATTGTCCCGGATGTGTGTTTATCTGTGTGTGTTTTGTGTTATGTGGTGTGTTAGCTACTTAGAGTGTGTCCTGTCCTCCACACACATTTGTAGCATGCACATTGAGGGCACATGTGACTGATCTATACCTGTCAGTGTGTGTAATGTGCAGTTAAGGTTATGGTCTGTAGTTGTGTGAGTAGGCCAAGAACTGGCAGTAGATATTTCCAGATTTCGTACAGGATGGCCCTGTGTAGACATCTTGACAGGGCATTTGCATTCACTCTCAGGGACAGCATAGTGACAGGTGTGTTCTTGTGGGACTGGGGGGGACTAGTGTTTGCTGGTGGCAGTAGTCATTGCTTCCACTCCTCCTCCCACCCAGGACAAATGGGCCAGCATGTTCCAGGGTTCCATAACAGTGTGTACAAAGTTACATTCAAGATGTCTGACAGTGGTGCCTGCAGTCATGCTGTACAGGACTACCTACAGGGCCTTGTGTTCCCCACACCGTGGCCAGTGTCAGCCATCTTGACAGGGCATTTGCATTCACTCTCAGGGACAGCATAGTGACAGATGTATTCTTGTGGGACTGGGGGGGACTAGTGTGTGCTGGTGGCAGTAGTCATTGCTTCCACTCCTCCTCCCACCCAGGACAAATGGGCCAGCATGTTCCAGGGTTCCAAGACAGTGTGTACATAGTTACATTAAAGATGTGTTGCTGTGGTGTCCGTGGCTGTGTATTTGGGGTGAATTTAGACTATTTGTACATGTACTCACCAGGTTCAGGGATTCCAGCTAGTCCAGTTATGGCCTCTTGTGGGAGGAGGTCCCGCACCTTCACCTCCCAGGTGGTGAAATGCACCGGTTTATGACGTCCACCGCCAGTCTTGGTGCTCAGGGCATGTTCTCTGGCAATGAGCCTCTTTACCCTCCTGCGAACGTCATAATACCGGTTCTGGATATCCTCCTTTGTGCGCAAGGTAGGTGAATGGGCATTCACCTTGTTAACAATCCTCCCCCACATCTTGGTTCTCTGGGACTGGGAGGTCTGTTAGGCCAAGCTGCCAAATAACTGTGGCTCAACTCGGAGGATTTCATCTATCATCACTTCCAACTCAGCAGCTAAGAACTGTGGATTCTTCTTTGGGGGCATGGTGATGGGTGTTGGTGGAGATGTCTGTGTGTGTGTGTGAAGGTGAGGGTGAGTGTGTATGAGTGGAGGTGTGTTTCTTTGGTGCTAGTTGTGTGGATGTTGTTTGGTGGATGGGATGTGTGTGCTTGTGGTAGCTAGATGAGTTGTCTGTCTAGTGGTGTGGTGTGCTTGCATGTCTGTTGAAGTAGCAAATGGTGTTGGGAACTTTTGGCTCCCTTTATATTGGTTGTGTTGTGGGTGTGTCTTGTTATTTGAAAATGTTTTTTTTTGGAGATGACAAAGCGTTTTTTGGTAGTTTTCTTTCTGTTTCCATTGTTTTTTTTCTTTTTCATTTTGTAAGTCGTTTTGACAGCACTTGATGCTTGTTCTTGTGTAATTTGTTTTGGACGAGTCTGTTCCATTCATACTGGGCTATGTGGCATCGTTGGCGTCCGAGTCTGTCGGGTCGTGTTGATGCTTGGCTATGTGGCATCGTTCGCGTCTGAGTCTGTCAGGTCGTGTTGATGCTTGCCTATGTGGCATCGTTGGCATCCGAGTCTGTCAGGTAGTGTTGATGCTTGCCTATGTGGCATCGTTGGTGTCCGAGTCTGTTGGGTCGTGTTGATGCTTGGCTATGTAGCATCGTTGGCATCTGAGTCTGTTGTGTCGTGTTGATGCTTGGCTATGTGGCATCGTTGGCGTCCGAGTCTGTCGTGTCGTGTTCATGCTTGGCTATGTGGCATCGTTGGCGTCCGAGTCTGTCGTGTCGTGTTGATGCTTGGCTATGTGGCATCGTTCGCGTCCGAGTCTGTCGGGTCGTGTTGATGCTTGCCTATGTGGCATCGTTGGCGTCCGAGTCTGTCGGGCGGGTTGATGCTTGGCTTTGTGGCATCGTTGGCGTCCGAGTCTGTCGGGTCGTGTTGATGCTTGGCTATGTGGCATCGTTCGCGTCCGAGTCTGTCAGGTCGTGTTGATGCTTGGCTATGTGGCATCGTTGGCGTCCGAGTCTGTCAGGTCGTGTTGATGCTTGGCTATGTAGCATCATTGGCGTCCAAGTCTGTTGTGTTGTGTTGATGCTTGGCTATGTGGCATCGTTGGCGTCCGAGTCTGTCGGGTCGTGTTGATGCTTGGCTATGTGGCATCGTTGGCGTCCGAGTCTGTCGGGTCGTGTTGATGCTTGGCTATGTAGCATTGTTGGCGTCCGAGTCTGTCATGTCGTGTTGATGCTTGGCTATGTGGCATCGTTGGCGTCCGAGTCTGTCGTGTCGTGTTGATGCTTGGCTATGTGGCATCGTTGGCGTCCGAGTCTGTCGTGTCGTGTTGGTGCTTGGCTATGTGGCATCGTTCGCGTCCGAGTCTGTCAGGTCGTGTTGATGCTTGCCTATGTGGCATCGTTGGCGTCCGAGTCTGTCGGGTCGTGTTGATGCTTGGCTATGTGGCATCGTTGGCGTCCGAGTCTGTCGGGTCGTGTTGATGCTTGGCTATGTGGCATCGTTCGCGTCCAAGTCTGTCAGGTCTTGTTGATGCTTGGCTATGTGGCATCGATGGCGTCGGAGTCTGTCAGGTCGTGTTGATGCTTGGCTATGTAGCATCGTTGGCGTCCGAGTCTGTCGTGTCGTGTTGATGCTTGGCTATGTGGCATCGTTGGCGTCCGAGTCTGTCGGGTCGTGTTGATGCTTGGCTATGTGGCATCGTTGGCGTCCGAGTCTGTCGGGTCGTGTTGATGCTTGGCTATGTAGCATCGTTGGCGTCCGAGTCTGTCGTGTTGTGTTGATGCTTGGCTATGTGGCATCGTTGGCGTCCGAGTCTGTCGTGTCGTGTTGATGCTTGGCTATGTGGCATCGTTGGCGTCGGAGTCTGTCGTGTTGATGCTTGGCTATGTCGCATCGTTCGCGTCCGAGTCTGTCAGGTCGTGTTGATGCTTGGCTATGTGGCATCATTGGCGTCCGAGTCTGTCGGGTCGTGTTGATGCTTGGCTACATGGAGTCGTTCGCGTGCGTGTCTGTAGGTTGACGCTTGGCTATCTCGAATTTTGCGCATACGAGTCTATCGCGTCAGGCTCCTTTCCTGCTGACTCGGACGTATAATATATTTTCCGGCCGAGTCGGTCGTAAATTTCAAGCTTCGCATCGTACTCAGCTATTTGTAAGGCGTGTGTACGGTTCGGTCGGAAAAAATGACGGGTCCATGTCGGGTAGTACGTTTTCCGGCCGAAATCGGAATCAACACCAAAATGTTGGTTGGCCATTTTTTATTAAATGTTTTAATCGAGACTATTGTATTTAAAAATGAAAATATGTTCTGGGATTCATTTTAAAAAAACATTATTTTCTGTGAGAACGTGTATTTCATATAATCACTTTAAATAGTGCAATTTGTGTTAATTTTCCATTTGTTATGCCGGCTTTATAGTTAGCATTCTAGTGTGTAAATATTATAAAAAAAGATGATGGACTTTTATTTCATTGTTTTACACCGTCCATAACGGTCTCTCTGTAAGTTTGTCGGTATTTTTTTAAAACGATCATTTGATGGCTAATTTAAAGAATCATTAAAAAAATAGTTTTAATTAGAAGTGTTGTTTAATTTAATTACTTTTTTTGTGCGTGTTTCAAACATGCATTGTATTGAACGTAGTGGTAGATTCGGAATATATGTCAATAGAAAAATATTCGTGGTTCAGTAAGTCTTGGTTAAAAACATAGTGGTTTGGCTTTGGTCGTTGTTTAGCCTTCGTGGTTTAGGCACTCGTTATTAAAGTGGTAGTTGTTTAATCATACATTCACTAATTGGTGTAGGAATTATTACATTATATATGTTTATAGGTCTGTCATTTTAAATTATTTTTAAAATCTGTAGTGGTAATGTGTATGTATATTAATTTATTTTATATTTAGAATTACAATAATTATAACAATATATTTTGACCATACATGTTAGTTAAAAAATATAAATTGCATTAAAATATAAATTTTAGGAAAATATTTAATAAAAATAAATTAATAGAAAAATAATCACACTTGTAAATTTTTTAAATGATCTTTATTTTTTAGTAATAATATAGTTAGAGTAAAGAAACATATTTTATTAAGGGAATATAATACACATGATGAAATATACAAAATAAATACATATTTTTAAATTTGTAACAAAGTATTTTGGATATATGTTTATTTACATATATTATATTTTTCAACATACATATTTTTAACATTGTTATATTTTAGGATACAGGTATTTATCTTTTGTAACATAAATTTTTGGGGGGGTATTTTTGTTTAGAATCTTTTTGTAACATACATTAATTTTGCAATATAATTTTACAGTTTATTTTGCATGTTTAACAGTTAATAATTAAATACATATTTTGTTAAAATAAAACAATATAACATAAAACAGATTTATTGAAAAGAAATTAACAGTTTAAGTGGTTAACAATTTTTGTACATGTAATATATTTTTTTTATTAATTTTATTAATGTATGATGTATTAATAATATTAATTATTACATTGTTAAATTTTATATAAACATGTTTTTGAAGAGGTAAGTTTTTATTTAACATTTGACATTTTTTTAACATGTTTTTGAAAATTATTGTAAATAATACAAATAAATAAGTAATTATAATAATCATTAATATATTTTATATTAATTATTATTATAATTTTACAATGTAGAAAAAATGTTACATTATTTTTAACATATAAGTACAATATTGTAATATTTTTAGAAAACATATAAGTAATTCATTTATTATTGTATTACATGTTTTTAAATACATTTCTATCTTTTTTATTATTTAACCAGCCATATTTCTTTTACAGGTACTATTTGGTAACCGCTTACTGTTGTTTTGGGTTATTTCTGAGGGGACAAGCTTGCGGTTAGAAGCTGCGTCGCGTCGAGGAAGGTAAGTGTAATTTTCTTTTATTAAACTTAGGGCCCCATTAGGATGGCGGGCAGACTTCAGTCCGCCCGCCACCCTAGCAGTGCTGGGACCGGCCGCCAGCGGTGCGGCGGTCCCGCACCACCAATTAGGATGCGACTGCTACCCTGGCGGTCGCATCCCGCATCTTTAACATTGCGGCGGGTGCAGCTGTAAGCAGCACCCGCCGCAATGCCAAAGACGCATGTCGTGCATTGCCATGCACAACGTGACAGGCACCGCGTGGTGCCTGCCACCTTGAGAATGGCAATGTAGGGGGGTACCATGGGTACCCCCCAAGTGCAGCCCCCAACCCCCCCGGGGGCCCGCAACGGGCCCCCAAAGCATTTCCTGCCAGCCCTTCCATGGCGGCATCGCCGCCATGGAAAGGCCAGAACCGCCAGGCATCATAATATGGATGGCGATGCCTTCCAGGCACCGCCACCATATTATGCCCGAGTTCCGCCCGGCAAGCAATCGTGACCGGCGGAAAAGACTGGCGGAAAAGCGGCGGACGGACTTTCCGTCCGCCGCAGTACCCCCTCCATGGTAATATGGCGGGGGTAAATGTGGTTGTGATGGCGGCCGGATCGCCACCGCCGGCCGGGCGGTGGCGATCCGCCCGCCATCATAATCAACCCCTAAGTTTTTACTTGAATTTGAATGTAGTTGGGTGGTAGGTAGTGTGTCTAGTGTTAGGTGGTTGTGTTTTTGGTGTGTTTTAGGTGTTAGTTATATTACACCAGCAAAAGTCATAAGTCCTCAACAGATGGGAGGTAACCTCACGTGACAGTGAGCACAAAGTCAGCTACTGGTAAACCATATAAGTCCATGGGTGTGTGGCATATCATGGTTAGGACAACGGCAGCCTGCAGTCTGCAACATGAATCTGTGATTTGGGGGGTCACACGTGACCAAACAACAGCCATAGGACACTGTGGAGCACAGACATACAACAGCATTAGAATCACTGAATGACAGCATACATCTCCAATACACATGCCAGACACTAAGCTCAAGATACCTGGACACAACGCAGTTACAATCTCAGCACTGTTTGGTAGTACATACTCAGTAGTAGGACACATCACTGCAAGCAGCCTGTCAATGAGCACACAGACACACTTAAGCAGCAACATTGCAACACCTACACATATCAGCCAATTACAAAACATAGACAACATATCACTGTATACTCACTATCATGTGAAGAAGTTGTTGATGAGCTGTGTTCGTACATCCCCCTCACCCTCATCATCACTGGCAACATGTCCCAGAGCAGGACCCTCCACGGCAGGCGGCTGTTGGTCATCATCATCCAGGATGAGAGGCAACTCCTTCCTCACTACCAGGTTGTGTAGCATGCATCACACAATAACGATTTTGCACACC
Source organism: Calotriton arnoldi (assembly GCA_963921515.1). Taxonomy (NCBI): domain Eukaryota; kingdom Metazoa; phylum Chordata; class Amphibia; order Caudata; family Salamandridae; genus Calotriton; species Calotriton arnoldi. The sequence continues at coordinate 324,766 of CAWUFW010009058.1, read as the reverse complement.
TTGTCAGGGCCATATTGGAGGGCACCTCCTGTCTTGTCCAGGCAGCGGAATCTGGTTTTCAGTAGGCCAAATGTCCGCTCTATCACTCTCCTGGTCTGCCCATGTGCCTCATTATAACGGATCTCCGCAGGTGTACCAGGGTTCCTGAGGGGGGTCAGCAACCACTGCATGTTTGGGTATCCAGAGTCACCTACATACAAACAAACAAACATTCAATGGGTTGGAGAAGTGGGTGAATCTCTAAAGTTGCCAAAACACACAAGGGAAACAGATATTACACACCAACAAGCCAGGCACGCTGGTTCTGCAGCTGTGTCATCATGTTTGGTATCTGACTCATCCGCATGATGTAAGCGTTGTGTGCAGAACCAGGGGAACGTGCACACACATGTGAGATGGTCATGTCCGGCAGACATACCACCAGGGCATTAATAGAGTGGAAATGTTTTCTGTTCCGGTATGTCTGCTCATGTGCCTATGGTGGTACCAAAGCAACATGTGTGCCATCTATGGAGCCTATGACATGTGGCATTCTTCCCAAGGCATAAAAGTCACTCTTAATCACAGTGAATTGTCCTGGGGTTGGGAATTGGATGTACCGGTTCAGGAATAACAACATTGCCTCCAATACATCGCGAAGCACACGATTGAACATGGTCTGTGACATGCCACCAGCACTAGCCACAGTGTACTGGAAGGTACCGGTGGCAAAGAAGTGTAGGGCTGCCATCACCTTCACCTTGGGGGTCAGCGCTGATGGATATGTCCGGCCAGGTTGCACATGTGGTGCCAACTGCTCCGCCAAATCCTCAATTAGTGGCCTGGTGAGGCGGTACCGCCAGATGCAGTCACGTTCAGTCATGTTTGCAAGGTCTGGGAACGGTCTATGGACAGCTGGTCTCCTGCAGTACATAGGTGAGCAAAGAAAGTTTGTCAGTGACCCTACATATGTGGCAATGACCATGCACAACATCACATGCAACTTCAGAACAAGACACAATAACGTGTTGTGTGTGCTGTTGGGCATGGACAACAATGTCAGCTATGTGCCCCTCACATAACATCTCACCTCTACATGTTTACACAACAAGTGCTAAGCTGTGCTGTGAACAATCAATGTGGTCTCTCCCAGTACATCATCACACATGTCACATACCCAAAACACACCTCAGTGACTAGGACGGACAGATGTGTTCCCCACATGACAGGTGTTTGTCTGTCACACACACAACTATCTTGTATTGGCACAAGGGCACTGACATTATGTAGCATCTGATGTACATGTAACAACACACCCACAAAACACACATGATGTGCTACCAGATTGTTGCACAGGCAAAAAATGGATGCCTGTGACAAACAGGCACAACAGCGACTCACATGTCAAAATGACATGGATGGTGATGACGATTGCCAACTACCACAAATAATCAGAGACATGTGTGTAGCACAATACGCACATACTCTGCATCAACACCACAATGTTAGCTGTGGGACACCCAGTGACACACAGTCCTTTTCACCTATGAGTCAGGGTGTATGTAACATGTCAGCACCCAATGGGCACCTAGAACTGTGTACATGCCTCGGGGTGTGATCTGCACAGTTGTAAATGACAGTGGTGATGTGCATTACACACAATGGTGTCTGTCCCCATCACACCTTGCAAAGCCTGGGAGTATGTGCCACTAAGTGCAACATACAATATTCCATGTGGACCCACATACTCACACAGGTAATACATCCTGAGATGTCACATCATACACTGTGTGACAGGCTGTTTATATGTTGTAGAGCAACTGAGTCCATAGTAAGGTATTGTGTGTGTGGCATCACTTAGCAATTGCCTGCAATGGTGACCGATGCGTGTGAGTTTTCTAAAGACGCGTCGTCCACCTAGGCACCGATCCGTGCGCACGCCTATGCTATTGAATGCAATGGTATCCCATGCGTGTGTGTGTTCTAAAGATGCCGCGTCCACCTAGGGACCAATCCGTGCGCACGCTTTGGAGATTTACTGCAATGGTGTCCGATGCGTGTGTGTGTTCTAAAGACTCCGTGTCCACCTAGGGACCGATCCGTGCGCACGCTTTGGAGATTTACTGCAATGGTGACCGAAGCGTGTGAGTTTTCAGAAGACGCGTCGTACAATGACTGAGCGAGACGTGCGCACGCATAGGCTATTGACTATCATGGAGACAGACGCAGGTGAATTTTTAAAAGACGCGTCGCACACTCACGGCCCGAGCCGTGCGCACGCATTGGCTATTGGATGTAATGGAGACGGACGCGGATTTGATCGTTGTACGAATAGTGTCCAAATAAAATTCAGTTGGCTCCCTACAACAATGTATCAACAGCAATGGGGTGATGTAGTTGAATTTTTGAACGATGCAGGAGGGGTGTACAAAGCGTATAATGCAATTGATTGGCCATTTTCATAACATGCAAACGTGTCAGACCTATCACATAGGTCGCCTGAGACAGATTCAGCTCTGCAGCACAGATATAAGACTGTCTGTTCCCCAGAGACTTCACTTGCCTGCACCAACTGCTACAGCATTACATCTCCGCTACCACTGCTGCTGTCTCTGCATCCTCTGGCTTCAAGAATGGCACATACTGTGGAGAGAGCCCCATCCTTCACCGAGGAGGAGAACCAGGCCCTGCTGGACAGCCTCCTTCCACAGTACAGCAAGCTGCATGGGAAACCAGGGGAGCAGGTGAGTGCACAGTCCACTGTCTTCCTAATTGTGCATGGAGTCTGACTAGCACTACTAGCATTGTGTTCAGCAATGCCAAGCATGCTCACTGAGTATTTGTAACTCTCAAACTTTGTGGATACAATTACTGTACAGGTGCATTGATGCCAATGTGTACATTTTATTTCTTGTCTGACTGTTCATGCTCAGTTTTCAGTTTGTTGATGCAGGCTTGCACACAGGACAAATGCCCATGACCATAGTTGCTCTACCTGTATACATCATATTCCCTTGTGATGACAACATGTATGGTAAAATGTGTGATGTACAAACATGTTGCATGTGTAGTAATGGTGTCTTACATTGTCACCCTTACAGGTTGATGCCCATCACAAACAGGAAATCTGGAAGTCCATTGTACGGGCAGTTCGATCAGTGGGGGTCTACAAGCGCCGCACCCGCAACTGTCAGAAGAGACGGCAGGACCTTCGTGGCTGGACCAGGAGGATCGCCAGGGTCCAGATGAAGCTGTCGCCTCCACGCCCACGGGGTGGAGGAATGACACTGACCCCCACATGCTGAGGATTTTGACAGTGGTCTTCCCTGACCTGGATGGGCAGTTGAAGGCCAGACAGCAGCAAGGAGGGGGTAAGTTCATTCCTCTTTGGTGAACTGTGGCTAACATGCTATGTGCACTCCCTCAGCCTCCTAACACTCCCACAGTTTGTGTGTCTACTGAGACAACATTAATGTGGACACATTTGGTGAATCCCCATTCTCATCTGCTGACCAGGTGTGGTCCTTTTGGCCTCTGAGTAGTGTCACTAGTGCTGTGTGTCCTTGCTGTTGTCCAAGGATAATGTTGGTGCCGGCATCTGCTACAGGTGCCTCGTTCTGTGCTTCATGAGTGTGGCAATTGCTTGACATGTGTCTGCACATAGACAGATGTCTGACATGTACTCTGTGTGTGCAATACAAAGGTGTTGTAATTGCTGATCTGGGGCACCATAAGTGTCGGAGGTATTTAGCAGACACACATGCATCATGTGATACAAATGTTGGTGCCTCTAGTGAATGAATGTCACGGTTGTGACACATGCATAGCCACCTGCCTACTATTTCTGGTCATCACCTGTTGCACATGAACCAGGACAGGTATGCCAACTCCGCACAGATGAGACACTCGAACCTCCCAATCCTGGCTGTCAGCCAACAAGGTGAGCATTCTGACATGTGCAATGGGGTGTCGGCCTCTGTGTCATTGTGGACTGGCATAGCTTCTTTTACTTCAAGAGTGTTACAATGTTCGTAATAGCTTGCCTTATGATATGTGGCTGTTGTATCAGCGCATGGGGCAAAACAAAGGTGTGTAATTACTTGAGTGTGCCTAATGGTGGATTAAAAATTGAAGTGCAAACTGCTTCACTTTGTTCCCGACAGGCTGTGATGTGTCCATGTTTACTGATTTGTGTTAGCACAAACTCAAATGTCTAATTTGGATACTGTGTGATCATCTGATTCTTGGTGATGTGGGTAGCAGGGGCTGTACATGTGTACTTGAGAGCTACAGAGTTTGCATTGCCCGCTAATACATTGGTGTGACACACTGCACACATTTGGTTTCTGTATGCACTGCCCCGGTGACAGGAGACAGTACAGACTCATTGGCCAGACAGGCCTGTGGCATGGTGTGCCACATGCAAATCAGGATACTGCAGTATTGTCAGTTGTCCTGGATGCACTCCGTTGTAGCATTGACTATCATGACATGAGGCCATCATGGTGTCTGCGAATGGAATCATATCCATCATGTTAACAGTGACTTTGGCCATCCCATTTCCGGACACATGTACAGAGTCACTGGAGAGAGATGTGATATGTGTGTAGTGACACATTACACTCACAATCCTTGCAGATCTGACACCTGGCCCTTTGTGGGGCATGTTTGCACATATACTTAGTGACATCATACATGCACCAGATGGATGTGTCCATCCCCAGGATGGGTACTTGGGGCATGGTTGACTGGCAGGATGACAAGTGGCTGGTTCACATATGTGTCAGTCATTTTTGCTATGCTTATCAGATGATGCCAGGACCTGCTCTGTGATGTGCTCCAATTACAGTCATGTGTCAGCTCAATACAGGTGACGAATGTGAATCTGTTTTTCTTCATTGTTTGCAGCAGCATCGACGACTACAGGAGGAGACAGCTCCACGAACCAAGAGGAGCGGCAGAGCCAGACTGTGTCTTCCGCGGAGGAGCTGGAGGGACCCAGTGGCACGGAGGGTGAGGGGAGCCACACTGAGGAACACTCAGCTACAACCACCTCAGCTGAGGATGCATCCAGTTTCAGTGATGACTCCCTTGTGGAAGCGGGTGTCAGCAGACCCAAATCAACAGCTAGCACATCTGTCCCCGCCACCACCACCATCTCCACCCTCCCAGCTGCTCCCATCCCTGATGTCCGTGGAGGCTCCCGTGTTAGGGAGCATGTCTCCTTCAGTCCAGGCACTGCACCCCCTGCCTCCGTCTCCCCTGCTGCTCTGAGTGTGGAGTCTGTGGACCTGCTTAAGCAGATCCATGTAGGGCAGAAATCGATGCTGAGTGTCCTCCATGCTCACACCGGTCTGTTGACACAATTGGTGTCCTTCATGGAGGGCATCTCAGCAAACATGTCTGGCCGACAGCGGACCAATCAGTCCATGGCCTCCTCGCAGACGGCAGCAGTGTTCCTCCTCCAACAGTCCCTCACCCCTCCTACCACGGCCCCATCCACAATGCCCACTACCCTACCTACCCAGCGCACACTCACACAGGCACAGGCAAGCACATCATCAGACCCAAGCAGCACACAGCAATGCAAGACAAAGTCTAGACGTGCAAGCACGCACACTCCGGGGACTGACAGCACACACGCAGGGGATAGGGCACAGACACACAGATAGGCATCCACAACCACTCCGCAGTCCTCAGATACCTCTCCCTCCAAAACCCCTTCCCTTGCCTCACCTGCAACACCCACTTCCCAGCAACTCTTCCTCTGTGACCTTGGCCTCTTCCCCAGCGCTCCATATGATCCCACTCACAAGGGGAAGAGCCGGTCACCATGCACAGAGGGGAGTTCCCCTGCCACACGGACACCCTCCCCCAGGCGCAGGGACACTGAGGCCCCCATCTGCAAATCCCCCAGGAACAGGAGGAGCAAGACCCCTCCCCATTCATTCACCTCCACCACACAGTCTCCGTCCTCCAGCCCCAAGCCCACCACTCCTACAGTTCCCCTGCCACACCCTGCCCCAGGTTCCCCCACACACAGATACCCCATCCCCAAAATGATTAGGCCCTCCCCCCCTACCACATGCACTTCAATCCCCACTTCACACACTCAGCCTGTTCCTGCGACTGCTGTGGAGTCCGTGCCCCCCCATCTGTCCTGCCCACTTCACCTTTGCCCCAAGACACTACCTTTGACATTGGCACTGCAGTGGAGACCCCCTCCACCCCGTTTGACTTGGGCACTGCTGTTGTGACAGTGCCCACTGTGTCAGACACCTCCACTGCAGTTGTCACTGACACTCCTGCACCCTCCACCCCTCACCTGCCCCATACTGCTATCCCCTGATCCTTCCCTGCGGTGCCTGGCCTGACCCTATGTATGCCCCTCCAAGGGGAGATGTCCCCTGGCTGTAGCAGTGCAGGCAAGCAATGTGGGGCACTCATTTCTGTTGCACACCTAATGGACAAAATTAATGGACTGGCCATGGGCCATTATTTTCTCTTTGGTTTCACCATATCACTAATTTAAAGCTGAATAAAGCAAAAAATAAATTGAAATGTTGTTTTGCATATGATGTACATGATCTTGTTAATGTGTATCCTGAGTTGCAGTTGTAATACTTGTAATGTAGCTATTGATTGTTTTTCGAATGTGATGGACTCCATGTGGTCCCTGGTATCTGAGTCCTATTACAGTATGTATCCATGTCATCCTTTGCTGCAATTAGAGTGTGTCATGATCCATACAATTGGGCACAGGGAGCCTCACAATTCCTTTGCTGTGTCACATCTGTGGCTTGCACTGTTGCACTTATGTTGTGCTTACACTTGTGCACAAAGTCATTTCTTAGAACAGTGGGCACTTCTACACTGGACATGCCGGTTTTAGCAAAAATGGTGACCAAGTCATTTGTGGCGTCAGTGCAACTTGCCATACATGTTAATTGAGTATCTGCAGATGACTTAAATACCCTCCTGTACACAGTCTGATGTGACCTGAGCTTTCAGTGTGCTGTAATTGTTGGCTCACTAACCACAATTTATACAGACATTACAGGGCCCTGCACAGACTACTTTTTGCACACCTAACCTTCCGCAGGAGTGGAGTCACCTCATGGCAGTGTGTCATTCCGTGAAATTGCCTGAGCCCATGGGGTATGTTCTGTGAGCATGTCTCTGTGTGTTCCCTTCCATTTTTCTACACAGCCTGTATTCCCTACAGATGTCCCTGTCTGTGATGCTTGATGAGTTGGCCTGTGTTCATCCAAAAGTTTTGCCCTGTGTTTTCTGGGATCTAGGTGCATGGGAAACTACTGGCCATTAGCGTGTCATCCCGCAGTATGTTTGTTGTTAGGGCCTGGGAGGTGGGCAAACGCAAGTGTGACATATTTAGGATTTGCCAAGGCAGTTTAGTGTTTCCAACATCAAGTTGATTTCCCTATGTGGTATGTTTCTGTGACTGGGTCACTTGTATGTGTGTATGACTGCTCCCACTGCTCAGATTCAAAGCTGCACGGTTTGAAGGTTTCAACATGTGTTCTTTGTGGGTCTATTTGTGTTCCTCATTGTTCTGGGACTGTTGCAGGGATCCCAATTATTCAGATCCATTTCACGTCAGGCACATGTACCCCATACTGTGCAGTGTGGCAGACATTCACAAGGGTTTTTAACTGGCCATGTGTGACGAGTTGGTGCACCTTGGATCCCCCCTGCCACCCCTGGTATTGTCATGGTGCATGTGCAATGTCCCCAGTCCATGTGGGATTTGCACATGTCCCCAGTCCACACGGTGTGTGGTGTTGGGAGTGTCCTTATGTGAGTTGTGTTCTGGCTATGCCCCTACCTACATTTTGCCCTTGGATTACAGGCAATGGCCAGTGATTTGTGTTTGTGTAAGTGTGAATGTAGTTGGTGTGTCAAGACACATGACCCAGTGAGCACAGGTGACTGGGGTCCACAGTAGGGGCAACATCCCAATTTGTCTTCACAGAGGGGTTATCATGCAGGCTACTGTCACCTCAATGTAGGGTCCTTGAGGGTACAGATGGAGTGGGTCTGTCTCTTGCTGTGTTGGTTGCTGTTCCACCCAGCTTGTGTCACCTGAGTCTGTTGGGATCCCACTCATCTAACGATGCCTTCTTGCCCACAGAGGGGTAGCCAATTCATGATTTACTTTTGTATGGCACTGTGTACACATATGTGTAATTTGAGCGCAGCACACCATCATGTGTTGCATACCAGCCTGGGTACACTGACACACACATATAAATGTTGTGTTTGAGATGCAGTGTGAGTCAGCCTGTTTGTGTTTGTGCATCTGCACCAATGCATTGGTATGGCTTTTGTGTGCCAGAGGCTGGATCTTGTTTTGAGGTTCTCCACTGCTATCCCTGTGTCTCCTACATCATCAGTCAGCACATTCATCATGGTTGGCATGTCCCATTGGTGCCATGGTATGTGACTGTGTCACCTCACATCTACAGTCTCCACAGGATACCTTAGTTTGTGTGTCTGTCCCTGCAGATATATGTGTATGCATTCTGATGCTCACTTCTTACATAGTCTGATTGCCCACAGGAGCATTGTCAGCCCCCATGGGCAATGGTTGTCTGCACATGGCTGAGTGTATATTTGTAAGACACAACAATCTTTCCGTCAACTGATCTATGTGTGTTTGGCACACAACCACTACTTTGCCACTACATTGCTTGTTGTGTACGGGCCAGGTATGATACCTGGTGTATTGAAGTGGCAGCAGAATTTGTGACCACACTCACCTTTTGGACACTGTAGTGATGGTGTGTTTAGACCTCATTACCATAATGTTCCTGATGTGCTTGATTATTGAACACCATAATCACCTTTTGGTCACTGTAGTGAGGAGGTGGTTAGAACCCATTGCCACAATGTTCCTGATATGCAGGAGTTTTTAACACCATACTCACCTTTTGGTCACTGTAGTGAGGGGGTGTTTAGACCCCATTACCACAATGTTCCTGATATGTTGCAATTTTGAACACCATACTCACCTTTTGTGCACTGTGGTGAGTGGGGGTTTAGACCCCATTACCGATATGTTCCTGATCTGCTTGATTTTAGAGCCCCAAATTCACAATTTGTTCACTGTAGTGAGGGGGGGGAGGGTTAGACCCCATTAGCACCTTATTCATATGAAGCTTGCGTTTTTAACCCCTCAATCACCTTTGGTTCACTGTGGTGAGTGGGGGGGTTAGACCCCATTACCAATATGTTACTGATATGCTTGATTTTTGAGCCCCAAATTCACAATTTGGTCACTGTAGTGAGGGGGGGGGCGTAGACCCCATTAGCACCTTATTCATATGCAGCCTGCGTTTTTAACCCCTTAATCACCTTTGGTTCACTGTGGTGAGTGGGGGGTTAGACCCCATTACCAATATGTTCCTGATATGCTTGATTTTTGAGCCCCAAATTCACAATTTGGTCACTGTAGTGAGGGGGGGTTTAGACCCCATTACAACACTGTTACGGTGACAACTGTGTGTTTTACCCTCACATTCACCTTTTGGTCACAACGGTGATGGGAGGACATTATGTGTTCCCTTTCAGAGTCACAGTTGCAGGCAGTTGACACACAATATACAATCTTGACATGATGGTAGGGGTGGTGTGTTTGTCCTGCAACACCTATGAGTGAGGAGTACTGGTAGTGATGGGCATACCCCCCTATGAGTAGGGGCTGCTAGTAGTGGTAGGTATCCACCCCCTATGAGTAGGGACTGCTGGTAGTGGTAGGTATCCACCCCCTATGAGTAGGGACTACTGGTAGTGGTAGGTATCCACCCCCTATGAGTAGGGACTGCTGGTAGTAGTAGGTATCCACCCGCTATGAGTAGGGACTGCTAGTAGTTGTAGGTATCCACCCACTATGAGTAGGGAGTACTGGTAGTGATGGGCATCCCCCCCATGAGTTGGGACTGCTGGTAGTGGTAGGTATCCACCCCCTATGAGTAGGGAGTACTGGTAGTAATGGGCATCCCCCTATGAGTAGGGACTGCTGGTGGTGGTAGGTATCCACACCCTATGAGTAGGGACTGCTGGTAGTTGTAGGTATCCACCCCCTATGAGTAGGGACTGCTGGGAGTGGTAGGTATCCACCCCCTATGTGTAGGGAGTACTGATAGTGATGGGCATCCCCCCTATGAGTAGGGACTGCTGGTGGTGGTAGGTATCCACCCCCTATGAGTAGGGACTGCTGGTAGTGGTAGGTATCCACACCCTATGAGTACGGACTGCTGGTAGTTGTAGGTGTCCACCCCCTATGCTTAGGGAGTACTGGTAGTGATGGGCATCCCCCCCATGAGTTGGGACTGCTGGTAGTGGTAGGTATCCACCCCCTATGAGTAGGGAGTACTGGTAGTAATGGGCATCCCCCTATGAGTAGGGACTGCTGGTGGTGGTAGGTATCCACACCCTATGAGTAGGGACTGCTGATAGTTGTAGGTATCCACCCCCTATGAGTAGGGACTGCTGGGAGTGGTAGGTATCCACCCCCTATGTGTAGGGAGTACTGATAGTGATGGGCATCCCCCCTATGAGTAGGGACTGCTGGTGGTGGTAGGTATCCACCCCCTATGAGTAGGGACTGCTGGTATTGGTAGGTATCCACACCCTATGAGTACGGACTGCTGGTAGTTGTAGGTGTCCACCCCCTATGCTTAGGGAGTACTGGTAGTGATGGGCATCCCCCCTATGAGTTGGGATTGCTGGTAGTGGTAGGTATCCATCCCCCCATGAGTAGGGAGTACTGGTAGTGATGGGCATCCCCCCTTTGAGTAGGGACTGCTGGTAGTGGTAGGTATCCACCTCCTATGAGTAGGGACTGCTGGTAGTTGTAGGCATCCACCCCTTATGAGTAGGGACTGCTGGTAGTTGTAGGTATCTACCCCCATGAGTAGGGACTGCTGGGAGTGGTAGGTATCCAACCACTATGAGTAGGGAGTACTGGTAGTGATGGGCATCCCCCCCTATGAGTAGGGACTGCTGGTGGTGGTAGGTATCCACCCCCTATGAGTAGGGACTGCTGGTGGTGGTAGGTATCCACCCCCTATGAGTAGGGACTGCTGGTAGTGGTAGGTATCCACCCCCTATGAGTAGGGAGTACTGGTAGTGATGTGCATCCCCCCTATGGGTAGGGACTGCTGATAGTGGTAGGTATCCACCCCCTATGAGTAGGGACTGCTGGTAGTGGTAGGTATCCACCCACTATGAGTAGGGACTGCGGGTAGTGATAGACATCCAACCCCTATGGGTTGGGCAATGCTGGTGGAGAGGGATATCCACCCCCTATGTGTATGTTGCATTTCGCTGGTTCGTGACGTTTGTTTGTGTGGTGGGTGTCTGACTTACCTTCTGCGACGTACGCGTCGGTTCCTGTTGTTGATCCGGTCATATATGTACAGTACAGGGATGACCTGCGCGATCGGATTCATGGTTGGTTCGTCTCGTAGGCGTGGATAGTTGGTTCGTCTCGTCGGCGTTGTGAGTTGGTCCGTCTCGTAGCCGTGGATCGTGTTGTGGCGCGAATCGGCCCTGAAATACTGTTCTTTGGGATGCCGAGACGTGCTGGAGGTGGCGATGCGTTCGGCGCGTAGGAAGTACGCATCGTACTTACCCTCCCGGAAACTACTGTTCTTTTGACTCCCTGCGACTCGTTTCAGCCTTTACGGATCCGGCTCGTACGGGAACTGTGGCTGGAATAGGAGCGTACGGCTCGTATGGGTTTTGAACAGATTTGTGCATCGTACTTCCTCGCCCGGATGGACCGGCTGCCGGAACGTGTCGTTCGGAAGGTAAGCCTACGAGCGGCTCTTTGGGGGCATACCGAGCGAGATCAGAATCGACCCCTTAGGGTTGACTTTTGTAGATGTCTCCATAGGCATTGGTTAAAATGGTAATAGCAACCCTGGATTGCTGTATGTGGGTAGCATTTAAGTATAGAATTAATCATGGCTTGTTCAAAATCAATAATTATTTTCTGAGGAAATTATTTATTTGTTTCTTGTTTGATTTTGTTTAGGGTTTCAAGGTAGGTAGAATGTTGTTTATTGGGGAGTAGGGTATAGATAAAGGGAATATTAGTATTTTGATACAGACCATGGACTGTGTATAACTGATAAAATGGTTTGGGACATATTTTGAAAGTCCCATCCATCATCCATGTGTCGCATTGTTGTAATTTGAGTAAATTGTTTGCAGTGAATGAATGAATGAATGAAGCAGCATTTATAAAGCGCATAGCTACCCGTAGGCATCCCAGCGCTGGCGGATAACTGAAGCTTCACAGAATCATTTAGGGAAGAGCCATGTTTTCAGCAGCTTGCGGAAGACAAGGTGATTAAGTTCCCCACGTAGCTGAAGAGGAAGAGAGTTCCAAAGTTTGGCAGCATTGTATGAAAATAGCCGACCACCGCTTCTAACTCTCTGAATTCGGGGAACGACTGCCAGGTGTTGCTCATCTGAGCGTAGTCGCCTGTTAGCTCGATAGGGCTTGACCATAGAAGAGATGATCTCTGGTCCTTTTCCTCCTATCAGTTTGTGTGTAATGCATAAGGCTTTAAAGTGGACCCTCTCCCGGATAGGGAGCCTGTGGAGAGCCTTCACATCCGGTTTGGCCGACTGTCGGTTCTGAGTCCCCATGAGGATTCTAGCGGCGCAGTTCTGTACAGTTTGCAGTTTGATGAAGACTAAACTCGGGGCTCCAAGGTATACGGCGTTGCCGTAGTCCAGGCGTGTAAGAATAAGTGCCTGGACCATGAGCTTTCTCGCCTGAAAGGGGAGCAAAGGGAGCACTTTGCGAAGCATCCTCATGGTGCCAAAGCAAGAGGCCACCGCCTTTCTGGCCTGGACTTTAAAGCTAAGATCAGAGTCCAGCCAGAAGCCCAAGCTTTTTATTTCTGACTTAGGGACAGGTGCCGTACCCATTGATGCCGGCCACATGATGTCTGCCTTGAAAAGAGAGGGGTTACCAAGGAGCATAAGCTCGGTTTTGTCCCCATTCAATTTTAAATAAGAGTCTTTCATCCACCTGGCTACTTCTTCAAGGCAGGTACATAGGGAGGTGGGGGCCCTGTCTGAGTGGTTAAGTGCCACAACTAGTTGGGTGTCATCGGCATAAGTCACAATGTGCACCCCGTAGGGGAGAACAATTTCCGCTAGGGGGGACATGTAGGCGTTAAAAAGTGTGGGACTCAGGGAAGAACCCTGAGGGACTCCACATTGGAGGGGCCAGGAATTAGAGATGGCCTCACCCTCGAACACCTGAAAAGATCTTCCCTCCAGGAAGGATTGCAGCCACGTCAAGGCTACTCCAGTCACACCAAGGTTTCTAAGTCGTTGAACCAAAATGAGGTGGTTGACCGTATCGAAGGCCGCGCTGAGATCTAAAAGGATCACGGCAGAGGAGCCTCCTGCATCGAGGATCTTTCTAGATTCTTCCACAACTGCTAATAAAGCAGTTTCTGTGCCTTGGCGGGGATGAAAGCCAGTCTGAGAGGGATGAAGAAGTTTATTAGATTCAAGATAGGCTGAGAGCAAACATAATGATTCTTTTGTCTTTGCATTTATTATCAAATAGTATAAATGGTTCATTATTGTGGGTTATACTTAGTTCAGGGGGAATCTCTAACTCTTGAAAGGTTTTTAGGGGCACGTGTGGTAGTTGTAGTGGCTTTATTTTGTCTAGCTATTGTTCTTTTTCATGAATCAATAGATGGTAATTGGCTAGATGCATGTTGGGGTACTGTTAGTAACTGTTGTTTTAGTATTTCTGTGGTAGGTCTATCTGTACTAGTGCTAGCTTATTTTATTGATTCAAGAGCATCTCTTACTTCAATCTCAGTTACATTTGGGGGTGGTTATGCTCTTTTACAGATACAACAGTGGTTTCTTGTGTTATAGCTCTTACATAACATTTGTTCGAATAATATTTGCTACATTTCCAAAACACTTTTAAACCAGTTTGTTTTTCTTGTGTATATACATAACCCATGTAACATAATAACATCTTCCCTTTTTGATACATAATAAATTGTGCGCCTTCAGTCATGGTGGTGTTTTTAGTGCTAAGGAAAATATATATAAAAATCAATAAAAATAATACAGGATAGTTTTTTAATAAATACATATAAATTGCTTTGGATATACTTACAATGTTGACGTAAATAAAAATGCTGCTGCAAATTTTTCAAGCTTGTATTTTGGATTTGGTGAAGATGTTTCTGTTGGTAGGAAAAAATATAATTTTAATACTTTTGTTATTTTGTGTTGTAGGTGGTGGGGAAATTGTGAAAAAGTGGGTCTTTGGGTGGGTATTTTAGGGAGTGGTTTAATACAAAAATATCATATACTTACTTTCTTTGTAGCTTTATTGTTGACGCTTTTGTAGTATTTTTTGGCTGCTTTAAAAGATATCTGTAGAGGAGATATAAATTTAAGAGAGAGATATTAGTGCATTATGGGGCATATTCTCAAGGACTTATCGCTGAGTTAGCGGCACTTTATTGCAGCCAAAGTGGCAATAGATTTATCGCCCTATTCACAAGCTGGTGCTAACAGCCGATATCGCCAGTTTTCCTGCGATAGCAGCCGCAAAAAACATCGCCACGGATGACACCGGCAACTAACGCTAATGAGATGCAGAGTATGCGTTCCTGTGCAAAAAGCCGCAAAAACACCACTTCGCAATATTCTCTACGACCAGCCAGATCGGCGATAAGATCCCAAAACAGGCAATAAGGCGCGTTAGCAGAGGGATTTAACACCTGCTCTTACCTGGTGTTAACCTGCACCACAAACGGGAGCCCAGACCAGTGCCACACCTGAAGAACAACAGATGCCATGGAGCTACTGATCATGCAGCTCGGAGCCCCAAGAGGGCCACAACACCCACCGCCACCACACCCAGGCACGCCACCACCCCCTAGATCCCACCCCGCCCCCCCGGACTACCACAGAGGCAGCGCAGACAAAGACAGCGGACCTTCAAAAAACGCACCAGCTTCACAGACTTAACACCAGAGGATGTCATTGCCCACCACAGGCTCAAAAGGACAACCATCCTCCGCATCCTGACCATCATTGCCCACAGGATGACGGTACCAACACAGTGGACAACCAACATCCCTCCGCAGACAAAACTGCTGGCTGTGCTGCACCTGTTGGCCTCTGGTACCTTCCAACCAACAACTGCCAGAGTCGGAGGAGTCTCACAGCCAGCCCTATCCAAGTTCCTCACACCTGTCTTGGATGACATCATCAGCTTGGTACCCCAGCTCCTTTACTTCCCACACTGCGCAGGAACAGCTGGAGACCAAGCAAGACTTCTACGCCATAGCTGGCTTCCCGCACGTGTTGGGGGCAATCGACTGCACACATGTACTCCTCGTGCCCCCTGCCGCCACTGCACACAATTACCGCGACAGGAAGCACACGCATTCCATCAATGTGCAGGCAATAGTGGATCACATGGGACTCTTCAACAATGTCGTCGCCAACTACCCAGGCAATGTGCATGATTCCTTCATCTTCCGACAGTCCATCATCAACCAGCGCTTTGAGGCTGGCACCTATGGGAATGCATTGCTCGTTGGTAAGTACCAAATGAACACACCACACACCTCAACTACACAGTCATGCAACTCACGACTCTGGGAATGCACACGTTACAAATTCACATACAACATGCCCACCTACCAGACACGACCGCACAACTTACTGTGGTAATCTGGGCTAGCCATGTACACAAGCCATCAACGGCATGGCACCTCAGCTACACAATAGCAGAATGTGGGGAGAGGTGGGAACCAGGCATGTGCGAAGGAGGCAAGTGACCCATGAATGAGAATGTACACAATGCCAAGTGTGGCGTGGATGTGCTGGCCAGACTGCAGTATGCAGACCACAGACATGTCCATGTCGACATATACTGCTGGTGTTTGCAGTGTAGTAGACAGTGGACGCAACAATGTCACCGTAGGCAGTGGGGAAGATCACGGAAATGTACCTTGTTACGTCCCCCCCTGTAAGCGTGAGCGGAGTAGGCTGGCCCGGCGTACGCCAGGCCAGCGTATGGGTGTGAATAAAAAGCCTGTTGCTCTGGGTGTGGTTCTCTTCCGGAATGGCCAATGTGTCTGCGAGGGCGGCGCCTCTCAGCCCTCACGAGGCCGACGCCGTGAGCGGCGGTGCCTGCGATCCTGTGTGCCTGCTGCACCCCAGGCCGCTGGTCCCCAGACCCGTCTTGGCTGCCCCTGCGCAACCAGGCCTCACTGCTCACCTGCCGACACTGGCGTGTGTCAAAGAGGGCCCAGCACGTGCCGGTGCAAGCTCCAAGCCCGAGGCCCGCGACCTTGGCAGCCTCCTCAGACCATCACGGCCTCCACGACACAGGCCCCCAGCACTCCTTTCTCGTTGACGTACTCCACCGCTGCCTCCGGCCTACACTGCGGTCCAGTAGGTCACACATTTGAAACTGAGTCTTGATTTCATGATGGCCGAGTTCATATGTTAATGGCAGCATTTATATCACTGTACTCCCTTCGATCTGGTGCCACCAACTCTGTGCATCGCAAGCCAACGACACGTGTCTGTGGGCCCTTGATGACTACTGCCTTCGGTCTACAATGCGGTGAAGTAGGTCACACATTTGGAACTGAGTCTTGAATATTCAATGGCCGAGTTCACATCATTGTACGCAAGTAGAGGAGTAAGAGGAAGACGCGGTTCAGTCCGGAGGAAAAAAGGATCATCGTTATGGAGGTGATCGAACACCACCAACAACTGCTCTGGTGCCACTAACTCTATGCATCGCAAGCCAACGACACGTGGCTGTGGGCCCCTGCTGACCGCTGCCTCCGGCCTACACTGCAGTCAAGTAGGTCACACATTTGGAACTGAGTCTTGATATTTTCATGGCAGAGTTTACACCATTGTACAGGCCTCATCGCAGACTGCATCCCCTTTCAGCTCGGGTGCCACTAACTCTGTGCCCCGAAATTCAGGGACACTCTCTGGTTGAACTTTGGTGGCGTCTGAGTCTATGGCCTGGGGGTTGTCTTCATCATCATGTAGCTGATACTGACTTGGTGTTAAAAATGAGTCTGTAGCATTCATCTCCTCCATATTGCCTGTTTCTGCTTGGTTCTGCCCTCTGCATCATGCCCTGGAAGAACACCTTCCACTCTCCCCCGAAACACTCCGCGACATTCACCTTCGACATCGACGTGGACCCGCTCAGCTCTCGTGGCCCTACCTCAGTGCACCGCAAGTCACCGTCCCGTGGCGGTGTGCCTGTGCCGGCTGCAGTGCATCCGGGGCCACTAACTCTGTGCAGCTCAAGTCGTGGACCCTTGCTGTTTGAACTTTGAACTTCTGATTGTCTGATCACTGTTGTAGGTGTTGCCAGCACCAACCACTCCCTGAGGGCTGGCTTACACTCACCCCACACCCATCCAGCACAGGCGTCACTGGACATGTGACCCTGGCAATAAAAGGGGCCGGGCGCACGTGCCCGGAGCCAGTTCCACAAACTATCTAAGTGTGTCCGTGTGGTCATTATGTAAGCATGAGGGCCCCGGGCCCTACCACATTACATTGTGCTGAGTACAGCGGACGCAGCCATGTCACCTCAGGCAGTGGGGAAGACCTGGGACATGTAGCTGTGTCGTACCCCCCTGTAAGCGTAAGCGGAGTGGGCTGGCGTACGACAGTCCAGCGTAGGGGTGTGGATAATCAGCCTAGGGCTCTGGGCATTGCTAAGTGTTGGCCTTGCCAAGGAAGTAACTAATGCGTGTGTCTCTGTTGTAGTGTCGGCGCCACCTGTCCCGCAATGGACAATGTTGTGATGTAGCATGCCCCCGGAGTGCGGGCTTGGCCGCAGGGATAAATGAAGGAGCGCAAGCCCGCTCGGGGTCCGGGATCATACATGCCAACTGTTGTATGTGTCGCTATTACTGCAGCATAGGCCAAAGGTCTACCCTCAACCGTATCGCGAGTTCAGCCAGCCATGAACTCTACATCTGTGTGCGCCCTATCCTTACCGTAGGCCTACACACACGTGGCCGCCCACCTTCAACGCAAAACATCACAGTGTTGTTGTCAGGCTTGTGGACATGCGCAGACAGGCATGATAATGGTGTGCCGTAGGAGTGCAAGTGATGCAACCGCGCTGCGCACACTAGTAAATAGGCTAGGGGGGAGGGAGGAGCAGCAGTGAGGCTATGTAATACACATTGATGCCGCTCATTTGCTACAAGCAGTACCTGTCAAACAGGAATCACTATCACACATATCACACACCAATGAACTAGTGAGCCTGCCAACACATCATGCAGAACCAACTTTTGACTCATGTCTCTCTGCACTGTCACAGGTGATCAAGGATATGCACTCTGCCCTTGGATTATGACACCCCTCCGAGCCCCGAACACACAGGCCCAGAGGCAGTACAATGCGGCCCACAAACGCACCAGGGGCATCATGGAACGCACATTTGGCATGTTGAAGTCACGTTTCAGGTGCCTGGACATCACAGGTGGAAGGCTCCTGTACAGCCCAGGCATCGTGTGCAAGATGACCGTTGCATGTTGTGTGTTGCACAACATATGTGTATGCACCAATGCCCCATGGCTACAAGTGCCAGATGCACCGGACGATGATGAGGAAGATGAGGCAGGTGGACCACACCCCACTGCAGCAGCAGCAGGAATAGCCTGTAGGAACACCATCATTGACAATTTCTTCACATGAGCACGTCACATTGTCACAGTCCTTATCAATCATGGGACAGTACAAAATGACCACAGGCACAGCATGTGCAAATTAATTCATTACAACACACATTCCCTGTGTGCATGTTTCTCCTCTGTACAAGCACATCACTCTGACAAGTGTAAGTGCATGTCACCTCTGTACAAATGGCTGTTTAGGGTGTCACGTATTCGAAATGCCATTTCTGTGTGTCAAAGATAGTACGGAATCCCACTCATCAGCGTTTCACATGTGTCCCAAATCATTCCATATAGGCTGTCATTTGTGACCTACAATTGACAACAGGGCTTCTTTTGGGGTCAAATATGTACCACCATGATGCAGGGATTCACCCTGTGACTCAAGTCCCACAACATGAGCTACATGGATGTAAGGGGGAATCACTGCCCCTACATTCGTCCATGCTTTCATACTTGATTAATCATAGACATGACACATCTGTGTGTATTAGAATGTATTATTCACGTTCAGTGGAGTGTTGAAGCTGTCTTAGTACTGGGCCATGCAGACAACACTTTACAATGTTGCCCCGTGGAGGGCCAGCCAGAGTCCTTTAGGGATTGACAAGTTACTCGGAAGGGGAAGAGTCCAGTCCGCAGCATGATTGCTGTGTCATTGTTGAGCATACAAAATATGGCAGTCCATGTCGAGGTCCAAGGTTAGTGTTGCAGAGTGTGTCGGGGGACAGTGGAAGGTGTTATTCCAGGGCATGATGCAGAGGGCAGACCCAAGCAGAAACAAGCCATCTGGCGGAGATGAATGCTACTGCTTCCTCCTTACCACTGAGGCAGATTCATCCTCATCTTCGTCCTCTGACGTTTCATGTGCCTCACATGTGGGTGGTGGTGTTTGGTTTGCAGCACTGTGTGGCACTGACACATCAGGGGCCGGAGATGTGGATGTAGAAGTAGCAGCAGCATTCATCTGCGCAATGTCTTCTGGCATTACTCCCATGATGAGGATCTGCAGGGCATGGAAGATCCCATCTACAGCTTTCTCGTGTGCAGCCGTGGTAGCCATTCTTTGCACCTGCATCCGCTCCATGTTCTCCATGACCCTCCTCATGTTTCCCAAATCACGGATGACATCGCTGTAGCCACTCTGACTAGACAGTTGTTGTTGTCTCTGAGTCATGACTCCAGCGACGCCAGTCATGGATTGTTGGAGGGCATGGGGCGGACTGTGTGTCCGTTAGGGAGTGTAAGTGGTCCCTGATGGGACTTAGACACCCACGTATGGCATCTAGTTTGGCTGCCATGAGGTCAAACCCCACCGCACCTGTTCAGCCAGCTACTTCTGGCAGTCTAACACACGGCGTTGGAATGCCATGTGTACTTCAGTGAGGTGCTGGGAGCTAGACATGGTGGTGGGTGCTTCCTGATGTGTGGTCTGTGCAGGGGGTGGGATCACCTCGATGGTGCTGGGCTGCCATGCTACTGGAGGTGGGGTGCGGAGGTTGTCCATGAACCATTGGAGTTCGTCTTAGTCGATGTCCTGGGGGTCGTCTCCATCATCGCTGACGTGATGTAGGGTCTGCTCTGCAGGAGGTGTTGATTGTCCCTCTGCAATGTAAAAGGGAGATGCAGTTTCACAGTGTGTTCCATGTATGTTGACGCATTGGCGGAGTTTACATACAGACCGCATGACAATGTACATTGTGACTGTTTGTGAGGAGATGCCTATTTGATGCGGGACAGTGAACATTTGTACTACATCACGGATGTGAGGTTGTACTCGTACATTGGGCCAGATTCACAGAACTAACTTAAGACAAAATCCTAAACTTACTACCATTTTGGTATTCACAGAAGGCACTTACTCATTTGGGTATTCACAGAATGCAGTTACTTACTCATTTTGATTAATTTACTCGTTTTGAGTAACTTACTCATTTTGAGTAACTTACTCATTTTGGTATTCACAGAAGGCACTTACTCATTGATGAGTAAATGCCTTCTGTGAAGACCAAAATGAGTAAGTTACTCAAAACGAGTAAGTTTCTCAAAGTGAGTAAGTTACTCATTTTGGTATTCACAGAAGGCACTTACTCATCAATGAGTAAGTGCCTTCTGTGAATACCAAAATGAGTAAGTTACTCAAAATGAGTAAGTAAGTGCCTTCTGTGAATACCAAAATGAGTAAGTGCCTTCTGTGAATACCAAAATGGTAGTAAGTTTAGGATTTTGTCTTAAGTTAGTTCTGTGTATCCGGCCCCATTGTCATCTCACAGTTTCCTGCTATGCCAGATGTGATTGGCCATTTTGTACACACATGCGGCACCAGTTGTGTCCTGTGTTCTGTTGTGAAAGTGTTGCAGTTTGTGCCACATTGTTGTCAATGTTGAGGTGCTCTTATTCTTATGTGTGTGCTGCATTGTGGGTGAGTCGCCCCTGCAGCTCTGATTTGGCTGCCCCTTATCCCTTTCAGGCGGTGTGCCTTTGACTTCTGTGCTTCTACATTGCTGAGATGTTGCGGACTTGGGTATATTGGGCTCTTGGTCGAGTTGTGACTCTTGGGCATGGTTTGTCCACAGATATGTTGTTGACGTCAGGGGTTGTTTGTGCACGTGGATGTGTCAGAGTGTGACCTGTTCCTTTCCGGATGTGGTCCACACTCAGTCACCTCAGTGTTGTGGTGTGCACCATGTCATGATAATTGGACTGCAGCCATGCTAATCATCATAATCGTCATGCAGTGTCACTTGCATTGTCAGTGTGGCTCACGGACCCGCAGCACATGTGTATGGGTTTGTTGTGAGATTAGTGATGTGTGGGGAGGGCCCACTCCGGGCACATTGTCGACGGGGGCCTACTTGCAGTTTCTACGTGTGCTGCAGTATGCCAAGGAGATCAGGGACATGATCCAGAGTCATTGTGGGTGTGCAGTGTGCTCTACTTAATTGTGCATGTGTGCCATTGTGCCCATCTCCCCCCGTCCCCCCAGTCTCTGGTCGGTACTCACCCTGTTGATGTTGTGTCAGGTCATATTGAGCAGTGTCCGGATCCACTACTCCTGGCACCGTATCCCGACTGATGACTGTGGCCACTATTTTCTCCATTGCATCCAGCTCCTGGTGTGCCGCTGGACCCCCACCTCCAATCTGCGTTGCTGCTTTCATGTTGGCATTGAGTTTCTTCTTGGTTTTGCCCTTCACATCATTCCAGCACCTCTTGACCTCTTCCATTGTCCTCCTCAACTCTGCAACTGCATTCACATGGTCCAAGATAGTCTGCCATGTTTGCGTCTTTGTTGCCAATGACACGTTGGAGGTGACGAACAGTTGTTGGTAGTGTTCTATCACCTCCATAACGATGATCCTGTTTTCCTGCAGACTGAACCGCGTCTTCCTCTTCTCCTTGGCCTTCCCCGACCCCGAGGTTACTTGCTGGTCGTCTGTGGGGCTTGTGGGGTTAGTGTTGTCCTCTGCACTCGGTCTGGGTGCATCCATGGTGCTACGCAGTTTACCTTTTTTTTCTGCTTTTATGGTGCATTTTCCCGCATGACGCGTGGGAATTGCAGGCCTGTCGCTGGTTATCGCTGATTTTTGTATCGCGATGTGGGGCATCACAACTTTTTTCGCATTCGTGTTTCACATTTTTTCGGCGTCGCGTTAATTTTAACGCAGTCATTTGGTGCGCTATCGTTAAACTATCGCATGGTGCCGCCGGGTTGAGAATACAACGTTAACACAGTGTTATTTTCCCGCGATGGACTGCGATGTGCAAAGTTGCGTTAAGCTAATTTTGCGATAATTATCACACGTTCTTGGGAATATTCCCCTATGTTTTATATATAAATTTTGGTAAAGACTAGGGGGTATATTCACAAGAACGTGTGATAACTACCGCAAGAGTAGCGTAATGCAACTTTCAATATCGCAGCCTAGCGCGGGAAAATAACCCCGTGTCAACGTGGAATTCACAACAAGGCGGTACCATGCGATAGTCACCAGATAACGCGTCAAATGTCAGCGTGAAAATCAATGCCACGCCGAAAAAATGCGAAACGCGAGAAATCATTCGATGAGGCCAATCGCAGTAAAAGAAGCAGCGAAAAGCAGCCACAGGCCTGCAAATCCCACGCGTCTGGCGGGAAATTGCACCATAAAAACCACAGAAACAACACACCAGAAACAAGCCAAAGCACATAGCAACATGGATGCACCCTGACCCAGCGCAGAGGACAACGCGAACCCCACAACCCCCACAGACCACCAGCAAGGAACAACGGGGTCAGGGAAGGCCAAGGAGAAAAGGGAGAGGAAGACGGGTGCAGCCTGCAGGAAAACAAGACCAGCGCCACAGAGGCACAGAACACCACCAGCAACTGACCCACAAGCAGACCACCTGGAATGCAGTCAGAGTGCCCAGGAGGCCAATCCCGGAGGCCAAGAGGCGCCGCCAGGACGTGACAACCTAAACCAGGCACAGACCCGCTGCCAACAGGAAGGCAGCAACGGCGACAGGAGGTGGCAGTCCAGCGCCACAGGAGGAGCTGGAGGAAACCCAGGCCACAGTCAACAGTGTGGAGACGGTGCAAGGAGGTGGGAGTACGGACACAGCTCGACAGGACCCGACACAACAACAACAGGGTGTGGACCCAACAGGTACTGGGGGACGGGGGTGATGGGCGCAATGGCACACATTCACAACGAGGAGTAGCACACTGCACACCCACAATTACCCAGGCACATGTCCCCCATCCCCGTGGCACACTGCAGCACACACACATAGTAATCACAGCACATACCATGACAATGTGGCACAAAGTTCAACACCCACACTGCAGAACAGGGGACACAACTGGGTCCGCCCAGGCGCAGAAACAGAACAATCACATTGGATAGAGCAGGGAACTGTGAGATGCATATCTACGGCTACAACCACACATCAGCCATGTAAGCCAAATGTACACTGTCCCAACTCAAATAGCCACCACCGCCCAAACAGTCACAATGTACATTGTCACACAGTCTGCATGTCGACAAGAACAAGGCGCCAACACAATGCCAACATGCACCTCCCCTTCACAATGCAGAGGGATAAACAACACCTCCAGCAGGTCAGTACAGACAACCCATCAGTGATGCCGGAGACAAACACCACACCTTCGATACTGATGCCCTACAACAGCCCATGGACATCCCACACAACCCACCACCAGGACCAGGGCAGACAAGCTACTCAGAGGAGAACCCAGCCCTTGCAACAGACCACACAGCATGAAGCACCCGCAATCACGGCTGGCTCACAACACTTCACCGACCCATACATGGCACCCCAATGCCAGGTGTCAGAATGCCAAAAGGAGGTGGCCCAACAGGTGCGGGTGTTGCCGAACCCATGGTATGCGAACTAGAACACATACGTGGGTGTCCATTACCCCTCAGAGACCACCTACACCCCACAAAGGAGACCCACACTGCCATAGAGACACATGGAGATGCACATACCCAGTACACAACCACGCCCAGGGGCACACACATATCAGTCACACACCCACGTTGGCTCTGCGTACGACGGCACAGTCCACTCCCCTTACGAATTGAGTGGGTGATGACAAAGCTACATGTCCAGGTTCTAGCTCGCTGTCTGTGGTGAAATGTCTGCATTCGCTGTACACAGCACAATGTGATGTCGTAGGGCCCAGGGCCCCCATGCATACAACAAGACCACAGGGACACATGCACATATCATGTTGAACTGGCTACGGGCACGTGCGCCCGGCCCCTTTATTGGCAGGGCCACATGTACAGTGACGCCTGTGCTGGATGTGTGTGGGGTGAGTATAAGCCAGCCCGCACGGAGTGCTTGGTGCTGGCAACAACCTGAACAGTGGACACCAGTGTAATGAAAACAGAAAACACCAGCATAACAGAGTCAACCGCAGAGCAACATGGAGGAATCCGGAGTAAGGACAGAGGTCACCCAATATTCAGTCAGGAGGTTCCATGAGTTGCAGTGCACTGAGGTAGGGGCACTAGAGCAGAGCGCGCTCATGTGAAGAAATTGCTAGGATTGTGTCCCTTCGAGTTAGTCCTGATGCAGATGCAGTGGGGTGTGGTACACCTGCATCAACTTCCTCATCAACGTACCAGGTCTCCCACACTGCCTGAGGTGACAGTTGCATCCGCAGTCCACAGCGCAATACCCAGTATTAGATCTGGGTGTGTAGCTTGACTACCACCACCAGTCTGCATTCCTGCCTTGGGGCTGTTGCCTCCTGCCCTCCCATTGTCTGTGCCTTCTCCCGTCCGCACACTTGACACATCCTCCTTATCATGGTCCCAGGTCTATCCCACTGCATGAGGTGACATTGCTGCGCAACCTCACAACAGCACAAAACTCAATCAGTAAAGGACAATGGCTTGCGGTGCACTGAGTCACTGGCACCTGAAGTGCTGAGCAGGGTAGCAGGCCGATGATGGCATCCACGACAGGTCTGAGCAACCCCGTAGGTCTGTCAGGACCACCGTTTCGACTCTGGCAGATGGCGGTTGGAGGTGGTCCTTGCGGTGGTGGCGTGTGCATCCTGCGGTGATGCAAAGTCCGGGCCGGTCAAGACTCGATGCCATGTGTGGGCCCTGGTGGCCCGCAGTTGGGGCAGGAGGAGGCGGACAGCCCAGGGCCACAGACACATGGCATTGATGACCCCAAGACCATCGCTACAGAGGCCATTCAATGTCTCAGAAGAAGGGGTCCCAGGCCTGAGCAGCACAGAGTTAGTGGCCCCGGATGCACTGCGGCCGGCACAGGCACTCAGCCACGGGACGGTGACTTGCGGTGCAGTCAGATGGGCCATGCGACCTGAGCGGGTCCCCATCAATGTCCAAGGTGTATGTTGCGGAGGGTTGCAGAGGACAGTGGAAGGTGTCCTCCAGGGCATGATGTGGAAGGTCTGATGTTATCTGGAAGCAGCAAATGGAGGAGTGGAAAGCGCAACCCTCGTTTGCACCAACAATTCGGGATCAGCTACATGAGGATGAAAACTAGCCCCTAGTCCATAGACTCAAACGCCACCAATGTACGACCAGTGAGTGTCCATGAATGTCGGGGAACACACATAGCGGCACAGGTGCTGAGAGGGGATGCAGTCTGCGATGATGCCGGTACACAGAAGTGAACTCCAACATTGCCAAATCAAGACTCTGTGAACTACTGGACCGCAGTGTAGGCCGGAGGCAGCGGTCAGCATGGGCCCACAGACATGTGTGGTGTGCCTGTGATGCATTCGTTTGCTTCACTGAAAGCAGGGAGTTTAGTGATATCACCCCTGCAGTAGACATCCGGTCACTGCCATGGTGTGATCAAGACTCAGTTCCAAATGTGTGACCTACCTGACCGTGGTGTAGGCCTGAGGTAGCGGTCAGCACGGACCATTCACCGAGTGTCGCCGGCATAGGTTGAATGGCCCCACTGGCCTGCGTAGTTCAGGTTCAGTGGCACCACGTGTAGCCGGCTGGCATTGAACAGGGTTAGTGGCACCACGTGTAGCCGGCTGGCATTGAACAGGGTTAGTAGCACCACGTGTAGCCGGCTGGCTTTGAACAGCGTTAGTGGCACCACGTGTAGCCGGCTGGCGTTGAACAGGGTTAGTGGCACCACGTGTCTCAAGAAGCCCATATGGAACTATGCCTCACTGATCGGGGGGGTCTGGTGCTGTAGCCGCTGGCCCGGATTTGGGGTCACTGCCATTCATGACTCAGGTCACAGTTTCACATATGGGACCTACTGGTCCGAAGAGTAAGCCAAAGTGGCAGTGGAGTACGTCAACGAGAAAGGAATAAAGTGGGCCTGTGTCATGGAGGCCGTGATGGTCTGAGGTGGCTGCCAAGGTCACGGGCCTCGGGCTTGGAGCTTGCGCCGACACGTGGTGGGCCCTCCTTGACACACGCCGGTGTCGGCAGGTGATCAGTGTGGCCTGGCTGCGCAGGGGCGGGCCTGACGGGTTCGTGGTCCAGCGTGCCGGGGTCCGGCAGGCGCACAGCATCGCTGGCAACTCTGCTCACGTGGACGGGGTCGGCCTCGTGGCGGGGTGGGAGGCACCGCCCTGGCAGAGACGTAGGTCTTTCCGGAAGAGGACCACGCCCAGGCCTACGTGCTTTTTATTCACACCCCTACGCTGGTGTGGTGTACGCCGGGCCATCCCACTCCGTTGACGCTTAGGGGGGGCGTAACAGGCAACATTTCTGCGAGGTCCCCCACTGGCTGGGGTGACATGGTTGCGTCCACTGTCCACTACACTCCATACACCAGCGGTGTATGTCGCCATGGATAGGGGTGTGTTCTGCATACTGCGGTCTGTCCAGCACATCTCCGCCACCCATGGCATTGTGTACTTTCCCAATCATGGTTCTACTGCATCCTCCACACATGCCTGGTAGCCACCTCTCCACACATTTGGCTATTATGTGACTGTGGTGCCATGCCGTTGCTGGCTCATGTTCAGGGCTTGCCCATTTGAACATTGTAAGTTGTTCTGTCGTGTTTGGTGGGTGGGCATGTTGTTGTGCCTGTTGTATGTGATTTTGTGACTTGTGCATTGCCAGAGTTGTGAGTTGCATGGTTGTGGAGTTGAGGTATGTGGGGTGTTCATTTGGATATTGCCAAGGGGCTGTGCATTTCCCTTGTTGCCATCCTGGGAACGCTGGTTGATGATGGACTGTTGGAGGATGAGGGTATCATGCACACTGGCTGTGTATTTTAAGGCGATATTGTTGGGGGTTCCACTGTGTTCTGTTATTGCCTGCACATTGATGTGAGACGTGTGCTTCCTGTTGCGGTGATTGTGTGCTGTGTCACCAGGGGGCAACGGTAGTACATGTGTGCTGTGTATTGCCCCCAACACGTGCGTGCATCCTGCTATGGCGTATGGTCCTTGCTTGGTCTCCAGCGGATCCTGTGCATTGTGTTGTACGTATGGGGACTGGGGTGCCAGGGTGATGGTGATGTCCAGGACAGGTGTGGGGGACTTGGATGTGGCTGGCTGTGGGACTCCTCCGACTCTGGTGGGTGTCGGTTGGGGGGTCCCAGGGGCCAACAGGTGCAGCCAAGCCAGCAGCTTTGTGTGGGGTGGGATGTTGGTTGTCCGCTGTGTTGGTGCCGTAGGCCTGTTAGGCGATGATGGTCAGGATGCGTAGGATGTTTGTCCCTTTCAGCCTGTGGTGGACGGTGACATTGTCAGATGTTGGGTCTGTGAGGCTGGTGAGCTTCCTGGGGGTCCGCTGTCTTTCTCTGCGCTGCGTCTGTGGTGGTCCGTGGGGGGGGGGTGTTCCTGTGTGGGTTGGGGTCCTGGGGTGGTGGCGGTGGGTGTTGTGGCCCTCTTGGGGGTCCGGGCCGCATGATGAGTGGCTCCATGGCATCTGTTGCCCTTCGGTTGTGGCCCTGGGCTGTGCTCCCTTTTGTGGTGCTGGCTGCCGTCCGACTTTACACCAGGTCAGAGCAGGTGTAAATTTCCTGGTGCTAACGTGCCTTATCGCCTGTTTTGTGTTCTTATCGCCGATGTGGCTGGTCGTTGTGAATGTTGAGGTGTGATGTTGTCTCGGCTTTTGTCACAGGAACGCCTACTCTGCATCTCATTAGCTATATTTGCGGGGGTCCTCTGTGGCGATGTTTTTTGCGGCTGCTATCGCGGGTAAACTGGTGCTGTGGGCTGTTAACACCGGCTTGTGAATGGGGAGGTAAATTTATCACGACTTTGGCTGCGATAAAGTGCCGTTAATTCGGTGATAGTTCCTTGTGAATATGCCCCTAGAAGTAGTGTTATTTTTAAAATACAGTTTTACTTACTTAGTGCAGTTCCAAAGCTTTTTTCTGTAATGAAAATCTGCGTTCTAGAAGCAATCTGGCAGAGTTTCCCCTTCTTTTTTCTTGCAGGTTTGAAGTGTAAATTAAATATAATTTTTTTGTTGTTTATAGTGTTGATTAAATTGATAGTTTTCTGTTATTGGTGTATTTTATTAGTGTGAGGTTTTCATTCATTGTTGTTCTTTTTTTTTTTTTTTGGCAGTTGGTTTCCCTATATGGCAAACGCTAATTAAGAAGTTGTTAGTGCCCAAAAATGTTTTTTAACTGATTTCGTTAGTTAAGTGTGTTTTACATTGCTTTTAATGTTAAATGCTGGATGCATTATATTTAGTAATATTTTACTTACTATTTATTAGTGTGTTTTGCTAATATTTTATATTTTTATATGTTTATATATAATAAAAAAATTGTATTATATTTATAATGTGTGTAGTGAATGTTTATAGTGTAAAAATACATTTTGGTGTCAAGATATGTTCATTTTAGTCATTTTTAAATAGTCGATATTTGTATAAAAACGATAATTTTGCTGTCTATATTTTTAATTTCGATATTTAGGACATTTTGTATACTTTTAGATAAATGTCAATACTTTAGTTTACGATATTTGTGTGTTCGATAATGTTTAAAACGATATTTTATATTGACGATAATATGGTGTCGATATTTGTGTATTTTTTAAATAAGTATTGCTCATCGATAATAGTGTTGTCGATATTTTAGTGCCGATATTTTGGTATGTCGATATTCGGTCTGTCGATATTATGTCAGTAATCCACAAGTATAACTAGTCCTTCATTAGTTGCTTTGCGTTTAAGTTGTCTAGTGTAGTTTGGGGTTGCGTTTTACTACCACCCTCCATGGAACACTGACATCAACTTTCGGTGTTTGTACAGGATGTTCAGCTCTAGTTGGAAATTGTTGCAATTTCTGTTTGTGATAATAGAAGGATAGAGTCCTTAAACTTAAATAGCCTAGGTTTAGCATGCTCATCGACAAAAGAAGGGGGCTCATAAGTGCCCATTTAATAATTAGTGAGCAGTATAGTAACGCGCATTGAGTCACTGTTGTGTCTTTAGCTGAATATATTTTCACATTATTCACAGCCACGCATGATCCTCTTGATCGCATTGTCGGGTTACAGAGTAAGCTCTTCATATATGGTTTAATCATTAGCACATCAATTTGTTTAAAGGTAGTTTTAAACGGTCCCTCCACTGTTAAAAAATGTGTCCCACTTGGATCAAGTACATCACATGAACATCATTTGTTCGTGTCCCTTCAAATCGCAGTCCTTGGTGTTTGGCGCCTATTCAGCAAACGAGGGGGCAGATTTACAAGCCCCTTGCGACACATTTGCGTCGCCTTTGCGTCACTTCTGTGACGCAGCGGCAGCGTAAACCATGCGCCATGTTGTGACTTAATTACAACGTGACGCTTCCAGGGAGATGCGTCACGTTGTAAAGCCCTGCGCCACATTAAACCTGTGTCAGGTTTAATGTATGCAGGGTGGGCGTTCTGTCGGAAAAAGCCTTGTAAAAGTGACGCAGTGAAATCTACAAGATTTCACTGAGTCACTTTTCAGAGGCCGCTGCGACAAAACCTTACATCTGCTTGAAGCAGGAGTAAGGAATGGCGCAGCACGTTAGGTATGGGCGGTCCCTGAACATTGCTGAGTTGCGTTGCGCTTGCGACACGACTCCAGCAATGCGCCGCCCTTATGCCATCAGATGCGACACGCATCTGTCTATCCCTGCGCCACGGTGCGCCGCATTGTAAATGCAACGCATCCATGGTGGCGCAAGGGTAGAATTGCGTGTCGCATCGGTACTGGCGCATCCCTGCTAAGATGCAGGGATGCGCCAGTCCTTGTAAATCTGCCCGAGATGCATTCTAATTTGTAAGACCGAAGAATAGTGGTAAAATATATTACACTTAGGACTTTAACAATTATATTTTGATATATCAATGAGCTAATGATTACACCATGAAGAGTATTAGCTCAGTAATACGTGTTACTACACAAAGTATTGAGTGGACACTTTCGGACACCACCCACCCCACCCACTTACTTTGCCTATGAGCAGTTCCTGTTTGAACAGTGTAAAATGCCGAAAGATTACATTTTGCAAACTATATCCAATAAATCTGACATGGACAGGATATTTACATTTCCTAAAAGTGGACCAGTACAGTGCCTTATCAAAACGCTTCCACTCTTTGAGGTTTTCACACAGGGAGTCAGCAGGGACAATTTTACTACCAGTCATGCAGTGCACTGATGTACTTGCTCAAGGCCAAGAGGTATAGACAAATAACAGTCTGCAACAAGACATACATCCTCTCAAGAATGCATCTGTGACACTGTTCTTGATCCATGTTATATAAATGTGTAGCCTGATACTTGTATCCCCTTTTCAGTGCAGGGTATCTCACAGAAAAGGAGATGGATCATGAAGAGTGTTTCTGAATATTAAAATAAGACTGCAATATATAGCACAACTGAAGTGCTCTCTTTATCAACCTCTTTAGAGTTTGGCGGTGGCTCAAGCAGCATGTAGTAATGCTGCAGCAACAACCAGTACTGTGCATCAAATACAGTGGCGGCTAGCCGAGGGAGTTCTGCGGGGCGGTGGGGTGGGGGAGGGGAAGGAAGGGGGGTAGTGGAGTCTGACATACGACAGACGGGAGTAAGGTAAGTAATTAAATAAATAAAACTAATTACCTTGCGCTCGCTGCATCGTCAACTCGGCGATGCAGCGAGCGCAAGGTAAATAGTTTTATGTATTTAATTACTTACCTTACTCCTGTCCGTCCGTCTTATGTCGGACTCCACTACCCCCCCACCCTGCCCCTCCCCCGTCCCACCCCACCCCCGCAGCACTCCCTCGGCGAGCCGCCACTGGCTTGCATCCAGAATGAAAAAGTTTGCGTGAAGATAGAGGCATGTTCAAGACTTACATTTTTGCGCTCCCTCTCCGACGGAAACCGGAGCAATGAGCTCTGCGGTGTTTGGGCTCGTTGACACCGAGAGAGCCTGTAGTCATAGCCGCTGAGGTATCAGATTGGTACGTGTGATATTTTCATTTCAACGATTATGAGTGACACTTTCTCGTGAGCAAAATTAAGCAATGAAGACGAGGGAAACATATAAATATCAGAAATTAAACCAATTTGAGCAATGAGAAACTCGAAGAAGATCTTAAAACTGATGCAAAGCACCAGAAATGTAAGGGAGACAGACAGTGTGACTGCAGTTCTCAGTAACATAGGACAGGTGGGCCCTGCAGCTGCCGCCCAGCCCTGCAGCCAGCGGCACAGATCACACCACTAGCAGGGGGCTGTGTCACAGCTTGTTAGAAATGGGGGTCTCTAGTTGGCAAGGGTTTGCACCTTTGTCCAAGTAGGGACACTTCCTTCTAGTCAGGGTAAGGGAGTTACACTCCTAAAATAACCCCTTAACCCCTGCTCACCCCCTTGGTAGCTTGGCACGAGCAGTCAGGCTTATCTTAGTGGCAGTGTGTAAAGCATTTGCACATAACCAACAGTAACAAAGTGAAAGCACTACAAAAGGACACCATACCAGTTTAGAAAAATATCCAATATTTTTATATACTCAAAACAAGACCAAAAACTATAAAGAATCCACAATATAGTACTGGAAAAATAAATACTTTGCAAGATGTCTTCTAAACTGCAGAAATACCTCAAAAACACAGTTCATACGAGTCGGTAGCTCCGTCCGGGGCTACTGTGATGCTGAAAACAACAGAGTCTAACAGTTCCAGCTAACCGCGTCGATACGGGCAAGCAAAAGCGTGTACAGACTCGGTAACAGTACCTTTCTCGTTGCGGCTTACACGGAGGGGCGAGCCGGTCATGGCAACCGTCGCGGTTGCGTTGTAAAATGGAAGCGGTGCAGGGCGCGGTGACGATCGTCCAGACAGCGTAAGTGAGACCAAAGCTTACGGTGCAGGGGGAGACAGTGCTCGATGCGGTGCTAGCAGGTTGCGGTGCAGGCAATGGAGCCGGTCTGCGGGAGCTGGCAATGGCCGACCCAGACAGCTGTGTGGGACGATTCGGTGCGTCTTGAAACTCTGCGAGCGGTGCCCCCAACCACGATGCAGTCACGGGTGTCGAGTCAGCAGCAGCGACAGCATCGGTGAGACCAGGATGGCGAAGTGAAGCGAGGCGGTGCAGACTGCGGTGCCCACAGGTCATGGTGCATGCAGCGGCTCGGTTGCGGCGGTCGTTGTCATCGGTGAGACCAGGGTTGTGGTGCGAGATGCGGACGGTGTGGTCTGCGGGGCCATCAGGACACAGAGCCAGTGACGGAGTCGGTTGCGGTTCCCTTCTCTGTGGCAACTGAAACAGCAGTTCCAGAAGCGGTACCCAGAGGTTGGTGAAGTCTTTGCAGTCCCTCAGACTTCAGAACATGAGGCCAGCTTGATTTCAGGCCTTTGGAGATACTCAGCACAAGTAAAGAAAGTTCAGTCCAGTCCTTTCACTGCCCAAGGCAGAAGAAGCAACTGCAGGCAAACCCAACAAAGCAACAACACAGCAAAGGGGCAGTACTCCTCCTGGCAGATCTTCCAGCTCTTTTTCTTGGCAGGTTCCTTGATTCCAGCGAGTTCTAAAGTTTAGGGGTTTGGGCCCCACTTTTTATAGCCCAAAATCCTTTGTCCTCTTAGGCAGAGAGTGTCTGTGCTTAGTCCAAACCAGTTTGGTCCTCTCTGACCCAGCTTCCCAGCAGGAGGCGGAGACAGCATTGTCCAAGGCAGACAAGGCCTATTCAGGTGCAAGGGAAATCTCCTCCCACCACTCTAAATGCAGACCGGGCCTATTCAGGTGCTAGTGACAACTCCTCCCACTACTCTGAATGCAGCCCAGGTCTATTCAGCCCAGCCCTGACCCATCTAGACTCTCTGGAGCCACAGCACATCCCCAGCCCCTGTCACTCCAAAGCCAGACAGTCAATACACATCCTAGCAGAGGAACACAGGATGGCTAAGCAAGAAAATACCTACTTTCTAAAAGTGGTATTTTCAAACACAGAATGTAAAAATCACCTTTACTAAAAGATGCAATTTTAGATTATGGGTTCAGGCATACTAAACTTTATTTTCCTATCTGGTCCCAATGGGAAGATATATTTATAAGATGTTATAAATTAACTCCCATGCTTTCCTATGGGACAGATAGCCTTTCCATAGTGAAAAATGAAATGCACTGTAATTCACTACCAGGACATGTCACACACACTAGCACATGTCCTACCTGTAATATACACTGCACCCTGCCCACAGGGGTACCTTGGGCCTACCTTAGGGGTGACTGATATGTAGGAAAAGGGAAGGTTAGGGCCTGGCAAGTGGGTACACTTGCCAAGTCGACATGGCAGTTACAAACTGCCCGCAGACTCTGCAGTGTCAGGTCTGAGTTAGCTTTTCAGGGCTACTCATGTGGATGGCACAATCAGTGCTGCAGGTCCACTAGTAGCATTTGATTTACAGGCCCTGGCACACTCAGTGCACTTTACTAGGGGATGACTATTAAATCAAATATGCCAATCATGGAAACACCAATCCATAGCACAATTTAAACAGCGAGCATATGCACTTTAGCACTGAATAGCAGTGGTAAAGTGCCCAGAGTCCTAAAACCAACAACAGCAGGTCAGGAAAAAATAGGAGGAAGAAGCAAAAAGTTTGGGGATAACCCTGCAAAAAGGGCCATTTCCAACACAACCCACTTCCAGCCTAAAGCCAGGGTAGACCAATCCATACCTAGATGGGCTTCCCTGCTTGGGGCGACAGAACATAGAACCTGGCCCGCAACAACAGGGGTTTATTCCCATTCTACGCCTCCCTGAACCCAGTTGGATCCCTCTATCCATACTCTCAGGGCCCACTAAGCTGACCCATGGGGATCACTCCTTCTCACGTGTGGACCCCATCTGTGCAGCGCCTAAACTAACTTTGTTCACAGATGTGTCCCAACAGGCAGACAGTACCCACATGGCCAACACAGTGACTCCTGTCCCCCCCCGGGGCAACTCTGTCCACCAGTACAGCAAGCCACAGTGGTCACTGAGAGCTGTCAGTGATGAGAGTCAGGCCTTATGCCTTCCAGGCCTCTTCAACCTCTGTGGCATCAGAGAGTGGGGGGCGGTAGCCCCAGGTGCCTTGCACCCTTTCTCCACTCTCCCTCCTGCCAAGTCAGGTATGACATCCTAACACTGGACCACCAGCCCAGGGTCTGTCCCCTGCGGCTGGACAGGAGACTGGGGTGGGCTCTGCCACACCCTGTCCCCCTCCCTGGGGCTCTGCATACCCCTACCGGGAGCAGTCCCCCTCAAATCTAGAATTGTCAGGGCACCTGTGGCAGGTGTTCTGCACAATTCTCCCACCAGTTCGGAGGTGCTATCCTGCAACTGGTCCACCAGCCCAGGGTCTGTACCCTATAGCTGGACACAGGACTGGGGTGGTCTCTCCCACACCCGGTCCTCCTCCCTGGTGCTCTGTACCCTTCCACCTGGAGTGGTACCCCCGTCTAGAATTGTCAGGGCACCTGTGGCAGGTGTCCTGCACTATTCGCCCACCAGTTTAGGGGTGCTATCCTGCAACTGGTACGCCAGCCCAGGGTCTGTACCCTGAGGCTGAACAAGGGACTGTGGTGGGCTCTCCCACACCTGGTCCTCCTCCCTGGGGCTCTGTACCATCCCACCTGGAGCAGCACCCCCAGAAGACAAACTGGTAGGGGCACTGTTGGCAGTCGCCCCTTCCTCCAGGTCAGGGAGAACACCCTGAACCTGGTCCTCCAGCCCAGGGTCTGTACCCATAGGCTGAACCTGTGCCTGGCAACCCAGGACTTCTGGGGGAGTACACCAACCCCCCCCAAGGGAAACACACTCCTCATGAGTTGTGCGAGAGTCTGCCTGGCGCAGGTCTCCAGCCTCCTGTCCACCTGACAGAGCATGAAGACCCCCCCAGGCCAGAAGTGGCTCCACCAGGGTCAGTCCTGGGGTGCTCTGACCTCAGAGCTGGCAACCCCTGACCCACTGGTCCTTTCACTGGGGACGGCATCCCTCCCTCACCCTTTTCTATGGACTCATGCACCCTCCCAACTGGAGCGGTGCTGCCAGACACCAGAACCGGTGGGATGCTCGTTGCAGCAGTCCCCCCCAGTTCCCCAGACACTAGGGGATCCTCCTCAATGGGTGGCCTTCCAGTACAGCCTAGGCTCCCCACCTGGTGTTCCCTCATGGAACCACCCAGGCTCTGGGACCGGCTTTCGGGCACCTTGAGCCGCAGCCCATTCCCACTCCTTCTCCGCGGAGACAGGACGTGAGTCCCTACACCCTTCCCATGACACCGGGACCTATCTGGGCTACCACAAACCTTTCCCACCACCCTCGGTTGGGAAGAACCTAAGCCACTTCCTTCAGGATCACCCCCAGATGCTTCTCCAGACCATCTGGAATTCTCCAAAAGGTCTGCCTCCAGTGTGAGCTCCCTGGGGTCAGAGAACTCACACTCCACCGGGTGTTGGCATAGCTCTGGAAAACAGGGACTTAAAATATGCTCTCCAACAATTGAATCACACAGCCTCACACAGGTGTTAACCAAACTACCCTTCACCCAACCATCCAGTGCCTCAGGAAAGTACCCCACATCATTCTCGCAAGACTGGTGAGACAGTGTAGGACTGTTGCTGTCCCTCAACCCATACTCTTCTGGCTGGTCTCCATACTCACTTACCAGAGCTTCTACAATGGGGGAACACCTCACCCTGCACCTCTCATCTTGAGTCAGTAGAGTGTCCCTCCCACCACTAAGAATATGATCCCCTGTGTCAGTTTCTCAATCCACCTCAGGGACACTGCGCTCCACTGGAGTAACCTCATAATCCTGAACCCCCTAGTGTATGTCAATCTCCTCCTTGAAGCAGGGCACCAAGTCTGTATATGTGTGTACCTCATCCTCAGTACTGGACCTAATACTTTTGCTGCCACCATCTGGGCTGGGCCTAGCCCTACTGGCTTCTCAGTCCAGCTCTCTCATTTTAAACTCATGGTCTAACATCATCCTTTCCTCCTCCATGGCTAACTTAAGTTTCTCCAGTTCCATAGGATCTCTCCTTGCTTCCCACCTGTCCTCCAGCTCCTCTGGGGACAAGCCACTGCTGCCTGGTTTAGAGGGTGCCCCACCTCCCAAAAGCACATCCACCCTTGGAATAGGCTCCTCTGCCTCCATGCCAAGATCCCCAGACAGCTCACTAGCATGTCTGGCTGCTGCCCAGGCCCTCAGCATCTTTTGTAGCTCCTCTTTTCTGGTGAGGCCCCTGAATTGGACTTTGAGGTTTTTGCAGATCCCCTTCAATTCCTTAACATTGTAGGTTTCTAACCTCTCATCCTCAAAGGCCACTTCCAACGATGCAGGAGATGATGCAATTAATTCAGGCATGTTGTACTGGAAAGTTCAAGTTCAAGACCAATGGAAAGGCAAAAATTGGCAGAAAAAAACAGTATGTGGTACGTAAGGGTCTGCGATATGGTAGTAGTGCACACCAATCACTGGAAGTCAAGTGCAAACACAATGCCTATCCTCACTGCTGACAACCAATGTTAGAAATGAGGGTCTCTAGTTGGCAAGGGTTTGCACCTTTGTCCAAGTAGGGACCCTTCCTTCTAGTCAGGGTAAGGGAGTTACACTCCTAAAATAACCCCTACTCACCCCCTTGGTAGCTTGGCAGGAGCAGTCAGGCTTATCTTGGAGGCAGTGTGTAAAGCTTTTGCACATAACCAACAGTGTCACAGTAAAAGCACTACAAAAGGACACCACACCAGTTTAGAAAAATATTCAATATTTTTATATACTCAAAACAAGACCAAAAACGATAAAGAATCCAAATACAGTACTTGAAAAATAGATACTTTGCAAGATGTCTTCTAAACTGCAGAAATACCTCAAAAACACCATTCATACGAGTCGGTAGCTCCGTCCGGGGCTGCCGCGATGCTGAAAACAACAGAGTCTAACAGTTCCAGCCGACCGCGTCGATATGGGCCAGCAAAAGCGTGAACAGACTCGGTAACAGTACTTTTCTCGTTGCTGCTTACACGGAGGTGCGAGCCGGTCGTGGCAACCATCGCGGTTGCGTTGCAAAATGGAAGCGGTGCAGGACGCAGTGTCCTCTCGATGCTGTGCAGGCAGCAGCTCGGTGACGATCGTCCAGATGTCGTTGGTAAGTCCAAGGCTTATAGTGCAGGGCGAGACGGTGCTCGATGCGGTGCTGGCAGGTTGCAGTGCAGGCGACAGAGCCGGTTTGCGGGAGCTGGCGTCGGTCGGCCCAGACAGCTGTGTGGGACGAGGCGGTGCATCATGGAACTCTACGAGCGGTGCCCCCAACCACGATGCGGTCACAGGTGTCGAGTCAGCAGCAGCGACATCGTCGGTGAGACCAGGATGGCGAAGTGAAGCGAGGTGGTGCTGACTGCGGTGCCCACATGTCACGGTGCAAGCAGCGGCTCGGGGGCAGCGGCATCGGTCGTCATCGTCAGTGAGACCAGGGTTGCGGTGCGAGATGAGGATGGTGCGGTCTGCGTGGCCGTCAGGACACAGAGCCAGCGACAGAGTCTGTGACGGAGTCGGTTGCGGTTCCCTTCTCTGTGGCAACTGAAACAGCGGTTCCAGAAGTGGTACCCAGAGGTTGGTGAAGTCTTTGCAGTCCCTCAGACTTCAGAACACGAGTCCAGCTCGATTTCAGGCCCTTGGAGATACTCAGCACAAGTGAAGAAAGTTCAGTCCAGTCCAGTCCTTTCACTGCCCAAGGCAGAAGAAGCAACTGCAGGCCAACCCAACAAAACAACAACACAGCAAAGGGGCAGTGCTCCTCCTGGCAGCTCTTCCAGCTCTTCTTCTTGGCAGGTTCCTTGATTCCAGCGAGTTCTAAAGTTTAGGGGTTTGGGCCCCACTTTTTATAGCCAAGAGTCCTGTGCCCTCTCAGGCAGAGAGTGTCTGGGCTTAGTCCAAACCAGTTTGGACCCCTCTGGCCCAGCTTCCCACCAGAAGGCGGAGACAGCATTGTCCAAGGAAGACAGGGCCTATTCAGGTGCAAGGGAAATCTCCTCCCACCACTCTAAATGCAGACCGCGCCTATTCAGGTGCTAGTGACAACTCCTCCCACTACTCTGAATGCACCCCAGGTCTAATCAGCCCAGCCCTGACCCATCTAGACTCTCTGGAGCCACTACACATCCCCAGCCCCTGTCACTGCAAAGCAAGTCAGTCAATACACATCCTAGCAGAGGCACACAGGATGGCTAAGCAAGAAAATACCTACTTTCTAAAAGTGGTATTTTCAAACACAGAATGTAAAAATCAACTTTACTAACAGATGCATCTTTAGATTCTGAGTTCAGGCATACTAAACTTTATTTTCCTATCTGGTCCCAATGGGAAGATATATTTAATAAGATGTTATAAATTAACTCCCATGCTTTCCTATGGAACAGATAGCCTTTCCATAGTGAAAAATGAAATGCACTGTAATTCACTACCTGGACATGTCACACACACCAGTACATGCCCTACCTTTAATATACACTGCACCCTGCCCACAGGGGCACCTTGGGCCTACCTTAGGGGTGACTGATATGTAAGAAAAGGGAAGGTTAGGGCCTGGCAAGTGGGTACACTTGCCAAGTCGACATGGCAGTTACAAACTGCCCGCAGACTCTGCAGTGGCAGGTCTGAGTTACCTTTTCAGGGCTACTCATGTGGGTGGCACAATCAGTGCTGCAGGCCCACTAGTAGCATTTGATTTACAGGCCCTGGCACACTCAGTGCACTTTACTAGGGGCTGACTAGTAAATCAAATATGCCAATCATGGGAACACCAATCCATAGCACAATTTACACATAGAGCATATGCACTTTAGCACTGAATAGCAGTGGTAAAGTGCCCAGAGTCCTAAAACCAACAACAGCAGGTCAGGAAAAAATAGGAGGAAGAAGCAAAAGGTTTGGGGATAACCCTGAAAAAAGGGCCATTTCCAACACAGCTACACCAGCTTCTGCGGTGAAACTAAGTAATTGGATTGGCACCACACCACAGAGTCAGTCACAATGCACGACTGGCCCAAAACGAGTTTAGTAGGGCTGTATGTGGGTTGCACGGCTCGAAGTCATCAAAGACAGCTGAAATACAGTCAGTGACTCACCAGACTGACAGACCAAGGCTCACTTCAAACTGCAGAACTTCAGTGAGAGCAGGGCAGGTACCTGAAGATGACCCATTTGCTAAGCGCTGAACTACTGTTAAAATTAAATGTAAACCACATTTTTATTAGAAGCAGAGTGAGAAATTATACCTTACTAGTCCTGGCACTGTCTGACTTACTTTTGGAGCGACTGCAATTCGTAACGGTCCAGCCGCTGTCATTGCTGAATCCCGTACCGCAGCAAACAAGGTGGCCGGGCATGATGATTCAGGGCTTAGCAGCAGCAGAGTTCAGCTGTACAGTGGAGTGCTCTGGGCTCCAGCGCCACCATGGTCGCAGGGATTGTATTTTTAAAAATAATTACAGCTATGGCGTGAGCAGTGCTCATTGCCACTGCAGCCTACCACAACAAATTTATCTCAGGAACTGAGCCATCCGCACAAGCTGTCAAGGGCAGCACCAGGACGTCTCATGGGCCTGCAAGCTATTAAACTGTCTCTATCACAAAAGAACTCATGATCCTGACCAGTCACCACCTGTCTGATGACTCTCGATAGTAGCCAATGGACACTGCTTCTCCTGACATCATGGTCAGTCATGTGTATAAACAATCATGCGCAGTGTCGAGAATAGATTGTTACATTGTAGCAGCTAAGCTAGCACTGCAGAGCAGCTGAGCCGGAGCCCCAAAAGCTTGCTGGGAGAAGCGCGCACGGAGCACTGCCACTGCTCTAGTTTTAGTTATGTTTAGCATTCCAATGGGTGCATGATCAACAGCGCTGTATGGCTTAACAGCTGATCATGCCACTATGCCTATTATGCGTGACTTTAAATTTAACTGCAGTGATGTGGACCTCCACACTAAAATGCGTTAGTCTAATGTCTGATGTGTGGTACTTGGCAGGGCTGTGCAGCCCCACAGGAATGGGGGGAGGGCGCTGCCCACAGTTATCGGGCACCTAGGTCCTATAAACTGCAAATAGGAGCAGTGGTAGGGTGCGGCTGAAATAGAGGAAGCATACTTCAGTAACTGCATAGGCACTGGTGGGGAGCCCACAGAGAGCAGAAGTGGCCGGCAGTAGGCCGTTGTGACTTGCTTGCATAGGAAAGCCAACACACTAATCAGTCATGCCCCTGACAGCCCACGAACCACTTGCCCTCATGCCAATTTTTGCCCATTCCCTCTTCCTGCCCCATCCTGTCTGCCCCAGCCGACTCCTCTCTGGCTTCCCTCCCCTGCGAAGCACTGCTCCAGACTCACTGCTCTACACTGCCGGAAAGTTCTTTGGAACAGATGCGCAGGGTGGGAAGAATGGGAAGGCCAGCATAGTGGCTCCAGAGTAACAAGTAAGCATCAAAGAATCTGCCCAAACATCACCTGCTGGGGCACAAAAGACTGGCAATATTAACTCTTAGGAGCAGAACACATCCCTCAAAGGACAGAACTATGCCCCCACAAGAGATATTATTACTTCATCAATTGAGTGGGAACAACTATCAGGGTCCCTCCCACCACCCACTCATGGGACAAACTGGGGACGCCGGTTCAAGGAGACTCCAAGAGCCATAAACAGGTCACCTCAAGTACCTGAGACGCCACCAAAGGCAGCCAGGAATAACAAGCTGAATGAGCCCCCACCCCCCAATACAGGGGACCATGAAAGTAATACAGCCCAACTCATCCCATGCCCCCAATATACCGCAAGGGGGAACAAAGAATCCTAAACAGAGCAAATATCTTATATAGCGGTAGGCAGAATTAGCAGAGTTTCACTTCATGGAATTCCGCAGAGTTACATGAAAACTCTGCGAGATTCCGTGGAGTTCGGTGACCAGGTGGAATCGACACATCACACTGCTTGCACTAATTTTTAGTATCGGGAGCTTATTCCACACTGCAAAATCAGCGCAAAGAGGGCACTGCTTCTTTGCTACCCGCTCGAGTAGATTTTCTACTTGAGCACCAGTTTTCTCACCGCGAACGGTTGCGACCGCCTGCAATCATTCATGTTGAGAAAAGGTAGCCAGATGCTTTCCTAGCATCAGAAAAGCATGATAGGAGACACCAATTCTCGCTCACCAACTTATCATTGGTGAGCCACGTGCAAGAAAAAACTTGTGGAGTGGGCAAAACTTTGCAAACTCCGCCAGCGGAGCAGAATTTTTCACCTACCCCTAAATTTATTCCTACTCCACCATATTCCCACCTTAAAGCACGTACAGTCAACGATATACATAGAGTACAAACTACTTGACAAGATAATAGTAACCTGGAGCTCTCCAATACACACAAAGCTAGGCCAAACTTAATGTTCAGCATTCGAGAACTGGGGCATTGAAATATGAGAAATCAAGCCAATAAAATGCCCTTATATCTTAGACAATACCGCTGACCTGGAATAACCCGAGCCTTGGCTCACAAATATGCTAAGGAATGCTCACAGCGCTTCTACCACAATGCAAATAAAAATGCCCCGATTCAGGTCTGTTACTTTAAAGAATACGTGGGCAAATGCACTGTTTAACCTGAAGGTCCTGCGGGAAAAGATGACTAGAGCTGGTTAGCAGCAACATTGTAGGCCACAACCAAATCGTATTCCTAGCAGTGTCAGCTACACAGCAAGGAAGCCCAATATCAATCTTGAAGTAGCGGAGAAGGTTATTACTAACCACCCCACTACCATAAGCACCATGAGGGCGGTTTAATCGTTTAAACAAGAGATTACACTAATATCATAGAATGTTGCCAGCCTTCACTGCATAGAGGCATACCAATTTATCCCTGTTGGGGACATAAAATGTTGCATGAAACCTGGGCAGTCGTCACAGTCCTGATAACAGTATTCCATGAATTCTACAAACCAGCAAAAAAAACAAAGCATTTCCGGCACCCGTCAGGATGGATCTTGTAAAGCGTTCCCACAGCGTTGAATCTTAAAGTTGGCGGCATTGATTCCAACAGCCCATCGGTACAAGCCGTAACAATTAGTGGCTGTCATATTGGCAGCAAATCGAGAACAATACTTCTGGTTAACACTTATTTAAACTTAGATAGGGCTAACAGGATGTAATACTGGATGACCACTATGACACTCTGCATGACTTCATTTGTACATTCCCAACCACTGAAATCATTCTAACTGGAGATTTTAACTTAGCCAACCTTGGCATGCTTTACCCAATAGACCAAAATCCATGTAAGAAGGCTAAGCCAGAGGGAGAAGTCATTGACTTTTGGTTAACTCACAACCTAGCTCCAATTCAGCCAAGCAAATGCATGACCAAAGAAGACAGTAAACCATTACCCAAATTCAGAGACATTTCCACCTTGTACTACACATTTGCAAGTCATGCAACACAGAGTAAATATAAAGACTATTCAATTAAGAAACTTCAGGCCAGTGACCATCTTCCACAGTGCCCTCTTTTTGGCTGACCGCCGGTGCAGCCATCCAGCTGAACGTTGAGTGCGAGAAACAAAGTGATGAGAGTTATGTACTATTAAAATGGCTAAAATGGAGCAAGATTAGCGAATCAAGATTCAATCAATGGAAGTCGATCTTTAGCTGGAATAAATATTTGACGGACACCGACCCATTTCAAAGTTTGTCATCATTTTGTTTCAAATTTATGGAAACTTTGTATCAAGCCTTAATAGGAAGACAGGAAACTATCTGTTGCACTGGGTTCTGCTCCTGCAGTATGCCTGAATTTTGTGCTTTTCTGATCAACCGGTTTTT
Source organism: Calotriton arnoldi (assembly GCA_963921515.1). Lineage (NCBI taxonomy): Eukaryota > Metazoa > Chordata > Amphibia > Caudata > Salamandridae > Calotriton > Calotriton arnoldi. The sequence goes on along the minus strand of CAWUFW010009058.1, from coordinate 281,210 downwards.
GGACTTTTTCCTGTGGGTGAGTCTCCCTACTGGTGTCTCACCCATGGTAAATACATGGCAAATGGACTGCACGTGTTTACACCAGTGTCCATCTTTTAAGATAAGGCTGTTGTGATACAGCAAGGGTAAGGGGCACTTTACCGTGTACACGGGAACATGTGTGCACACACGTGCGGATTGCGCATGGGAGGCTACTCTCATGCACAGCCCGGTAACAGCGCACAGGTAGCCTGGCACAATGGGGACTCTGCAGGATTAGGTATTCACCTGGGATATGCCTTATGAGTATAGTGTACACTAACAGAGGAAGTGAATGTTCTTTACTGTTTTATTTATAATGGTACCCTAATGTACACATAGGGAGTGAACTACATGAGAGTGTAGTTCAGTTCAGTTCAAAAGACTTTATTAGGATAGCACCATATCCATAAAAGCACAACACATACAATAGGTTAAAATCCACAGTAAAAACAGTTACAATAGCATAATTGAAAATGTATAAAATTTAAAAGGCACAACACAGACGTCCTTCAAGGATTACACATCGATTTGCGAGCACATACAGCTATTCTCAGAAAAGTACCAACACGGAAAACTTACTCGCCATTTTCTAGTTTATGTATGCTACTAAGCGCATCTAATAAGCGGAAGGGTGTCATTTTTTTTTAAAACGGTATTAGCAGCCACTGAGCATACTTTGTATAAAACTTGCAAAAAAATAAGAAGTGTAAGAGTGTTTGTCCGCTCTGATCATCGCACGGGCAGGGCAGAGAATCAAGGTTTGCATTATACCTAAGGGGAAAACAAAGCAGATATTTTACAGTGCCAGCCCTTAATCGGAAGAGAAGTCCCCTCTCCCAGTGACACATAGGCAGAATGAGATAACTAGGCAAACGATGGACGGTTTGCTCAATGGGTATGAAATTTGCGACAGTTGATTTCTTAGATTCCCTCTCTAATCTTTCCGTGCTGTAAAGTGTATAGAACGCTGTCCTAAGGGCTTTTTTGTGTACGGTCTCGGTTGTATTAGGATTTAGAAAAAGACCGCCAAAATTAACACTTTCTAGGCTCTTATTAACCCCTGCAAGCCATGGAATATCCATCCCTTTCTCGCATCTAAGACAGTCTATTATCTCTCTAGTCAAGGACGCTGCTGGGTTTTTCCATATGGCCAACCAGAACAAAGCAGGGCGTGGCCTTATGAAATTTTCAATATAACTTAATTTTAGTTCGTTGTGGCAAACATATTGAGAAGTGGAAATTGGTGCGCCCAATATTTTCCTGCAGAATCTGTTTTCCTCTTGCTGAATACTAAGGGGCATATTTACAAGCCCCTTGCGCCACTTTTGCGCCGCCGTTCCGTCACGCATGTGACGCAGCGGCGACGCAAACCATGCGCCGCGTTGCGCTATATTTACAACGTGACGCATCTAGGGAGATGCGTCACGTAGTAAACCCCTGCGCCACATGAAACCTGCGTCAGGTTTCATGTGGGCGTACCGGCGCAGGGGGGGGCGTTCCGGCGCAGGAACGCCTCGGAAAAGTGACGTAGTGAAATCTACAAGATTTCACGCAGTCACTTTTCCGACGCTGGTGCGTCAAATCCTTACGCCTGCTTCAAGCAGGCGTAAGGATTGACGCACCATGTTAGGGATAGGGAAGGTTGGAACAGTGCTGGAGTTGCGTCGCGCTTGCGACACAACTTCAGCACTGCGCCAACCTTCCGCCGGCAGATGCGTCACGCATCTGCTTATCCTTGCGCCACGATGCGCCGCATTGTAAATGCGGCGCATCGGACGTGGCGCAAGGGTAAACTACCGTGACGCATTTTCCCTGGCGCATCCCTGCTAATATGCAGGGATGCGCCAGGGAACGTAAATATGCCCCAAAGACTTTTAGCGGTGCCCCAGACCTCTGCGCCATAAGTTGCTGTAGGTATGCACTGAGATTTGAAGATCTTTGAAATCGCTAAAATTACCCCAGTTTTTTTTTGGGTGAGGGAGGCTAAGAATGGAGTTGGTGGCCTTTGAGAAATTGTTCTTACAAAACACCATGTGTTCAGTCCAGGTGCCATTCGCAGCAAAGACCAACCCAAGGTATGGAAAAGTGCTAGTGCTAGTTAATTTTTGGTTACCCACAGATATAAAATTTAAAGAATGCTTTCTTGGCCCACATGACATTATGAAAGATTTCTTAAAATTGGTACATAAGTCTAAACTAGTCATAAAATCAGTAAAACCCTGTACTAAAGTGCGTAGTGCATTAGGTGTACGTCCCATTAAAACCGCATCATCGGCGTATAATAACACGGGGAGTATTTTGCCTTTTACTCTAGGTACATCATTGGTGAGTTTAATCAATGATTTGTGCAGATTATTAATGTAAATAATAAAGAGAAGGGGGGCTAAGACGCACCCTTGCCTGACCCCTCTATTTATTTTTATATCATTAGACACCTCACCGCCACCGCCAATCCTGACCCGAGCCTTCAGGTCGGTATGTAAGAAGGCCAAGAAGTGCACCAAGGCCTCATCTAAACCATACACTAAAAGAATGGACCATAATCGGGACCTATTAACAAAGTCAAAAGAGGAGGTCAGGTCCATAAAAGCAAAATATATTGGTGATCGCTGTGCGATGGTATATTTTCCAATAATTAAATTGAGGTTTAGGCATTGTTCGTTTGTGCCTACTTTGCTCCTAAACCACAGTTGGCATGACTCAAAAATGTGGTTTCCCTCAGCCCAATTTAAAATTTTGTTATATAAACCTCTACCTAAAATTTTAAGGGTGTTATCTATTAGGGAAATTGGTCTGTAACAACTGGGTTGCGAGCGGTCGCCTTTTTTAAAAATTGGAACAATAATACTTGTTGACCACGAACTTGGTAACCGAGCGTTAGTTAAATTGTTAAAAACATTTAGCAGAAGAGGAGCCCAAAAATCAGGTTTATGTTTAATGAGGTCGATAGGTAGCCCATCCGGGCCTGGGGCTTTGTTGCCCACACTCTGATGAATGGCCTCCTCACCCTCAGTTAGCAATATTGGAATCCTGGTTGGGATCCTATGCTTGAAAGGATCCAAATCTTGAGCGGGAGCTAGATAGATCATGGAAAAATGACTTTCCCAGGTTGTGCTTGTTATATTGCAGCTTATCGGGGTTAATGGCTGTCCCGTTGATCGCAAATCTTTGACAGTGGCCCAAAATACATTCCCGTTTTTTGAGCTGGTGGCATTAACAAGTGCGTCCCAATGCTCTGCTAGTAGTGCTTCCTTCCTTTTGGCGAACGTTGACTTATACTTCTGCCCTAATGTTTTGACGAGTAAGTTACACCTCGGGCTGTGTGACAGGGCCTTACGTAACTGTCTATTAGCCTCTGAACATTTGTGATTAAACCATCTGGGTCCACGTTGCACTGTGGGGGTAGGTTTTGATAATAAGGATTTGATGGCCTCACAAACTTTAATGCGGGCATTAATTGCCTCGGGATATGGGTCCTGTGCCGACAAACAGGAATCAATAAGATGCAAATTATCCCTGGCCATCATGCAGAACAGGTCAGTATTATTTACGCCCCGCCAGACCAGTCTTAAATTGTCAGTAGAAGGTGATAAGTTCCTGGCGCCTTATTCTATGTTATGCGTTGGCCTACGGGATAGTCTCAGTACTGTTTGGATCGGATTGTGGTCCCCATGAGTTGTGGCAATAACTTCTACTTTCAGTAGGCAGTCCTCTAGGGCAGGGGAAATAAAAACATAATCGATCGTGGAAACACAACCCCTCTCTCTATATGTCAGCTCCGGGGAATTATTATCATTTATTACAGCAGCAATTTCCATGACATTGATTAAATTATGATTATTCAAATGTTCTACCAATTCCTTGCCCCTATGGCAATTTTGTCCTCTACTGCATGGCAGTGTACTAGGCCTGATGTGTGGTAATTTAGCATTGAAATCGCCTCCTAAACAAATTCCCACTGTCTTAAGGCAGTCTTTCGGACATTGAACAGAGGCAATAAATTCAAATAGATATTTTAAAATTCCCAGTCGGTAGTGAGTGGAAATCATTATTACAAAAATTGATTAGGTAAAAAGAGACACTCCTGTTATACAATAAGACTTGAAAATTAGCGCTATTGGTGCTTATGGCCTTAACGCTACCACCTGCGGCGATATTTATCCAAATCGATAGGCCTCCAGAGGGTCGGCCGAACTTGGGAATTGGGGCTACAATATTATAGCATTCGAACCCATCAATGTATAGATCTTGGGTAGCCCAAGTCTCTTGGAACATAAGAATGTCCTGCTCTCTTACGAGTTTTAGCCAGTCTGGTTGGTGCAGCTTGGACTGAAGACCGGCCACGTTCCAGCTCAAGATGCTCAAGTCTGGACTGACCAAAACCTTTGTTGGAGTACGTGGGTCAATGGTCTCGATTACTGAAGGAAGAATTACGGGCCCAACAATGGAATCGAGGGATTCCAGGGGTGACAGTAGTCAATCCTGGGTATCCAACTCAGACAGGGTCAAAAACCTATTGTGTGTGGTAAGAGGAGAGGGTTCATTTCCAGAGGGCCTAAAATTCGGTTTATAAAAATAGCCCAGCTGCAGTGAGCATATGTTGGTACTGTTAATTGTTATAAGCTCACGCGCTCTCAATGGGGATCTCACCATGGATGGTCTGCGGATGTTGATCACAATACAGTCTCCTTCAATATTCTTTGGAGATGCGCCAACCCACCCAACTCTACGTGCCATGATAATCTCATTTGTGTCTGATGGGTGAAACCTCCTATTCTTTGATAACCAATCCACGCATTTATTGCGTAGTTGGTCCCAGGACTCCTTCTGGTCTCTCTTTAGAGTCGGTACACCAGCCAGCACCAACACGTAAGGGCAGGCGGCCAGAGGTAAGCCCAAAACATCTAGACTTGGCTTCTGAATATTGCTACTGGGGATGACTAACGTATTACTACCTAGTTTGCCGTGTGTTAATTTCGGGTCTGCTCCATCAGATCTGTTGGTTCAACCTAATATGGGATTGGAATGCGTGATAGTGACAATTCATCGGAATGTACTGAAGCGTTCCTATTAGAAGAACTGTTTGATATTAAATTTACCTTAGGTTGAAAACATTCCCTTACTTGTCTGCATCTAATACACGCACTACTGGACAAAATGCCAGCGGAAGGCGGGGTAACAGTATCAGGATCAGGAGCAGTGGTGGTAGTGGTGGCAATAGGGAATTGAATGTCATTAGGTAAGATGCCAGATGTAACAATGGACCCTCCCCCCACAAAAGCGGCAATTTGTGCATTTCCCACTAATTGACTAGATTTCCCTATAAGTGTGGCCAGGTCGTCTATGCGTTCCAGAAGTAAAACAAGCTTTGTGTCCAAGAACTCGTTAATATGTTTGCCTGAGAGTGTATTTTCACTCCCCCATGGCCTACAAAGACCATTGACATCTTGAATTGTAGTGTAACCTGTGTGAGGAAACCAAACAAGTAACTTCCAAAATGATAACTGTACATCTTAATGGTCATCCAGAGTTTCTATATTTACCTGCCTCAGCTCAGGATCAAAGGCCAGGCCTTGTGTCACCCTGCTGTGCCCAGGTAATTACATTTTCTCCAGCAGCAGGAACAAAGGCCGCACAAAACAAAAGGAGCAATTAGCAGTACTTCTCCCAGCTCCTGAAGAGGAAAGGGGTGGGGCGGAATGATGTTATGTCATGTTATGTTATGAGCTTTTGTAGAGTGCTCAAATACCAATGATGTGTCTTAGTGCTAGCTGAGTGGCAACCAGAATAAAAGCAACACAAGAAAAAACCTGTTAGTAAGAAATAAAAAGCCAGGTTTTTAGTGCCTTCCTGAAAGCCAGAAGATTAGGCAAGGATTTAATGGAGCATGGGAGAGCATTACAGGCCTTAGAGGCCCCAATAATGAAACCACGACCATCCCATTTCACTTGTCTAAAATGAGGAACAAGCAAAAGTTTGGAAGAGGCGGAACATAAAGACCTGGGTGGGAGGTAGAGAGAGAAAGAAGACCTCAGAAAAGCAGGATCCTGACCATTCAGGGCTTTGTAGACAATACAGAGCAATTTGAAGATGATTCTAGCCCTAACAGGAAGCCAATGAAGCTGCTTGATAGCCGGAGAGATAGATTGATATTTGGGAAGCTTACATAGAGCCCTGGATGCCGCATTCTGTAAGGTCTGTAGTTTTTTTAGAACGTGTTGGTGCGAGTTTATGTAAAGAACATTACAGTTGTCAAGTTTCAACAAGACCAAAGATATGACCACAGTTTTCTGCAATTGAGGAGGGATGAATGGTAGAATCTTTTTAATTGTTTTAAGAGTGAGGAAAGCAGTGAAGTAACAGAATTTACCAGATTAGTGTAGGACAAGTCGGTGTTAAGAACAACTCCAAGATTTTTTGCGGATCTGTCTGGTGAATGAAGTTCATGCGGCCACCATTCTGGGGACCAAAGGAAGGTTGATCCCCAAAAGGTAACACCTCCATTTTGGAGGAGTTCAATTTAAGGCAGTTAGATCACATCCACGAGCTGACTGCCTTCATACATTCACAGAGGTTGGCTGCAACCCCTTGTTGATCCGTGGCTAGCGAGATGACAATTTGTGTTTCATCCGCATAGGATGTCAAGGCGAAGCCAAAGGAATGAATCAGGTCTGCCGAAGGAGTAACATAGAGACTAAAGAGCATTGTGCTAAACGAGGAACCCTGTGGGACCCCGCAAGGAAGAGAGAAAGAGGGTGAACCAAAGTCACCCATACGCACCAATTTCTCTCGACCAGAAAGATAAGATTTGAGCAGCTTCCAAGCAGATCCGGACACCCTGAGCCTACCCAGATGCTCCAGCAGAAGCCAATGATGTGCCATATCAATGGCCACTGAAAGATCAAGCAAAATCATGGCAGCTCTACCCCCTTGGTCAAGTGACGCCTTTATCTCTTCGGTGGCCTTGATAAGAGTGTTTTCTATACTATGGGTGGGCCAGAAACTGAATTGGGCAGCATCCGGAAGATTATTGCTGTGGATGTGCTCAACCAGCTGATCATTCAGGATCTTGGCAAACAAAAAAGTATCCCACCTTGTTATTTGAAATGTCGGGCACTACTCTAATCAGGTGGTACACCATCCGCTCATGGGTGGGGTATATAACCCTCACAGACTCTAGTAGTGTCATGTTTCATCATCGGGTTCACCCTGACTCCTAAAGGTCAGGGTGGGCTCGACCATATTCCCTAGTGGGACTACGGTCAGAGGATCATTACATCCTCACAAACCTTTCTTCCTTATTTTTAATATCCCCTGTAACTCCGCCAATAAATGGATACCTGGAATTAATGGAGGATTTTTAATCTTTAAACCCCCTGGCCTAATTCTCCTAAGTGCTCACTGAAATATGGTCGAGCCCACCCTGGCCTTTAAGAGTCAGGGTGAACCCGATGATGAAGCATGACACTACTAGAGTGTGAGAGGGTTATATAATAAAATGTAATTACTTTCTTCCCCGCCCATGAGCAGATGGTGTACCACCTGATGAGAGTAGTGCCCGACATTTCAAATAACAAGGTGGGATACTTTTTTGTTTGCCAGTATTAGACAGGGAGGATGTATCCCTCCAGTACCTCTTCCAGTAAGCGGAAGAACCTCTCTACTCTCCTGGCTTGGATTAGGGTACCCCCTCTTCCTTAAGTCAAGATTTAACATTCAGGATCTTGTCAATAAACTTAGCTGGTAATGGCAGGCAGTAAATGGGGTGGTAATTGGCTGACTCACACAGGTCCAGCAAAGATTTTTCTATGAGCGGAGAAAGAGAAACTTTTTTCCATTGAGAAGAAAAAACACCAGAGGCGCACATCAAGCAATAGATATGGGGCGAAGGTGGTCCGATTGATGATGCATCAAGACTGGCCACTCTGAGGGGGCAAGGGTCCAATGGTGAGCCAACTTTAGAAAGTTGAAGTAGAGTAATGACTTCAGCAGCAGGAGGTGGAACAAAGTAGCTGAGAGTAGATGTTAAAAAAGGAGATGGACCGGGAACTGAGGATGAAAAAGCAGGGGAGACAGAGGCGGCAAAGTTGTTAAAGACATTGTTGACCTTGCGGCAGAAGTGTCACCCACCAGATTGCATAATGATTGGGAAAATACCTTGGGTGTAGAGGAGCAGTTGGAGGTGAGCTGCTTGACTGTGGCAAACAGTTCCTTGCAGGAGTTAGAAGCTGCTTCGATTTTAGTGGTAAAGAAGATAGTTTTCTCCTTACGAGCCAAGATCTTATGATTGGCCAGACAAGACTTATATCTAGATTTTTCTAAGTCATTGTAGTTAGCCCTTCATCGCTTTTCTTGCATTCTGTAGGCTTGCTGCAAAGATCTAAGGTCATCGGAGAACCAGGGAGCGGACGGATGGTTGCTTTAAGCCTGGTTCTTTTCAGAGGTGCCAAAGAATAAGAGGCAGAATCTAGCCAAGAAGTATAGTTCGAAACAGCTGTTTCCACCTCAGAGGATGGACAAGCAGAAGTAGTATCTAAAAGCTATGCGAAAACAGGTGTTTTATGCCATGCACAAGATAATGTCCTGGATGGTTTAGCCGAAGGAGGAGGAGCTGATGACTTCAGAGTGATATCGAAGAGAATAGCTCGATGATCAGAGCAAACAAGAGGAAGAGTTCTCATGTTCCCAAGAAGAGGATTGTTGGAGAAGATGCCGTCGAGGATATGACCTGCGACATGAGAGGGGGTCGCGACCAGTTGTTCAATTCCAAAAGAGTGTGTATAACTAGAGAAGTAGCCCTTCTGCCAAAGGGAACAGGGCACTACTGTACAGTAGAGAAAATAGATTTTCCCCTTGGAAATAAGGTATACTACAGTAAATTCAACACTCTCAATCTTCATTCACTCTGGTAATGTCATACATTCACCTGACCACTGCCCAATATATCACCAAACCAGGGATATAGCGCTCAAGATAATTTTTATTTAGCAACAAGAAGCGCCTAGCATATAAATGGGAGGACTAGCCTCTTCATTAATAAAAACAATTTTACAACTTCTTGAATAATTCGAAATTATTTGGTGATTAAGGAAAAGAAAAGGGAGGGCTTCCAGATGACCTTTGCCAGGACATCCACTGTCTGAGCACCGACACACGGAGATCCATATCATCACTGTCTACCAAATTATCTCATCTGGGGACGTGCTAAGTGTAATGAACGCTAGCAACTAACTTTTTACAAACAAAATCGGAATATAAGGAATAAAACCCCGCCGTGGTGTGACGATAAAGAAAATTGACTTCCCTGGAAGCCCTCCCTTTTCTTTTCCTTAATCACCAAATAATTTCGATAAGGATAAAGTAATTCAAGTATACTCTGATTGGAGAGCCACTAAGTAATAATGGTGCATAGTCATATAATTGAGCGAAGCTGGGAAAACTAATTAGACCACAGCTTGACCTTCGTTACAAGGAAAATACGACATTACACCGATAGTGATTATTGTATCAATGGTTGAAGGAGCCTAAGTTCCCTTTATATTGAGTCCTGAAGAAGGTGGTTTCTGAATAGGAATAACGTACCACCGAAACGCGTCGACGATACTACTTTAATTTTAAATCCAACCACAGGAATTCGGGAAAGTAAAAAGATTGTAAAACTCACCTGAATTACAACTTGATGTTCTGTTTGGATCAAATAATACAACAGTCAATGGTTTACAACTGTGTAGATAGGGTCTCCTTTATTTTATCTTTTGTTATTATAAATGTAATGTTTACAATATTGTGATTAATGTGCGTCGGATTTTAAAATGTCTGCAATATATATTTTTTAATTACTTATGCTTTGATTCAATTTTGTATACTGTATATGAAATAATTCTTTTTATTCAAGAAGTTGTAAAATTGTTTTTATTAATGAAGAGGCTAGTCCTCCCATTTATATGCTAGGCGCTTCTTGTTGCTAAATAAAAATGATCTTGAGCGCTATATCCCTGGTTTGGTGATATATTGGGCAGTGGTTAGGTGAATGTATGACATTACCAGAGTGAATGAATATTGAGAGTGTTGAATTTACTGTAGTATACCTTATTTCAAAGGGGAAAATCTATTTTCTCTACAATTCCAAAAGAGAACATGGTAGAGAGAAAGGCACCTGTATGACTATCAGATGAAATATCAAGATGAAAATTGAAGAAGCAGAGAATGGTAAAATATTAAGCATAATATCCGCCTACAGAAGGCTACTAAAGTCCTGGGCAAAAGCAGCTCTGGGACCTGGGGGACAGTAAACAATAAGACCTCTGAAAGTCTGAGAAGGGGAGAGGACAATGCTAAATGCAAGAGCTTCGCAGAGGGAAGAAAGAACGGGGGTACAATGAATGGAAGGATCAGAACAGTAAATGATGGCAAGACTGCCACCATGTTTACCCGACCGGTCGTGTCTGAAAATACAGAAGCCAGGAGGAAGCATGGACAAGATATCCAAATTGGTACGAGGAGTCTGCCCAAGTCTCCGTGATGAATGTGAGCCAGGGATGATAATTGTTGAGGAACAAAGATCATTCTGCACTGTACTTGACTAGCGAGCGTGCACTGATAAGAGCGCACAGCCTGGCCTTGGAGCGTGAGTGTGACAAGGTTGGACAGAGACCCTTCGAAGGATGAGGAGCCAAGTTGTCCAAAGAGACCATCGATGACAGTGAACTAAGCGCAGCGAAAGAGAAACCACAGACAGAGCAAGAAGAGAAGATAGCTGATAGGAATGAAGTGGGTTCAGAGCGCAAGCATCCCGGAGACTTACCTAAGTGACACATGGCCAGGAGAGAGTCGAGAGAGTAGGATATTTTAGGAAGAGTAACTGGTGAGGAACCAACAGGGGGGCTGGCACTGTCTGTAGTCCATCCACGGATGCCCTGTGAGCCGCTGTAAATAGCCCTCCATCACCAAGAGGCATTGCTTGCTTGCAAGTAGTAACATGGCAAGTTGAGCAATGATAAAAAATAGATGGCCATGAACAATGTGCTGCAACAACAAATGATTGACGGAATTTTGAATGAATCAAACATTCACCCACAGTCAAGAAATCTGGGTTAAATCCATTGTTCTTTTGCTCACTATGCCACCCTAGTTTGGACTCAGCCATATGCAATCAGTCTTGACCCTGCTCCTCATGGGGACAGTCCAGTCCGAACTGGCAAGCCGGATCCTCCGTGGTCCGGAAACAAGCATCCTGGGACAGGTTTCGGGGTAACACCCCTCATCAGCCAGGGTAGCTTGAATCCAGTGGCACAGCAAGCAAGGGATCCACATCTGGGCATACCCATCCCACTTAGGGCGGAATGTGCTACAGCAACAAATGATAGACGGAATGCTGAATTAATCAAATATTCAGCCCCAGTCAAGAGCTCTGGGTTAAATCCATCGTTCTTTTGCTCACTACACCATCCAAGTTTAGACGCAGTCATATGCAAATCAGTTTTGACCCTGCTCCTCATGGGAACAGTCCAGCCTGCACTGCCAAGCCGGGTCCTCCCTGGACCAGAAAAAAGCATCCTGGGACTGGTTTTGGTGTAACACCCCTCATCAGCCTGGCTAGCTTGAATCCAGTGGCACAGCAAGCAAGGGACCCACGTCTGGGTGTACCCATCCCACTTCGGGCAAAAAGTGCTGCGGCAACAAATGATGAACGGAATGCTGAATGAATCAAACATTCACCCCTAGTAAAGCGACCTGGGTTAAATCCATTGTTCTTTTGCTAACTACGCCACCCCAGTTTGAACCCAGCCATATTCAAATCAGTCTTGACCCTGCTCCTCAAGGGGTTCGAGGGTGGGCTCCCCACGCTGCCCTCAATCGTGGACACAACACCTGGGATGCCCGTGTGTGACTGGGTACCCCGATCCTAAGTAAAAGCGGTGCGAGTCCGCCACAAAAGGAAAACATGAAGTGCAGCTCTCCCCAGCATGCAATCTCAAAGTTGCCTGATAATGCTCTGCTGGTCCTATGCAGTTAATTCATTTTCCTGGCTATTTCTCCACTTATGTTGGCCCTAGGAGGATGGGGCCACCATCAACGGATTCAGCCCAATGCAGCCTTTCTCCCCAGTACAGTTTGGAGTCCCCACCCAAAGTTGGTGGGACTCCAAAATGATCACCTCCCCTGGATTTCTGACTCATTAACAAGTATTCCCATGGCTGGAGCTTTTGCTCTTCAGCTAGGAGGGTTTTGCTCTCTAGTGGCCATGTGTATGGTAACATCTTGAGAGGCCTAGAAGGCCTGAAAATACACAAATGTAATTTCAATGCTGTTTCGCTTTCGAGGGGGCTGACTGTATGGTTGCAATGTAAGGCTATTACAATGGCATACCCTCTAGGGGCTGTTTTTGCACTTGCAGTATGATATCAAATACATAAAAGTATACACAAACACAAGGTTTTTTCTTGATAAATGGTTTATTGGGTTGCCATAATGATTGCAAATGTTTTGGTGGTTCATCACAACAGATTTTCAAATGTTTTAATAATTATCGCAATGACTTCTGCCTAAAGTACTGTGTTTAGTACAAAACAAACTGATTAAACTCACTTGATATATTTGAATGACCACTCTTGGGGGTCACCAGTGATTACACAATGTCATCTATGGTATGTTCCATCTGCCAATGTATATATTTGTAAATTATTGCATAGTATTTAGTGGTGTGTGCTTGTGTAATGAGTGTACTTCTTTTTCTAAAGAAAAAGTAATGACTGGACAATCATTTTTTGAGTGCTATTATTGTGTGCCAATGACTGGGGATTACTAAGTCATTCTGCCTTCCTTGAGTAGGCCTTGGACTGCTCCGCTTCACTACCCTGTGAGAGTCAAGCGCTACAATGGGGTGTTTGGTTCCCATTGAGGACAATGTTGGACCTATTACTTGGGATGGCCACGCAAATAATAGCTCAATTTCCAACACTGTCTATTCATATAAAGTCCTCTAAGGGCTTTCTAAAAACCCATGGCACACAATGGAGATGCGGAAAAGCAGCAGAGCATTAAAGCTAGCCTCAAGATAATACAGTAAACACAAATACAAAACAATTTTGCAATAAAGTGTACTTACACTAAGAAAAAAGCATTGAAAGTTAATATAGATCACTAAAACTAAAAATTAGACAGTAAATTCTGTGTAAGGGGATACAGGGTCACTGTAGAATTATGGATTAAACATGTTGAGGCCTTAAATAATGATAAAAAGGAGGGGTTTTGGTAGAGGGACCATCAACAATACACAACAAAGCTTTACCAACACCCCAAAAGACTCTAACAAACCCCATATGGACCAGTTATCTCACAAATTAATCAAATCTCCATTGGAGTATCTAAATTGAAAAGAAGTGAGGATGAATATAGAGATCATAAAAAACATCAGCTGTGATTGACAATCAACCATGTTCAGCAGTGCAGCTGCTAGTAGTGTCTTGAAAACAATGAGAGAAAATTGGGAGCCAGGCCCGAATGGACTCCCAGGGTCAGCGTTGAAAGCAGACACTAAGGGGCCGATTCCGATTTTGGCCGGAAGGGAACCAAACGATGGTCGGAGCCCTTCCGACCGAATCGGAACGTGCCGGCCGGATTCCTTTCCGACCGAGCCATTCCGATGGGCTCGGTCGGAAAGGAATCCGACCGGATTTCCGGATGGCTTACGACGGGCTCGGAGAGCCCGTCCGCCGTCCGGGAATCCTTCAGTACTCCCCGACCGCCTCTTCACGACCGAGGAGTACGATGGCAGTAGTTCACTGCCTTTTCGTGCCGGTCTTTCCGGCACGAAAGGGCAGTCGGTAACTGTCTTTGGGGGCCCCCAGTAGGGCCCCATGGGTGCGAGCCCGCCGAATAGCGGCCTGGCGGCACCATAGGTGCCCCTCTGTTGATCCCTGCACCCGGTGGCAGGCACCTTGGGGTGCCGGCCACAGGGTGCAGGGATGAACTGCACCCCTGCTTTTCAAAATGCAAGCATGCATTCCGCTCGGAATGCATGCTCCCATTGTGAAGTATACGAGTGCGACCGAACAGGGTTCGGTTGCATCGTACTTGCAGGGCCGTAACCGACAACAGCAGGTCGGTCGGTTACGGCTCCTGGACGATGTCGGACGGACCTGAGTCCGTCCGACATCGGAATCGGCCCCTAAGATGTGGATTAATATCCTCAATCACTTTATTATCACTTCTTCCAGTCTGCTCAAATTCCACACTCTAGGACAGGATCCATACTACACCCAATTCATGAAAAAAGTCTTAACATTGATTCATCAAACTATCAATGTATTGCCTTGTTAGACATAGAAGCGAAAGTGTACAGCAAAATTGTATTGCAGGAACTCGAGGCATAGCCCATAATGGAAAGCATAATTCCCTATTACCTAAACGGCTTCAGGTCAAAATCATAAACCACAGGTAACTTGGTCATTCTATTCCATTTGGTCCACCAAACCATGCAATCATTCAGTCCTCCACCCTTCACTTGCTTCATAGACTATTCCGCTGCATTCGATAGCATGGACAGGAATATATTATACTTAAAACTAGTAAAATGAGGAATCTCTTCTTCCATACTGTAGGCAGTTATCTCCCTTCATTCCAACACATGGGTCCGCATTAAGCTTGATAATGAAAAGAAAATTACATCGGAAATGCTGGCAAACCCTGGACTCTAACAGGGGTTTGTATTAGTGTCAATTCTGTTCAATTTCTATACAGCAGACTGTGGCCAAGCCATTTGTTAAGCTAAAACAGTACCACCATGGATTGGGTCATAACGACTCCCTGTACTTCAATACATGGACAAATTGGTCATCCTGAATCACACCAGAAATGGAATGCAGAGCACACTTGACCAGCTGAATTTATACAACATTTGTAACAAGCTTCCTTCCAATACTGGGAAGACAAAGGTCATGATATTTGGTGACTGCAAACATAAATAAAACCGTTATGGAGGCTGTAGAGCTGAAGATTAACAACATGTCAAATTCAAATTATCTGGGAGTTTGGTTCTCTGAGCCTAAAACCCAATGCTTCATCAATGATGTTGTTGTCCAGCATTTCTAAAAGCATGTCACACTTTATTGAGACTAATGTTTTTAACCTACGGGATCCACTCTTGTAAAGAAGCCTGGGTCTACTGTCTAAGTACCAACAGACTGATGAATCTTACCCAGTTTGCCAAATTTACAAACATTTTGCATGCTGCTATGTACAGACTCAATACCCCAGCGCAATAGGGGAATAACATCCACCTACCTGGTTCCAAAATATCTATCCCTTTTTCTGCATCAAAACTACTTGGCTTTACTTCCTTTCAAATTTATTTTATAATATTGTATTATATATAACACTGTGTTTTTAAATGGTGCTCATTGTACCAAGTTTTATTAACTGCCACAATAAAGGCTTTTTTTTACAGCTACATTTTGGAAAATGTTGGGACTGTGACATCTGCTGTACATGTGTACATGTCATCTAGGTGGGGAAAGGGTAGGGTGGAGCCAAAAGACTGATCAGCATGGTTATTTTTATGGTTTAAAATGTCTGAACTCTCATTTTGACCTTGACCAACAGTCCACCACCCTAGCGGAAAAATACCCCTTATTGAGAGATCTCCGTCTGTGTGGAGGGCATCTCTGTGCTGTGAAGGGAGTTAAGGGGCAGTGGCTTGCTTTTTTCCAAGTGGATGCCATGTTTAAATCTATGCCTTGGAGTTTGTTCTGTCAATACAAAAAAAAAATCCTGGTGTACAGGAATGTCCATGGTGGACACGGAAAGGGGAATTGATTTGCTGTCACCCTGCCCTGAATAGGGAGGGCCGATGACCATTGTGATCTAATGGCCCTTTGAGGGAAAGGCTTTCAGGTCAGAGGGTTACACCAGGTTTAAACTTTATGAGCATGCTCTGGCTCCACCAATATAAACCTGATACTCCACCTGACTCAAAATTGAGTGTGTGAAAGGTGAGCTTGATAGAAGGGAGGGTCTAAGGCCTGCTCTCTCCCAGCAGCTCCGTGGTGCCCTGCCTCGCCGCTGACTCCTGCGACTCCTACCCTGCCTGGGGTTCGAGACCGCTGCTCCTCTCCTCGCTCTCCTCGCCGCAGTTGCAGGTAATTGGGCCACTTACTGTGTGCCACTGATTGTTGTTCGCTGCTGTCTCTCTTTTTGGATTCGTACTGTTATTACTGTTGGTTAGTGCCTGGCTCTTTCTCTGCCTGGCTCTCCTCCCCATCGCTGCTGCCCCCGTGGCCTCTCCCCCTACACACGCCCGTTTTACCGCCTCCTGCCTTCCAGCTGATCGTCCCTCCCCTACTTAATGGCGGCCGCTGTGCGGTCGCGCCGCTGGTGCGCCGAAGGCCCGCCAAAGGCGAGCCCGTCTGCGCCCGTCCACGACCCGACCTCGGCCAGCACCAGGAACCCTGGATCTACGACCCCCCACCACTACAACTCTGCCACTCTCCACGCACTCAACCCCGGATGAAACAACGACTGCCAAAGATCTACACCGAACACCACCCACGGCCAGTTCTCCTGCTGACACTGCCGACAATCCTTCACCATCGACAGCGACTCCATGACCGCCGAACCCTCGCCGGACGCCCTCTCTACCGAAGCCCTGACATGCATCCTCCTCAACGTACGCTCCCTACACAGACACGCCATAGAGATCTGGGACCTGCTCGACACACTCTCGCCCGACGTCGCTTTCTTCACAGAAACTTGGACCAACGCCACCTCCGCCCCGACATCGCCACTGCCATACCCGATGGATACAAGATCCAGAGAAAGGACCGCCCCCACCGCTCGGGAGGAGGACTCGCCATCGCACACAAGACCCCCCTCCGACTATGCACCTCCAGCACAAGCGACCCCCTCTCCAACACAGAGCACCTCCACTTCCAGATCCAGACCATCCCCAGAACCACACTGTGCAGGACCCTCGCCTACAGACCCCCTGGACCTCGTGCCCTTTCCGCAACCACCATTGCCAACCTCGTCGCACCCCACGCCATCACCTCAACGGACTACATCCTCATCGGAGACCTGAACTTCCATCTCGACAACTGCACCGACCCCGACTCCACCGCCCTCCTCGACAACCTCGCCAACCTCGGACTGAAACAACTCGTCACCACCCCCACCCACAGAGGATGTGTCCAGACAAATCCTTGACCCCATCTCCGCAGGAGGGACAAACATCCACTTCAGCCACACCACGCAGCCCCTCTGGACAGACCACCACTGTGTACACTTCACCTTCAACACCACCACCGCACCCAAACCCGCCCCACACCTGCCGCGAAGGAACTGGAGCAAGATCACAGAGGAACACCTCAACACCACCCTCCTCCACGACCCCCCCTCCGCCACGACCGACGCCAACTCCGCAGCTAAAGAACTTCACTGCTGGATCTCCAACTGCGCAGACAAGCTTGCACCCCTCCGCCACCCCGTCAAACAATGCTCCCTGAAGACCGCCTGGTTCACCACCGACCTCCAAGAAGCCAGGCGCTCCTGCAGATGCCTCGAGAAACTCTGGAGGAACAGGAAAACCACCAAAGACCAGAACACCTACAGGAACACCATGACCGAATACCACCAGCGCATTAGAACCACCAAGCGGACCTTCATCAAGAACAAAATACACACCAATGCCAGCAACTCAAAAGAACTCTCCAACGCCATACAGCAGTTCACCAAAGCCCCCAGCGAAGCCACAGATGTCACACCTTCCCACGACCTCTGCAACAAGCTCAGATCCTATTTCAACCTGAAACACAAGGCCCTCTATGACAACTTCAGCTAACGGACCTCAGAAACCACCCCCCTCTCCACCTCCAACAACCAGCCCACCATCACCGCCTGGAAACCTGTTACCACCAAGGACACCTCCACGACCATGAAGAACACCCACTCAGGAGCCCCCAGGGACCCCTGCCCACCGCACATCTACCACAGAGCCGCTGCCACCATAGCATCCGAACTAGGCCGGACCATTAACGCCTCCTTCGAATCCGGCATCTTCCCCGACAACTGGAAGCGGGCAGAGGTCAAACCCCTCCTCAAGAAGCCCTCGGTCGACCCGACGGACCTGAAAAACTACCGGCCCATCTCTCTCCTCCCCTTTGCTGCCAAGGTCACCAAGAGATTCGTAAATGCCCAGCTGACCGCCTTCATCGAAGAGAACGCCATCCTAGACCTCTCCCAGTCCGGATTCCGCAGCAACCACAGCACTGAGACCGCCCTCCTTGCCGCCACCGATGACATCCGCATGCTACTCGACCAGGGCCACACTGCGGCCCTCATCCTACTAGACCTCTCCACAGCCTCGACACCGTCTCACATCGCACTCTCGAAGCCAGACTCCACGACGCCGGGATACGAGGAACCGCCTTCGACTGGATCCAATCCCTTCTCTCTGGTAGAACACAAAGGATCAGACTGCCACCCTTCCTCTCTGAACCCACAGAGATAAACTGCGGAGTACCCCAAGGATCCTCGCTCAGCCCCACGCTCTTGAACATCTACATGGCTCCCATCACCGCCATCGTCAGACATCATGGGCTCAGCATAGTATCCTACTCCGACGACACCCAGCTCATCCTCTCCCTCTCGAAGAACCCCGAAGACACCAGACTCTGCTTCCAGGAAGGAATGAAGGACGTCGCAGCCTGGATGAACAATATCTGCCTGAAGCTCAACTCGTGTCATGTAGTTCCTATATTACTCATACAGGACCTGCGCGTTCGGATAACATAAACTGTGGGTTTGGTGGCAGACTGACTCTGAGCACCCCCACTGAGAAATGTTAGCCTGTTTGCATAAGCTAGCTCACAGTGCCACTAGTGTCTCCTCTTATCGGGGACAGAATAGTTTCTGGCAGCCTCAGAACATGACAACCCTGATCCCTCAGGATCGTGGAAACAATGTACTACTTTTCGCTCAGTCACTCGTGCTTACTTATCTTGTCTCAGAGATACACAGAATAAACAGCCTGGGCGTTTCAATAAGGGTTTATTGAACAGTCGTTATTCTTGTGTAGAATATATGAGCTGCAACAACCATTACACAGTAGCAGAGATATATGATTAGCAGTACAATGAATATAAATGGATAGTACAGTTCTACCATCTTGCAATACACATGAATAAATACATGAATATAAAATGCATTGATAAAAGAAAGCGCGTACTCCTACGATGCCTATCTAGATGTACCTAAGTGTACCTAGCATGTGAGTAGGTGTGAAGCCAAGAATCCCTCTAAGGATTAGTCGAACCCCATTACCTGAAATGTGAGAATGTAGGAGCCCTCCTTGGTCTCGAGTTGGACACCCTGCAAGGGATGTTCAGACCACTGTCAGCTGGAGCGTCTGCATGCAGGAGCCTCAGCGTCTCTGGTCAGTGTGTCTGCCTGCAAGTCTCAGTGCCCTCTAACTAACACTAGCAAGAGGTGCTGTATTTATACAGAAAGTATCTAGGGCTCCTTTGTCCCTTGTATTAGCCATTGTTGGATTTGAGGATGACGTATGGGATGAACCGTGTACATAGATATGGGGAGGAAGGTGGTGGAGCCCCAGCCTGGTTTCTAAGAACCCTTATGAATATTCATTCATACTGTGTGAGTCTATTGATGGAGTTATAGGACTCTATTGTGTAGGAGAAATCCTCCTGCACCCAGGACTAGAACTAGGTAAAGGTTCAATCCTTAAAAGCTCGTTACAGTGTAGTGTAGGGGAGGTAATGTAGGTGAAGGGGTATGATGTTACCCAGGCCTATATTAGGGTACCTATATGGAACCTAACACCAACTCCTCTTCCGAACAGTCAACAATGATAAAAATGCTGGTGAACCATTTCCACTATTAGGTAGTAGCGCATTAAAAACCATTAAAACCATCCCAGAGTGTGGTAAAAACATTGTCTTAAAATCCGTTTTAAAAACAGTCTCAGGGGGAAGAGAAAAATACTTTTGAAAAAGCATTTCTTGGAATTGTTGCTTTAGCCAAACTCCTAATTGAGTTTGTTTATATAAGTCGGACCACTATAAGCGTCAGGAGGCCATGCTTTTCAGCGAAAGTGTCAATTTAAAGGAAATGTTCCAAGTTTAGTTGAGTTTTGGAAAAAGAAAGAAAAAAACTGAATTATTTTCCAGCACATGATGAGCCAATTTTAGATTAAGTGTCCTGGCTGGGAGACGCAACATCATCGTTGCTTGCTGCTTCAGGGGATGGTCCTTGTAACACCTCGCAAAGTACGTCAATGGAGCACAGATGATATTCAGTACTGCCAATAGCTGGTGTAGAGGCAGCCGGTGCTGTAGTCGATACCTCGGTGCTAGTGGTGGAGCTGATGCTCAACCCAGTTGTAAAAGGCACCTGCGGATTCTCAAGGAATGCAGCCATCAAGATGGGAATACGCTGGGGACATTGCGGAGCATGGGCCCTCAGGGGTTCCAGCCGGGTATTCAAGTCCGCAGGCGTGTCCATTGCAAGTGTCAGACAGAGGTCCAACACGCATTCTTCACCGCACAACAGGCATCGAAGAACAGGTAAGATGCAGTCCATCCAGACTGGTCTAAACAATAGGAACCAAGAGGCTCTTAGTTCCCTTAGGCTAGGTGTGCCCAGAAGTTGTACCATGCGTTCACGGTATTTGCGCTCTAGAAGCGATTTTGCCATCTCGTTGGTAATTGGGCCGTCCATTGCGGAGCAGGAAAATGACAATCAGGATCCCTGCGATAGAAAGCAGGATCAGCGGAAGACCTCCAAAAATGCTTTCCAATACAGAGTGTATAAAATTTGGAATAACTCTGAGGATTATCTGAAAGGTGCTTAGAAGTCCTGACCCTATAGTCTTAAATAGGTGTATAATACCACGAGTATCAGACATATTAAAGACACGACCCACCATTTCTGCAAATGAATGGGGCAGTTTGTACGTATAAGTGACAGAGGTCCTCGTCCTTGGACCCTCCACCACCTCTTGGGACAACACCTGGTGGCCTTCTGCCCTCAGGAACCCACCCACCCTATCAGACCATGCCTGGAACCTCAGCATCATCCTAGACTCCTCCCTCACCATGACCCGCCAGATCAAATCCGTGGCCTCCACCTGCTTCAACTGCCTCCGCATCCTCAGCAAGATCTTCAAATGGATCCCCCCCGAATGCAGAAAGTCCGTCACCCACGCACTCATAGCCAGCAGACTGGACTACGGCAACACCCTCTACGCCGGAATCAACAGAACTCTCCTACACAAGCTCCAAACCATCCAGAACACCGCAGCCAGACTTGTCCTCGGAACCCCACGACACGAACACATGTCCCAACACCTACGAGACCTCCATTGGCTCCCCGTCGAGAAGAGAGTAACCTTCAAGCTACTCACTCACGCCTACAAATCCCTCCACAACATCGGATTCAAATACCTCAACGAGAGAGTCTCCTTCCACCTACCCAAAAGGAACCTCCGCTCTGACGACCTCGCCCTGGCAGAGACCCCACACATTCGCAGAACCAGAGCAGGCAGAAGAGCCTTCTCCTACGTTGCAGCCAAGGCCTGGAATGAGCTCCCAGTCAACATCAGACGCTCCCCTACTCTGCACACCTTCAGGAAGATCCTCAAGACCTGGCTGAACCGGAGCTGCACCCCCCCGCCCTCCAGCGCCTTGAGACCCTCACAGGTGAGTAGCGCGCTTTATAAAACCCTGATTGATTGATTGTCAATTAAAGGCAGCCTTTCTACTCCTTGTAACTCTAAATCAGGCCGCTTGTTTCTGTTTTTAGATCAATCTGACCTAATCATAGTTCCAGAATACAGGCCCATAATGACTGCCAAGAGAGCGTTTTCCATTGTCAAGGCTTTTTTTTAATAACTTTTTGCCATAACTTTTTGTGGCAGTTTCAGTCAAAAGCTGAGGAAAATTGTTGAAACTGATTTCAAGGGGAACATTTTTGTTGTGCTGAATTTTTGGTTTAATATGTGCACGGACAGACTTTTGAACAATCGAAGAAAATCTGGGACACAATTCACTATGCATAGTATTTAGCACCTCACACAGAACCATCCATAAAATTAGCTCTTTTAGGATATTACTGTAGATAATTAATGTAGGAAAGTAGGATCTGCTTCTTATGGTTACCCCCACTTTTTGCTTGATGTGATGCTGTTTTTGGGTCAGTGCACTTGAAACCTATAAGTCACCCCTATAGCAGGCCTTTACAATCCTGAGCGATACCAAAGGGGATGATGGACGGAGTGTTAGAGCAAATCAAACACTCACCCCAGTCAACTGATCTGGGTTTAATCCATCATCATTCTTTAGCTCACTCCACCACCCCAGTTCAGACATGGCCATATGCAAATCAGTCTGACTCTGTGCCTCATGGGAACAGTCCAGCCCGAACTGCCAAGCCATGTCTTCCCTGGACCGGAAACAAGCATCCTGGGACCGGTTTCGGGTTCAAAACCCTCATCAGCCAGGCTATCTTGAATCCAGTGGCAAAGTGAGCAAGGGACCCACGTCTGGGCATACCCTGCCAACTTAAGGCGAACAAAGCCATACCAAAGGGGATGATGGGGATTTAACCCAGATCTCTTGACTGGGGGTGAATGTTTTGATTTGTTCTGCATTCCGTCCATCAATTGTGTGTCTTTTGCTTTCTCGCCCTAAGTGCGCCAGGTATGCCCAGACGTGGGTCCTGGGCTCACTGTGCCACTGGAATCAAGTTATCCTGGCTGAAGAGGGGTGAAACCCCGAAACCGGTCCTAGGATGCTTGTTTCCGGTCCAGGGAGGACCTGGCTTGGCAGTTCGGGCTGGACTGTTCCCATGAGGCACAGGGTCAAGACTGATTTGCATATGGCCAGGTCTAAACTGGGGTGGCATAGTGAGCAAAAGAATGATGGATTTAACCCAGATCTCTTGACTGGGGGTGAATGTTTTGATTTGTTCTGCATTCCGTCCATCAATTGTGTGTCTTTTGCTTTACAATCCTGAGGGCAGGGTGCTTGGTTCTAAGTGAGAGGGTGCCCCTGCATGAGCAGGACACCCCTGCAGCCTACGGAGTACATTCTCCTGAGTTGTCAGTGAAGCAGCCATATACTATATAGAGGGGCACCGCGTAATTGCGCGATGACCATCTCGAAAACAGCTGCAACGAATCCTATCATGTTTGGTATTAAACATGTTGGAATCATACTCCCACACCGTAAACAGTGTAGGAGGTATGATGCCAAGCACTGGAAGAGCCCTCCGTTAGTCTCTCAGTGTTCCCGATTCCAGCCTTCTAGTCCCAGACAGCACAAAATGGTTGCTGCTGACCAGAGACACATTTCTGCCCTCCTGCTGCTGTGCCAAGCTCGAGCAGAGGAAGGTGGAACAATAGGCATCCAGTCACAGGGAGGTGTGACCACTTCCCAGACAGGATTTAGTGTATTAGGGCTGGGTGGGTGTGCTTGCCAGCTCCTGAAAGTGTGCATGAGGGGCACATTTGGTGTCCCTGTGCATAGTCCAGTTCAAACCAGTCCTGGGAGCCGTTGGATCACGCTCTGGCACAAAACTGGACAAAGGACATGGGAGTAACTTCCCCCCTGTCCGGACCCTCCCCTGGGAGGGTCCCCTGAATCTTCCCAACCCTTTCCCTAGGGTACCTAAGGGCTTACCTGGGTGTAGGTCTTTAGATTCGACGTGGCATAAGATTCAGAACTGAAACCACTGCACTTCTACCTTCTGGGCACTCTTGACTTCGCTGGACTCCGTTTGGGCCTGACTTCATCTCCCTTTCAGTCTGCTGCATCGTCTGTGCCCTTGCATCCTACAGGAACCTTCCAAGGCCTGTGAAGCATCAAGTACAAACAAAGTAATCTCCCTTGGAGTGAAGGAGTCACTCCTCTGCATTTGCAGGCACAGCAACTAAGTCGACTGGTCTGCAGATCCCAAGCTCCTCCGGACTCCGTGGGCTCTGCAACACAGGTGGTAGTTTTCCTCAGCCCCGGAGGCCTGCTCTACACTCTTACCAAGTTTGAGGCCAGTAGTCCTTTTGAGGGTTGCAATAACCGAACCGCTGGGTAACACGCCCCCTTTGAACTTGCAAAGCCATGTTGACATCTTTGCAAGAAGATCTTTGGCCACCAAGTAGCCCCCACCTCGAGCACCTCCAGTGACGAGAATCTTTGGCCACACCACATCGTGTGCATTGTGGCCTGCATCTTTTGATGAGCTGCTTGAGGTCATTTTGTGACTCCTGTGCCTTCGGCCTGTGGGTTCATTTTAGGATCACCTTTGTTTGACTTGGCTCCCCTGATTGCTCGGGGCCTGCCCTGACTCCCCTGCTTCTGGTGAGTCTCCTGGATCTTGTTGGTCCGAACCGTGCACCTTCTTGACTTCCTGCATGGGTTACATTTGCCAAGGCTTGCTGGTGCTCCCGCCAGACACCGACCCCTCAGCACTTGACATCCTTCATGGGACAGCTCGTATCCGGGCCCTGGTCATCCTCAGCATCGCCTGGTCCTCGCAGCTGCAGATTCAAAGTCACCGTCATCTTATCTGAAGCACCCGACATTGGAGTGCATGTGTCTTCCAAGTCTCCTGGTCACCCCTGAGTGACATAGACACTGTCCCCTCTGCTTTCAGGTATTCCTCTTCAAGAATCTATGTTGAATTCCTCCGGAAACTTTCTCCTCTTCCAGCAGCGGCACTTTCCTGAAGTCCTCCATTGGGTTTGACGGCTGTTTCTGACGCCACTTCACACCTATGCACCCGGCTTCCCTGGGATTGGTAACTTGGGTACCATGGTATCCACGGATGGGGTGGCTCTCCAAGCTTCTGTCTTCCATGGGGTTTCTTCAGGGTCCACTGGGAAGGGTCCCTAATCTTTAAAAATCCAATCGCGACTTGCACATAGACTTGTACGGAGCACGCGGTCGTGTTCACACACTGCACACGCTCTCCGTGGGGTCCCCATTTACTTACCTTGTGTGGTTCCGTAGGTCCCCAGCAATCCTACGTTATCTCGACATTGTCCTGACTCAAGTCGTGGTTCTTATACCACTTTCTTAGTATATGGTTTGGTCCCCCCCTGGGGCCCACTGAGTATTAGTGCTATTTACTGTAATTTATTTGCTTAAGTATTGTGTGCTTTGTGTCTATCTCCGTGTAGGAGATACTGTAACGTACTAGATAGTGTTATATAATAAATACATATTTTTATAAATACTTTGTGTGGTTCTTTTTCATTTAATCTATACTATAAGATTACATTCTGGTAAAACAAGCTGCTTTACACTCCTTCAAGACTAAGCCTGAAGGCTGCTCTCCACAGCTACCACTTGGATAGCTTTCTAAGGTTGTCTGAGACCTCTTAAATCACCATAAGGGTTGTCTGGACTGGTGCAAGGTGCCCACTTACATTAGTGGAAATCATATACCAGGCAAGCTTCTCACAATTAACGCCTATAAGACTGATGAACTCCTCCATTTGGCCTGTCTTGTGCATTGGAATTACAATGCTCAGATGTCACAAAGCAGAACATTCTGGTTTTCTAGCAAAAAATCTCAAGTATTTCTCAATTAGTGGTGTCCCTCATTGTGTGAAAATCTCATTGAGGAGATATTGGAAATGAAATCTATAACAAGTCCACTTTTCTGCCTGCTCTCCCTTGATTTCTTGACTTTTCCGCAAACTTTTTGTTTTATTAGTACTCTATGTGCTGTGGCGATATCATTCAGTACCACAGTGCATTTGCTGTGCCTCTAGACTGATACCAAAAACTGATTTCACCTAATTGATGTATACTTTCCAGTAAGGCCATTGTACATTGATGCCAAATTTGCACCAGTGGCATTGAAATTAAATGTCATGTGGGTTGCAGAGTGCATTTACATTACCCATATATAGGATAGAAATCTATGGAAATTCACTTATCTTTAATCCAGATCCGGGACTTCTGCTGTTTGAGGTCCATTTTGGACATAAGGGTGCATTTAGCAATAGGAAAATAGTGCTAAAAGGCAGCACTAATTTGGGGGTAAAATCTTACACCGAGAGGACAGTTAGTGAGTATGAGCGATTGGTCTCACTCACTATTTGTGTTCTGTTGCATTTAGCGCTATTTCTTAGTGCAAAATGCATCACTGTAGGGGGCTTTTTTGCGCTAAGGAATAGGGCTAAACACAGTATGTAATTCAAGCAGAATCTTGTGGTATTCTTAGGTAATTCTGTGTGATTATGCTACATGGAATTATGTACACCACACCACTCATCAAAATCAGAAATTTCAGACGTCCATACTAAAGTACTCCTACAACATACAAAAGCATATCGCATAAAGTGAGCACTGGAGTCTAAAAGTTAAGACACAGGGGCCGATTCTGATTCGGGCCGGAAATCTCTCCGACCGAGCCGGACCCGGAGAGAATTCCGACCGAATCGGACTCTGGCAGTCCGACCGGACGAGTACGATGCGTTCGTAGGCTATCGGACTCGATTCGGTCGGACTCCCATTGAAGTCAATGGGAGCCGGTCGTACAACGCGTACGCAGGCTCCCATTGACTCAATGGGTGCGAGGCGAACAAGGGCGCCCCCTACAGCGTGTACGCGGCGAAGCGCATCGTGCCGTACATGCACAGGTAGGGGGGACCCATGGGTCCCCCCTGTGTGCGACTCGCGCGGCCACGCGTACAAGGGGGTCCGACGCGGACCCCCAAAGTCCGGCTCCGACAGCTCTTTTGAGCCGGACGGCGCGAGTCGGTCGGACTGCTCGCGGTGCGCATCGTACTTACCCGGCCGGGGAACGTCTCCATTGCGCGGTGCGAGTCGGGTCCGTGTGAGTCGGTCGGAGCGTGTTGAAGCCGCGTACGAGTCGGTCGGCGAATTCGTGGGCTCTTGCATCGTACTCGCTCGGCCGGACCCGCGTACGAATCGGTCGGGAAACAGGGCTCCGAATCGGATCCGGTAAAGCCGATTCCGATTCGGAGCCCTACCGGCCGAGATCGGAATCGGCCCCACAGTCTCTGCCACAGTTTTGGGCTGACTGATGTTTCAAGTAGTTGAAGAGCTGGAGCAGTGATATTTTACCACCTTAGACTGCAGTAAATTGTTGTTTGTCACAGGTACTTTTATGGCATGTACTGCCTTTGGCTAGAAATGTAGCAGTATTTGTTGATATATCTAAAGTAAACAACATAACATAACAGAATAACATGAGCACTGTAACGCAACAACACAATTAAAACATAACAGGGCACATCACAGTAAGACAGTCAAAACAGAACCCAGCACAAAAACCGCAGCGCAGCACAACAAAATCACATTACATAATGCAGCACAAAAACACAGTAGTATAAAAGACAGTACAACAGATCACCACCACATCAACATGGCACACAACAAATGTACTCAACCATTCTTGCCACTCATTGCCACCTCCAAAATCCTGTTTTCACAGTATGGAGCTAAAAGCGGTTTAGAGCAATCACCGTATTAACATACCACTATAGATATGAAATAGAACCAGTCAAAAATGTTGTTTTGTGGTTGGCTCCTAAGTCCCTTGGATTTGACCCTCGAAATCTAGAGACCTTGAAATATGCTTTTTTTTAAAAACCTTATCGGTTGCGAGAAACAACTTTCCGCATCCATGCTGCGCACCGCTAATCGAATCTCATGTGCTATTAAGTGTCGGTACACATTTATTAGCGGCATGCCCGGACCCGCGCGGCTTACGGCTGATCTTTGACCATTCTCTACGGAAGGCGCCTTAAGCCCATCAATAACAAATAGGCAGCCATTTGAATATTGAAGGCTCTCAAGAAATGAAAGTTGCAGCCAAGCAGTAATCGCGCAGATGCTGCACCTTCAGGGAAGTTAAACAATATCTGCATGTAAATTTCTCAACACATTCGCCTGACACTATTTAAATTTAGATGATGGAGAGGGGGGTTTGCTGAAAAGACATCCGTCAAGACGGATGCACTTGTGCCCGTGAGAGCTCCAATGTGACCACATCATAAGGAGAGTTCATTCAAATCATAATGATGATTACACCCGCGCGCCGCGCACGCACAAGAGCCATCGTAACGAGGAAAGCAATCTAGGCCGGATGCTCCTTTTCAGATTGGTTTTCTGCATGACTGGGAGAGGCCCAGGGTGAGAGGCCAAGAGGCTAAATCCCTTTCCAAATGTAATTTAGATTTTCTTTCCTTGACTTTAAATTTAATTTCAAACACAAAATCGCTTCAATTTCAGAGGAGCAGCTGGGACTTGGATGGCGTCCGGATTTCCTCTTTCGGGGGACAAAAAAGCACATTTTCGTAGACAATTCCCTGCATGCATGTATGTGCACGTGTGACTGTTCCTCTATCCCAAAATGTGCACGAGAAATGAGGCCCATGGACGCACACAGGGTACTGGGGACCCAGTCAATGAGGTTGTGTCTACCTAGAAGAGGAATGTTGAAGAGAATCGAGAAGGTAAGTGATGCATAGGGTTTCATATCATATGTCAAGACATGTTATATTATACTATGCAATCCATAGAAGACAGCCAGCACCCTCTGCATAGCTTGCAGAGTTGGCACCTTGTGAAACTGTAATCTGGAGCGCAGGTGACATTGTAATGCTCTAATACAAGAACATCTGTTATACTACCTTTCTGAGCTACTGATAAGGTCTTGACAGAGTTCTTTTCAAACCTTTTTTGTGGCATCCACCTCATTCGAGTTACCGCCATACTGACTTCTGCTTTTTTTCACCAACAGGAGACCCACCTCCCTAGTGTGAGCCAGCATGTGTCAAACACTTTGCAGTGGTTCTCTCTTTTGACTCATCCCAACGCTCCTGGAAACATCCAGTACCTTGTATTAACCATCAATTTGATGCCTTATCACTAGTCCCTGTGATGTTGGGTGATTTTCCCTTGAATTTAAATGACATTTCTGCATTTCCTGTGAGAGGCTGTCTTGGTTGCTGTGCATCTTCTCCACAGTTCCCAGTTCCCTGCTGCTCAGCCAGTGTGTGTGAGGTCACGGAATGTTGATGAGGGCCTGGGTGGTGTGAATGTCAGTTGGAGAGAGTGGGCTGAGCAGCAAGGATGCTGCTCCTGGTGGGGCGTTTACCTACTTACCTGCAACCTGTCACTAAACTGCACCTTCTACAAATAAACGACCTTATAATCTACATGACCAGACCACTTGTTTGCAAGCGTATATCTTCATTATAACAGGCTGCCGTGCTCGGCATGGCAGTTTTGCATGGAGTCAAATGGTACAGAACAGCCCATGCAAATCGGGCCTCCAGCCCAAAATCATTTCTGCCGGCAACACGTTTTCTAAGTGGTCTTCACCAAGGCAGAGGCAGTGATGGCTGCGGCATCAGGAACACAGCCCTTCCTCCATCTTCTAAATGTGGCAGCAAAACACATCAGAGAGTGAACAGGATGTCATCCGATTTTGTCAGAGGTCTCATTGCCACTCACTTTTAAAGGAGGCCCAAACATTTGCTTTTTTTAGAGTTTGTATAAATGTGTTGCCCATTAGCCACTGCTCCTTCTGCTGCTGTTCCCCAAAATATTTTGGAATTTAAACAGTGCAGTTTTAGGTGATCATAGTGGTCCCCTGTAGGAGTACTGATGGATCCTTTTAAACCTGGGCACAGTGATTAAAGTGGCACAAATGGCATTATTATACTAACCTGTTCAAAACAAAATCTAGAATTTATTTTGCTGTTTTCAAAGCACTAGCTTGTTCAAAAGGGACTGTTGAAGCCCAAATGTCTTCTCTGGTCAGGAGCACAAATGCCATAAAAGTCTTTGGTTGATGTGTTGGGTAACTCTGAGCTGTCTCTATTGGTCAGTAACTGGCAAACTACATGAGATAAAGCTAGGATTCAGATGTTTTGGACATGACAAAAGCATTGGGAGTGCCCAGGAAACTTGGAAGACCAGTGAAAGAAATTGGAGGACACAGACAAACTTAGTAGCAAGTTCATAAGAAGGGCCACTACAATGCCAATTAACTCAATGCACATCAAAACATGGAGGTAGTTAATCAAGTGAGTACACCAAGAAAGCATCTTACTTCACTCCCCAATATTGTGAAAAGTACACTCTTTTTTTAAGCACAAACAGTCCATCACATGATCTGTAATAAGTATGAGAAATTGCCCTTCTGCCCCATTGTGCCAACCGGGCAGCAAGCTCTTATGTCTGCTGTTAGTCCACTCACCCAACCACACCTCATCCTTCTCACAGGGAGAATAAAAGTTGCCAATTTATAGGGAGAGCAATGCCTTCATTTATGCATCAAGGATCACATGGGCACTTTTGACTCAAAATCGTTCTTTTGCTTAACACATTGCTTTAATCAGAGTGAACTCCACATTGCCTATAAACATGCAATGTAACCACATTTGATACATAGCCACACTTAGTACCCCATAGAAAGGACATCTGTCAACCAACTCCAAATTCCATTGCCCCAAAAGTATTTGTGGAAGGAGTGGACATACATTAAATTCAGCACCTTAATGAAACTCACTGCAGGATCACTAGTCAGGATTAAGACCAGCCATAGGAACTGAACCTGCTCTGGTAAGGGTAATTGTGCAGCATATATCAGAGTTTCCAATAAATACAGATAACACACAGATCCATATCAAAATGAAGAATATCCTTTGGGAGTGGAACAAAACTTGAAAGAATCTTAAACATAAGTTCTCGATGAAGGAGTACTATCTGTGCTTTTATAAGGAGATTATGTTTGCTGGTACTAGCTCAAAGGGCAGCCTTCCATTTCACTGTCATCAAGAGCTGGCCATGGCATTAAAACTTGTAAAAAGCGAAGAACTAAGACATAAGTACATTGCTGACCTGTCTGTCTCTTACCAGTTCTCAAACATTTTCACTGCACCAGTTTTCAGCTCTTGTCCTCTGCCACTACTGCAAGCGAAGCACTGAATGGAACTCATAAAAGGGATGATCACTACACTACTGCAATATTTTCTACAATCTAGGGTGTAAAAATGGGAAAGGATCCCAAACAACATGTCTGGACTGTGAATTTAAATGGCAAAAACAAAGTTAATATACCATCCTTAGAAAGACTGCAGATTATTTCAGTAAAGTAAAGGATCATATCTAAAACTCTGTACACAAGCTATAAAATAGTTGAGCAGAAACTCTGTAACATCTTTGGAAGCTGGTCCAACATCGTTTCCTATGACAGAACCTCACATAAGGGGCATTTGTATTGATCAAGGCAGCCAAATACAAGAGCAAAGAGCACAAAAGAAGCATTAGAGTACAGGGCCCTCTACTCTAGAAAGTTTTGGACCTCAACTCAATGCAACGTCAACCTCAACTCAAGGATTTTGCCATCCTCCCTTTATTTGAGAAGGCCTATACAATTATTGCACTTAAGGAAGCAATCCAGGGTAACCAGCAGATGTGGGACTGTTGCAGCGGAAGCTTGTTTTTCTGGTTTCTGGGCCCATCAATGACTTTACAACTTGGTCACTTCTCTCAGATTCTATACTTCACCCACAGAGGCATTGGTCCTCTGATAGTCCTTTCTTTGTTGCAGTGAGGGTTGAGAAATCAGGGTGTTTAATGGTTGGCCACTCAATGAGGAGCAGTAATTGGTAGCCAACTCACACATTAGTGATCGAGTTTAAGTACACTATTCTCAGACTATATCACTCTATTATACATTAGAAATCACATAAGTGTAAGAAGAGTTTCTGTGAAAAGAACATCAGGACACCATGAAAGTCTCAAACAATTTATAGATACTTTGGTTATTGTATTAAAGATTCAAAATCAATTAATATAAGTTACATTTTAAGCAGTTCAGTCATGAGTCTTACAGCTCGTAGTATAAAACAACACATTTAGTCAAAGTGAGTCAATTGCTGCATAAAACAATAAATAAAGAGGATGGTTCAGGTTAGAGTTTCCTACCACCAACAAAGGCAGGAGGATGGTTCAAAAGAGTTTTCTTTTAGCATGGGAAAAGGGATCAAGTTAAAGTCCACTAAGGACAAGTTCATGGGCAAGGGGAATGGTGCTGCAATCAGGAAATTTCAGGTCTGCTCTCTCACCAGACAGCTCCAAATAGTCTAGCAGGCAAGTTCATCAGCAAAGGGAAAAAGGCATGGGGCATAAGAAGTCCAATGCTATTGTAGGTAGGTAGGCAATCGAGAAGGATTCCAACCTGCCCCTTTTATACTCCAAATCATCCATTGGTGACATCTGCTGTCACCATACAATGGTCTGACTGATATGTGACCATTCTTCCACTCACCAGGTACAAAATTGATACCCCAACATATTTTCCCATGTTGCTCAAGCAAAACTACTGTCCATTCCATTCACACAGGTTAGTTACAGAGAGCTTATTTACTTTGTTGCTCTTCATGAATTAATTTGAAGGGTCAAGTTCCCACCAATTCACTCACAACGAAATACTGGAAAAAGTGTCTTATTGATTAAAGAATGTTGCATAAACAGAACAGATAAATCAACATTTGAGGAAATGTAAGAAAAGTTCATTACACCAGGCTATGAAATAATGCAGCCTAAGGAAAAAGGCAATTTAATGCATTTTAAAGTTAGAATTTCGTAGTTAGTCCAACCGCCTGATTACAATCTGTGCAGTGAGACTGCCACAAGACTGCAGCCACTGCCAACATTTCTGCTACCACAAAGCACTCCGGAATGTTTGTGGATCCCAGACGCTACCCAACTTTGTTCCCAGAGAGTTTCCATGCCACGCCGACAGACCCCAAACAAGAGCGAGTTGCTGGAAACCACACCGGCCATTAATACTTTTGGAGGACGTTCACATCCTGTGCCGCTTTGGGGTTTCCATATATATATTTTCTGACAATTAGCCCCAGAATTCGAATTGGCATTTGGAGTTTTCATACCGAAAAGCTCTGTATCCTGGTTAGAACCAGTGGTAGCTTGGGTGATTCCGGTCCGCACTGTCCTGAGGAGGCCTAATTGGAGGTCCAAATGTGTCGACTTTCACTATTGAGGGCCAACAACATTCACTTAAGATAAAATTAGGCACAAAACCCATTGGGGCTTAGACCAAAAACCATTGTTGGATGCAATTAATTTGAGCTATATATCAGTTGGTCTAGTGTGAATTAATGTTGATACCTGAAGATGGTTTTTCTATTGTTGCCTAAAGTAGGGCAGGATATCCGTCATTGCGGACACCTTCTTCACCTAATTTAAGGTATTACTTTGTTTTTTCACTCCTGATACAAGTTTGTATAATGAATTGATAGATTGTAGTATCAGTCAATGTGTTGTGACTCACTATTTGTTTTGCAAAATTGATCAAATACCTTTTCTTTAAGTAAATGTCTTGAATAAGAAAGCGATTCTGCAGTCAGTGTCCTCTTTGATTTTGGTACAGCAATGCCTTTACAAATTCAATTGATACATTTTACACAATTTAAAATGATGGAATTACAATATGCGAGTTGTCCCTCCAGAGATTACAAATAAAACGTTGGCCTCTTTTCAAGTTTCCTATATATTTATCCTTCTATAGCTCCTTTCTTTTTCACATGTTTCTGCTACCGCAGCGGCAGAGGTGGCACATAGAGGCAGCCCCATACAGCTCACCAGCAGCCCTATTATGAACTGCCTTTCTGCAGATCTGTTCCTGGCGGTAATACCACAATGCAAGAGTCAGCAGAAAGGCAGATAGTGAGCTGAAGTAATGGCTCAAGGGCGAATGTGCCCATGTGTAATTTAGCTGATGCTCATGTAGTGCCCTCCAATGCCTCCAGGTCAGGTGCGCACAATGTTTCACTTGCACAACAGAAAGCAAGGAAACAGTGCACCCTACTGGCTAGAGGCACCGCAGTATGGCTGTCATTGGCTTCCTGCTCATTACCAGAGCCGAAGTTAGCCGCAGCGATGACTCTGCCGCCCACACACCGCCAGCCCAGTGGGAAAATCTTAATACGGTGGTCCGAAGCCCGCCAGCTCAGCGGCCTTCTTGGGACCGCTGTCGAAGGGGTACAGTGGTGAGACCGCTAAACTCGTAATTGGCCCCTTAATGTTAAAATAGTTTTTTATGTTGTGTTAGGAATGATCAGCTTTTACACTGCAACAGGACCATTCTTCCTCACCACTTTACAATTACCCTCACCTCCTGAAGGGCTACTCATCAGCAACCCAAGGGACATATCTGGCTTCATGGAAGATTACGACCCCGAGAGTTTGGAAGACAGGATACTCCATTGCAAAAGTAATGGAGTAACCTGTCTGCCAAACTCTCAGTCCACCCACCCTATTATAAGTAGGGTGGACTGCCAAATTTACGCCAATGGAGTAAAATTTACTTTGTTGGTGTAAATCTTCCTCTGATGGCCTGCGGTAGTAGGGGCCATCGAAGATAAGAAATCCGAATGTCCTCCCTATTTAGAGTGGGTGGCCAGATGTTTTATTTCTTTTACTGCCCCTCACCACCAAGAATATTCTGGCAGTGAGGCACAACAGAAATAAAAATAAAATGGCCCCAAGACCATGGGAGAAAACTCCTATGATGATGGCGCCATTGTTTTTTTCTTTTCCAAAAACAAACTCCTGATGTGGGAGTTTGTTTCTGGAAAACAAAAACGTTCGAAAGTTTGGTGTACACATGCACCAAACTTCTAAATGACCTTGTATGAATTTGGAGGGTGGAGTAAAGGCAGGGTGACTGAAGTAAAATCATCTGCCACCCTGACTGCCTTTCCTTCGTTCGCCAAACTCTAAATCGGGCCCTAAGCTTGTTCGCTCAAGCTTTCTGTTTAATCAAATTCCTTAAACTGGTAGCAAGATGACATGTTAAAGCAGCTGAGAACATCTAAGTAAATAACTAGACTTTTTTGTTTTTACAGATATTTGTAGAATGCACATCGGACATCTGACGTTTCTGTCCTTTACAATAAACTAATAATTACGGGGCATATTAGCAAGGGCACTATCGCCGCTTTAGCGGCACTTTTTGCCGCTAAAGCGGCGATATTCTTATCATCCTATCAGCAAACTGTCTCTAACGGAAGTTAGAGACAGTTTTCGGGCATTAGCGCCCGTGTTTTTACCGCTTTGCATGTCAGCGATATTTATCGCTAATGACATGCAAAGTGGGCGTTCCCGACGAACAAACCTGGGAAACACCCGCTAACAGGCCTATCACCTATTAGCAAGGTGGCCATGGCCCCAGTTAGCGACGTGAAAAGTTGCGCTAACCGGGGTCATCACTATTTATTTAACACCTGCAATTAGCAGGTGTTAGCCATATCTAACATGGGGGGTGGATTATGCTGATACGACCACAGGGTCGTATCAGCAAGGTTATCGCCGCTTTCCATGAAACATCGCTGGAAAACCAGCGATGTTTCATGGAAAACACCGCTATGGCTGGAATAATTATCGGCATAGCGCTAAATGTTGCTAATACAGCGTTAGCATGGCAAATTATTCCGACGATAGCCGGCGATAAAAAAGTGCTCGCTAAACACGCTTTGCGATGTTTAGCACACTTTTTAGATAATATGCCCCTACATTTCTCTGCCATGATCTCTTATCTTCCTGTCCTGCGCCCCAACCATTTTTGACCTGCACACTTGACCTTCATGTCCCGCACATCTGGCATTGCCTGACCTAAACACCTGTTTTTTGACTGTCTGGCTCACCTGCCTTTCCTTCTATCCTGCATACTTGAACTGTATGCCCTGCTCCCCGACCCTTCCATCCTGCACAACAGTCTATGTTTAGTTTATATCGTTAGGCTCCCGAGAAATGTCTTCAGCAGCATTTTGCCTAAAAACGAATCTGCTAAAGAATGACATGCGATTACATTAAGGGCAAAAAATCTCTAGACCACCTTCTGCGGTACACATTCATATAAAAACATGTTGTCATAAAAATGCCTGTAAACATAGTAACGGTGGCACCGAAAATAGACTGAACACCAGTATACCCAGGGGCATCTGAATTTAAAGACACTGCACAGACTCCAAGGGTTGTTGGTAATTCTATTCCTGCCCAGGGAGCTGTAATTTAGCAGGTACATTCCAGGTAACTCAAAAGCTGTAGGATGCCTCAGAAACATCCCAAACAAGCATTGGCAATATCAATGGGTCTGTCTTTAAAGGAATGTTGTATGGTAAAGTGAATCAGAATAGCATTTGTGTGGAAGCACCATCAATTATCTAGTTATCAAAGACACTTTAATAGCATTACAATGTCATCTGTGTGCCCCTGAAAGTTCAAGCTCAAGCAGCTGGACACAAAAACAAGATTATCAGAGATGGTTGGAGGTCAAGCGCTTTTTTTGTGGAAGCACATAACCTCTGCCCAAGGAAAACATGTACTCCTGGCTCTGAACATGTGGGCGGAGCCAAAGCACTTCTGCTGGAGTTTCTCACATAATTGTCTGAGAACCGCTAAGGTGTCTTGGCAGACCATAAAAAGGAATAGACATAGTGCCCTTAATAAGTAGGGTTGCCAAGTAAGAGAGGGCTGACGACATTTCGGCCTTGACATTTCCATAATTGTGGTTGTGTATGGGCTGCAACAAATCAATAGCGATCCTCCTTCACACCAACAACACATGCAATCCTACAAATGTATGTTTAATTTCTCTTTTTGTTGCTTTGGCTGTAAACAAAGGGTACAATAGTTGGTTTAATAGTCAACAGAATTAAACTTCTAAGTGGTGTAAAGGTCAGAACATAGTTCATTAAGGGGCACATTACGATGGCGGGCGGAAGCACCACCGCCGTGCTGGCGGATGCAAAAACCACCAGTTACCGCCGGCACGCAGCAGTCCACACGCCCGTCCAATTACGATGCGAAAAGTAGGCCAAACACCGCCGGCAAGCCAGCAACACCGTCCGCCATCAAAGTGCGCCCGTACATGTAGCGGCGCAGCCCAACTGACACACACCGTCCGACGAAACACGTCCCGCCCGGCGCATAAATTACGATGCCGCAAACAAACGGCTCCCACGGCCAAGAGATACCGTACGACAAACCGAAGCGGTAACACGGATGCCGAGCATGGACAACGAAGAAGCGGCTCCCCGAGCATGAATCCAGCACTGCAGGCACTCCCCATGCTTCTGCTGATGCACCACCAAGGACGCAACGTACCGCGGAGACGCAGGTAGGCACACACAGAACAAGTGCACGCAAACAGCGCACACAGTGCAAGGGCGGAAAAAGCGGACAACCCCCCACCAGCACGTGTACACTACACATCCACCATCGCATCCACATATGACACACAGGCCAAATCGTAACATCGCAGAACACATGTGTACACACCACCTGGGACTAGGAACCAACCACCCCGTCACGGCCCCAAAGCGCCGATGACGCCGCCACACATGCGCACAACGCAGAGGCCAACCGCAGCGCCATGCATGCATCGCACACAGACACAGGGACACAACCAAGCAGCACACACATCAGCCCCACCCCGAACGCACATGACACGTGACAGGCCGGCCACAGACATGTCCCCAACGCCCAATTCACGGACAACACCCTACGCCACACAACCGACGCACACATGTCAATGAAGACACGCAACAGCAGGACACACCCCAGTGTAACAAACATGGCGTAGCACACAGCGGCGGCAACACCAACTAGGAGAAGCAGGGCCCCTTCGGGAAGAGGAACGCCAGTACCACACAGAAACACCCATACCACCCTGCACATATGAACAAGACATATAAAACGGAACACCAAAGAGCCCGGGGACCGACAACAGGTGGCCCAAGAATAACATTCACACACAAGGCCCAACGCAGAGCGGAAAGGCAGCCTGCCGCCCACACAAGGGAGAGCAGACAGCACTGAATGACCTTCCATTCCAACTCCGAAACCACAGCCCTACGACAGAAGCCGGTGAATACAGCCATTGTCCAAGAATAGACCAACACAGGCATGCCGAGGAGACCGACCACAGGGCAGATAGCGCATATCACAGAAGCACACAACGGACGGGGAAGAAAGAAGAAAACACTCCCCCATGTCGGCCACATGCAAGTTAATTGGAAGGAGTCACACATCACTGACCTTGAACTGTCTGAGAAGCATGTGGGAAGAGGGCCCGTGTCCTCCAAACAAGCCAACAGAACACAAGTCCTGTCTCCCTACGACTACACAGAGCTCACAGCAACCCCGGAGCGTGCACATTGCAGACTGCACACACAGCCGGAGCACGCCACCTCAACGAACCGCTACGAAATGGCAACCGCAACACACCTACCTAACTACGCCGAACAGCTCAAGCTGTACAAAACCAACCTGTTCCATACATTGGGATGCGATCTCCTGTCCCTGCTGAACGTAAGTTACCGACTGACTTACCGCATCACATTGTTCAGCTGCGTCATGCCCGTCTTCTACTGTCGGAGGTGTCCCTACCAGCATCCCGTCGAGATATGCCTCTCCAACCCGGCATGTCTGAAGGCGGACCTGCTACCACTACTCCTCCCTCTGGACGCACACGACAGGACCTGCTCTGCCTATGGGGACATGGCGTATGTGGCCAACATCGCACCCGCACTGAAATGGGACCACTGTGCCTCCACACGACGGATCATCGAGAACAGCTACATCGAATGTCACCCAGCATGCCCCATCATGGTCCTCCAAGGGACAAC
Organism: Calotriton arnoldi; assembly: GCA_963921515.1. Classification (NCBI taxonomy): domain Eukaryota; kingdom Metazoa; phylum Chordata; class Amphibia; order Caudata; family Salamandridae; genus Calotriton; species Calotriton arnoldi. Next base: position 242,476 of record CAWUFW010009058.1, on the reverse strand, counting down.
TTACGAACAACACCTTGACAGCCACCATCCGCTACATTGGCTGGCAAACATGTACACCACCAATGACATGGAAGCCCTGCTGGACGGCATCGCATACCTGACAACCTGTAAATACGTCGGACCACAACGCAGGTTCCCCGAGTGACCTATGATGTCCAACCCCGCACCCATGCTTAGCTTCCGCACGGACTGGCCAGTCACCACCACAACAGCCATACCAAACGACCGGCAACTGTAACCACACCATCAACGACATCGCCATGACATCGGATATGACCGGGACATGCACACTGTTCCCCATCACATCCAGGAACACCGCATGCATCGTGGGAGGCAGTGGCATGGGCTCTGTGTATCGCACCCACATGGACGGAACTGCACGAACAACCAGGACACGACATGGATCCAGCGCACATGGACACACACACCGCTCAGTGGACATGAATAGGTCGCCTGGAGTCTGTGGGTGCTGCACCCCTCCCACCCCCGCCCGGGAATCCCATACCAGGACCTTTGCATGGACGACAAGTGCATACAACAACAACACGACCCCAGTGACTGTGACATGTCCAGTAACCACCACAGTGCAACAACAAGTGGCACGCCGCTGCATGCACGCAAGCACATGCCCTGATGTCATCTCACATGCACGCGTGCATGAGGAACAACCGCAGCAAACCTGTCACATGGAACTGAGATGGACTGTGCCCATGATGCCAAGCGGTCTGGTAGGCTACATGTATACCGTCTGTGTCAAAGTCCGCAGCTCCGCAGCTATACGTAAATGTACATTAGCACAGCCTTGGCCAAGCAGATGTCACTCTGAAGCCCACATCCCACATGCAACAGCCAATCACATGTAACCCCACACCCTATCCCATTTGCAATCATGCTCAGTATATCCTCAACATGTATTCTGCTGCCAGTAGTGTCCACTATACTGCATCACAGAGGACAGAAGACACAATATAATGTTTGAAACCAAAACTGTCTCCGCTGACTCATTTCACAAGTACGAATGAGAGAGGATGAGAGTATGTGAAGTACACGGCAGTCGTGACATGACCATGTAGTCCACTGGTATTGGATGTCAACGCAAATGAGTAGCACTACTGTGGAAGACACACATGTGTCGTGTGAAGTCGTATGGACGCAGTGCTCAGGTGGGTGGGTGCGACGGGTAGATGCGCACATGCCAAGTTGGAGCACGCCGTGTTGGGAGGGGTCATGAACAGTACACCACCGCTTCCCTGGGCATTGTGAGAGGACACCTGTCGGGGGGAGTGAACACGTGTGTGCACAGCAGCCGGGCACACGTACAAAGCGGTACCAGGCGCACCTCAGCCCACCCTCTGTGGACAAGCTGGATCCTGTTGTGCGCCCGCCATGCCCCTTGACAAGGCACACACAGCCCCAGTCGACCAGGTGTAACCCCAACATAGTCAATCCGCACAGGCGATACAGGGCACGGGATGGCAGTGGAGCATGGTGTGTGAGAGGTCTCCTCGCGCTCCTCCTGGTCATATCACACAGGCAATAGAACCTCAACGTCTAGCATGGCACAAGTCACATGGAAGTGTAGGGGGACGCACCACAGCACGAGCAGCACTGACGTCACGGGAGGTGGCTCGCACCATCCCATCCATTGCCCATCATACCAACCACGCCACATGCCATTGCGACTAAGTGCAAGCGCGTGCGCCACCACCCCGAGCCCTCCCCAGAGAGGCCAAAGAGTGAATGTGTGGGCCATCAGTCACAGACGGACGTGGCCTGGCCGCAAGGGCAGCCACAGCCAGTGGGTGTCGCAGGTGGCGGATCCGGAAGGCGAAGACTGTGATGCATAGTCCATGCAGGCCGGGTCTCCATTTGGGGCACCACGCAGGTGGACGGCGTCCCGCAACACATCATACCCTGAGACAGCCCACTCGTGCAACTGGACCCACACATACACTCCTTGCCCTCTCTGGTGCGAGCTTGGGGCTGCCTGTGCAAGCGCTAGCCTCGCAGGTGAGCATGCATATTGGGGGAGCGAGGGAGGACATGAGGGCTGGGGCGAAGATGACTGTATCACTGTCAGTCAGTACAAGGGATGACCCAGATGTGGAAAGGAAGAGACGTGTCCCGTGTGTACTGCAACTAGTCGCCAATCCAACTACCCCCATGTCCGGAATGTAAGCCCGCACCTAGGCCCGCCCATCCGCCACATCGAACATACCACCAGCACGACAACCTTCCCATTCGAAACACTGACTGGGGGTGGCGACCAGTGTACAATCATGTGTAGCCTACCCACGCGTACATGTGGGCCCTCCATGATCCATGTCACCTGCGGCAAAGTCATGACATGCGCAATGAGGGAAGTGAGGAGAGCTGTCCGCCCCACGCGCAGAAGGTGCATCAGCTCCACAGACCCAGCAGCGAGTCCAGCAGGGGTCACATGTGCAGGGGCAGCTGTGCCTGGTGTGAAGGCACATGCATATAGACAGCACATCGACCAATGTGTAGTCTGCCCACATCTACAGTCCATCATCATGCGGACATAGGAATTGAACACAGGGCAACACATCTTAGTTGGTGCACCCACCGTGACCAACAATGCGCAATCATTGACGTACCCGCCCTGTGCATGGCCCCCACCCAACGGAGGCACATCCAGTGCCACCATCCCACACACACAAGCCTACCACGGAACATGCTGTGTCCAATGGTCAGTACAGAGTCAGCGCCCATCTGGTGGAACCTGAACAGGAGACACATGCACACACATGCCAGCTCCCACTATGTACGTCTGCCACCTGGCACGTGCAATGTAACCTCTCACCTGTGACGTGTGACTGCAAGCACACAGCCGTCTTGGCATGGGGCTGTCAATGTGGACACCTGTCAATGTTTCGGGAGGTGTGATCCGTACAGTGCTGTACATAGGGTGCAGTGCTGACACCTACTACTGTCTCATATCCCCTCGTGCCACAGGTCCCACTTGTTTTGGCCGCTCAGCCTGTGCCCACATCGTTGTCGTCGTGTGCCATACTCATCCAGCCGCGGAAGCAGTTCCATGCTCAGCAGACATTCATGTTGCCGTGGCGTTGCCGCTTGACGGATATGCAGTCAGTTCCCATCAGCACGCCCCGCAAGTCATTGGGGCCTAGATCCCCATGTGCATGCACATGGCAGTGGTTTGTATCACTAGCCATTGCCATTGTTGGGAGACCTGTGTAAGTGTATTGTGGCCGTGCCGTCCCAGCTTGACAGCTGGGCTGTGGCTCATGTGCTTGCTCAGTCATGTCAGTGATGTGTATGCGAAATTGCTATGTGTCGTGTTGCATTGACATGTGTCCTCTGCCATTGTCCCTAGGCGGAGACCGAACATTGACCGCCCATACCAATTGCTGGCGGACATGGACGATACAGAGGTTATTAGGAAGTTTCGGCTGGACAGGCCAACCCTGCATCGACTGTGTGCCATGTTAGAACCCCATCTCCGTCCCCGCAGGGTGTATCCGACTGCTGTCACCCCCACGGCTAAGGTGATGGCCGCCATGCATTTCTTCGCCACTGGGTCATTCCAGCACACAGTGGGCATTGGAGGAGGGATGTCCCAGCCCATGTTCAGCAAGGTGCTGAGGGATGTACTGGCAGCCATGATGCTGTACCGGAACAGGTACATCCGCTTCCCCAGGGCTCGTGAATTGGCGGCAGTGAAGGGTGCATTCTATGCCCTTGGCAGAATCCCACACGTCGTTGGAGCCATTGACTGCACACATGTCGGCCTTGTTCCACCACAGGCCACTGAGCACCTGTACCGCAACAGGAAGCACACGCACTCCCTGAATGTGCAAGTGGTGTGCCTTGCGGACATGGTGATCACCCACGTGTGTGCAAAGTTCCCAGGCTCGGCCCATGACGCACACATAATGCGCAACAGCATCTTGCCATGACTGATGTCCAATATGCAACAGGATCGTGCCTGTATTGTCGGTGAGTATGTGGAGTGGTGTAGCGTGCTGGCTGTGCGATGCTGTCCCCTGTCCAGTTGGATTAGCAATGGTTCTCTGTGTCCCTCACACCCAGGTGACTCTGCGTATCCGAATGGGGCATGGCTGCTCAGTCCATTGAGGAATCCTCGCACCCCAGCAGACGATCGCTACAATGAGGCACATGGGAGGACCAGACGTGTGGTCGAGCGTACCTTTGGCCTCCTCAAGTCCAGGTTCAGGTGCCTGGACCGCACCGGGGTGCGCTGGCGTACTCCCCACAGAAGGTGTGCCGGATAGTGGTGGCGTGCTGCATGCTGCACAATCTGGCCATTCGGAAGCAGATCCCCCTCATCGTGGATGACGGAGATCAACCAGGGCCCCAGCCCGCAGACCAGGACAGCTCGAGTGAGGAGGACAGCGGAGAGGAGGAAGCTGGTAATGTGCGGCAGCAGCTCATCGCCCGCTACTTCACTTGACGGTGAGTGTCCATGTACGACGGCTGATGTGGCTGTATCTGTGCAGGTGTGTGTGTGCTGTGTCAGGGTGGCCGTTTGTTCACTGCGTGCTGTGTGTCAACGCTCCATGGCCAGGGTAGTATGCCACTGTTGGTGGCTGTGGCATTGTGCCCTATTGCTCTGTGCGATGTGTGTACATTGCTTGTAGTTGTTGACATGTACTGTGTGATGGGTGTGTGACACACTCATTGAAAGTGCTCCTGTTCTGTCTCCCACCCCTAGGTCCCTACAGGCCCTCCGGATTCAATTGCCATGCCACGCATCAGGTGCCTTTCCGCCCAAGGTGGCCGTTGTATTCCGTACAAATAAGACACAGGGCACAAACAGCAGTTAGTGAAAAAGGTGCATTTATTACAAACTGTGACATGTGATTGTGTGTAAGGTGATGACAAAAGTGGTGCGTGCAGTGACAATGAGCTGTCGGTCATGGCTGCGTGATGATCAGGGTGTACCCACTGGTTCTATGTCCATAGTCCAACACACACATGCCATCCAGATGGCTGTGTGGAGTGGGATCGTAGTCCAAGTCAATGCAGTGGCTGGTCAAGGAAGGCTGGCGGAAGGCTGGCTGGCTGCCTCACTTGCGTTTGGAGCGTGCGAAGTCCTCCCGGGAGATCTGTTTCCACTTCGGACAGCCCCTTCCACGTTTGCGAGGGGGGGTGCCTGCTTGCGACATGCTGGTGGTTGAGGTGTGATCACTGGCTGTGGACGCAGGGGAACTGGACACTGCTGCTCCACCCTGCGCCCCGGCAGGTGGTGGTGGAGGGGAGCTGCTGTCCCTGGCTGTGACCTCACCGCCACCACCAGCTGTCCCATGAGGTCCACGATTTGGCCCATACGGGCGTCCATGGACCTCAGCACCCCCAGCACCTCACGCGTGTCTGAAGCAGACCGGACCCATTGTCCTTGGGCCTCTTCATAGGCCCCAAGGACTCTGGCCATGTGAGGCAGGGCATGGCTCCCAGGGGAGGCTGGCGTTTCCCTGACCCTGCTCCTCCTACCAGTCCTGCTGCCACCGGCCTGCCCACTAGCCACATTGCTCACCACGGTCCTCGCTGTGGCTCCCAGGGTGGATCCAGTCGTCCGGGCCACCACCTGCGCTGGGGCTGGTGCCAGCGAAGACGTGGCGGTGGTGGCGGCGGTGGTGGTCGGTGCGGCGATGGTGGCGGTTGCGGCAGTGGTAGTGGCCACAATGACCGTGGGTGTGGCCGCAACGACAGTGGCAGCAGGGGGCTGGGAATGTTCAGCAGCCCTGGATGATGGGTTGGTGGGTAGGAGGGGTCCTGGGGAGCGGCTGGGCCCTGCCACACCAGATGGGCCTGCTTGGTGGTCCGTGTCCGAAGAGGAGGACAGATCCTCCAGATCCGTGTGTCCTCGTTGGGGGCTTGTAGGCTGGCTGTGCTGGCTGCTGGCTCCATCCCCAGCATCCAGCAGTTCGTCACCTGTGGAGAGAATGAGATTTGTTATTGTTTTCACCTGGCGAAGTATGTATTTGTCGTCTGACATTGACAGTTTGTGCAATCTCGTACATGGGTTTCCCGGAGGCGTGTGTGTGGCTGTAGCATCTGTAGTTGTGTGTGCTTGGCAATGGGACTGTGTGCTGTGCACATGTGGCATGGGACGGATTGGCCATGCCGATGGGTGTGTTGCTGTGCCCCTACTTATTGTGACTCTGGTGTATGCGGGCTCCTGGTCCATCCTGGGTCTGGTTTGTACTTTGCTTTTGGTGTTCAGATGGGACGCTTAGGAACGCATATGGCAACATGGGGGCCATGCCCCAGATTCGCATTTGGGAGGGGATATGCTTTTGGGGTTCAAATGGAACGCTTAGGAACGCATATGGCAACATGGGGGCCATGCCCCAGATTCGCATTTGGGAGGGGATATGCTTTTGGGGTTCAAATGGAACGCTTAGGAACGCATATGGCAACATGGGGGCCATGCCCCAGATTCGCATTTGGGAGGGGATATGCTTTTGGGGTTCAAATGGAACGCTTAGGAACGCATATGGCAACATGGGGGCCATGCCCCAGATTCGCATTTGGGAGGGGATATGCTTTTGGGGTTCAAATGGAACGCTTAGGAACGCATATGGCAACATGGGGGCCATGCCCCAGATTCGCATTTGGGAGGGGATATGCTTTTGGGGTTCAAATGGAACGCTTAGGAACGCATATGGCAACATGGGGGCCATGCCCCAGATTCGCATTTGGGAGGGGATATGCTTTTGGGGTTCAAATGGAACGCTTAGGAACGCATATGGCAACATGGGGGCCATGCCCCAGATTCGCATTTGGGAGGGGATATGCTTTTGGGGTACATGCTGTGAGCCATGGGTGCCGAACGTGACATGTGTTGTGGCAGCATGACAGTGCATGGTTTGAGGTGTGTGCATGCTTGACATGGCCTGCATATTTGCTGTCTGTTGTGATTACTGGACATGGCATTGGACGCATCGTTATGAGTGAGTGATAGTTGTGTGCCAGCCAACGTATTGCAGTTGTCCCATCTCCTTGGTGTGCGTGCTGCCCTGTGCCATGTGCATCACTGCAGTGCTCGGGGGGTGTGGCCCATGTTGTGTGTTGTTGCTCACAGTGTGTCGTGCGCTTAATTGACTTCTGGCACATGGTTGGTCATGAGCATGTGTCTTAGCGTGACTGCTGTATGTGTGGCAGCTGTGCGGATGACATGCCTTTCATGAGACTGGGGCTGACGGATGGGATGGATGGTATGTTGTATGTGCATGGTGTGTCTGTGAGTTTGATGGGTTCAGTGGTGTTCGTGTGCATTTATGTTGTTCCGCTCTGTTGCGTCTAGTGTTGTTTGTCTTACATAGGCGTAGTTGTGGGGTGTGTGGTTGACAGGCAGTAGGGGCTACATGGACAGGACTTCAATGGTGTTTCGGTTGTGTGTGATGAGTTGCACAGTGGCTGCCGTGTGGGACTATATTCAGTGTGGCTTGTGCATGCAGACGTGGCTCCTTAGGTGTTGCTATGTCTGTGATGGGTCATGTGGGGTGTGAGTCTGTTGTTCATGTCCGTGTGCACATTGTTCACTTGTTCGTGACGGTGGGCGGTGCTGCGTGCTCGTCTGCTACGTGACATGTCCCATGTGTTGGTCGTGTTATGGTCCTCATGCCTCCAGTAATCCAGCCCTGTCCAGTTTCCCACCTGCAAGTTGTTCGTGCGTGCACTGTACTGGATGCCACATGGCTCTAAGCGGGGGTGCTCCATGTTGCAGGTCTGTGGGGGTGGGGGGTGTTGTGGGTCGTGGGGGTGGCTGGACACCCACTGACACCGATTGCTGTGGACTGTGATGTCTGCCTTTCGGCTGTCGTTGTGCACTGCGGTGGCTGACACGTGGCTGTGGGGTGTGGGGGATGCTCCTCCTTGCTGTGCTGTGGGACTGGGTCCTGGTGTGTGTTGTACTTGGGCTGTCCACCGTCCCACCCACTGCACTTTGTGTTCCTGCCACTTACCTGTTACTTGTCGGTTAGTGCAGCTGTGGCGGACACATGGGTGTGGTGGGTGCTCGTTGTGGCGCTTCTGGCATATTTGGGGACCTGTTGGTGGTTACGTGGCTGGCTTAGTGTACACATGTCCCCACGCATCTTACAGTTGTTCGGTTTGGGCTGTGTGTGGTAGTGTCTGTTGCATGTGTGTGTGATGTGTTGTGTATTGTGTGCTGGACATGGGGGTGTTTGTCCCTGGGAGCTGTGGCATGGTAGTTGCGCATGTGAGTACATAGTGGTGTGCTGGTATACATTAGTTTGTACTTACCAGCCTCCACTCCCCCTGCTAATCCGGCGAGGATCTCCGGATGTATTACGACTCGCACCTTCTCCTCCCACGCTTTGAAGGTCTTAAAGAGCGCGGGATTCCCTCCGCCAGTGACGGCAGCCAGCTCTCTGTTTTTGCCCTCCTTCTTCTTGACCAGGCTCTTTACGTCATTCCAACGTTTGTTAATTTCGACTCTGTTCCTGGGCAGGGTCCCGACTGCATTGACCTGGTCTACGATCCGGTTCCACATTCTGTTTCTGGTGGCTAGTGGTGTGTGCTGGACCATGTTCCCATAGATTTGTGGGTACACCTTGATGATCTCGTCGACCATGACCGTCAGCTCCATGGGCGTGAACTTGGGCATTCTTTGTGGTGCCATGGTGTTTGTGGTGCTGGTGCGGTGTGTGTTGTGTAATGTGCAGGGGGTTTGTGGTGCCGGTGTTTGGTGGTGGTGGTGGTGGTGGTGGTGGTGTTTGGTGGTGGTGGTGGTGGTGGTTGTGATGTGTGCGTTTCTGTGGTGTGCTGCTGTCCTTGCTGTGTCACTGTGTCCTCTCCTCTCCTCTCTGGTTTGCAATGTAGCAAGGGGTTGTGGTCTGTGGGAGTGCTGCTTTTGTACTCACCTATGTGGGTGTGTCCTCATGGTCTGTTGTTTTCAGGTGTGTTGTGTCTGGGGTTCTGGCCTTTGTATTTTTTGTTTGTCCGGGGGTGTTTTCGGGATGTGTACTGTGCTTGTGTATTTGTGCGTGCCTTGCTGTGTGGACTTGTTGGCCATGTTGTGTGCTATTGGTTTTGTGTGCGGATGGTTTCTGTGCAGGTACGTTGGCGCCATGGCTTCTGCCGTGTCGATTCTCATCGGCGTTGTTTGCGCTGGCGGGCGGTATATTTGTGGTTTTTCCGCGCTCATGTCGGTGCGATCGTAATGTCACGTGCGGTGTGTCGGCCGTGAGGGCCGGCGGTTTTGTGTTGTCGTGCGTGTTTCCGTCCGTGGCGGGCGGTTTGACTCCGACTCGGACGTTGGCGGGCGGTATTTTGTGTGCTTTTTCCGCCGATGGCGGTTTTCGGTTTGTGAAATCGTAATGGCGTGGTCGGTGTTCAGGCGGTGTGTGCGGGCGGATTTTTGCCGCTTCCATGCCTGGCGGATTTATTTACGCCGGGTATCGTAATGGGCCCCTAAGTGTTTAATATAATTTTAATATAGGTGCATATAAGGCCATTTTATAATTATATTGTTATATTTTTTTCTTTTTTGTGTTATACGTCATTATTATTTTAATGTTAATTATGTGTATTTATTATTACAAGAGTTTATTTTAATTTTGCTGTTGTAATATATTTACATTTTCTTTTTGTTCTCTCATTGGGGCTTTGTTTGGTTTGTAAGTGAACTGGTTGAGGCATTCTTTTAATATATAAAATCCCATTTGGTTTGATTGATTGATATATTTTATAGTTGTTTATAAATAATGTATTTATTTTATATACTTTAATTGGTTATTTAAATTATTAATGAAGTAAATTTCTACATTGCCTTAACTAATTGATTACATTATAGAATTTGTATTTATTGCAATATTTATTATTTTCTAGTATTGTTTATACATAGATCATTTATTGTATTCATTGTAATTTGTTGATTTTATTCTTAAATATGTAAATTATTGTATTTGTAAATTATTTTTTAAAATAGCAATTCGGGTTTCTTACTTTTAAATAGTTAATGATAATACTAATTTTGCAAACTATTAAATTGATTTATTTCATGTTTTATATTAATTAAATATATTGTGATTTAGTGTTTATATATACTAATTAATTTTATAGGATTATTTTAAAGTATAGTAGTATTTATTTTTTCCATTATTGGTTACTATTATAGTAGATATTTTTCTATTTTGTGTGGGTTGTTTGGCTTTTAGGGAAGCAGGAAGGATGCATTTCATATATTGATATTTTAATTATTTTATTGCTAAATATTTTTTATTTGTAACTTAATATTAAAGTTAAAGATTGTGAAATTCATTTTTAATTATTTATAGTAGTTGTAATACTATTCTAAAATAATTTGTATTTGTAAATATAGTTGGTGAAATAAATGTTTATGTTTGTTTTATATCTATATTTATTTTGTTGTTTTTTTTAAATTTAGGATTGAGAAGTAAATCTGAACCCTGAACACTTTTCCTACTGTTGCTGAGGTTGGAGTGGGAATAGCTCATGTGAACAATTAATAGTTTGGTCATGGGAACGATATAAGGAACTAGACTTGAAGTCCTGTTCATAAGAAGGTGAGTTACATGCAGGTCTTCCAGCAAGTTCTATCAGGCAGCGATCGTAAGGATAGTGATCGCATTGGGGGTGTCCTTGTGTCTCTAGTGTCTCTATGATCGATTATTAAATTAGGTACTTTTTGGGCCCTGCAATCTATGTTCCTTCTATCAACAACATTTAAGTCGATTGATCCCAATCCAACAGAACACAGTAGAACTTGTCTGTGGAGTGTTAGGAACGCAAGAAATCCCAGAGGGAAGGGTAGATCCTGTCCCATTCTGATTTCCTAACTTATATGTACGGGATTGATGAGTGTGATGGGGTTCAATGAGTGTGGAACATTGCTCCTGTAGGCCACTATTAATCCCACCCCTTGGGCCTCCAAATGTGCCATCAGGGCTGTCACTAGCCCTTTAAGGTCCATAACCTCTTTTGAGAAGTGTGTATATTGTCACATATTGCAGTGCCAAGCACAGCACATGTCAGTCAATCTCAAGGACTCAGCCCATTTTGCGAGGACCAGCCTTGTAACTTGGGTAGAGAAGTCAACATGCATGTGTCTGTCATGTACCATGTCTCCGCCAATAAGCTATATGCCTGCTTGGGCCTTTAGAAGCAATGGTGTAAGCGCCTTGAGGCTATCAGCAACCACAGGCGGGGGGCATACACACTTCAGAGCATCAATGGGAATCCCTCCAATAACCCCTCCAGCAGCACAAACCTACCCAGGTTGTCTGAGTGAGTATGAGTAGCTACAAAGGGGAATGATTTATATAGCAGGATAGCCGTGCCCTGGGAGCACCTGGTAAATCCGGCGTGATGGAAATTGTTGTAGCCATGGTGGCTCAGGTGTCCCATGAACCCACACTTAGTGCCCATTAAGTGAGTCTCTTGAAGAAAAAATACCATTGGGCTATGGAGTCTAACATAGGACATCACCGCCCTCCTTTCATTTTCATCAAGAAGCCAGTTCGTATTCCAAGACATTATTGTGTAGTGTCTGTGTGTGTCGCTCATCTATGGAGTGTTACGTGACATGCTCAGAGCAGTAACGGTTCCCTCTTCAACATCCATGATTGTAAACATACCCCATCTGATCAACCCCCTAGACCCCCCACGGTACACTTCAAGTCAAGAAGCATCTGTCGCCCTAAACTGTAAACTTCTGTACAGCCCCCAATTACTTAAAATAAACCTCTGCAGAAACCAATGAAAAGAATTGTCAATACAGAGAGGGGGGCTTCCCCAGAAGGTAGAACATAGAGCCAAGCAGTATTAAGTTAAGTAGGCCATCTCTCCAGCTTTATCACTGTTGTGCTGCCAGGAGGATCAACAAACAAGCTGCCTCTGTCCGAGTCTGAGACTGACTGCCTCACCTCTCCCACAAATACACTGGATTGACGGAACAGATTCCGTGTTCTGTGCCTCCTGTGGGAGTGTCACTGCACCTCCGTCCATCTCGTGGTATGGTCGCCACTGACTTCAGCTATTCCAGAGCACTGCAGCCCTGTCTTATCTTATATTGGCCTCTCCTCCACCCACTGCAACCCTGTCTGGAGGATCAAAAACAAGGGCCTTCCCCTGAATATAACTTTAATACTTTTGGGGTACAACAGAATATCCTGAACGTCCATCGCGCAAAGTTTCTGCTTAACCTGGTCAAAGGTTTATTACTGCTGCGGCACCATTCTTGTGTAATCAGGTAAGATTAGGATGTTATGAGAGTCTAGACGGACGTCATCCATGCCAGCACCATTTACAGTATCCAATCACGGTCTCTGTAGTTGAGGAAGCAGGCAATTATTGGGTGTGGTGTTGTGCCCGGGGTGCCTGTGGAGGAGTGCCCTCTGTGCCCTCTCCACCAGGAAGCAGGTGGACAAGGGGTCCACCAGCAGAAGGGTGCGGAGCCAGTTTTTCAAAAAGGTTTCCGGTTGTGCACCTTCACCCTCTTCAGGGACTCCTACAAAATGGGGGTTGTTTCTCCACAAGCTGCCCTGAGTGTCTTATACCTGACTGCGAATTTGCATGTGGAATTCTGCAGTTTGTGAACTGTCTGTCTCAGGTTCGTCACCATATCCTCCAAGGCAGACACCTGGGTTTCAATATCCGTTTCCTGCCTAGGGTGTTACGTAAGTCCTGGTAGAGGAGTGCGACATCCTCACCCACAATCCCAATCTTCAGTTCTAGAACTTATAGGGCATATTAGTAGGACTGTATAGTCTCGAAGATAGTGTCTGTTTCGGAGGAGGACACTTTCCCAACCCCAGCTCCCACCGCAGGTGCCTCAGCCACTAGCTTAAGGGTCATTGTGAATTTATCCATTCTTCAATGCTTAAGGAGTTCTTTGTCCTTCATCATTTCAGCCCATGCCAAGGAAGTAACCAGCCAGTCCCTGGTTCTCGATGTCACAAGCAGTTGTCACTTACAGGGCAGGTCGCCCCCATGGCCATGCTGACAGTTGCAGACAGGCACAGGCGGACCAGTGCTCCCGACCCAGCAAAGGAGGAGTCCCAAGGACAGAGAGCAGCAGCTGGGCAGGTAGTTTCACTGAGATGTGCAGGCCCACATGGAAGCCACCTACAACTAGGCCCATAGTGCTTCTGCTGCCCTGTGGAATAGTTGCATGGAGCAGAACTGGGCTGGCTCCTGCCAGCTCTTCAGTGCCATCGGCAACTGCAATGGGATCACTTGCGCTCTACCGTGGCAGAGGACTGCCATCTGATCTGGACAACATGCACTGCGGACTCAAATGTATTCAGGAACTTGGGGGCTCATTACGATGGTGGGCGGACATCAGTCCGCCCGCCATCGTTGCGGTTCTGGGACCGCCCGCCGGTAAGGCGGCGGTCCCGCTGGGTGAATTAGGATGTGCCCGCCACTATGGCGGGTGCATCCTGGGCCTTTATCATTGCGGGCGGTGCTGCTGGCTGCAGCACCGTCCGCAATGATAAAGGTGCATGCACCGCATTTCCCTGCACCACTTGGCAGGCACCACGTGGTGCCTGCCACTTGGTGCATGAAACTGCAGGGGGGTACCATGGGTACCCCACAGTGCACCCCCCCACACAGAGGGGGCCCACAACGGGCCCCCAAAGCCAGTCTCCGCCTGTCTTTTTGCGGCAGGATATCCGCCGCAAAAAGAGAGGCGGAAAGGGATACCGTAATCCCTACGGCGGTGCCTGCACGGCACCGCCGCAATGTTGCCCTGGTTCCGGGTTCCGCAAGGCGGCCAAAAGAGGACCGCCTTGCAGAACCATGGCGGACGGACTTTCCGTCTGCCGCGGAACCATTGTGATTCCCACCGCCATCCTAAATTGACAGTGGGAATTTTCCTCATGATGGCGGAAGGACCGCCACCATCATAATGAGCCCCTAGGTCTCCTCCCTGATCTGGAGACATGCACCCTCTTCTGGGCATCTGTGGTGGGACTGCAATGTCCATAGTGCAGGCTCTCCAAACCATCTATGGGGTAGAAGTGCCTCCTTCTGCCCTTCAGCTGACTCATCAGTTCTGGCGGTCTCTGGATGCGTACGTGGACTCTTCGGCCCTTGCAATGGCCGCCAGCAGTCTTTCACCACAGCATGGGTCCACCAGCAGTTCTAGGATGCATGCACCATGGGCTCAGGTAGTCGCAGAGCCAGGTCCATCCTCTGGTGCCCAGCAGCCCGGATGCATCTGCCTGGAGCCACTGCCTTCTCACAGGCTGTCAACAGCGGAGCACATGGTTCCAGCAGGGCAGTCCGTCTTCTTCTTGTAGTTTCAGGTAGGGATCTGAGTTGTTGGGCAGCTCTCCCACATTTATCCAGTGTTCCTGGGTGACAATCAAGGGGGCACCCCTGCCTAATGGGGTGCAGGGTGCCCCCCTCAGGTATGTCCACTTCCTTCAAAGTGTGGCATATTCTTCTCCCAGAAAGCACAATTCCTTTAAAATCCAAAATTGAGAAACACTCTCCTGGAGGTTAAGATCTGGTGTGGCTAAGTATCCCTAACATTCCTCTTCCAGCCCCTCTGCTAATTCAATTACTGGGGCTCCTGTCTGGCTGGGGGTGCAGGAAGTGGGGGGTGAGCTTGTGTCCTGTCCAAACTGCCATTACCTCTTTGAAGATCAATTTGGCTACCCACACCCCTTCCTGCCTTTAGCTCTGCAGCTTTCAGATCTCCTGCCACCAGATGTACTTTTCTCTATGCAGGCCACTACACACTTCATCAGAGCAGTTTTGCTCAGTCTCCCAAAGGTTGGCCAATCAGGAGAGGCTGCTGGAAGGCTGGATTTTAGTTAATCAGAACAGAAATTTCTATAACTTCTTTTCTGTGGTAGTTATAATAACTCTAAACTTGTCAAGTTGTTGGGTGTATTCTAACTATCACTTTAATACTTTGAAGTATATTGTTGGCTGGCTTCTATCAATATTTAAACTTTATTAAAGTATTCTCATGTAAGCCTGTGAGCCAATGTGCTACAATGGGGAAAAACTAAGGGGGATATTCTCAAGAGCGTGCGATAATCATCGCCAAAATAGGTTAACGCAATTCTTCATATCGCCGTCTATTGCGCGAAAATAACGCTGTGTTAACATCTTATTCTCAACATGGCGGCAACATGCAATAGTTTCCCGATAACGCGTCAAATTTCCGCGATAAAATTACCAGGACGGCGATAAAAATCTAAAGCCGAACGTGAAAAAAGTGTCGATGGGCCCAACCGCAATAAAAAAATCAGCGATAAGTTGCACCAGGCCTGCAATTCACACACGTCAGGTGGGAAAAATCACTATAAAAGCAGAAAAAAAACCCACAAACAAAACCAATACAACTGCGAAGCACAATGGAGGTAACTGGAGCAAGTACAGAGGACAACCAGAACCCCACAAGCCCCACGGAGGACCAGCCTGGGACCTCGGGGTCAGGGAAGGGCAAGGAGAAGAAGAAGAGGAAGACGTGGTTCAGTCCGCAGGAAAACAGGATCCTGATAACGGAGGTGATAGAACACCATCAACAACTGTTCGTCACCTCCACTGTGTCATTGGCAACAAAAAATGGAATATGGCAGTCCATCGTGGACAAGGTGAATGCAGTCGGAGTGCTGAGGAGGACAATGGAAGAGCTCAAGAGGAGCTAGAATGATGTGAAGTGCAAAACCAAGCAGAAACTCCGCAACAACCAGAAGGCAGCAATGCAGACTGGAGGTGGGAGTCCAGCGCCACAGGAGGAGCTGGATGAGATGGAGGAAATGGTGTCCACAGTCATCAGTGTGGAGACGGTGGCAGGAGTTGGGGGACCGGACACTGCTCAACATGACCTGACTCAACAGCAACAGGATGAGTAACGACCAGGTACTGGGGGGACGGGGGGAGATGGGCACAATGTCACACATGCACAATTAAGTATAGCACAGTGCACACCCACAATGACTCTGGATCATGTCCCTGATCCCCTTGGCACACTGCAGCACACCTAGAAACAGCAAGTAGGCCCCCGTCGACTATGTGCCCAGAGGGGGCCCTTCCCACACATCACCAATCTCACAACCATGCAAAGCGGCGTGTCTGTGAGCCACACTGATAATGCAAATGACACTGCATGATGAATAGCATGGATGCAGTCAATATATCATGACATGTTGCACACCACGACACTGAGGTGGCTGAGTGTGGACCACATCCGTAAAGGAGCAGGTCATACTCTGACACATCCACGTGCACAAACAACCCCTGACATCAACAACACATCTGCGGACAAACAATGCCCCAGAGTCCCAACTCCCACCAAGAGCCCAATTTACCCAAGTATGCAACATCTCAGCACTGTATAAGCACAGAAGTCAAAGGCACACCGCCTGAAAGGGATAAGGGGCAGCAAAATCAGAGCTGCAGGGGCGACTCTCCCAAAATGCAGCACACACACATAACATTCAGAGCACATCAACATTGACAACAATGTAGTACAAACTGCAACACGTTCACAACAGAACAGGGAACACAACTGGTGCCGCTTGCGTGTAGAAACTGGCCAATCACATTTGGCATAGCAGGGAAATGTGAGATGATAATGTACAAGTACAAACACACATCCGTGATGTTGTCAAAATGTCCACTGTCCCGCATCAAATAGGCAGCTCCTCCCAAACAGTCACAATGTACATTGTCATGCAGTCTGTATGTAAACTTGTACAATGCGTCAACATACATGTGAACACAATGTTAAACTGCATCTCCCCTTCACACTGCAGAGGAATAATCAACACCTCCTGCAGAGCAGACCGAACATCTCTTCACTGATGACACAGAGGACCTCCACACCTTCGACACCGACGCCCTCCAAGAGCTCATGGACAGCTTCGGCACCTCACCTCCAGGAGCAGGGCAGCCCAGCTGCATTGAGGAGACCTCACCCCCTGCACAGACCACACAGCAGGAAGCACCCACCACCACGGCTGTCTCCCAGGACCCCCACGAACAACACATGGCCTTCCAACACTGTGTGTTAGGGTGCCAGGAGTAGATGGCTGATCAGGTGCGGGTGGGGTTCCACCTCATGGCAGCCAAACTAGATGCCATACGTGGGTGTCTAAGTCCCATCAGGGACCACTTACAATCCCTAACGGACACCCACAGTCCGCTCCATGCTCTCCAATGATCCATGGCTGACATCGCTGGAGTCCTGACTCTGAGACAAGGACAACTGTCTAGTCAGAGTGGCTCCAGCGATGTCAGCCGGGAGTTGGGACACATGCGGAGGATCATGGAGAACATGGAGCGGATGCAGGCGGAAAGAATGGCTGCCACGGCTGCACACCAGCGAGATGTAGCTGGGTTCTTCCATGCCCTGCAGACCCTCATCATGGCATTGCCGCCACAAGGCCTGGCGCCGATTAATGCTGCTGCTGCTTCTACATCCACATCTCCGCCCCCTGATGTGTCACTGCCACACAGTGATGCAGACAAAACAACACCACTCACATGTCAGGCACATGAAACATCAGAGGGCGAAGATGCGGATGATTCTGCCTTAGTGGTAAGAAGGAAGCGTTAGCATTCATCTCCGCCATATGGCCTGTTTCTGCTTGGTTCTGCCCTCTGCATCATCACCTTCCACTGTCCCCTGATACTCTCTGCGACACTCACCTTGGACCTCGACATGGACTGCCATATTCTGTTTGGTTGCCAATGACACAGCAATCAGACTGCGGACTGAACTCTTCCTCTTCCGATGAACTTGTCATTCCCTAAAGGACTCTGGCTGGCCCTCCACGGGGCAACAATGTAAAGTGGGGTTTGCATGGCCCTGTACTGCTCTAGCTTCAACACTTCACTGAATGTGAATAAAACATTCAAATTCACACAGATGTGTCATGTCTATGATCATTCAAGTATGAAAGTATGGATGAATGTAGGGTCAGTGATTCCCCCTTACGTCCATGTTGCTCATGTTGTGGGACTTGAGTCACAGGGTGCAACATTGCCGATTGCGGTCCGGGTGGCGCCGACACTACAACAGAGACACACGCATTAGTTACTTTCTTGTCCAACCCAGAATTGAACCACGCCCAGAGCCCCGTGTTCATTGTTCACACCCCTGCGCTGGACTGGCATACGCCAGCCCAGCCCACTCCGCTTACGCTTACAGGGGGGGACGACAAAGCTACATGTCCCAGGTCTTCCCTGTAGTGATCTGCTGATCACTGATCTAGATGTCAGCAAGCCACAGCCACTCCCTGAGTGCTGGTTTACACCCACACCGCACCTATCCAGCACAGGCGTCACAGGACATGTGACCCTGCCAATAAAGGGGCCTACCACATCAAATTCCCCAATGTCGGAAGTGACATGGCGTCCGCACCACAAGACTCAATCATAAAGGGTCCATGACTTATGGTGCACTGGGTTAGTGGCACCCGATGCACTGCGGCCGGCACGGGCCTACCGCCACGGGACGATGACTTGCGGTGCACAGAGTTGGTGGCACCCAATGCACTGCGGCCGGCACGGGCCTACCGCCACGGGACGGTGACTTGCGGTGCACAGAGTTGGTGGCACCCGATGCACTGCTGTCGGCACGGGCCTACCGGCATGGGACGGTGACTTGCGGTGCACTGAGGTAGGGGCACCTGAAGAGCTGAGCGGGTGTGCAGCCTGCGATGATGTGTAGATCTCGATACGCCGTCCTGCCAATCAAGATTCGATTTGAATTGAGAGCCCTGCTGGACAGCAGTGTACGCCGAAGGCAGTAGTCAGCACACACATGACTCCGCAGTGCTGTGCCGCAGGGTGCGCTGGGGGCCTGTGGCGCGGAATCCAGCGATCGGCTGAGGAGGTTGCACCGAATGTATGACAGAATATCGACGGACAGAAAATCGACCTGCAAAAATATCGACACAGAAATATAGAAGTCAAAAATATCGAAGTCCAATCTACATAAAGGTAAGTATAAAAATATCGAAAAAATATATAGTTGTCAAAAATATCGAAGTTAAAAATTTAGGGGCCCATTACGATGGCGGGCGGAAGCACAACCGCCGTGCTGGCGGATGCAAAAACCACCAGTTACCGCCGGCACGCAGCAGTCCACACGCCCGCCCAATTACGATGCGAAAAGCAGGCCAAACACCGCCGGCAAGCCAGCAACACCGTCCGCCATCAAAGTGCGCCCGCACACGTAGCGGCGCAGCTCAACTGACACACACCGTCCGACGAAACACGTCCCGCCCGGCGCATAAATTACGATGCCGCAAACAAACGGCTCCCACGGCAAAGAGACACCGCACGTGAAAGAGAGGCGGAAACACGGACGCCGAGCACGGACAACGAAGAAGCGGCACCCGGGCATGAATCCAGCACTGCAGGCCCTTCCCATGCTTCTGCTGATGCACCACCAAGGACGCAACGTACCGCGGAGACGCAGGTAGGCACACACACAACAAGTGCACGCAAACAGCGCACACAGTGCAAGGGCTGAAAAAGCGGACAACCCCCACCAGCGCGTGCACACTACACATCCACCATTGCATCCACATATGACACACAGGCCAAATCCTAACATCGCAGAACACATGTGTACACACCACCTGGGACTAGGAACCAACCACCCCGTCACGGCCCCAAAGCGCCGATGACGCCGCCACACATGCGCACAACGCAGAGGCCAACCGCAGCGCCATGCATGCGTCGCACACAGACACAGGGACACAACCAAGCAGCACACACACCAGCCCCACCCCGAACGCACATGACACGTGACAGGCCGGCCACAGACATGTCCCAACGCCCAATTCACGGACAACACCCAACGCCACACAACCGACGCACACATGTCAGTGAAGTCACGCAACAGCAGGACACACCCCAGTGTAACAAACATGGCGAAGCACACAGCGGCGGCAACACCAACTAGGAGAAGCAGGGCTCCTTCGGGAAGAGGAACGCCAGTACCACACTGAAAAACCCATACCACCCTGCACATATGAACAAGACACATGAAACGGAACACCAAAGAGCCCGGGGACGGACAACAGGTGGCCCAAGAATTACATCCACACACAAGGCCCAACGCAGAGCGGAAAGGCAGCCTGCCGCCCACACAAGGGAGAGCAGACAGCACTGAATGACCTTCCATTCCAACACCGAAACCACAGCCCTACGACAGAAGCCGGTGAATACAGCCATTGTCCAAGAATAGACCAACACAGGCATGCCGAGGAGACCGACCACAGGGCAGATAGCGCATATCACAGAAGCACACAACGGACGGGGAAGAAAGAAGAAAACACTCCCCCATGTCGGCCACATGCAAGTTAATTGGAAGGAGTCACACAGCACCGACCTTGAACTGTCTGAGAAGCATGTGGGAAGAGGGCCCGTGTCCTCCAAACAAGCCAACAGAACACAAGTCCTGTCTCCCCACGACTACACAGAGCTCACAGCAACCCCGGAGCGTGCACATTGCAGACTGCACACACAGCCGGAGCACGCCACCTCTACGAACCGCTGCGAAATGGCAACCGCAACACACCTACCCAACTACGCCGAAGAGCTCAAGCTGTACCAAACCAACACGATACATACATTGGGATGCGATCTCCTGTCCCTGCTGAACGTAAGTTACCGACTGACTTACCGCATCACATTGTTCAGCTGCGTCATGCCCGTCTTCTACTGTCGGAGGTGTCCCTACCAGCATCCCGTCGAGATATGCCTCTCCAACCCGGCATGTCTGAAGGCGGACCTGCTACCACTACTCCTCCCTCTGGACGCACACGACAGGGCCTGCTCTGCCTATGGGGGCATGGCGTATGTGGCCAACATCGCACGCGCACTGAAATGGAACCACTGTGCCTCCACACGACGGATCATCGAGAACAGCTACATCGAATGTCACCCAGCATGCCCCATCATGGTCCTCCAAGGGACAACCTACGAACAACACCTTGACAGCCACCATCCGCTTCATTGGCTGGCAAACATGTACACCACCAATGACATGGAAGCCCTGCTGGACGGCATCGCATACCTGACAACCTGTAAATACGTCGGACCACAACGCAGGTTCCCCGAGTGACCTATGAAGTCCAACCCCGCACCCATGCTCAGCTTCCGCACGGACTGGCCAGTCACCACCACAACAGCCATACCAAACGACCGGCAACTGTAACCACACCATCAACGACATCGCCATGACATCGGATATGACCGGGACATGCACACTGTTCCCCATCACATCCAGGAACACCGCATGCATCGTGGGAGGCAGTGGCATGGGCTCTGTGCATCGCACCCACATGGACGGAACTGCACGAACAACCAGGACACGACATGGATCCAGCGCACATGGACACACACACCGCTCAGTGGACATGAATAGGTCGCCTGGAGTCTGTGGGTGCTGCACCCCTCCCACCCCCGCCCGGGAATCCCATACCAGGACCTTTGCATGGACGACAAGTGCATACAACAACAACACGACCCCAGTGACTGTGACATGTCCAGTAACCACCACAGTGCAACAACAAGTGGCACGCCGCTGCATGCACGCAAGCACATGCCCTGATGTCATCTCACATGCACGCGTGCATGAGGAACAACCGCAGCAAACCTGTCACATGGAACTGAGATGGACTGTGCCCATGATGCCGAGCGGTCTGGTAGGCTACATGTATACCGTCTGTGTCAAAGTCCGCAGCTCCGCAGCTATACGTAAATGTACATTAGCACAGCCTTGGCCAAGCAGATGTCACTCTGAAGCCCACATCCCACATGCAACAGCCAATCACATGTAACCCCACACCCTATCCCATTTGTTATCATGCTCAGTATATCCTCAACATGTATTCCGCTGCCAGTAGTGTCCACTATACTGCATCACAGAGGACAGAAGACTCAATATAATGTTTGAAACCAAAACTGTCTCCGCTGACTCATTTCACAAGTACGAATGAGAGAGGATGAGAGTATGTGAAGTACACGGCAGTCGTGACATGACCATGTAGTCCACTGGTATTGGATGTCAACGCAAATGAGTAGCACTACTGTGGAAGACACACATGTGTTGTGTGAAGTCGTATGGACGCAGTGCTCAGGTGGGTGGGTGCGACGGGTAGATGCGCACATGCCAAGTTGGAGCACGCCGTGTTGGGAGGGCTCATGAACAGTACACCACCGCTTCCCTGGGCATTGTGAGAGGACACCTGTCGGGGGGAGTGAACACGTGTGTGCACAGCAGCCGGGCACACGTACAAGGCGGTACCAGGCGCACCTCAGCCCACCCTCTGTGGACAAGCTGGATCCTGTTGTGCGCCCGCCATGCCCCTTGACAAGGCACACACAGCCCCAGTCGACCAGGTGTAACCCCAACATAGTCAATCCGCACAGGCGATACAGGGCACGGGATGGCAGTGGAGCATGGTGTGTGAGAGGTCTCCTCGCGCTCCTCCTGGTCATATCACGCAGGCAATAGAACCTCAACGTCTAGCATGGCACAAGTCAAATGGAAGTGTAGGGGGACGCACCACAGCACGAGCAGCACTGACGTCACGGGAGGTGGCTCGCACCATCCCATCCATTGCCCATCATACCAACCACGCCACATGCCATTGCGACTAAGTGCAAGCGCGTGCGCCACCACCCCCGAGCCCTCCCCAGAGAGGCCAAAGAGTGAATGTGTGGGCCATCAGCCACAGACGGACGTGGCCTGGCCGCAAGGGCAGCCACAGCCACTGGGTGTCGCAGGTGGCGGATCCGGAAGGCGAAGACTGTGATGCATAGTCCATGCAGGCCGGGTCTCCATTTGGGGCACCACGCAGGTGGACGGCGTCCCGCCACACATCATACCCTGAGACAGCCCACTCGTGCAACTGGACCCACACATACACTCCTTGCCCTCTCTGGTGCGAGCTTGGGGCTGCCTGTGCAAGCGCTAGCCTCGCAGGTGAGCATGCATATTGGGGGCGAGGGGAGGACATGAGGGCTGGGGCGAAGATGACTGTATCACTGTCAGTTAGTACAAGGGATGACCCAGATGTGGAAAGGAAGAGACGTGTCCCGTGTGTACTGCAACTAGTCGCCAATCCAACTACCCCCATGTCCGGAATGTAAGCCCGCACCTAGGCCCGCCCATCCGCCACATCGAACATACCACCAGCACGACAACCTTCCCATTCGAAACACTGACTGGGGGTGGCGACCAGTGAACAATCATGTGTAGCCTACCCACGCGTACATGTGGGCCCTCCATGATCCATGTCACCTGCGGCAAAGACATGACATGCGCAATGAGGGAAGTGAGGAGAGCTGTCCGCCCCACGCGCAGAAGGTGCATCAGCTCCACAGACCCAGCAGCGAGTCCAGCAGGGGTCACATGTGCAGGGGCAGCTGTGCCTGGTGTGAAGGCACATGCATATAGACAGCACATCGACCAATGTGTAGTCTGCCCACATCCACAGTCCATCATCATGCGGACATAGGAATTGAACACAGGGCAACACATCTTAGTTGGTGCACCCACCGTGACCAACAATGCGCAATCATCGACGTACCCGCCCTGTGCATGGCCCCCACCCAACGGAGGCACATCCAGTGCCACCATCCCACACACACAAGCCTTCCACGGAACATGCTGTGTCCAATGGTCAGTACAGAGTCAGCGCCCATCTGGTGGATCCTGAACAGGAGACACATGCACACACATGCCAGCTCCCACTATGTACGTCTGCCACCTGGCACGTGCAATGTAACCTCTCACCTGTGACTGCAAGCACACAGCCGTCTTGGCATGGGGCTGTCAATGTGGACACCAGTCAATGTTTCGGGAGCTGTGATCCGTACAGTGCTGTACATAGGGTGCAGTGCTGACACCTACTACTGTCTCATATCCCCTCGTGCCACAGGTCCCACTTGTATTGGCCGCTCAGCCCGTGCCCACATCGTCGTCGTCGTGTGCCATACTCATCCAGCCTCGGAAGCAGTTCCATGCTCAGCAGACACTCATGTTGCCGTGGCGTTGCCGCTTGACGAATATGCAGACAGTCCCCATCAGCACGCCCCGCAAGTCATTGGGGCCTAGATCACCATGTGCATGCACATGGCAGTGGTATGTCTCACTTGCCATTGCCATTGTTGGGAGACCTGTGTAAGTGTATTGTGGCCGTGCCGTCCCAGCTTGACAGCTGGGCTGTGGCTCATGTGCTTGCTCAGTCATGTCAGTGATGTGTATGCGAAATTGCTATGTGCCGTGTTGCTTTGACATGTGTCCTCTGCCATTTAACCCAGGCGGAGACCGAACATTGACCGCCCATACCAACTGCTGGCGGACATGGACGATACAGAGGTAATCAGGAAGTTTCGGCTGGACAGGCCAACTCTGCATCGACTGTGTGCCATGTTAGAGCCCCATCTCCGTCCCCGCAGGGTGTATCCGACTGCTGTCACCCCCACGGCTAAGGTGATGGCCGCCATGCATTTCTTCGCCACTGGGTCATTCCAGCACACAGTGGGCAGTGGAGGAGGGATGTCCCAGCCCATGTTCAGCAAGGTGCTGAGGGATGTACTGGCAGCCATGATGCTGTACCGGAACAGGTACATCCGCTTCCCCAGGGCTCGTGAATTGGCGGCAGTGAAGGGTGCATTCTATGCCCTTGGCAGAATCCCACACGTCGTGGGAGCCATTGACTGCACTCATGTTGGCCTTGTTCCACCACAGGCCACTGAGCACCTGTACCGCAACAGGAAGCACACGCACTCCTGAATGTGCAAGTGGTGTGCCTTGCGGACATGGTGATCACCCACGTGTGTGCAAAGTTTCCAGGCTCGGCCCATGACGCACACATAATGCGCAACAGCATCTTGCCACGACTGATGGCCAATCTGCAACAGGATCGTGCCTGTATTGTCGGTGAGTATGTGGAGTGGTGTAGCGTGCTGGTTGTGCGATGCTGTCCCCTGTCCAGTTGGAATAGCTACGGTTCTCTGTGTCCCTCACACCCAGGTGACTCTGCGTACCCGAATGGGGCATGGCTGCTCAGTCCATTGAGGAATCCTCGCACCCCAGCAGACGATCGATACAATGAGGCACATGGGAGGACCAGACGTGTGGTCGAGCGTACCTTTGGCCTCCTCAAGTCCAGGTTCAGGTGCCTGGACCGCACCGGGGTGCACTGGCGTACTCCCCACAGAAGGTGTGCCAGATAGTGGTGGCGTGCTGCATGCTGCACAATCTGGCCATTCGGCAGCAGATCCCCCTCATTGTGGATGACGGAGATCAACCAGGGCCCCAGCCCGCAGACCAGGACAGCTCGAGTGAGGTGGACAGCGGAGAGGAGGAAGCTGGGAATGTGCGCCAGCAGCTCATCGCCCGCTACTTCACTTGACGGTGAGTGTCCATGTACGACGGATGATGTGTCTGTATCTATGCAGGTGTGTGTGTGCTGTGTCAGGGTGGCCGTATGTTCACTGCGTGCAGTGTGTCAACGCTCCATGGCCAGGGTAGTATGCCACTGTTGGTGACTGTGGCATTGTGCCCTATTGCTCTGTGCGATGTGTGTACATTGCTTGTAGTTGTTGACATGTACTGTGTGATGGGTGTGTGACACACTCATTGAATGTGCTCCTGTTCTGTCTCCCACCCCTAGGTCCCTACAGGCCCTCCGGATTCCATTGCCATGCCACGCATCAGGTGCCCTTCCGCCCAAGGTGGCCGTTGTATTCCGTACAAATAAAACACAGGGCACAAACAGCAGTTAGTGAAAAAGGTGCATTTATTACAAACTGTGACATGTGATTGTGTGTAAGGTGATGACAAAAGTGGTGCGTGCAGTGACAATGAGCTGTCGGTCATGGCTGCGTGATGATCAGGGTGTACCCACTGGTTCTATGTCCATAGTCCAACACACACATGCCATCCAGCTGGCTGTGTGGAGTGGGATCGTAGAGCAAGTCAATGCAGTGGCTGGTCAAGGAAGGCTGGCGGAAGGCTGGCTGGCTGCCTCACTTGCGACTGGAGCGTGCGAAGTCCTCCCGGGAGATCTGTTTCCTCTTCGGACGGCCCCTTCCACGTTTGGGAGGGGGTGTGTGGTGGCGACCTGCTGGTGGTGGGTGAGGTGTACTCACTGGCTGTGGACGCAGGGGAAGTGGACACTGCTGGCCGACCCTGCGCCCTAGCAGGTGGTGGCGGAGGTGGTGTTGCTGGCCTTGCCTGTGACCCCACCGCCACCACCAGCTGGCCCATGAGGTCCACGAGTTGGTCCATACGGGACACGAATTGGCCCATATGGGCATCCATGGACCTCAGCACCCCCAGCACCTCCCGCGTGTCAGTAGCAGACCTGGCCCATTGTCCTTGGGCCTCTTCATAGGCCCCAAGGACTCTGGCCATTTGAGGCAGGGCATGGCTCCCAGGGAGGCTGGCGTTTCCCTGACCCTGCTCCTCCTACCAGTCCTGCTGCCACCGGCCTGCCCACTAGCCACATTGCACACCACGGTCCTCGCTGTGGCTCCCAGGGTGGATCCAGTCGGCCGGGCCACCACCTGCGCTGGGGCTGGTGCCAGCGAAGACGTGGTGGTGGTGGAGGCGGTGGTGGTCGGTGCGGCGATGGTGGCGGTTGCGGCAGTGGTAGTGGCCGCAATGACCGTGGGTGTGGCCGCAATGACCGTGGGTGTGGCCGCAACGACAGTGGCAGCAGGGGACTGGGACTGTTCAGCATCCCTGGATGATGGGTTGGTGGGTAGGAGGGGTCCTGGGGAGCGGCTGGGCCCTGCCACGCCAGATGGGCCAGCTTGGTGGTCCGTGTCCGAAGAGGTGGACAGATCCTCCAGATCCGTGTGTCCTCGTTGGGGGCTTGTAGGCTGGCTGTGCTGGCTGCTGTCTCCATCCCCAGCGTCCAGCAGTTCGTCACCTGTGGAGAAAATGAGATTTGTTATTGTGTTGCACCTGGCGAAGTATGTATTAGTCGTCTGACATTGGCAGTTCGTGCAATCTCGTACATGGGTTTCCCGGAGGCGAGTGTGTGGCTGTGGCATCTGTAGTTGTGTGTGCTAGGCAATGGGACTGTGTGCTGTGCACATGTGGCATGGGACGGATTGGCCATGCCGATGGGTGTGTTGCTTTGCCCCTACTCATTGTGACTCTGGTGTATGCGGGCTCCTGGCCCATCCTGGGTCTGGTTTGTACTTTGCTTTTGGGGTTCAAATGGAACGCTTAGGAACGCATATGGCAACATGGGGGCCATGCCCCAGATTCGCATTTGGGATGGAATATGCTTTTGGGGTTCAAATGGAACGCTTAGGAACGCATATGGCAACATGGGGGCCATGCCCCAGATTCGCATTTGGGATGGAATATGCTTTTGGGGTTCAAATGGAACGCTTAGGAACGCATATGGCAACATGGGGGCCATGCCCCAGATTCGCATTTGGGATGGAATATGCTTTTGGGGTTCAAATGGAACGCTTAGGAACGCATATGGCAACATGGGGGCCATGCCCCAGATTCGCATTTGGGAGGGATATGCTTTTGGGGTACATGCTGTGAGCCATGGGTGCCGAACGTGACATGTGTTGTGGCAGCATGACAGTGCATGGTCTGAGGTGTGTGCATGCCTGACATGCCCTGCATATTTGCTGTCTGTTGTTATGTTATGTTATGTTATGTTAATGAAGTTTTATAACGCGCACAGATACTCCCAGGAGTGTCCCGGCGCGAGCCTTGAGGTGCAGCTAGAAAGAGAATTGCAGGTTAAAACAGAAGTGTTTTGAGCTGTTTTTTAAAAAGTCCAAGATCATGGGTGTTACGCAGCGAGAAGGGCAACAAATTCCAGGCGGTGGCTGCCCGAAATGCAAGAGATCTGCCCCCATTCTTTGACGACGGACACGAGGTAACCGGGCAAGATACTGAGATGCTGACCTCAGATCTCTAGTAGGGGTATAGAACTCAAAGCGCTTCCTTAGGTAAGCTGGCCCCAATCCGTGGAGAGCACGATGGGCAACCACAAGGGCTTTAAACTTAACACGCTTAGTGACCGGCAGCCAATGCAAGGTGCGCAGATGTTGTCTAACGCTGCTTCTGATAGGAACATTGAATAAGAGCCTGGCCGCTGCATTCTGGATGACCTGCAGTTTATTAAAAGAATAATCTGGTAAACCAATATACAGGGCATTGGCGTAATCAAGGCGAGACAAAATCAACGCCCTGGTCACTGTTTCCCTTGCATCCCTAGGGAGCAAGGGAAGAAATTTCCTGAGTGACTTCAGTATCCCAAAACAGCTCCCGGCCAATTTTTTGATGTGATACGAAAAAGACAAATTTTCATCAAACCACACGCCCAGATTCTTAACAGGTTGGCCAGAAGAGGATGGTAGCGGAAAGTCAGCCGGCCAGAGAGTCTCTCTGAACCGTGTGGGGAAGTTGCCGTAGAGAAGAATCTCCGATTTTTCTTCGTTGCATTTAAGCTGTGCCGCTGAGAGCCACTGAAAGACAGCTGTCAGACATTTCTTAACCTTCACGGTATCACACTCCAATTTACCCCAGGTAAACAGTAGTTGAGTATCATCGGCGTATGCAACGATTTTGGCTCCTAGCTCCTCCGCTAATTGTACCAGAGGAGTGACGTAGATGTTGAAAAGAAGGGGACTCAAAGAGGACCCTTGCGGCACTCCTGTGGTAACACCTTGAGGCGTGGAAGAAAATGGGGGATCCAAATCTGTTGCGTACGCCCTTCAAGAAAAGATTTTAGCCACCTCCAGGCTGATCCCGTGACACCTATTTCCATCAAGCGAGACAGAAGCAACGAGTGGGGAACAGTATCGAATGCTGCCGATAAATCCAACAATATCAAGGCAGCACTTCCACCGGCATCCAAACAACCTCGGATAGCTTCTGATACTTCAACCAGGGCCGACTCAGTACTATATGCAGCTCTAAAACCTGATTGAGCTGGATGTAGAAGACCTGACCCTTCAATAAAATCAGTGAGCTGTTTATTAACTGCCTTCTCACAGATTTTAGAAACAGTGGGAAGAAGGGAGATGGGGCGATAACTCCCTGGGTCCTGAGGGTTTAGTGAAGGTTTCTTTAGAAGGGGCAGGATTTTTGCTTGCTTCCACGCTGTTGGAACCAGCGCCTCCTGAAAGGAGAGTCTAATAAGCGTATTCACTTCTGTATTAACTGTTTCTGCCACGGAGGACAGGAGTCTCGCCTTACAAGGATCCGATGGAGAGCCAGATTTCATAGCTTTCAAAATTTTGAGTGAGTCCGACAGGTCAATAGGTGTAAAATCCTCCAGCATAAAAGGTGGCTCAGAGGGAGCAGCCGGGGGCACCCCCCCTGCCTGAGGTGGACTTTGATCTCTTCATAGTTGTGGTTACTGGACATGGCATTGGACGCATCGTTATGAGTGAGTGATAGTTGTGTGCCAGCCAACGTATTGCAGTTGTCCCATCTCCTTGGTGTGCGTGCTGCCCTGTGCCATGTGCATCACTGCAGTGCTCGGGGGGGGTGTGGCCCATGTTGTGTGTTGTTGCTCACAGTGTGTCGTGCGCTTAATTGACTTCTGGCACATGGTTGGTCATGGGCATGTGTCTTAGCGTGACTGCTGTATGTGTGGCAGCTGTGCGGATGACATGCCTTTCATGTGACTGGGGCTGACGGATGGGATGGATGGTATGTTGTATGTGCATGGTGTGTCTGTGAGTTTGATGGGTTCAGTGGTGTTCGTGTGCATTTCTGTTGTTCCGCTCTGTTGCGTCTAGTGTTGTTTGTCTTACATAGGCGTAGTTGTGGGGTGTGGGGTTGACAGGCAGTGGGGGCTACATGGACAGGACTTCAATGGTGTTTCGGTTGTGTGTGATGAGTTGCACAGTGGCTGCCGTGTGGGACTATATTCAGTGTGGCTTGTGCATGCAGACGTGGCTCCTTGGGTGTTGCTATGTCTGTGATGGGTCATGTGGGGTGTGAGTCTGCTGTTCATGTCCGTGTGCACATTGTTCACTTGTTCGTGACGGTGGGCGGTGCTGCGTGTCCGTGTGCTACGTGACATGTCCCATGTGTTGGTGGTGTTATGGTCCTCATGCCTCCAGTAATCCAGCCCTGTCCAGTTTCCCACCTGCAAGTTGTTCGTGCGTGCACTGTACTGGATGCCACATGGCTCTAAGCGGGGGTGCTCCATGTTGCAGGTCTGTGGGGGTGGGGGGGTGTAGTGGGTCGTGGGGGTGGCTGTACACCCACTGACACCGATTGCTGTGGACCGTGATGTCTGCCTTTCGGCTGTCGTTGTGCACTGCGGTGGCTGACACGTGGCTGTGGGGTGTGGGGGATGCTCCTCCTTGCTGTGCTGTGGGACTGGGGCCTGGTGTGTGTTGTACTTGGGCTGTCCACCCTCCCACCCACTGCACTTTGTGTTCCTGCCACTTACCTGTTACTTGTCGGTTAGTGCAGCTGTGGCGGACACATGGGTGTGGTGGGTGCTCGTTGTGGCGCTTCTGGCATATTTGGGGACCTGTTGGTGGTTACGTGGCTGGCTTAGTGTACACATGTCCCCACGCATCTTACAGTTGTTCGGTTTGGGCTGTGTGTGGTAGTGTCTGTTGCATGTGTGTGTGATGTGTTGTGTATTGTGTGCTGGACATGGGGGTGTTTGTCCCTGGGAGCTGTGGCATGGTAGTTGCGCATGTGAGTACATAGCGGTGTGCTGGTATACATTAGTTTGTACTTACCAGCCTCCACTCCCTCTGCTAATCCGGCGAGGATCTCCGGATGGATTACGACTCGCACCTTCTCCTCCCACGCTTTGAAGGTCTTAAAGAGCGCGGGATTCCCTCCGCCAGTGACGGCAGCCAGCTCTCTGTTTTTGCCCTCCTTCTTCTTGACCAGGCTCTTTACGTCATTCCAACGTTTGTTTATCTCGACTCTGTTCCTGGGCAGGGTCCCGACTGCATTGACCTGGTCTACGATCCGGGTCCACATTCTGTTTCTGGTGGCTAGTGGTGTGTGCTGGACCATGTTCCCATAGATTTGTGGGTGCACCTTGATGATCTCGTCGACCATGACCGTCAGCTCCATGGGCGTGAACTTGGGCATTCTTTGTGGTGCCATGGTGTTTGTGGTGCTGGTGCGGTGTGTGTTGTGTAATGTGCAGGGGGTTTGTGGTGCCGGTGTTTGGTGGTGGTGGTGGTGGTGGTTGTGATGTGTGCGTTTCTGTGGTGTGCTGCTGTCCTTGCTGTGTCACTGTGTCCTCTCCTCTCCTCTCTGGTTTGCAATGTAGCAAGGGGTTGTGGTCTGTGGGAGTGCTGCTTTTGTACTCACCTATGTGGGTGTGTCCTCATGGTCTGTTGTTTTCAGG
Source organism: Calotriton arnoldi (assembly GCA_963921515.1). NCBI lineage: Eukaryota > Metazoa > Chordata > Amphibia > Caudata > Salamandridae > Calotriton > Calotriton arnoldi. Next base: position 211,112 of record CAWUFW010009058.1, on the reverse strand, counting down.
TGTGTTGTGTCTGGGGTTCTGGCCTTTGTATTTTTTGTTTGTCCGGGGGTGTTTTCGGGATGTGTACTGTGCTTGTGTATTTGTGTGTGCCTTGCTGTGTGGACTTGTTGGCCATGTTGTGTGCTATTGGTTTTGTGTGCGGATGGTTTCTGTGCAGGTACGTGGGCGCCATGGCTTCTGCCGTGTCGATTCTCATCGGCGTTGTTTGCGCTGGCGGGCGGTATATTTGTTGTTTTTCCGCGCTCATGGCGGTGCGATCGTAATTTCACGTGCGGTGTGTCGGCCGTGTGGGCGGGCGGTTTTGTGTTGTCGTGCGTGTTTCCGTCCGTGGCGGGCGGTTTGACTCCGACTCGGACGATGGCGGGCGGTATTTTGTGTGATTTTCCGCCGATGGCGGTTTTCGGTTTGTGTACTCATAATGGCGTGGTCGGTGTTCAGGCGGTGTGTGCGGGCGGATTTTTGCCGCTTCCATGCCTGGCGGATTTTTTTACGCCGGGTATCGTAATGAGCCCCTTAGTTTTTTAAAAATGTTTTAATAATAATGTAAAATTAAGTAAATAATACATATAATTAAAAGAAATATAGTTAAAAACATTAAAATATATTTAAAAATAATAACTAATAAATTAAATGTTAAAATAAATTAAACATATACATATAAATTAATATATATACTTGCTCCACATAGTGCAACAGTAGAGAAAGCGTTGGATAGCGTAGGGGTAAAAATTACTATTCCCACTCCAGAGAGTGCAACAGTAGGGAAAGCGAAGGATAGCGTATGGGTAAAAATTACTATTCCCACTCCAGTGAGTGCAACAGTAGGGAAAGCGTTAGATAGCGTAGGGGTAAAAATTACTATTCCCACTCCAGTGAGTGCAACAGTAGGGTAAGGGTTGGATAGCGTAGGGGTAAAAATTACTATTCCCACTCCAGAGAGTGCAACAGTAGGGAAAGCGCTGGATAGCGGAGGGGTAAAAATTACTATTCCCACTACAGTGAGTGCAACAGTATGGAAAGCGCTGGATAGCGTAGGGGTAAAAATTACTATTCCCACTCCAGAGAGTGCAACAGTAGGGAAAGCGCTGGATAGCGTAGGGGTAAAAATTACTATTCCCACTCCAGTAAGTGCAACAGTATGGAAAGCGCTGGATAGCGTAGGGGTATAAATTACTATTCCCACTCCAGAGAGTGCAACAGTAGGGAAAGCGTTGGATAGCGTAGGGGTAAAAATTACTATTCCCACTCCAGAGAGTGCAACAGTAGGGAAAGCGCTGGATAGCGTAGGGGTAAAAATTTCTATTCCCACTCCAGTGAGTGCAACAGTAGGGAAAGCGTTGGACAACGTAGATGTTAAAAATAACATACATATAAATGAAATAAATATTGTAATTAAATAATGATTTATTGATAAATTTAGAAGAAAAAAAAAACTACAAATATATCAAAAATAATAATTACTTTAATAATATTAAATACTTCCCACCCTATTCCCCAATAAACACACAACACACTCCACATAAAATTTCACACAATTAAATTAATTTTCAATTAATCAATTAATAAAAATTCATTTGCAATTAATAAGTAAATAAAAAAATGTCAATAACAATAAATAATATGTAATAAAAGTTAATAACCAATTATTAATTAATTAAGAAAAAAATAATTATCAATACCAATAAATAATATCCAATAAAAATTAATGACCAATTAATAATTAATTAACAAAAACATATCAATACTAATACATAATATTTAATAAAAATGAATAACCAATTAAAAATTAATTAACAAAAAATTAATTATCAATACTCAATTTTTCTTAATTAATTACTTAATTACAAATAATTTACTTACCACCAAATTCCCTAAAAACACACAACCCACTCTAATAATAAATTAATACAAATAAAAGAATTATCAATTAATAATAATTAATTACCAATTAATAATTAATTAACAATACATTAATTATTAATAACAATAATTAGAAAGTAATAATTACTTAATTAAAATTAAATTACTTCCCACCCTATTCCCCTATAAACCCACAACCCGCTACAGAAAAAAACCACAAAGTTTTACTAAAATAAATTAATAATTCCTAAAAATTATTATTAAATGTACTATAATTAAATTACTTCCCACCCTATTCCCCTATAAACCCACAACCCGCTACGGTACTAAAACGCAAAATTTACTTTAAAAAAATTACTAATTTCTAAAAAATGTATACATAAATTTAATAAAACAGTACAATACTTAACAAAAAATATAGACCACATACATATTAAATACATACTAAAATACATAACACTCATATAAATATCGATATTATTAACATCGATAATTTAACTATCGATATTACTAACATCGATATTTCTTACCTTAACTTCGATAATCTGGTTGTAGATATTCTTGACTTCGATATTTTGTCCCTACGATATTTAAAACTTGATATAACTGTGCTTCAATATTTAAAAATCGATATTTTGACTGTCTACTGGTTGCACCGGCACGTGGTGGGCCCTCTTGGAGACAGGCCGGTGGCGGCAGGTGAGCATTGAGGCCTGGGTACGCAGGGGTGGCCAGTCATCGCTGGGCGGCGGACTGGTCTGGGGACCAGGGCTGGGGTGCAGCAGGCGCACAGGATCGCGCAGGCACCACCGGTCATGGCGGCGGCCTCGTGGCTGGGTGGGGGGCGCCGCGTGGCTGGGTGGGGGGCGCCGCCCTGGCAGACACGACCCTGCATGCGATGACGAGATGTGCGCGGGTTGGCTTGGGACGTAGCCACCTCGTCTCCAGTGTAAATCTGGCCGTTGAAGGAGGTCGGCCACGTGTGTGTGGGCCTATGGACAGGATACGGCGGACACAGAGACACACGCAGTAGTTACTTTGGTGGCCATCCCGGAACTGAACCACGCCCAGAGCCCCGGGCTATTTATTCACGACATACGCCAGCCAAGGCCACTCCGCTCGCGCTTACAGGGTGGGACGACAAAGCTACATGTCCAAGGTCTTCCACACTGCCTGAGGTAACCTGTTTGCGTCCACTGTCCACAACACTACAAACACCAGCAGTATATGTCCACATGGACATGTCTGTGCTCTGCATACTGAAGTCTGTCCAGCACACCACCGCCACACTTGGCATTGTGTACATTCTTATTGATGGGTCACTTGCCTCCTTCGCACATTCTTGGTTCCCACCTCTGCCCACATTCTGCAATTGTGTGGCAGAGGTGCCATGCCGTGGATGGTTTGTCTACATGGCTGGCCACGGTTACCACAGTTACTTGTGTTGTCGTGTCTGGTAGTTGGGCATATTGATTGGCATGTTGTATGTGATTTTGTAACGTGTGCATTCCCACAGTTGTGAGTTGTATTATTGTGGAGTTGAGGTGTGTGGTGTGTTCAGTTGGTACTTACCGACGAGCAGTGCATTTCCATAGGTGCCATCCTCAAAGCGCTGGTTGGTGATGGACTTGCGGAAGATGTAGGAATCATGCACACTGCCTGGGAAGTTTGCGACGACATTCGTGAACATTCCCCGGTGGTCCACTTTTGCCTGCACATTGATGGAATGCGTGTGGTTTCTGTTGCGGTTATTGTGTGCAGTGTCGGCAGGGGGCACAAGTAGTTCATGTGTGCAGTCAATTGCCCCCAACACGTGCGGGAAGCCAGCTATGGCGTAGTTCCCTTGCTTGGTCTCCAGCTGTTCCTGTGCAGTGTGGGGGAAGTGAAGGTGCAGGGGTATCAAGCTGATACAAACCGTGATGCTTACAGGTATGATAAATCCTGCATAATAAGACCGTAACAGAAGTTCGTGTGGTCGTAACCTTCCTTTTCTTTCCTACGAAGGTTACGCCCACACGAACGTCTGTTACGGTCTTTTTATGCAGGATTTATCATACCTGTTAGCATTCCGGTTTGTCCAAGTGCAATACACTGTACCAGATTACGTTTGTGACTATACGGACGCTTGACCATTGTCACCATTTATCCAACTGGTTTCTGAATACTGACTTTCGGAATATGGAATTGTATTGGGGAGTTCCCGCAGCATATGCAGTTAATTGAATCCACACGTTGCCCTGATGAAGTTCCCCGTTGGGAATGGCACTCGTTGACTGAGCTTTTCGTATTGTTGATTTATGTATTTGTAATGAAGAACTGTTTTTACACTACTGTTGACTACTGGACTTCATGACCTGGCACACCAGGTTGGTTGCGCAGGAACACTACAAATTGGAACTAGCGTGTGGTGCGGATACAGGGGCCCGCCTTTGCTTTTGTGGACATGCATCCAAGACATGTGTAAGGAAGTTTGATAGGGCTGGCTGTGAGACTCCTCCGACTCTGGTAGTTGTTGGTTGAAAGGTACCAGAGGGCAGCACAGCCAGCAGCTTTGTCTGCGGAGGGATGTTGGTTCTCCGCTGTGTTGGTACCGTCAGCCTGTGGGCAATGTGGGTCAGGATGCAGAGGATGGTTGTCCTTTTGAGCCTGTAGTGGGCAATGGCATCCTCTGGCGTTGAGTGTCTGAGGCTGGTGCGTTTTAGGAACGTCCGCTGTCTTCTTCTGCGCTGCCTAGGTGGTAGTCCTAAGGGGGGTGGTACGGGGGGAGTAGGTCCTGGGGGTGGTGGCGGTGGGTGTTGTGGCCCTCTTGGGTCTCCAAGCTGCATGATCATTGGCTCCATGGCATCTGTTGGTCTTCAGATGTGGCTCTGGGCTGGGCTCCCTTTCTACTGCAGGTTGTCGTCCTGCTTAACACCTTTAATAGGCAGGTGTTAAATCCCTGCTGCTAACGCGCCTTATCGTCTGTTTTTGGATCGCTTCGCCGATCTGGCTGGTCGTTGAGAATATCGCGAAGTGGTGCTTTCGTGTGTTTTTGCACGGGAACGCCTACTCTGCATATCATTAGCGTTAGTTATCGCTCTTATCCATGGCGATGTTTTTTGCGGCAGCTATCGCTGGAAAACTGGCGATTACGGCAGTTTGCACCAGCTTGAGAATAGGGCGATAAATCTATCGCCAGTTTTGTGGCACTAAAGTGCCGATAAATCGGCGATAAGTCCTTGAGAATATGCCCCTAAATTGGCAGCTTTCCCTCACCAGGGCGTATAAAACATACTTCATAATGCTCCTGCTTATAATTACAAGGCACCCTTTGCCTGGGTCATCTAGGGGAGACCTTAGGGGTAACGTATATGTGAAAATAAGGTAGTTTGAGACTTTGGGAGTACCTTTAATTCCAAAGGCAAATTTGCATATAATTTACTTTTAAAAGCAGCCTGCAAAGCAGGGCTGCCTTTTAAATGACAGCAGGCAACACAGCAGTGCACACTTAAGTGCATTAAATATGCTGGGCCTCTAAACCTACATGCCCTACCATATACTTGGAGCTTACAGGTAGGTTGTCATACAAATTGCAATTACACCAAATTACCATATACCTTTTACACAGAGCACTGGCCCTGGTACTCGTTAGCAGAGCCCAGGGAACAATCAGAGTCAGTTACCACCAGTATCAGTCAAAAAACTGAGGTGATCAAGGAAGAAAGGATGACTTTCTCACACATATGGCGAAAGGAACATCCATCCCCTCCACTTTGTAGCTAGTTTACCATTTTGTGGTCATTCACATGCATTTATTGAGGGACATAGGGGAAAACCATGTGCCCTTTTGGGTAGTCGTTCAGTCTGCTAACACTCCATGTTCAAAAAGAACAGATGATGGACAGAATGTTGAATTAATCAAACATTTACCCCCAGTCACAGATCTGGGTTAAATCCATCATTTGTTTTTTTGCAAGCCACACCATTCCTATTTAGACCCAGCCATATGCAAATCAGTCTTGACCCTGTTCCCCATGAGAACAGTCCAGCCCGAACTGCCAGGCCAGGCCAGATATTCCCTGGACCAGAAACAAGCATTCTGGGACCAGTTTCGGGGTAACACCCCTCATCAGCCAGGCTAGCTTTGTTCTGGTGGCGTAGTGAGCACGGAACCCATGTCAGGGCATACCCTTCCCACTTCGGGCGACAAATGCAAAAAGAACAGATGATGGACGGAATGCTGAATTAATCAAACATTCACCCCCAGTCACAGATCTGGGATAAATCCATCATTTTTTTGCACACCACATCATTCCTATTTAGACCCAGCCAAATGCAAATCAGTCTTGACCCTGTTCCCCATGGGAACAGTACTGCCCGAACTGCCAGGCCAGGTCTTCCCTGGACCAGAAACAAGCATCATGAGACTGGCTTAGGGGTAACACCCCTCATCAGCCAGGCTTGGTTGAATCTGGTGGCGTAGTGAGCACAGGACCCACGTCTGGGCATACCCTTCCCACTTAGGGCGACAATTGCAAAAAGAACACATGATGGACAGAATGCTGAAATAATCAAACATTGAGCCCCAGTCACAGATCTGGGTTAAATCCATCATTTTTTTGCATGCCACGCCATTCCAGTTAAGACCTAGCCATATGCAAATCAGTCTTGACCCTGTTCCTCATGGGAATAGTCCAGCCTGAACTGCCTTGTCATGTCTTCCTTGGATCAGAAACAAGCATCCTGGGACGGGTTTCGGTGTAACACCCCTCATCAGCCAGGCTAGCTTGAAGCTGGTGGCGTAGCAAGCACGGGACCCACGTCTGGGCATACCCTTCCTACTTAGGGCAACAACTGCAAAAAGAACAGATGATGGACAGAATGCTGAATTAATCAAACATTCACCCCCAGTCACAGCACACCATTCCAGTTAGCACTGTAACCAGCATCTCTTCTCTATGCATTACATGGATTTAGAGGGGTCATGTATTACCCTGTATAACACCAATCAAGTCCTACTATATTCTACAGCAGCAATTATAATCTAGAAACAGAGTTGATACACAATCCACCCTCCTCCCCCAGCTAAAGGACATGAAATCCCCAATTTAACTATCAGTTGCAGTAGACCCATGCCAATCAACCCAAAACAGCCACCTCACTAGGAGGTCATAAGTCCAGGTGAAGGAAGAACCCTGGCGTGGTTGGTGGGGAGCAGCTGAGAGACCCTCCACCACTAAAACATAAGAATCAGGTAATAGTTAATTCTGTAGAGTTCATAGGTTCGACTATATATTAACTGCTTAATGAAGCACCTTAATAGAGAAAGAAAAGCACAGCATGAGCGGCCCCTTAACCTTGTTGAATTCCTGAAGGTTGAAGCGCCTTGTAATTTGTACTAGATGGGAAAAACACCTCCACTTCTCGCCTTTCATTCCTGAGAGTGCTAATCAGGTTCATTTGTGACAGATGATTGGATGATTATTATTGCACATTCTTACACTAGGTGTTATTGTTAATGGTTCATATACATTAAGAACTTCAGGACTGTGTAAGCGTTAGGAGGAACTCAGAAAATAATTTCTCCCACGCCTTATACTTTCCTTTCAAGTTGTTATTTACTGAAACGCCAGACTTGATGGACGCGTGACAGTGAAGGCGCATACCTCTGCATTGTTAAAGCGACAACCTTGATGAGAAATAAATCACGCTGTTGCGAGCAAGAATTTCGTTTTTCTTTTTTTTTTTGACTGCAGATGTAAAAACCTTGGATTTTCTACATTCGTGCTTCTGCAACTGATGTATTTTTCCTCTGCTCTTTCCGATAAAAGGAGATCCAAACTACCAGAAATGTGCGTTTATATTGTGAGGAAAATCCAGCATACCAAAAACTAGAATCTATGTGGACAGTCTCGTGGGATTACTATGGCTGCTATAGAGTTCTGAATCAGATTTATACGATGTAGGATCTGCAGTGTGCAAAACTCGAATTTTTCATTCACAGTTTCCTCCTACAAGACCATTACCCAGTAGGGATAGATGCCTAACACAAAACACCAATGAAATCTGCTGTTTGGTGAATCTATGGAATATCATTGGCCATTGACATAGGCAACCCCGTCCACCTATCCAATATGGCGATTGTGGGAGCAAAAACGTACCGTGAAATTTAGACAACCCAAAATTTACCTCAATCATAGTTTCCACATTTCACTGGATCGGAGAGACTGCTAAACCTCAATTTCATGAGTCAATGTGTACCAGGCTTAAGGCACCTCCCAAACATCAAAAACCAGAAAAACAGTGAGTTAAGTAAATGGATGAGATTGACTGGGCCCATTTAATAACAGAGTTCTAGATCAATTACAAAGTTATAGGGTTTTATTACAGAAATCAAAAAGTAAAACAGTGGCTGCTCCTTCATTAAGGCGGAGGAGTGTCGCCCCACTACTTTAAAGCAGTGCAATGGAAAAAATAAAATGATAATAAAAGAAGTTATTATTATTTTATTTTTAGTATTGCAGTTGCCACTAGGTTAGGGTGGGGCTGGGTTCGCCGAGTCACAGGGAGGAGGAGTGGCTGATGCTGCACCTAACGTGAGCATGACTGTTGGGCCGGCCGTCTCGGGCTAGCCAAACAGTCATGCGTACTTTGCATGTTCTCCATCCAAGCTGTATTACAGCCTGGGTGGAGAACATGCCCAGACTCCCACTCCCTCTCTGAGCATCAAACCATGGCGCTCAGACCAATCATGATGCTACTATCAGCAGCGTCGTGATTGGCTAAGGGAGACTGGAAGCCTGGGTGCTTACTGTTCCTGGTTCCTGCGAGGAGAGGTGACAGCTGGCGATGGCGACCAGCAGGTAAGTTTTATTTCTTATTTATTTCCTAAATCCCCGCCATCCCCTACCAGCCGCCACTGAAGTAAAGCGGTACAGATTCAGTTTCATGAAGGCTTTCAATACAGAGTTATGGAGAAAATGCAAAAATCAGAAACTACTCTAAGTTCTACGCAGGCAGCAAAATCAGGAGAGTAACAGACAAGGTTCAAGGTTTTTATTAAATTTGATTTAGACCTCTACTGAGGTCAACAAATACAAAATACATACATTTAAAAAAATTCTTATTATATATTTTAAAAGAACTTTAAAAAAACTCTTTAAAAACTTAAACAAGTTATGACAGACAAATTCCTCAGGAGGCGACTTTGCATAACATTATTAAGCCTTGAACAGAGCTTGAATCTGAATGGAATGGGCTTTATGAACCGATGCCAGGCCTCAACTAGGGTTGGATTTGGGCAGACTGACAAATCATGAAGTAGATCTTGTACTCCTCCATTACATAAATCACAAGTACCTGGCTTGTTTTCTAGGTTATTCCATCTGGATGTATACACTTTTAATGGAAGAATCCCCAACCGCAATAAGGGAATACAGCGCCGTACTCTGTGTTCTAGCTGAAAGTGTAAATATTGCTCAGGAGATTTATATTCTATGCTTTTTACATATTGTTCGTAGTTGATTAATTTCAGACAGTGTTCTACATCCAATTTGAAGCTTACTCTAGGTGTGGAGTTCCTCAGAAAGAGCTTCAGATGTGTTGGCGTCTAAGATTGTAAAAGTGCTACTGTGCAATGAGACGCATTAAGAGCTGAACTGAGATTCCTATTAAAAGTAAAATGCAATGATTCTTCTCTAAAAGTCTCCAATTTTAAAATGTACCTTAGAGATCCTAGGTCGGCGTGTAAAAGATTATAAGTCCATCTTATTATACTTGCGATAGCTCTGGCAAATGTACTAACTAAAGAGAACTCTAGGCGTAATGCTTGGGTCGGAACGGATTGGTTAACTTTTAACAGTTTACGTAAAATATTCCCTTCTCTCACTTTTACTGGCTGCCAAATTTTAATCTGTATATACTCAAGGGCAAAAGATAAAATAGGGGGAATTTTCATATGGTAGACCTCAAGTTAGGGTTGGAAATGTCTGTTCCCGGTGGAAGAAGAGAGCCTCTGCAATGCCCCTACATGGGCATCTGCCTTACTCCCTATACGTTGAAAGAGGGAGGAATTTTGTAAGGTTTGGGAAAAAATTTGTCCCAGATAAGTATATTCTTTAACGGGCTCAATTGATATACCTCCCAATGACCATTTGAAAGGACAGGATTGCTTTTTTCCTCTAAAGGGCAAGACTTTAGTTTTTGAAATGTTTGGAACCAGAAAGTTTTCAGTTGTGTAATGATTTCATGCATTTAAAATTCTTTGACGGCCTATTGGAGTACGGTCTAATAAAACAATGTCGTCACCGTACATTAAGCAGTGGATTTCGCTGCATGCTATTTTCGGAGGGAAATTATTGATTTGAAGAAAATACTCTGGGAGGTCACTTATGTAAAGAGAAAACAACATGGCAGCCAGGAGGATATTGTGGATATAGATCTTGTTAAGCCCCCCCCCATTTGTACTCTACACCATGTTGCTGTATGCAAAGCTATGATTATTGTGAGTATGTCATGGGGGATCCCTAGCCTCTCTAACTTCTTCCAGAATGTTGGCCTATCCACGCCATCAAAAGCAGTAGTAAAATCAATAAAAGCATAGTAGACAACTTGTGATTTTGACACTACATATTTGTCGAGGACTGTTTGTAAAACTGCGATGTTGTCCGCTACTGAATGTTTTGGTCGGAAGCCTGCCTGGACCATAGGAATCACTCCACTCGAAAAAGCCCAGTCCTTGAGATGGTTCAAGACTAATAATGCGATTTGAAGATAGTTGTTTGGTATCGACCTAGAGCCTTTTTTAAAGAGAGGAACCAAAATGCTCCCCCGCCACGATTTAGGAATTTTTCCCGTTGCAAAGCAGTGTAGATATAAGAAGGTTAGAAATTTGCTCCACTCATCGGGATTGGATTGAAGGACTTTAATCAGGATATTGTCTGGTCCCATTGCTGCAGAAGATCTTGCAGCTTTTATGTAGAGGGCAATCTTTAGAGACGTTGGGGCTAAAGTGCCCCAGTTGGATTGGCCCTTCCTTTAGGTCTGCGGAACTGGTTGCTCCGGGTTCTGTGATTTAGGTTTGTACAAGTCAAGGATGTATTTTTCCCAGTCAGATGAAGAAGCTGGGGATGCTTGTATAGATTTCGTAGTCCCCATTTGCTTAGCAACGATCCTCCAGAAAGCCTTACTATTTTTGCATTTTACTGTCATTTGCAGATCAGCCCAGTTTTTATCTTTTTGCTCTTGGCATTTTTCCTCTTTTTCCGTTGATGAATTTTTTTCATCTTTTTCATTTCTTTCTGTCTTGGTGTAGAGAAGTTTTGAAATTGCAATCGGATCAGTCTGTTTAGTTTAGATGAATAAGGATCTACAATCTTTCCTTTGGGATGACTCTTACCCTTGTCTTGCCTGTTTGAAAATTCCTGGAGGGTAGCCACAACTGAGCGAACTGTGCCTTCATAACTTGATATGGGATTGACTTTATTATTGGAAAAATCTAAGAGTGAAAAAGATATTGCAGTGTTCATTTTATTTATTGCTTTGGAGTCTCAGATTATCCGTCCGTTTTTTGAACCACATCGGCCTGGCCATTCAGAGAACAAAGGGACCATGGAGAGGTGGATTGCACTGAGACTTCTAATCCTAAGGTCAGGAATGCATGATCACTTTCTTGTGTACTCTGAACATTCAGTGATTGCACTTTCTCAAAGAGGTCCAAACTGCAGATTACATAATCTAGGATAGATGAACTATAGGAACGAATTCTAGTAAAAGCAGCGGGAGTGCCTCCTTCTACTCTTCCGTTCAGGATGACACCATTCATTGCGGACACAAAAGAAAGAAATAATTTCCCTCGTTTGTCTGCTTTTATCTTAGTTGGAAACGAGGGGATTGGAATAGCAAGAGCTGCCTCTTGTGCGTGGTTCCCCCCGTTGACCAGAAGAGCATTCGAGATTTTCCCATTAAAGTTCCCAGCAAGTATTGTCAGAGGGAACCCTTTAGATTCTAAAGTTGAATTTATTTTCTCAAAGGTTTTTTCCAAAAGAGGATTATGGGCGGGTCCTGGTGGGATATAGATATTAAAGATTAACAAATCTTTAGTGAGCTCCGAGCTTTCCGTCCGGTGCTTGATTTTAATACATTGAACATTCAAAAGAGACAATTCAATTACTTCTAAGTCCCAATGAATTACTTCTCTTAGGAGAACTGCAAGACCTCCCTTAGTGTGACCCCTTCTAGTGGGCACTGCAGCGATGTCAAACACAAAGTAATCTTTTTGGACAAAAGTAACTAGAGACCATGTTTCCTGCAACAGAACTATCGACGGGGAGTTTTCCAAAATACTGGCTAACTTTTCTGGATTTTTCCCCGCGATATTCCATGAGACTAATTTCATGCTTCTGCTAAAAAGGGAGTTTTTGTGCTTTGCCCTGCTTATTGCTAATCAGATTGCTGGAAATCCATGACCAGGAATATTCATTTACTTCTGGCTCTATTGTTTTTGGAATATGATTCAAAATTCTGCGCTCTCCATCTTTAAACAAAATTATTAGAGATTCTTCGGGTGCGATCCTTTGAGGATCAGAACATGCATACTTGTATTTATTATAAAAGGAGAACTTGTTCTCAATCTTCTCTTTTGGGAAGTTGTGATGTGTTGCATTTTCTTTGACTTCCACTACATTAAATCCATTTTTGTGGAGGATGTCCCTCTCTTTTAAGATAACGGATGGAATAACGTTAGACCAAAACTCGACAGTTGCCACCGACTGTAGGAGTTTGTTCGGAAAGGCGACAAGTTTTATTTCTGCAGTTGTAAGTGAGTGAAGTAAATGGATTTTATGGAGTAAATTTGTGATTCTCCCACGATTTAATGGATCTTTATCACTGGGGAATAAGTCTGTTAATTCCAGGGTGCAGGAAACGATTTGTACCCCGTTTCCGTGTAGATTTTTGAAAGTGGATTGACATTCTTTTTCTGAGTTTGTCGGTACAGACCATCTTTTAATTTTTTTTTAAAGAAATTTGGTGCCAATGGGTTTAATTGTAACTGTTCTCCTTAGTGTTTGTGTAATGGAGGATTCTGGACTATATTTTGACTTACTTCTGGAGCCTTCAAGCCGTGATTGTTTTCCCGAACTGCCTGTTCTGGAGATTGAAATTGTGGAAATTTTACTTTTCTTATAGAGCGTCTCCAAATTCTAAGTTTTACTCCTTTCTTATTCTTGTTATAATTATTTTTCCCCTTTAACTTATTTCTCTTTTTAGTTTGCTGTATCATGTCCTCTGGTTGATTTAACTTTGGTGTTCCTACGGCTTCCTTATCTTCTTTTTTAGTTGATTGGTTAGAAAGCCCTAGATGTAACAGACAGCATCTGTAGTCGAACAGGAAAATCTTTTGGCGCATCCCACGAAAAACAAGCATTTGCAATGCAAATTGGTCTCGCATTTGTGGGAGCTAGAGGTATTGGTGCTGCAAATGAGAATGTCATTTACCCATGTGTTTTGAATTAGAGTGGATTTATGTGGTGTGGAGTGGAATTATGTGGTATACTTTACCCGCATGTTTAAAATGTGCAAATGGCACAATATAAGCCTATTATTTGTTTGCTGTTAATAAATGTTTTTCTACTTAAAGAGGATGTGATTGAAAAACAGAAAAAGGCAACTTGCCCCACACGCCCTGGGCTACTGCAATTAAATACACTTATTGTCTTTTCCAAAAGTTGGAATGCCAGTTCAGAAGCGCAAAATTGCCAACTAAATATAATATAGGGCAACCCAATCATTCTGCACAAAAATATTCACTCCAATATTGCGTGCTCAGCTTTGCTATACGAATGCAAACACGTTACAGTAGCAATGTTTTCCATTGCATGTGTTCCTGTAATGTGCGTTGCCCTTACTACTGTGCTAAATAAACAAATAACTGGGCCACAACATGAAAAATGTAGCGCACTGCCAAATTTTGGGAATAACGTGCTTTTGAAAGCTGCTTTATTAATAATGAAGGGTGTGTACTGGTGTAAATAATTTAATAAAATCAAATATTAAGTAGAATTTAACTGGTCCTTTCTAAGGCTTAACAACATGCCTTTGACGTTACTCACAAAAAGGAACGTTTCCCAGCACAGACTTAGTTTTAAATTATACTTACAAATAACAAGTGATGTATGGCAATTCACACTGCCTTTAAGATAACTCTAAAGTAAAATGACTACTTCTAAGGGAAACATTCCTGCAAATTAAAATGTCAAAGTGTACTTACTGCCTTAGATTACTGCAGATAGACAAAGCGGCTTCTAATAAAGCAGAGTCCGAGTTGGTGGTGAAAAAGTATCCGCCTCAAAGCGTTAATCTTCCTGCACAGCTTGAGTTTGAGCCCGGAAAGGACGCAGCTGAATCTTAGGAGTGGGAGGAGGAGGAAAACTCGGACCCCGGGGTTCCATCATTTTGATCATTATTTTTAAATATCTGTTGGATTGTAAACTATCAGCAAATTATTCCCGGGCAGGTGGTTGAATAAAATATAAACCTCAGTTTTGGGGAAGGCTGCAATGCACCCAAATATTCCATACATGCCACGCTCACAACAGGTTTCTGCCCTTCTCGTGCTGCGCCGATGATGGGTCTATGGTAAACAAAGGCACTTCAGAGCAGTAACGTCCCATCGTGCACCACTCTCGTGCAAACTCAGGATCTGATAACTACGGGAGGAATGCCACACGACCAGGCTGGGGCAGAGGGGCACAGGTCGAGAAAGTGCACAGACGGGTGTTCTCTGCCACAAGCCTTTCTCTCTCACAGCACCCAGCTCCGCAGCACTTTCACTTTAATACATAGTCCCATTATTGGCAACACACCCCACCCACACCACAACAGAGTATGCATGCATAAATAAATACACAACACAACTTTTGTTTGGGAAAATTAGTGCTGCAGGTTTATTCCATACAAAAGTATGCAATATGGTGGGTTATCTTACGGGCGATCCAAGGGCAGGCAGCTGTACCAACCTATGCTGCCCTACCCGCCTGATGAGCCAAGCACTGTGGAGTAACCAATCAGCGCTACCCTTATGGGGGTGATCCCCTTACTGGATCACGTGACACATTGGTCCCTATTACTCACGCCCCTTTCAGGGCGGAGCGTAGCAAGGCAAGCCCCCGGTTGTTCAGGCCCACAACCGCCCGAAGGACTAACGGGGCGCCGACGTAATTGTTCCAGGACCCTCCCATGAGGCTCCTGGGATTTGGCTCTGGCACCCCTATTGTGCTCTTGCAGAGGTACTCTTCTGTACCCATTTGCTTCCAGATCGCCCTGTAACTCCTCCTGCAACGAGAAAGAAAACATTACAACGTTCTATGTATTTCGCCTGCCAACCCCACGCCGGGTAAGCGGTAGGGTGGGAGAGGGCGTGTCCGGCGCAAAGAGGACGCCAAGATGGCCGGGGGGAGGCATAAATACCTCCCCACCTCCTCTGCGTGCTGGAAGTGACGCGTCTGGTAGGGGGACTCCTCCTTGAGTCCCGCACATCATTGGGGGTGGGGAAGTGCCCAAATGGCACTAAAGGGGCCGCCCGTTTAGGGTGGCCCCCTGCGAGGCCGCGGGCAGCCACATAGTCCCATTATTGGCAACACACCCCACCCACACCACAACAGAGTATGCATGCATAAATAAATACACAACACAACTTTTGTTTGGGAAAATTAGTGCTGCAGGTTTATTCCATACAAAAGTATGCAATATGGTGGGTTATCTTACGGTCGATCCAAGGGCAGGCAGCTGTACCAACCTATGCTGCCCTGCCCGCCTGATGAGCCAAGCACTGTGGAGTAACCAATCAGCGCTACCCTTATGGGGGTGATCCCCTTACTGGATCACGTGACACATTGGTCCCTATTACTCACGCCCCTTTCAGGGCGGAGCGTAGCAAGGCAAGCCCCCGGTTGTTCAGGCCCACAACCGCCCGAAGGACTAACGGGGCGCCGACGTAATTGTTCCAGGACCCTCCCATGAGGCTCCTGGGATTTGGCTCTGGCACCCCTATTGTGCTCTTGCAGAGGTACTCTTCTGTACCCATTTGCTTCCAGATCGCCCTGTAACTCCTCCACAGCTCTGGAGGCGGCCCCCGTCGCCTAAAGAGCCCCCCACCAAAACAGCTCCTTTCTCACTGCAACCTGAAATTTCCCGGGCCTCATTCATGTCCAGAGGAACAGATCCAAGCCCACCTGTGCAAGTGCACCCCAACATTGTCAAATTAACCTTTGGTGTTCGCCCGGCATAGCTCATGCCTGATGAAGCCAAAGCCCCTTGTTCTGCAAACTTGCGCATGGAGCGGTTAATCCTTCTCTGGGAATGTACCAGTGCCTCACATGCGCTGCAAGAATGTGATGGCCTCCCAGGAGGGAGCTCTACCCTTAAACATCGCTGTATTACCCTTCAAGCTGATGTGGCTCCCACCTCCTGCAACCTGAAGTTGCAGGCCTTCTAGCAGTTCGTGCTCCCTAACACCTGTTTCCCCAATACCTGGAACAGCAGCACACATGCTTGAAGACCGCTTCCACAACCAGGCTATATACTCTGGCGATGCGGGCGGGGCATTTCCTGCTCAACTGAAGCAACCCGTAACCCGCCCAGGGAGCAGGGTGCACCTACTTTGTTGAGGTTGACCAGACATGTGCACCGACCTTTGTGATTAATAAACCATGGCGAACAGGACTGATCGCCGCGCACACTACTGCAGTACATCAACCATTTGGAGTGACAACTTCGCCACCTGCCAGGCTTGCTTAACTAAAGCTCGATGACAGATGCACACATACCTGCTAACCAGCTGTGACCCTTGATGTTCAACCCAGCTAATGACCTAGTACCTTGATATTCCAGGGAATATTGCCCTCCACAAGATCAAGCCGCACAAGAGCCTATGGCCTACACCTACTGGGCCGAGGTGCATAGTGTGCTCTGGAATTGTCAGTGATGGTGCTCCAAACACATTTCAAACCGCTATTGGAGCCACAGCACACATTCTGGCCTAACCAGCTGGCGCATGCCACCTGGCTACCTTGCCGCTGCAAGATTTTTCTCTTAACGCCAACCTCTTGCGGCTACTGGTGCACATAGTCTGTAGGTCTTGCCCCCACTATTTATGCAGATACCTGCAATGTTCCCTTCTGCCCCTGTATGGGCAGGAAAATACCCGTAACATTGCAAATCCCCCTGCACTCACATTCTCGGGCAGTCCGGTGGGGGAGATAGGTCCTTAGAATTGGTTCTGCCATCTTGCCTGGCCACCTAGCCCGCAAGCACCCTCACCTGACAGCACCCTATCTGCTGTGTCGCCCGTGCAATGTCCGCACCCTGGCGCAGGACGTCCCGATCGACACCTCTTCTAACAGACTGCCTTCAGGAAGCTGGAGTGAACGGTTGTATGTTGTGCATCTGACCATAAAACCTTGGTTTGCTTTGGGAGGGATCAATTTGTTGCACTCAAAATAGTGGCAACGTGCAGTTATTTAGCATTCTACCCTGCAGGGTGTGCCTGGACGATCCTAGACACCCCCTGTGAGCCAACCCGCTTGACCCAAGATGCAAGGCACTACACCCGGTACACTTGGTTATCCCGGACTTAATTGCCCTCCACCGAAATCCGTGTGTAAAGGTACCTGGCTCCTTTTTATTACTTATTCAAAGCAGTAAACCCGCTCACCCACGAGACCTGCTAGAAGCAAGTTTAGTATAGCCTGTACATGGAATTAAATTCCCCCGCCAACTGCACAGAGGGCAAGCCACACTCACTGCTACTGGTGTCTGACTGATTGGCCCTTGGAGGCCGTGGCAATACTGCGGTCAGCAAGTACGCCCACGGTACAGTTGTAATTTAGTAACTCCTGGCGCTGACAACTGCAGGTGCCTAATACCGGGCTGTGTGTGTGCGGCCCAGGAAGCCTAAGAACAGGCTTGGTGTGGATGGGTTGTTAGCAATGCCTGGCAATAAGTGTAATGCCTTAGACAAACCTCTCCTGACTGGCATCTATGTCATTCTTAAACATCTTCACGGTTTTGCCATATGGCACCCTTCTGGTTGGTGATATGGAACCTCCTACCCAGCATAAGCGGACAGTCTCGCGTTGCCGTCACACCACCTGTGTATCTTGAATCACCCTCCTGTGTCACCTAACCTCGGTTCTAGAGTCTTGCCGGACTTAATCCGCGCCGTTGACCAGACAATTTCACAGGCCTCTTTGATTGCTAGACCCTGGTGAACACATTGATGGAGTCAATTCTGGTTTGAAACAAAATATGCATTGTGCCCTGTATTGGAGACAACTCACCCCTCGTGTAGTTGTGGAGTGACAACTACACCTGTGCCTACACAAGTCACCCAACAGACAAGTAGGCCCTGACTACTTTGTGTTCTGGTGCCAGATTTGGGAAGAGCCCTGCCTTCACTTGCTGCTCCCTGGGAAACACACAATGCCTGTGCTCTGGCTGCAACTCAGTGATGCCCTCGTGTAGCAATGAACCCCTGGTCAAATAAGAGTGCCACTCCAACTAATTAAACCTACGCCTTGACCATGGGTGAAGTCTAGCTCTCCCCAAACTTCTGCTGTTGAAACCCACGGTCACGCCTCCTGTCAGTTCAAATTAGTAATTCCTGGCACTGACCACCACAAGGGGCTCCTACTGGGCTGTGTAAGTGCGGCCCAGGGTGACCTAAACGATCGGCTTGGTGTGGATGGGTGCTAATCATTACCTGGCTGAAGTGCAATCCCTTTGACAAACACTCCTGCCAAGATGTGCCAATGCAGGTAGAGGCAAGAGTTATCCAGCCCACCTTACTTCCTGTCCCAGTTATCTGAGTAAATTGTGAAAGATGCACATTTGAAATGGTAGCGGATACTGTAACTTACGCCTGCAAATGTTCTGCTCAGAGCAGCCCGCTAGACAATGGCTTCCATTGAAAGGCGGTGCCAACAGACCTCCTAGCACTAAAGTGGGGCTCTACTCTAACAAGTGCCCCGTGCAACGGATACCGCCTCTGGCTGCAAGCCGCTCAGTGCTACTGATGCCTTGGCGCTAATGCCCCACAGCCAGCTCGCCCTGATACAATGCGCTCGTGACTGGGCCTCAACAGTGCGGCGAAAGCGCGAGACTTCCTAGCCTGACCTTGGCTCTTCGCCAGGCTCCCACGCAAGAGCCATCCACAACCTTGTGGCCTAAAACATTCGCCCTGTGGGGCGGTTGCGAATAGACTGCAAACCACTCCTAGGCATTCTCTACCCATGTTGAAAATGGAGTTTCAGGTAGGCTAGGGTATGCACCTAAGCCTGGCCGAAGCCACCCCTCTAGTCAGGAGAAGGGGGGCACCCTTATGCTGACTCCTGCCCACCCCTTAGGTGGCTAGTCAGAGACTGGCTTATCCCAGAGGCAGTGTAATTTTAATGTGCCATCCGCACTCCCACAGTGGCACCTACAGCAGAGACCCCATACCAGGCAATTTTAAATACCCTGCGTATCGTCCACCCAAGAGAGACTTAGTACCATCTGCCCCTATAGCCCTGTGCTACCAAACCTCATCATGACATCACCGGTATTTCATCACTCACTAGGTCAATCGGGCCACCGTCCTACAGCTCAGATAGCACAACCCCGTAGTTGTTGGCAGGAACTGTACTTAGCATACCAGCACAGAGTAATAAAAATTGTGCTTTCCCCCCCTTGGGCTGGTAACTGACACCCAACAAGTCAGAACCTGGTCATGAGATCCCAGTTTCCTAGAGTAAAACAATGATTATCCTGCACCATTAACAAAAGTGCTACATGCCCGCATGCCCGCATGCCCTATCCACCTGAAGCTACAGTGGGCAGCCACCCCCCTGGAGGCAGTGGTCTTTCCAACTCTCCTCCGAATTACGCAGCTATAGGGGCTCCAGATAATCTTAGGTGTGAGAAAAGTATTTCTAACGTGGCCAACCGACGGTTTATACGTGTAAGTGACTGGCCCCCAATATGGTGTGACCAAACCAAGGCTGAAGCAATAGGAGCATGAGGCCTTAAGCAACCGGTGTCTTTGTGTACTGGAAACATTTACTTAGCCCCGCCAAGAACCATGGACATCCCCTAAATGCGGGTCACCAGATTGTCAAAGAAATATTGATGGATTAGAGACCTATGCACCATCCAAACTGCCGAATTAAAATTGGCGAGAATAGTTCTATGAAAGAAAAACATTGAATGACCCGCTCAAAGTCAAAGGATATATCAAACCGCTTAGGTCTACCTAGCTGAGAAGGGTGGAGCAATGCTCCTTATCGGTATTAGTGAATGAAGGCATAATTCATTCATGTACACCAAAGAGGGGGCCCAGCCCCCAAGTGGCCTTCCCACTTTGGGCACCCTGGCAGTAAAAAGTGGTTTAAGGGCCTGTGCGTGACTATTGTCTATATTGGGACCAGGATGAACCATGATATTATCACGATCAAAGTCTGATGTCACTCGCAACATCTGGCATAATTTCATACATAGCCCTGACTGGCACCACACACTCATCCTATGCTCTGTGTGATATAGGCCCACTATAGTGTGAGCAGAGCCCAGCGCTGAATAC
Source organism: Calotriton arnoldi (assembly GCA_963921515.1). Lineage (NCBI taxonomy): Eukaryota > Metazoa > Chordata > Amphibia > Caudata > Salamandridae > Calotriton > Calotriton arnoldi. Next base: position 190,660 of record CAWUFW010009058.1, on the reverse strand, counting down.
CTGGCTACATGTTCGCTAATGCACAAGTAAAATACCCCCTTTCCTAACAGATTGGGTTGCACCGTGCATAAACAAGAATCTAGTGGGCTAGTTACTCTCCTGGGGCCCCAATGCCACTGCTCTTGCGGCACTAATGAAACGTTGTCGATTTGGCCGTCAACTTTGCTGCCTGTGCCACCCTTCAGCCCCATGGAAATTGTGCTGGGCTCTCGCTTACCCTGCTGAGTGAGCCCGCTGTATTAACCAAGTTCATTAACAATTTCTGCTTCTGCCTGTACTTGGTAACACGTTCACCCCATGGTATCTTGGCGCTGCACAACATGTATATTGTTACTCAGCTCCATGGTACTCGTTTTATCGACCTCAGAAGGATGAAATGCTTTGTTGATTGCAACCTTGTTTGCCACCCAGGGAAGTATTTGCTCAATGCGCCTCTGCGCTACCGCTCATGCTTCACTGCCCCTGCCGCATGTGCACCATCCCGCAAAAGGAATGGCTCCTGTACTCAACTTAAAAGGCGAAGTGCACCGCAGGCGCATCTACAATGTGCCTCTGCGCTACAGCTCATGCAGTTCTATCTAGCACATATTCAAGCTGAAGGTATCGAGGCGCCTTGCATGAGCACCCGTCATGTAATACCATGACATACGCCACATTACAGGCACAGATAGCTCTACGTGGCCGTGGGCCCCGCCAAATATTACACAATCTACAAGGCCGCAATGACAAATAATGATCGAGGGGGGTTCACCACAGGGGAACTAGCAAACTGCAGTGCACTCCCTGCTCCGTAGATACATAGAAGAGCAGACTAGACACCAGAGTAAGAATTACTCTTGTGCAACTTACTGCTTTTTAAATTATGCCCCTGCTCTCAAACTGGGAGAGGGAAAGTGCAGTTGGCACAGTTAACAATGCTTCCATCACGGACAAACAGCTTGCTAACCCGGATTGAGGAGCAAGCACGCAGATGCTGTTTCTTTCATTGTATCCAGATATGATATAATTCATAACATCAACCTACAGCAAGTCAGGGTTGATGGCTTAAATGGAAACCACGCAGCGAAATTTTTAATAGTAACTCCATATTGGCAAAAACACCGAAATGCCTGTAAATATTGAGTGAAATAAACTCCTGATAATAAGGATTATTCCCAAAATGCACTTTACAACTGTAATTGTCACTTTGCGCTTTAAGAATAGGTATATTATCCAACTAAGTTATTTTTTCTCATCTTAGAAAGAGGAAGGTTGTTATATGCTGACCTGTAAGTCAAATCTAGGCAGCACTTGCAATGACTATCTGAGCTACTCTATCAGGCTCGGCCCTACAGCGATCTCCGCTGGAGGCGGTCAATGGGCATAGCATCAGTAATATCCATCCACTTTTATTTATTAAGGAAAACCGCAGGCTCACAGTGCTCTCACCGTACCCCTGGAAAAATTTCATTTGACAGTAAGCTCCCAGAAGCTTTCTTCGGGTGACAGCGCTCTACAATGTAGATAAACACCCGCCAAAACCGATGTATTCACTTTCGCCAACTGCGCAACAGCTGGCGATCACACATCGAGACTACAAGGTGATAGCTCTCCAACAGCTCCGGAAATCAAAACCCCGCGGAGCCAGCAACTCCAATGTGACCAACAAATCAGATTTGTTTGCTCAGTGCGCGGCTAACACCCGCTTCCCACCCAAAGCAAACAGGAGCCCAAAGCTGGTTGCCAGTTCAGCTGAAGCAGAGCTGTCCTGGAGAAACAGCGCTGCAGCGTGACGTCACTGGCTGCCCCCAGGCACTTCCGAGGCGAGCCCATCCCGGAAGCAGGTCCGGCCGCCCGTCACGGCCACTGCCTAATCAGCAATCATACGAGCAGACTCGAACCTGTGCAGGTAAGAGGTCAAGGAGACGCTGCCTCATAAACCGGAACACACCTCCTCAAACCAGTGCTCGGCTGATGTCAGGGGGGGCACTGAGTACAGAGCAGCTCCAGAGTCGTGCCTTGCTGCCAAAACCTCTCCCCTGTGAGCTACAAGGCGTGGACACAGTGAGAAGGGTAGCTCGCACCCAAAATGGCCCGGACGGAGATCAGCTGCCTCCAGCCCCGCAGTGAAGCAGTTAGTTTTAGTGCCGAAAACTGCCTCCAGCAATGAAGACACCCCACCACAAGGCCCGCTCCCTCATATGGCCCTCCACCCAGCGACTCGACGCACCGCCCGCAGCACTGAACCCGAATTTACTCGTAGACAACGCTCGGAAGCCACAGGCACCCGCCCACCCTGGGCATGGCAGTAGTTAGGGAGAGGGAATGCGCAGGCCGCCAACACCAGATCGCCCCCCCCCCGCACACAATACCTCTGTCCTGAGCGGAGCCCAATTCCGAGGCGGCTCTAGGCTAATGATGGTCGGCACGGCCCACCCTTTTGTACCCGTCGGCTTTTCCCCCAAAATCCGCAGGCAACCCGCCAGACGAGGGCAACTCATACAACCCACAGCCATCCAGGCCGTGGTCCCAAAACCCGGACAACGCGTGTACGCGACACCAGTGGGGGCCCTCGCTACAGAGGGGGACGCTGCCTGCAGCCACAAGGATGGCGACGCGGTGCCGCGCAGACAGCCAGCAATGCGGACACCTCCAATACAATGCCTCCTAATTCGGCCGCATAGCCTCAGCGCCCCCTGTCAAGGCATGCCCCACTTGATACCTTCCTCACGGGGCAGCAGCTCAGCCTCGGCAGGCCGCCCACAAACCTGTCGGACCCGGGCCCGACCAGGCCGCGGGCCCTAGTACATGCAGCTCTCTTGTACCCTCGCAGGCAGGGAAAACTAGCGTCAATCCGGCGGCCGCAATACACGGCCGGCACCTACTCCCGCATACAATCGGACCCGGGAACCCAGGCATCCTCAACCCCCAGACTGACAACAAGGAGGCTGGCCGGCCCAGACAAAGGTCCCTCCTGGCCCGCACTCACCGCCTAATTCGACGACGCGCCGAGGACAAACGCAACTGCGACGGGCGTGGCTGGCGCACAGAGCAATGTCGTCTCTAACCCCGACTGGTGGCTACACTCGCCTCGGTGCGATACGCAGGCACATAGGGCCCCCCCTTGCGACCTTATTTGAGATAGAGGAGGGGGTGGGCGGTGCAGCGGTGAGCTGATTATGCATGACACCTTGGCAGAGGAGCGCTCCCACACCCGGCGCCATGCCCCATTACCCCGACGCTTGCCTGCACCCGCAGAACAGGGGCTCAAACCTGCACCCTCGGTGACATAATAAATGTGCGCACACCATACGGACACTGAATTTACGGCTGCCCGCTACCTCCTGTAAATCTATACCTCTCCGTACCGCAAACCCGGGAGCCTAACCAACTACCAGGGGAGCTCCTAAATCCGCCCCCCCTCCTCCTCTTAGGCATCACAAGTCCAGCAAATGCCGGGCAGCGCCTACCCAAAGAGGCTTGGGGGGACAGACGACTCACCCTCAATTGTAGTTCCCTCAGACGGCGTGAATCTCAGCACGAAGAAAGACGGCGGGAGACGACCGACCAGACGGCGTGTCCGGCGCAAAGAGGACGCCAAGATGGCCGGGGGGAGGCATAAATACCTCCCCACCTCCTCTGCGTGCCGGAAGTGACGCGTCTGGTAGGGGGACTCCTCCTTGAGTCCCGCACATCATTGGGGGGTGGGGAAGTGCCCAAATGGCACTAAAGGGGCCGCCCGTTTAGGGTGGCCCCCTGCGGGGGCCGCGGGCAGCCACAAAGTTGGCAGTTGGGGCACCAGTGTGTTTGCGAGCAGTAAACAGTTGCTCATGTGCTCGTTTATATCATGTGAATCTCGGTTCGTTCCCATTAAAGAGAATCATAAACCCCATATTAGACTTTCAGTGTCCCTCTCTGTCACATGACTGCACACTGCCTATGCCAATGTTTAAACCCCGTCCCCCCCACCCTCCCCCAAATAACTTTTTTTATGGCATTCTAGTACCTGCGGTTTTGTGTATATCTACGGACTTAAATATTCCAAAACGTGGTTGCTAAAAGCCTTAAAATAGTGAACGTATCACAAAGTGTGGCTTAAGTGATGGGCAGAAGACTGACTCGTAAAGTGGTCATGCAATACCCCAGTCCCGTTGCACTCACTCACACTTCATCGAAGGCTTGTTCAGGGTCCAGCACGGTCCTTCTCACACGCTCCATCCCTGAAGGGAAACCAACCGGGGCGAGTCAAGAAACCTCTAGAATTTGCACTCAACTCCGACTCCTGGGTAGGCATTTCAAACAACGACGCCACTAGCTTGAGCAGACACCAGTGGCGCGCTCCGATGTGACAACCATGGTTCCCCATTAGCTAAAACAGAGAGCGCAAGCGAATGAAAGAGCTCCATTACCTCGTCTCGTTCAAGGCACGCTAGAACTAACCCTGGGCGTAGTTCCCGTAGTAGCGCTACGCGTAGCAACGCGAAGTGCACTTCGCGAGCTACGCGTAGTACTACGCGAACTGCGTAGTGCGGTAGGAAATGCTGTTCGCAATGATTGCACAGTGCCGTATGCTTGTCCGCACTGTGCAATCATTGCAAACGGCATCTTGCACAGTGCAAGCGGTCGTTTTCTGCCGCTCGAGTAGATTTGTACTCGAGCGGCAGTTTTCTCAAAGCGGACTGGTAGTTTCTCATCGCGAGCGGTCGCGAGCATACGCGACCACTCGCAATGAGAAACCTGACCTCCCCACGTTGAGAATCTCGCCGGGAGGTTTATTTTCCACGCTTGCGATCGGCAACTTGATGTTGCTGATCGCGAACAAGGAAAAAGTCTCGCCGGGATGTCATTTTGCTCGCTTGCGGTCGCCAACTTGACGTTGAGGACCGCGAGCAAGCAAAAAATGCCCGCTATGCTACGCCACGCGTTTTTGCACTGTGCTACGTGCAATTCGCGTAGCGCGTAGTTGCGCAAACTATGCAAACTATGCGAGCGTAGCGTAGTTTTCCGCCCAGGCCTAGCTAGAACTGGAAAACACTACAGCAGCGGAAACATTCACCAACAAAATAGAATGAGCTTTTCATGGTCCGTGCATTTCTAGGACTTTGTTTGCTGGATTGAAAACTGTGAGTCACTCACACCAGTTAGCCTGAGTCGTTATTTGATTATTCTTTGTGTATACGTGTTTCTTAAAAGGTGGCAATAACGACCAGTGAAGTATTACCCTGAGAGGGGGGGTGAAGAGATTGGAACACAAAGTCATCCCATTATATTAACTCACCGTCAGACCAGATTGAAGGGTATTTTAAATGGACCCGATGATTTCTCTCTCCACCCCTTTTTCATTCAAAAACACGTCTACCACTATCATCCCCGTATCTTCAAAGTTCTTGAAAGGGGAGAGCTGGACTGCTGACTTAGGCGCTGGGGAACCGAGTTCGAGCCTCGACGTCGGCTCAACGTCACTTAATCTCCCGGCGCCTACCAAATAATGAATGTGTCCTTGCATAACGGTAACTGGTGCTTGTATACACTTAATCTCCCCGCGCCTACCAAATAATGAATGTGTCCTTGCATAACGGTAACTGGTACTCGTATAAAGCGCTCCAATAACTCAACCGTTCGCGCTATATAAATCTGCAAAAAAAAAGTTTGCTCCGAGGTGATAAAGGCAAACCAGGCAACGGACTGCGGGCGGGGGAGAGGATGGGAGGGGGGCACGAGGCAAGTAGTCTGCAGTAAAGGGGCCAATAGCCGTGGAAGGACACAAATGAAGACATGTCCATCATAAGGAGGGACTAACAAGCCTACAACCAATTTGGAGGCAGCATTTAAGACACAAGCCAATGAAAATAATGGGTGGAGAGTGGGCGGAGCTTCCACGAAGCTTCCACGCTATAGTGTATACTGCATGTCTCAACGAGACAGAGCAAGCGCTGCCTAGGCGAAACCTAAAAAGGGGGTTTTATACATTATGTTAGCATACGATGTTACAAAATCTGCAGACTCACTATGGTGTGAGCAAATGTAGCATTTTATTAGCAGATCAGAGAACATGAAGAATAAATGTCACATTGCCTAAGCACTAACCGACTAACCATAAAGAGTTATTTCAGCACCCTCTATGCTAATGTCATCCGAAGATGTTCGAACAATAATGTGTTTTATTAATTATTAGGCACAGTAAACCAGTGGTACGACCTTGGTAATGTATCAGGTTTTCACTAGAAGTTTATCCAAGAGCAGAACAACAAAAGCAGTGGAAATAAACCAATAGATCTCAGCTTGACTGCGTGCTTCAGAGTTTGTGAGGAAAGAGAGTGGGCAGGGGCCAAGAAATATGAATGAATAAGGTGGCTATCGTCTTGGAACAAAATGGCGTTTATGTCTTATTTGAGGCCTAGTTAACGCGTTATAAAAACACATTTCTGCAAATCATACAAAATTTGTTTCAAAAGCTATAGCACTATATTGGTATGTACATGAGTGAATAACTTATCCATCCCGCAGACTCAACAGCTCTGTGATGATCTGGCCAACCATTTTAAGCTAAAGATAGATAAAATCTACAGCTCCTTCAACATACAGGTGGAACCTAGTGTGGTTTCATATAAGCACGATGATTCCATTTCTTTCTCATGAGAAACATTTAAGGCCATTACAGCGGACCAAGACCACTCGTTACTAGCTCACCAAAAATCTGGTTCCCCTCTCGACGTGGCTCCCCCTTTCATCATCACAGCATTGGCCTCGGCTCTAGCAGCCCCCATTGCTGAATTATGTAATCAATCTCTAATCACAGCCACCTTCCCTCAGAAATGGAAGCTGGCGCAAATCAGACCTATATTAAAAAAAAGCCCTGGCCGATCCTCTGGGTCTTCAAAATTATAGGCCGATCTCTCTTCTCCCTCTGTTTTCGAAAGTCATGGAAGCCTCAGTCAATAAGCAGTTAGTTCAATACCTTGAATTGAATAATCTGCTTGACGCCTCTCAGTCAGGCTTTCGTGCTTCTCACAGTACCGAGTCTGCACTAACAGAAGTCACTGATACGATCAAGCTGGCCCTTGACAAGGGGACTCCTACTATGCTGATCCTTCTTGACTTGTCGGCCGCATTCAACACCATCTCTCATCGAATCCTTGTGGATAGATTACGAGAGATTGGTGTCAGAGGAACGGCATGCAGATGGTTTGAAAGCTTCCTTGCCGACAAAACTCAGCAAGTCCAACTTGAGTCGTTCACTTCACAGACTTTGGCTGTGGACAAAGGAGTACCACAGGGCTCCATTCTAAGCCCCACGTTATTTAACATTTATGTATCTTCTCTGGCCCCCATTATCAGATCTTGTGGGTTCAACACCGTTTCGTATGCGGATGATACTCAACTGATCATTACCATCGATTCAGATCCCTCATCAACCAGAGAAAGATTAAAAAAATGCATGTTAATGACGGAGGCCTGGATGACTGCTAACTTTTTGCAGCTGAACACAACCAAAACTGAGATTGGGTTGTTCGGGAAGGCAGAGGAGCTGTGGTCTGCAGATTGATGGCCTCCGGAGCAGGGTGACCCTCCGACCCCCAAAAAATGGGTGAAAAATTTAAGCATCACAGTGGATGAGAAACTCTCCATGGAGTAACACGTCAAAAGCATTTCAGGCACGTGTTTCGGCTTGATGCTTATGCTCAGAAAGATCTTTCCTTGGCTGCCCCTCTCTGCAAGAAAGTCGCTTATTCAGGCATTACTAGTAAGCAGGCTGGATTACGGAAATTCCCTACTGGTAGGGATTAGGGAAGATCTTCTCTCTAGACTGCAGGTCATGCAGAATACTGCCGCACATCTTGCTCTTAACTGTCCATCCCGTTCGGCTTCGGAACCTCTTCTGCGCCAACTTCATTGGCTACCAATTAGGAAGCGAGCATTATTCAAGCTGCTGTGTCTGGTATTTAAGACTCTACAGGGGCATGGCCCGGCCTACCTCAGAAAAAAGCTAATACCTTACACTCCATGTCGGCAGCTCAGGTTGAGTAGCCGGCGGCTGTTGTGTCCAATGAGGATCAACAAAATCAGAATGGGAGATCGCTCTTTTTCTTATCTTGCACCCTCCCACTGGAATAAGCTGCCTGACCACATTCGTGATAGCCCCTCCTTTGGGCTGTTCAAAAAACGACTCAAAACCTGGTTGTTCAGTCACTAATCAGCGGTTCTCTCCATTACTCTTCTGATATTGTGGCTCGAGAGATCCCTGTGGGGATGATTAGTTTTGCGCCTAACAAATACTACTAATAATAATAATAATAATGTTGAATCAAGTGTGAAAATGCAATTCTGCATATTATTAATGCTGCATAAAAATATAAACACATAAAAAATTTCCACACCATTAAGAACTTCAGACTTTGTTTGACAGATTAAAGAAATCAACCAAATGTTCACACAATTGCCCCACTATCCTCCGTGTCCAAGTAAGCCACAAGCACAGTTCCAACATCCAGACAGTGTAAATGCTGATGATGCGTCCAGGAAAAAGACGGAGAGGACTATCTCTGAGTCACTATGAAGAAGGTTTATTAAATAAACCTAATACTAAACTTTAAAACAAGGCGGTCTTAAAAAATGCAGAAATGAAGGGCACTGGTTATTAATGCTTTGAAATCCCTTAACATTTAGCATATTTAGTGACAATATAAATGCAAGAATTAAAGTTCAGGCTTTTTAATCATACTTCAGTGAGAGATTTGTCTGGGGGGATTCCCTCTCCTTCCACCACATCTGGTTCTGGAAAACTCCTCCCCTTCCCCTGTCAAGAGTAAAAACTATCTGGGGGTGACAAAAGACACGCAGGCCTGATGTCAGATTCCTTTGTGTGTGCAGGAAGCAAACCCCTTTGAAATGTAAGTGGGGCTGTGTATAACCCCCTCCCAGTCATCCTGCCACAATGGCCCATGCTTCCACACCTAAGCCCCCTTTGTGTTACTGTCTGGAAGCAATACACAAATACAGTGAATCGCAGTGCCATTCACAGTCATGTAACTCAGGACACTGACAGAAAGCACAAATGGTTAGGACAATAAAATGCCAACTTTCTAATAGTGGCATTTCCAGTCTTGTGACTTAATCCCAGCCATTAAAGAGGCTTTTAAATTACAATTCATTTGAGTCTAAACAGTATATTTCTACCTGCTCCCAATCGAAAGTTGTCACTTATTAAATGTGATAAGGTAACCCAGTGTTAGTCAATGGTTGAGATTGGCCTTACAGCAGTGAAAAGCGACTTGACAAGTTTTTCACATTCAAGACATGTAAAACTTAAGCACACATGTCACACCTTTTAAATACAATGCACCCTGTACTATTTTTTTTACAAACGAAGGTGCACCAGAATGGAAGTCCACAGGAATCCAAATAAGTCCAAATAATCTTCTTTATTGAATATCAAAAGTATTTTTTAAAATGGGCAATCAGCCAAAGGGTTTCGTTCCAGGTTGGAACTTCATCAGGGCGTTAAATAACAAAGCGTCGCCGTTATTGTAGGTGTAAAACCATCATCAGGATTTCACATCAGCTGCCTAATAGGGCATATAGCAAACCTGTCTCTCAAGAAATGACCGAAGTATAATCCTTGAAAGTTTTAGAGGCAAGTTTCCGGACCCCACAGTCAGGGTAGGTCCCCAAAGAATACAGTGTCCGTGATAAGACGAGCCGTGTGACCGAAAGTAAGCAGGTTTCAGAACTCTTATTGTTTTTCAAATTGGGTTTGAAGTGCTGCACCTTGGTCAGCCGCTGTTCCATTCTATGCTATTCTACACCCTGTACTATTTGCCTTTAGGGCCTATCCTAGGGGTGACCTATAAGTATTAAAAAGAAAGGTCTAGGCCTGCAAAAGGGTTATTTTACCAGGTTGAAATGGCAGTTTAAAACTGCACTACAGGCTACAGTGGCAGGCCTGAGACATGGTTCAAAAAGCTACTTTAGTCAGTGGTACAATGTGTGCTGCAGGTCCACTGGTAGAATTTCATTTAGAGGTCCTGGGTACAGGTAGTACCATGTACTAGCAGTGGCGGCTGGTGACATATGAAAGTGGTGAGGCGTAAAAGTTCGGGTAAGTACCCGGTGGCAAGCGAGCATGCCCGACTGTCCCAATGGAGGTTCAGGGGGGTTCTGGCCCGACAAATTTGAAAAAAAGAGTGAGCAAATGGTTCATTTTCAAGCAAATTTGAGAAAGCAAGAAGGTTAGTAAAGCAATGTGAATGTGTAGTTATGACATCAATAAAGAGATTTCATTTGACAATGACTTATGTAGCTGCTTATTCACTATAACCACAGAACTGCATAACAGACTTTGAGATAACACTGAGTACCTCACAGATTTCCTTATTTATTGATATACCTTTACAAATGAAATCTATTGAGGAAATAAAAGTTTTGTGATTTGTCGGACTGGACACAATAAGACAGCAAGGAATAAACATTAAAAGGCAGTACGGCACCCTGCAACTAGAGTACAGCCTGAGGCAATACGCCAGTGCCATCCATGGAATCTGTTACCAGGCCCTGTGTTTTTTTTTTATGTCCTGACAAATTGCTTGAATTGTATTGCATGCATTGAAAGCACCTGCTTTTAGCAGACCAGGCTGCAAGCCATTTGTCAGGCCATAAGGACAGCACACAGGGCTCAGGAGTCAGACAGGCTGACAACTATGTTTGAGAACGAAATCGGCAGCGAATCCATTGTGAAACGTTTATTTACATGCCAGCGAGCCTTCAAGCACGTTTTACAGACTAGAGTGTGCATCATAAAAGGCAAGGCCCAGATACAATGCTATAGAAATCAAATATATATAAAAAAAAAACGCAGCTTAAATCGTGTTCGCCACTCATGCTTTAATAACTTTTCCTCCAGGTATTGCTTTCTATTGAGGTCTTCCTCTCACCCGAGTGTCCCCTTCACACACTCTCCCTCCCTGGTATTGTAGTAACAGTTTTGGGGCAAGAGATATGAATCTGGCAAGTGTTCTTTGCTTTACAGCAAACAGCTAGCAGTTTACAGGATGTCTTGTAAACGTTTTGGAAACATCTGCTTTGAAATGAAAGGGTTTAGCACATGGTTGTGCGCACTTGCTTTGCATGGCTCTCGGTCATGCAGTAGCAAGGGCCAATGCATCATGTCCCCTGGTGTCTAAGATTTGCAGCTCTGTTACTGGGTGTTTAAGTTTCACTTGCTGAAATCCCACTTTTAAGCTGCTCGTAAGAATACTGCAGTGTCCGATACAAGCTTTTATATATATCATGTCTTGTCCCCTACTCCCCACCTTATTTCTATCCTTGTATCCAATACAGTTCTCTATACGGTAGTAAAAGCATCACTCCAAAAATCACTCACGCGCCACCGCACATCAATCAGTACAGTATATTTAACCAAAAGTTAAGCAATGAATGTATCTTCATTAGTTTTGAAGTGTCATATAGCGTGAACCAGCTCTCGAGGTGCTGGTCCGCTTTACATAGAAGGGATACAAGAAGTCTGCATGTAATACACAAACACCGCCAGGTCTCTGGGGAGAGGACACGTAATTGAAGACATGATGGGGCAAAACGTGTATGAATAAGAGAAAAAAAAAAGTTTCACTTGAAAAGGAAATTTTTCATGTGGGCAATAAACTCAGGTCGACTTGAAAAGGGAAACCATTTACATACATCAAGCACCCCTTATCAGGTGCAGCAGGGGGTAGGACTGGGATTTGTGTTCGATACGATAGACACAGGTCTCTCCCGGTGGGGCTACCCGGCATTTTCCGGCCACGGCTCTCTGCGACACGTGACTTTACTCTATGGATGGTGCTCCTGCAAAGAGAACATGTATGCCATTAGCGCCACGAATGAGTTGCGCTTTTAACTTCACAACTGTGTTGTATCAACAGTACTATCATAGTACTATTGCTACAACACAGCTTGCTCTCAAATAGGAGCCCAGGCTGTTCTCTTAGTGAGCAATTCACTTGGTTCGGGGTACAGGGAAGGAAAGACTTTGCAGAGGCTAGCAAGACTAGGTGGTGTGGAGCCTGCTGCCCCGAGGCCCAGTTCGGTCCAGGGCCCAGTAAAGAACTGAGGATGCGAGAATGAAGGGTGACGGAGAGGCCGTCACGGACGGCACAGAGAGCAACAGGCAGAGACCGAGGAAGACTGATTTTTCTTGGAAGGGGTTTGCTGCAGCTTGGAGGCCTGGGGTGAAGGAATGGTTTTTTATTCAAAACAGTAAAGACGAGTAAGTAAATGATTCTTACCTACTGTGGAGGCACCAAAGTTGGCAGCTCTGCTCTGGCCATTACGGCCAAGACTGCAGTGCACACATGTCGCATTTTTTTGTATGTTAATGATGCGATTCAGGCGGAGCTCTCTGCTGAGAAACGACTCTCTCTCTCACTGACTCCCTTCCGTGTGCGATCAGCAGTGGCGTGCACGCACGAAGAGGGGAGGGGGAGAGAGGCTGAGCTAGGGCAGCAAATGACCAATCACTGCACGGCTTTACAATAAAGCCATGCAGTGATTGGTTACAGGCTCCGCGTTCTCTTCCTAGAGACGCTGAGCCTGAAGCAGCCAATCCAGGCGCTGCTAAAGCAGCACTTGGATTGGCCTGAGCAGGTCATCTCGCCGCTCCTTAGGAGACCAGGGGGATGCGGCTTCGATCCCCCCGCTCCTTCATTTTACAGGCTCAGTCTTCTAAGATTGCGCATGTTGGGCTGGCCAGGGAAAGGCACCCGGCCAACCCGACATGCGCATTCAGTCTTTGCTGCCTGCTCTCCGACTCCGGCTAACCCCACCCCGTAAGCCTGCCACAGGCAGGCAGATCTGATTAGTGACGTGACGTCAGGTCAGAACGGTAACGCCCGCTGACTGCTGCGGGCTGAAATTTTTTATAGTAAGTACTGTACTACAATGCATATTTTTGTTCGCATGGGCCGGCTGGCCTGGGGGCAAAATAATCAGTAGGGCGACGCCCAAACCCCCCTATAGAGGAACCGCCCCTGTGTACTAGTGACATTAATGTAAATTAAATGTGCCAATTTGGTGTAGTCCAATATTGTCATGTTTAAAGGAGTGAGCACAAGTACCATAGCACTAGTTAGTCATGGTAGAGTGCACAGAATCCTAATACCAAATAAAACAAATTCAGCAAAATAGGAGTGAAGGCAAAACATTTGGGGGACTACCATGCCAAGGATGTCAGCTCTCAAAGGTGTGTTCGCCATTCTCTGTACTCTCAAGATGAAGACCGCTAACCCAAATGTAGACTCCTCCTGAAAGCAATTTAACTGCAAGGGGTGTCAGAATCTGAGGATCAAAATCCCTACGCCTCGCAGGCTATTTCTCTTGAAAGACAGCAATTGAAAGCTCCAGGTTTTCGTCTTTGACTCAGGGAGTATAAATTCTCTGGCCAGCCACTAGAGACAATGCAGAGGACCTGCATGGGTAAAGTCCTATATAGAAAACCCATTCTTCCATCACTACCACGTGTTGCAGAAGAGGAAGCCAGAACATTCACTGCCCCTTCCTCCTGCATTTGAGCCAGTGGACTACAAACTAGTGAAGAGGAGGGGGGTGACATGTAGCAGAGCCATCTGCATCAATGTCATAAACCATGTCCTCCCAGAAATAGCACAGAACAGAGGCAGGTGTGCATTCCTCCCTCTTGAAACAACATCTATCACAGTGATCCTGAACCTCCGACAGATTGATTCTAAGGGGCAGATTTACAAGTCGCTTGCGTGACTTTTGCGCTGCAGTTGTGTCACTTTTTTGATGCAACAGCGGAGCAAACAATGCGGCCTATTTACAACGTGACGCATCTAGGGAGATGCGTCACGTTGTAAAGCCCTGCGTCACATTATACCTGTGTCAGGTATAATGTATGCAGGGTGGGCGTTCCCACGCAGGAAGGCCTCATAAAAGTGACTCCGTGAAATCTACAAGATTTCACTGCGTCACTTCTAGGACGCCACTGCGTCAAAACCTTACGCCTGCTTGAAGCAGGCGTAAGGAGTGACGCAGTGTAGTGGGAATAGGCCTCAAAAAGCATTGCTGGAGTTGCGTCGTGCTTGCGACATGACTCCAGCAATGCGTGACTTTTGCCCCAAAAGATGCGTCAGAATTTCTGACGCATCTGTCAATCCTTGCGCCATGGTGCGCCGTATTGTAAAAATGGCACATCCATGGTGGCGCAAGGGTTTCTCAGTGTGGCGCAGGGAAAGTGACGCATCTCTACAGATGCGTCACTTTCTTGTAAATCTGCCCCTAAATTCTCAGGGGCAGATTTACAAGCCCCTTGCGCCACTTTGGCGTCACTTTTCCCATGTTAAAAATGACGCAAAAGTGGCGCAAGGGGCTTGTAAATAAGCCCCTCAGTTTACAGGCAAGGTTTCTGGAAGGATGGGACTATTCAGCTGGAAGGATGTGACTCTACCACTAAATTGTTCACTCCCTTTATGTGGACAGCCACATAAGAGATTCAAAAGAGTTGTTTTGATGCAAGATCCCAATTAAGATGGAACCTGAAACATGGATCTGGACCGAGTCCCAATCAATATGGCCTTTATGACAAAATTGTCAGCATGAAACATAGTCCTCCTCATCCTGAGAGTCAAGGTCCATCATTTTAGAGCGAGAGATACTGCCAGTCTGAGGAATGGTCTCCCCCGTATGCAAACCATTGTCACTGTGTACAGAGGTCTTCCAATGTTGCTTTCCAGCCAGACCCTGTTGCATGTGCTTAACTTTCTCGATTTCCAATAGAATTTAATCCACTGACTCCACAAAGTCATGCACATCCACCAAATATCAAATCGCAGGGTCTATTAGATACTCAAATCGTACTCAAGCTTCTACACACTGCCCTTTTAATGCCTAAATCAGTAACCTTTGATGATGGTTCCCTCCGAAGGTGCTGCTTGTATTGTTTCCTAATCTAAAGAAGGGGCTTTAATGTGAAAAATACACATTTTCATGTGGATTGTTTTCCATTCACAAATGGCAATAGTTTACAAATAAAAATATATGTGTGATATTTTACCCCTTAGAAATATTCCTGTCATGAACTAGAATTACTTTTTTATTCCACAAGAAATAATTTTACTTCTAAGTTCACAAAGGAGGCAATAGAACGCTCCCATTTCAAAATCTTATTTTATCTGGAGCCATGAACCTCATTGCATAATTCACTGAAAAGTCCCAGATGTAGACCTTCCCAGTAAAACATACCGACTGTAGGAGCATGCTGTTGGAATATCAGCTTGGGTACCAATAGCCTGAGTGCTCATCTTCTCGCCCTGAACTCTCAGGCATGCCTCATCAGATCGATAGGTCTTGTAGTGGTCTGGACGCATTCGCCATTTGGGGGAGAAAGGGAAGTGGAATCTGAAGTGGATATTCCTTAGCTTAATAGAGGTTAATGTGCTATTGCTTTTCGAAAGCATGATGGAGCTTGTGTTCTTACAGCAAGCAAAAAACATATTCTTCCGCAAGCATTTATTTTTCAGCAGCCTTCCTTCTAGCTACACAGGTATGTTGCCTCGTACAGACTGTGCCCACTCCCCGGTGAAATGCTCATTCTTCCAAAGAAACGCCAACAAAGCTAGCATGTCTTTGTTCCAAATAAACCATGATTTGTTTTTGTTGTTGCAGTTTTATATAGCTCGAGCTCGACCCGAAGGTATTTGGTGGACTTCCCATTCCACTATGTCCCCACAAAGCACTCTGCACTCCTGTTTCTCTCTTAAAATGTTGTCCTACATATCCTATCCTTCCCACAGCAACACATGAAACAGGAGAAAACGATGGGACTGTTCGGACTCTTGAAAGTAGCGGGTGTGGTTGTAGACGCATCCCTGCTTTAGCCTGACGTATTTTCAACTAAAAACAGCTGGTTGTCTATTGGAGGTAAGAGCAACGTTCTGCTGTAATAGTGATTTGAGGGAGGAAGATGGTTGAGAAGGTTACTTGTGCTCATTAAACGCACAGCATTGAAGGGAAAGGCTCCGAAATCAATCATATCAGGGTGTGCTTTTACTATTAAAACGTGTGTGTGTGGCGGAATCGAGGTACATAGTGAATTACATACCAGAAGGATGCTGCCTTTTGAATGACTCTAAATGAAATCACTGTGGGGACATCACCATTTATTATTCACCATCTGTGTTTTTAGGAACAGGAACCTGCACCACTTTTTTTTTTTTACGGTCTGACTTAAAAGATAGGGGCATATTAGCAAGACCCACGTTAAAATTATCGCCGTTTTAGCGGCAGGAAACTGCCGCTAAAACGGCGATAATGGGCTTGCTAATATGCGTTATAGAATTCAATAGAAGCCCAGGTTAGATGTGCAGGACATCTAACCTGGGCTTCTATTGAATTCCATAACGCATATTAGCAAGCCCATTATCGCCGTTTTAGCGGCAGTTTCCTGCCGCTAAAACGGCGATAATTTTAACGTGGGTCTTGCTAATATGCCCCATAGTTTTAACTGTCTTGCCACTTCTTTTGAAATTAATACATGTTAATACCTGGAATGCTATAGAGAAAGGTGCTTTGGGTTAGCTCCCCTCAGACATTGCTCAGTTGAAATGTCGTTTACATGATGAAATAACCCACAGACCTGCATATATTGAAATGGGTAATGGGGTCATTCTCTTTTAGCCATTAGTTTTGTCACCAGTGTCATTCAAATTTAGCTCACTACTGGATGTTTGGACTGTCACTTATTTTGAGTGATTCATTTTGCTTTTGTGTGTGTCTGGAAGGATAAGGATGGAAAAACAAAGGGGCATATTAGCAAGGAATAGCGATATTTATCGCTAACCGCGCTTAGCGCGACTTTGGTTAACGCCGCCTATCGCTGGAAAATATCACTGAGATAACACCCTATTAGTAAGGTTTATCTCCATAGCGATATTATTTCCAGCGATAGCGGTAAAATGTGAGAATATCGCTGGAAAAGCAGCGATATTCTCGCATTATCGCTAAGGTGGATTCAGCATTAGAATCCACCTCCTATACCTATAAACAGGTAAGTCATCCTCACTAGCAGGAGATAAAATATAGCGATAAACGCGCTTAGCGCGAGTTATTATATCGCTTCGCCTGCCTTGCTAATAGGGGGTAGTGGGATTAGCGACTGTTTTCAGTCGCTTTTAGTAGGGAACGCCTTCCTTGCATGTCATTAGCGATAATTATCGCTGACATGCAAGGCGATGGTTAACGCGGCCTCTAACGCCTGAAAGCTGTCGATAACGCCTGTTAGCGACAGCTTGCTAATAGGGCGATAAAATTATCGCCGCTTTAGCGGCAAAAAGTGCCGCTAAAGCGGCGATAAAGCCCTTGATAATATGCCCCAAAGTATTCCATGTCAGGCCATCCGCGCGCTCTTCTTTCCCTTAGGCCATCTATTTGTTTTACTTTCATCAGCCCAGCCCTTCACCCTCTATTGTCTCTTCTCAGCCATCTGAGAGTGTTTTTCTCTATGGATGAGCAGTACTTTGATGTTGGTCACCTGTCCATGTGTTTCAGAATGCAGCCCTTCCCCCTGAATGAGTGTGCATGGTCTCTCCTGCAGATGAATTGGTCTGTGTGAACAGGGAGAATGGACGGTCATTAAGACATTCTGATTCTTGAATCTTGGGTAGTCTCGGTTACACCTTCTCTGTGGAGGTTCCGTATTTCATATTATTCACAGATGATCTGTAGTATCATACTTCAATCCCTTGAGGAAAGATCTCAGGTTTCAAAAGAAAATTTTCCCCATGAGCATCAGAGATGCCACAGGACAGCGGGGGTGTCTGTGGAGTTTGTGTCTGACAGATTAATACCACTCTCGAAGGGGCTTGGAGATCTCAGTTTACTTGTACTATGACCTTTCACGTACGACCGGCTAGTGCCACTGATGTTGTTGTTGTCTATCAAACATGCCACTTTAAGAGGATCTCAGGGGTGACACATTAGTGCTCCTCCAAAATGTATTTCTTTGGTTCTGCTCAAGGGATCCCAAGTACCACAGGTTACTGCCACTCTGTGAACATCATATCTACCAAAAGGTACCTCCATTCTGAGTCTCACAAGTATTACAGGTTAGTAACAAGCTTGACATTTCCTATATCACACCCTATATCACAAGTTTGTGCAATTTTAGTGAGCCTAAGCATCAAGAAGCGGCGTTTCTCTCTGAGTTGCTATTACAGTTTACAGTCACTGATTCTGTAGCATCACAGGGTACTGGTTATCCCAACATTTCATATATCACAAGTTAATTTTTATTTGGGGACACCATACTTCACACAATAGAGCCACGCTTTAGGGAGCTCTACCTCGACATGTTTGTGGTGCTGTGAAAATTGTATATTACACATTAGTGACACTTTGATCTCTGCTGTCACACCGTAATGCATTCTCGAATGATTTAAGTCAGTGAAGTTAGTTTTACTGTCTCAGAATATGTAGGTGCCCCAAGTAGTTTTCTGTGCCTTTGAATTTCAGATATTACATTTAGTGTAACTGTCTAAGGGTCTCATGTGCCATGCCAGGAATCTTGGCAGTAACAAATTAGTAAATTCTCCTACGATTTCACATATCACATGGTATCTCCTCTCAGAGATGCTTGGGTAGCATGGGTAGTATCTAACATTTCTCTCATAGGGCCTGATTACGAGTCTGGCGGTCCGAGGATCGCCAGACTTGTGGGGCACGGCTGTGGGGGTCCAGCCACCACCGCACCGGCGGTCCGACCGCCGTATTACAACTTTGGCTGTCGGACCGCTATTGCATCACTGCTACCGCCAGGGAACTGCTCTGGCAATGATGTGGCTGTGTGAGGCCACAATATGCTTGGCTGGGCCGCTGCTGCCCCGCCAACCATATTACTAGTTTCCTCAATGCCAGTGGTCTCATGGCAGTCTTCACGCCATGAAACTGCTGGCGGTAAGGAAACTAAGGGGACCCTACAGGAACCCCGGGTGCCTCATGTCATGGGGATGCATGTGTGCATGAACACCCAGTTCCTACACGGCATGGATCTAACAGTCCATGCCGTCCAGGAACTTACTTTGGTGTTCCCATTGCAGTGTCTTTTTCAAAGGCACCACTGTGGGAACACCAAAGGACCGGCCGCAAGACCGGGAGAAAACTCCTAATCTGGCGGGCAGTCGACTTTGGCAGTGCGGGAGCAGACAGTGGCATGTCGCTCTGCTTCTGCACCGCCAAAGTCGTAATCATCCCCTTAGTATCACTTTTGAAGTAGCACAGATTAATGTCATTCTACGGATATCGTGTACCACAATGCGAGGTTAACACATGAAAAAGTAGTGGCAATAATGATCTCAGCTATTATTTATTTATTAATTTATTTATTTATATATGTATTTATTTAACTTGTTTTGTTTTGCACTGATTCGAACTAAGCTTGTTTGAGAGTGCTGTTGAGATTCAGAGCAAGCCAAAGAGATAGGCATTTAGGTCATTTAAATTAAAATTATCTGAAGTCCAGTACTGGCATTATGGATACGGGTAAAAAATATAAGTGTTGCATTAAATTAAGTTTCTTACAGTAGCACTAGCGTCGCATACCACATCTCTCACGCAAAGCATTATGAGTGGTTCTGATTCGTATGCTTACTCCCATTCTACCAGTAAACAAACAATTCAACCAAGGATGGTCGGACTTTGATAATCTCAAAAAATGCAGTATTATTTGTAAGAACAGTTATGACTTTAATGGGCTAACATATGCAAACAGCCATTGTGTGTGCCTGGGCTGGCATGCCATTAATGCCAGACCCATTGAATTTGTCAATGATTGTTTAAAACAGCTACCTGCAATGTGGGAGAACCCCCTCCGTATCCGCCAATCCCAGAAATCCGCAATGTGTACGCATTCTAGAAATGTCTTGATTTAGAACTCCTGACCTGGTCCCTCCTATTTTTACCTCTTTGTGTGAGGCTCTCCCATTTAATTATATCTAAAAAAAAACAAAGCTTTTCATACATTCAGTAAGGCCATTTTGCATTCGCAAACAGGCGCATTTAGCGATTCACACTGTTTGCGAATGCAAAAAACTTTGATACATGTGGCCCTTAATTATTCGTGTCTGTTTAGTTTTTTCTACTCTTTACCTGCTTGACTCTATTGCACACTTCTTCGCATGCCCCTTCTTTTCTCTGTTAACAGACTTGGTGGTAGCGACATCGGCACACTCTCGACTGGGGTTCACTTGTATGGTGGTACTGTAACTTTGCTGCCTCCATTTTGAATGTCACAACAGGGTAGGCCAATGTTTTTCGTAGTTTTCTGTGTCTCTTGACATGGAAACAGACACAGCTGCTAAATAACTTTGCTTTTGGTTAAGACAAGCATCTGAACAGCAGCACGTGCAGGTTGGAATTGCTTGTGAACACTTTTCACTTGAAAGCCAGTGCGATCTTTATTAACAGATAATCAATATTACATTTTCTGCAACAATGGTGGCCATAAATCTCTAATAACAGCTTAATTATTGCCACGATATCTTGTATCTTTTGAGTACTTGAGATAAAGTGCTGCGCTGAGTGGACTGAGTGATATCACTTCTGGCTGGAAGAGCTTCTGATGGGCAATTAGGTCAATGCACCTGAGAAACTGAAGAGCAGGAAAGTAATGCTAACAGTTCTTGCATGAAATCAGACAAAGGATCATAGCTAGAGTCAAACCTGGACCCAATACTGTGTTATAGGAATGGCGCTGTAGCCGGAAAACTATTACCTGAAGAATCGCTCTTTTCTATGGTCACTGATTACAAGTATACTTATTATCTCATACCAGAAGTCCTCATCTTCCAGACAGTTTCAAGTTAAGTTAAAAATAATTCTAAAAAGGTTTTAATGATAAGAACACTGGGGGTACATGGGTGAAATACATGGCACTTAGACTGGTCATAAAAGCAATGCATACAAAACACAAGTGGCACATTTTGGAGGGAATGGGAAGGACAGAAAAGATCAAAGATCACCAGAAGGGAAACAGGAAACAAAGAGATTATATGAGCAGGATTGAGAAATGACCTGTCAGTGACCTGAGAGGGCAAATCACCAAAATGGACCAAAGGCCCAGGTAGGAATGAAGAAGAAATGTGATTTT
Source organism: Calotriton arnoldi (assembly GCA_963921515.1). Lineage (NCBI taxonomy): Eukaryota > Metazoa > Chordata > Amphibia > Caudata > Salamandridae > Calotriton > Calotriton arnoldi. Next base: position 169,530 of record CAWUFW010009058.1, on the reverse strand, counting down.
ATAGGGGAAGATAGAGCTACACAGGAGCCCACAGAGCAGTCACAATGCAGAATACACAAATAAAGAGATCTGGACTACGTATGTGTATGTATGTATGTATGTTTTATTTATATAGTGCAAACCTAGTCAAAGGGCAGCGGAGCACTGTAAAACTGAGTGCTGTGGTCCAGAGTCTATTAATCCAGTTCACGTCCTTGACCAGGTAGCATCATCTGAAAGGACACATTCATGTCAAAATGTTATTTCGGCTCTATAGGTCATTGCAGAAAATATAAAATCTCTGCTTGTTTCTACACCATCTGAGGCAAGGCACCTTTTTTTCTTCACATGACATATTAAACTGATTCGAATTTCTTTTTATAAAACGTGCTCACTTATTTTTTGCATGTTTAATATCTGAGGACAAATTCTGCTTTCATTTTTTGTCTGCAATGAACATGAAAGAGCAAGACACCAAAATATTTCGAAGTGTATGGGAAATGTGATGATGTGACTAATTTTAAATTATTCCAAAACATAATATGAGAGTAAAATTAACTAAATACTAATATAATAATAAAATGTTAGTGAGGGTGTTTTAAAAATAAAAAAATAAAATAATAAAATAATATTTATAAATGGAAATAAAATTACTATACTTTAATGATTTCGTTATTTATTAAACATTTAGTTTTTTGAGTTTGTGTGCTGTAACATTTTATTTTAAAATTTCCAGGTTAATATTAATTATTATAAAATTAATTTACATGTAATTTACTTGGGCCATTGGGGCACTATACATTACTTTGTTTCTTGGTCACATATACCTAGTCTCATTTTAGTGATTAGAGCAGCTCACATTGTTCCGTATCATTGACACAATATTGGAATCAACAATATCATTTACAAAAATATCATGTCAAAAATATAATTTACAAAAACATCTTCTACCTATTCTTATGGTGATAAGTACAAAAATATACCCCAAAAATGTTGTTTCACACTACTATTATTAAAAACATATACAAATATAGTTTCTTTATACACACACACACACACATATATATATACATATACATATACATGTCGCCTGTAGGTAGTTATAGTTAGGACCTTGTTTCTATTCAAAAAGCATTTATTCTTTTGCCAATATCTTTGGCGCCGTTTGACAAATCTTCGCGAAATCTTCAAAACTAATGGTTCACTCAGGTCAGCTGCTGTCTTGAAAGTTTCAGGGTGATTCGTCAAGCAGGGGCCGAGAAAAAAGGGGGTCCCAAAACGCGGTTTCCCCATGTTAATTTTGATAGGAAATTTAGACACGGCTACAGCCCGAACTGCTGAATGGAATTACACCAAATTTGGCAAAAAAGTAGGTCTTGGTCAAGAAAGCGACCTTTTTTTAAATGGTGTAAATCCGTTCAGTAGTTGCTGAGAAATTCAAAAAATACAAATATCGATATTGAGCACCGAGGGGAATTCGCGAACCCTCCAGAGCACGAGCTTAATTCTGATTGGCTGCCAACACTCCAAACCAGAATGTGTTGGCAGCCATCTTGTGACTCGATAACCAAGTCACAAGAAAAAGGTTAAAAATGAAGAAAAGGGGGCAGGGTAGAAACACTCTGACCCCCTAGGCCTGCTCAGGGGGTCCCACTAGGACCCCCAGGGCCAAAAAAAGCATTTTTGTAAAAAGAAAATCATCCGAATTTGCACTGGGTGCGAAAATCTGGCCAAAAAAAAGAGCCCCGGGGAGGTGCGTTTGCAGAGTGGTGTGAAAAGGCGGTGTGGCCTCAGACCACTCTCAGCAATCCAGCTGTGTGGGGCTTACTGGAGGTACCTGGTGGGCTAGTTGGCCCCTAGGAGCCCTCAGGAGGCAAGAAGACTTCATCCCCCAACCAAGAGCGCCCAAGGAGGCGTGTTTGCAGAGTGGTGGACAGAGGGGGCACGGACTGTGTCCACCTATCAGCAATACCACCATCTGGGGCATACTGGAGGTATCAGGTAGGCTAGTTGGCCCCTAATGACCCCCAGCAGCGAAGGGGTCTTTAATCCCCATCTAAGAGCGCGCCAGGGAGTGCGTTTGCAGAGTGGTGGGGAAAGGGGGCGTGGCCTGCTATGACAACTTAGCAATCCCGCTGTGTGGAACTTACTGGAGGTAATACGAGGGGTAGTTGGGGGCCAACTACCTCTCCTATTACCTCCACTAAGTCCCATACAGTGGGATTGCTAAGAGGTCTTCGGAGGCCACACCCCTCCTTTCTTTACCACTCTGCAAACACGCCTCCTGGCACAGTGCTGGTTGGGGGATGAAGTCCACTTTACTCCTGCGGGACTTTGGGGTCCAAGAAGCCCTCCTGGTACCTCCTGTAAGTCCTACGCAGCGGAATTCCTGAGCGCTGGTCGGAGGCCCAGCCACCTTTCTGCACCACTCTGCAAACGCGACTACCAGTTAAAGAAGCATTTGTAATGTAATAGGTCTCGCATTTGCGAGAGTTAGAGCTATTGGCATTGTAAATGTAAAAGATTTTTACTAATGTTTTTTGGTGTAAAGTGGATGTAAGTTGTGTGTAGTGGAATTATGTGGTATGTTGTGCAGTGAAATTATGTGAGTAGAAAGTATGTGGTATTTAGTGTATAGGAATTATGTGGAGTGGGATTATGTGTTTTGGAGAGTAATTATGTGGTTTTGTAGTCTGTGTTGTGGAGTGGTAACCTCAGGCTTAGTCTTCCTCATTTCCATAGAAGCTAAACTATAAACTCAATGAGACACAAAAAAAGGAACCACTGAGGAGCACTCCTGGACCTAGTCGGAGGTATGAGCACTGGAATTATGTGACTGTTCAACTGCACCAATTTTCAAAATAATTAAACATTTTCCGCATTTGTCAAATATTGCATCATCTGCTACCTAATCTGCAGATTTGAACAAAAAAAGCCTTGTTTCTAGCTCCAATGGCTCAAATGTTCCCAAAAATGCAGCGTCACATGTTACAGCGTGGTGGAAGGCCATTTGCAAAGCTGGAGTGGTCACGGGTTACTTATTGCTAAATGTGGGTGTTAAATTGGTACTAATGGTGCACAAACCTCTCTTCTTTCTGTGCCTCTCTTGCCTCTTTCTGCATTTCTCTTGCTTCTTTCTGCACCTTTCTTCCTCTTTCTGCACCTCACTGTCTTCTTTCTGCACTTCACTTGCCTCTTTCTGCACTTCTCTTGCCCCTCTCTGTACCTCACTTGCCTCTTTCAGCAACTCTGTTGCTTTTGTCTGCAGCTCTCTTGCCTCTTCCTGCACCTCTCTTGCCTCTTTCGGCACCTCTCTTGCCTCTTTCTGCACCTCACTTGCCTCTTTCTGCACTTCTCTTGCTTCTTTCTACACCTCTCTTGCCTCTTTCTGTTCCTCTCTTGCCTCTTTGTGCATTTCTCTTGCCTGTTTCTGCACTTCCCTTGCCTCTTTCTGTACCTCTCTTGCCTCTTTCTGCACATCACTTACCTCTTTCTGCACCTCACTCTCCCTTCTGCACCTCTCTTGCCTCTTTCTGCACTCCTCCGGCCTCTTTCTGCACTTCTCGAGCCTCTTTCTGTACCTCGCTTGCCTCTTTCTGCACCTCAAGTGCCTCTTTCTGCACTTCTCTTGTCTCTTTCTACACTTATCTTGTCTCTTTCCATACCTCTCTTGCCTCTTTCTGCTCCTCACTTGCCATTTTCTGCTCTTCTCTTGCCTCTTTCTGAACCTCACTCTCTTCTTTCTGCACCTCTCTTTCCTCTTTCTGCACCTCACTTGCTTCTTTCTGCATCTCTCTTACCTCTCTCTGCACCTCTATTGCCTCTTTCTGCATTTCTCTTCCTTCTTTCTGCACCCCTTTTGCCTCTTTCTGTACCCCTTTTGCCTCTTTGTGCACCTCTCCTACCTCTTTCTGCCCCCCTCTTGCCTCTTTCTGCACCTCTGTTGGTTCTTTCTGCACTGCTCTTGCTTCTTTCTGCACCTCTTTTGCAAATTTCTGTATCCCTCTTGCCTATTTCTGGACCCCTGTTCCTACTTTCTGCACATTTCCTGCCTGTTTCTGTACCTCTCTTGCCTCTTTCTGCACCTCTGTTGCTTGTTTCTGCACTTCTACTGCCTCTTTCTACACTTCTGTTGCTTCTTTCAGTACTTCGCTTGCCTCTTTCTGCACCCCTCTAGCCTCTTTCAGCACCTCTGTTGCTTCTTTCTGTACTTCTATTACATCCTTCTGCACCCCTCTTGCCTCTTTCTGTACCCCTCTTGCCTCTTTGTGCACCTCTCCTTCCTCTTTCTGCACCTCTCTTGGCTTTTTCTGCAGTTCCCTTACCTCTTTCTGCACCTCTTTTACTTCTTTCTGCACTTCTCTTTCCTCTCTCTGTACCACTATTGCCTCTTTTTGCACCTCTGTTGGTTCTTTTTGCACTGCTCTTGCTTCTTTCTGCACCTCTTTTGCAAATTTCTGTATCCCTCTTGCCTCTTTCTGCACCCCTGTTCCCTCTTTCTGCACCTTTCCTGCATGTTTCTGTACCTCTTTTGCCTCTTTCTGCACCTCTGTTGCTTCTTTCTGCACTTGTCTTGCTTGTTTCGGCACCTCTCTTGCGTCTTTCTGCACCTCTGGTGCCTCTTTCTGCACCTCACTTGCTTGTTTCTGCACCCCTCTTGCCTTTTTCTGCACCCCTCTCCCCTCTTTCTGCACCTCTCTTGCCTCTTTCTGTACCTTTTCGGCCTGTTTCTGCACCTCTCTAGCCTATTTCTGTACCTCTCTTCCTTTTTTCACCCCTCCTGCCTCTTTCAGTACTCCTCTTACCTCTTTGTGCACCTCTCATACCTATTTCTGCACCCCTCTTGCCTCTTTTTGCACCTCTGTTGGTTCTTTCTGCACTTCTCTTGCTTTTTTCTGCACTGCTCTTGCTTCTTTCTGCATCTCTCTTGCAAATTTCTGTATCCCTCTTACATCTTTCTGCATCCCTCTTGCCTCTTTCAGTACCCTTCTTCCCTCTTTCTGTACCTCTCTTGCCTCTGTCTGCATACCTGTTCCCTCTTTCTGCACCCCTTTTGCCTGCTTCTGCAACTCTCTTGCCTCTTTCTGCAGTTCTCGTGCCTCCTTCTGCACCTCACTTGGCTCTTTCTGCACTTCTCTTGCTTCTTTCTGCACCCTTCTTCCTTTTTCTGCACATCTCTTGCTCTTTCTGCACCCCTCTTGCCTCATTCTGCACATCTCTTGGTTCTTTCTGCACTGCTCTTGCCTCTTTATGCACCCATCTTGCCTCTTTGTGCACCTCTGTTGGTTCTTTCTGCACTGCTCATGCTTCTTTTTGCACCTCTGTTGCAAATTGCTGCATCCCTCTTGCCTCTTTCAGTACCCTTCTTCCCTCTTTCTGTACCTCTCTTGCCTCTGTCTGCATACCTGTTCCCTCTTCTGCACCCCTTTTGCCTGCTTCTGCAACTCTCATGCCTCTTTCTGCAGTTCTCGTGCCTCCTTCTGCACCTCACTTGGCTCTTTCTGCACTTCTCTTGCTTCTTTCTGCACCCTTCTTCCTTTTTCTGCACATCTCTTGCCTCTTTCTGCACCCCTCTTGCCTCATTCTGCACATCTCTTGGTTCTTTCTGCACTGCTCTTGCCTCTTTATGCACCCATCTTGCCTCTTTCTGCACCTCTCTTGCTTCTTTCTGCATCCCTGTTGTCTCTTTCTACACCCCTGTTGTCTCTTTCTGCACTCGTCTTCCCTCTTTCTGCACCGCTCTTGTTTTTTTCTGCACTTGTCTTGCTTCTTTCTGCATCTCTCTTGCTTCTTTCTGCACCCTTCTTCCCTTTTTTGTATCCCTCTTGCCTCTTTCTGCTGTTCTTTTGCCATTTTCTGCACCTCTCTTGCCTCATTCTGCACCTCACTTGCCTCTTTCTGCACATCTCTTGCTGCTTTCCTCAGCTCTGTTCTTTCAGCAATTCTCTTGCCTCTTTCTGCACTTCTCTTGCGTCTTTCTGCATCTCTGTTGCCTCTTTCTGCACCTCACTTGCTTCTTTCTGCACACCTCTTGCCTCTTTCTGCACCCCTCTTTTCTCTTTCTGCACCTCTCTTGCCTCTTTCGGCACCCCTGTTCCCTTTTTCTGCACCTTTCCTGCCTCTTTCTACACCTCTCTTGCCTCTTTCTGTACCTCTGTTGCTTCTGTCTGCGCTTCTCTTGCTCTTTCTGCACCCTTCTCACCTCCTTCAGCACCTCTGTTGCTTTTTTCTGTACTTCTCTTTCTTCTATCTGCACCCCTCCTGCCTCTTTCTGTACCTCTCTTGCCTCTTTGTACACCTCTCCTACCTTTTTCTGCACCCCTCTTGCCTCTTTTTGCACCTCTGTTGGTTCTTTCCGCACAGGTGCACCTCACTTGCCTCTTTCTGCACATCTCTTGCATCTTTCTACACCTCTGTTGCTTCTTTCAGCAATTCTCTTGCCTCTTTCTGCACTTCTCTTCCTTCTTTCTGCACCCCTCCTGCCTCTTTCTGTACCCCTCTTGCCTCTTTGTGCACCTCTCCTACCTCTTTTTGCACCCCATCTGCCTCTTTTTGTACCTCTGTTTGTTCTTTCTCCACTTCTCTTGCTTCTTTCTGCACTTCACTTGCCTATTTCTGCACTTCTCTTGCTTCTTTCTACACCTCTGTTGCTTCTTCCAGCAATTATCTTGCCTCTTTCTGCACTTCCCTTGCTTGTTTTTGCACCTCTCTTGTGTCTTTCTGCATCTCTGTTGCCTCGTTCTGCACCTCACTTGCTTCTTTCTGTACTCCTCTTGCCTCTTTCTGCACCCTCTCCCCTCTTTCTGCACCTCTCTTGCCTCTTTCTGTACCCCTGTTCCCTCATTCTGCACCTTTCCTGCTTGTTTCTGCACCTCTCTTTCCTCTTTCTGTACCTCTGTTGCTTCTTTCTGCGCTTGTCTTCCCTCTTTCTGCACCCTTTGCACCTCTTTCAGCACATCTGTTGCTTCTTTCTGCACTTCTCTTTCTTCTTTCTGCACCCCTCCTGCCTCTTTCTGTACCCATCTTGCCTTTTTTTGCACCCCTGTTGGTTCTTTCTGCACTGCTCTTGCTCTTTCCTGCACCTCTTTTACAAATTTCTGCATCCCTCATGCCTCTTTCTGCACCCCTCTTCCCTATTTCTCCACCTCTCTTGCTTCTTTCTGCACTTCTCTTGCTTCTTTCTGCACTGCTCTTGTTTCTTTCTGCACCTTTCTTGCAAATTTCTGTATCCCGCTTACCTCTTTCTGCTCCCCTGTTCCCTCTTTCTGTACCTTTCTTGCCTGTTTTTATACCTCTCTTGCCTCTTTCGGCACCTCTGTTGCTTCTTTCTGCACTTCTCCTGCCTCTTTCTGCACCCCTCTTGCCTCTTTAAGCACCCCTGTTGCTTCTTTCTGCACTTCTCTTGCTTCTTTCTGTACCCCTCTTCCCTCTTTCTGTACCCCTTTTGCCTCTTTGTGCACCTCTCCTGTCTCTTTCTGCACCTCTCTTGCCTTTTTCTGCTGTTCTCTTGCCTCTTTCCGCACCTCTTTTGCTTCTTTTTGCACTTTTCTTGCCTCTTTTTGTACCCCTCCTGCCTCTGTCTGCCCACCTGTTTCCTCTTACTGCACCCATTTTGCCTGTTTCTGCACATCTCTTGCCTCTTTCTGCAGCTCTCTTGCCTCCTTCTGCACCTCACTTGCCTCTTTCTGCACTGCTCTTGCCTCTTTCTGTACCCCTCTTGCCTCTTTTGCTTCTTTCTGCACTTCTATCTCTTCTTTCTGCACCCCTCTTCCCTCTTTCTGCACCTCTGTTGCTTCTTTCTTCACTTCTATTGCCTCTTTCTGCACCTCTCTTGCTTCTTTCTGCACCCCTGTTGTCTCCTTCTGCACCCCTGTTGTCTCTTTCTGCACTTGTCTTCCCTCTTTCTGCACCTCTCTTGCTTCTTTCTGCACTTCCCTTGCTTCTTTCTGCAGCTCTCTTTCTTCTTTATGCACCCTTCTTCCCATTTTTGCATCCCTCTTGCCTCTTTCTGCTGTTCTCTTGCCATTTTCTGCACCTCTCTTGCCTCTTTCTGCACCTCACTTGCCTCTTTCTGCACTTCTCTTGCTTCTTTCCACACCTCTGTTGCTTCTTTCAGCAATTCCCTTGCCTCTTTCTGCACCTCTCTTGCGTCTTTCTGCACTTCTGTTGCCTCTTTCTGCACCCCTCCTGCCTCTTTCTGTACCCCTCTTGCCTCTTTTTGCACCTCTGTTGGTTCTTTCTGCACTGCTCTTGCTCCTTCCTGCACCTCTTTTACAAATTTCTGCATCCCTCATGCTTTTTTCTGCACCCCTCTTCCCTATTTCTCCACCTCTCTTGCTTTTTTCTGCACTTCTCTTGCTTCTTTCTGCACCTCTCTTGCAAATTTCTGTATCCCGCTTACCTCTTTCTACACCCCTGTTCCCTCTTTCTGTACCTTTGTTGCCTATTTCTATACCTCTCTTGCCTCTTTCGGCACCTCTGTTGCTTCTTTCTGCACTTCTCTTGCCTCTTTCGGCACCCCTCTTGCCTCTTTAAGCACCCCTGTCACTACTTTCTGCACTTCTCTTGCTTCTTTCTGCACCCCTCTTCCCTATTTCTGTACCCCTTTTGACTCTTTGTGAACCTCTCCTGTCTCTTTCTGCACCTCTCTTGCCTTTTTCTGCTGTTCTCTTGCCTCTTTCTGCACCTCTTTTGCTTCTTTTTGCACTTTTCTTGCCTCTTTCTGTACCCCTCCTGCCTCTTTCTGCACCTCTGTTGGTTCTTTCTGCACTGCTCTTGCTTCTTTCTGCACCGCTGTTTCAAATTTCTGCATCCCTCTTGAACCTTTCTATACCACTCTTCCCTCTTTCTGCACCTCTCTTGCCTCTGTCTGCCCACGTGTTTCCTCTTTCTGCACCCCTTTTGCCTGTTTCTGCACATCTCTTGCCTTTTTCTGCACTGCTCTTGCGTCTGTCTGTACCCCTCTTGCCTCTTTCTGCACCTCTTTTGCTTCTTTCTGCACTTCTCTCTCTTCTTTCTGCACCCCTCTTCCCTCTTTCCTCACCTCTCTTGCTTCTTTCTGCACCCCTGTTGTCTCTTTCTGCACCCCTGTTGTCTCTTTCTGCACTTGTCTTCCCTCTTTCTGCACCTCTCTTGCTTCTTTATGCACTTCTCTTGCTTCTTTCTGCAGCTCTCCTTCTTCTTTCTGCACCCTTCTTCCCATTTTTGCATCCCTCTTGCCTCTTTCTGCTGTTCTCTTGCCATTTTCTGCACCTCTCTTGCCTCTTTCTGCACCTCACTTGCCTCTCTCTGCAATTCTCTTGCTTCTTTCCACACCTCTGTTGCTTCTTTTAGCAATTCCATTGCCTCTTTCTGCACCTCTATTGCTTGTTTCGGCACCTCTCTTGTGTCTTTCTGCAGCTCTGTTGCCTCTTTCTGCACCTCACTTGCTTCTTTCTGCACCCCTCTTGCTTCTGTCTGCATCCCTCTTTTCTCTTTCTGCACCTCTCTTGCCTCTTTCTGTACCCCTGTTCCCTCTTTCTGCACATTTCCTGCCTGTTTCTGCACCTCTCTTGCCTCTTTCTGTACCTCTGCTGCTTCTTTCTGAACTTCTCTTGCTCTTTCTGTGCCCTTCGTGCCTCTTTCAGCACCTCTGTTGCTTCTTTCTGCACTTCTCTTCCTTCATTCTGCACCCCACCTGCCTCTTTCTGTACCCGTCTTGCCTCTTTGTGCACCTCCCCTACTTTTTTCTGCACCCCTCTTGCCTCTTTTTGTACCTCTGTTGGTTCTTTCTGCACTGCTCTTGCTTCTTCCAGCATCTCACTTGCCTCTTTCTGCACCTCTCTTGCTTCTTTCTACACCTCTGTTGCTTATTTAAGCAATTCTATTGCCTCTTTCTGCACTTCTCTTCCTTCTTTCTGTACCCCTCCTGCCTCTTTCTGTACCTCTCTTACCTCTTTGTGCACCTCTCCTACCTCTTTCTGCACCCCTCTTGCTCTTTTTGCACCACTGTTGGTTCTTTCTGCACTTCACTTGCCTCTTTCTGCACTTCTCTTGCTTCTTTCTACACCTCTGTTGCTTCTTTCACCAGTTCTCTTGCCTCTCTCTGTACTTCTCTTGCTTGTTTCTGCACTTCTCTTGCGTCTTTCTGCACCTCTGTTGCCTCTTTCTGCATCTCACTTGCTTCTTTCTGCACCCCTCTTGCCTCTTTCTGTACCCCTCTCCCCTCTTTCTGCACCCCTCTTCCCTCTTTCTGCACCTCTCTTGCCTCTTTTTGTAACCCTGTTCCCTCTTTCTGCACATTTCCTGCCTGTTTCTGCCCCTTTCCTGCCTGTTTCTGCACCTCTCTTGCCTCTTTCTGTACCTCTGTTGCTTCTTTCTGCACTTCTCTTGCTCTTTCTGCACCCTTCATGCCTCTTTCAGCACCTCTGTTGCTTCTTTCTGCACTTCTCTTCCTTCTTTCTGCACCCCTCCTGCCTCTTTCTGTAACTGTCTTGCCTCTTTGTGCACCTCGCCTACCTTTTTCTGCACCCCTCTTGCCGCCTCTTTTTGCACCTCTGTTGGTTCTTTCTGCACTACTCTTGCTTCTTTCTGCACCTCACTCTTTCTGCACTTCTCTTGCTTCTTTCTACACCTCTGCTGCTGCTATCAGCAATTCTCTTGCCTCTTTCTGCACTTCTCTTCCTTCTTTCTGTACCCCTCCTGCCTCTTTCTGTATCTCTCTTGCCTCTTTGTGCACCTCTCCCACCTCTTTCTGCACCCCTCTTGCTGCCTCTTTTTGCACCTTTGTTGTTTCTTTTTGCACTACTCTGGCTTCTTTCTGCACCTCGCTTGCCTCTTTCTGCACTGCTCTTGCTTCTTTCTGCACCTCTGTTGCTTCTTTCAGCAATTCTCTTGCCTCTTTCTGTACTTCTCTTGCTTGTTTCTGCACTTCTCTTGCGTCTTTCTGCACCTCTGTTGCCTCTTTCTGCACCTCACTTTCTTCTTTCTGTACCCCTCTTGCCTCTTTCTGCACCCCTCTTCCCTCTTTATGTACCTCTCTTGCCTCTTTTTGCACCCCTGTTCCCTCTTTCTGAACCTTTCCTGCCTGTTTCTGCACCTCTCTTGCCTCTTTCTGTACCTCTGTTGCATCTTTCTGCACTTCTCTTGCCTCTTTCTGCGCCCTTCGCGCCTCTTTCAGCACCACTGTTGTTTCTTTCTGCACTTCTCTTCCTTCTTTCTGTACCCCTCCTGCCTCTTTCTGTACCTCTCTTGCCAATCTGTGCATCTCTCCTACCTCTTTCTTCACCCCTCTTGCCTCTTTTTGCACCTCTGTTAGTTCTTTCTGCACTTCTCTTGCTTGTTTCTGCACCTCTCTTGCGTCTTTCTGCACCTCTGTTGACTCTGTTGCCTCTTTAGCACTTCACTTGCTTCTTTCTGCACCTCTCTTCCCTCTTTCGGCACATCTTTTGCATCTTTCTGCACTTCTCTTGCCTCTTTCTGCACCTCTGACTTAGAGGTAGTTTTAATTCCCCTGCCCTATTATGTACTAGGGCCTTACAGGGGAGGTCATGTCAATCACAGGGGTACCCCAACCCATAGTGTACCCTAGTGTATGTAGGTGTTTTCACTGTATTCTAAGTGTCTTTCAGCATAGCCCTGGCTCGGGGCTTGGTTAGTCAGAGTCAGTTACCACCAGTACCAGTCAGCAAAATGTTGGGGGCACAGGATGACTTTGCAACAAGGCCTCTATCTGCACCTCTGTTGGTTCTTTCTGCATATCTCTTGGTTCTTTCTGTACTTTTCTTTGTCTTTCTGGACTTCTGTTTGCTCATTATGCATTTCTCTTGCTTCTTTCTGCACCTTTCTTCCTCTTTCTGTACATGTCCTACCTCTGTAGGCATAGTTAGAAATTAGTATTTTAAAAACCTTAGAAATTCACTGAAAAAACCATAGGTATCAGGGACGTTATAGTTAGAAATTAGCATTTAAAAAACCTTAGAAATTCACTGAAAAAACCACAGGTTTCAGGGACGTTATAGTTAGTTGGACATTTCACTTGTACAAAACCAGAGAAATTTGGCCGTTATAGTTAGTTGAGCTAACTATAACTCGCGCCCCGCAATGCACTTCTGATGACGTCACATATTACATCATTCATGACATAGTCGATGACATCACTGATGACATCTCAAATGACATCACTGATGACATCATCCACGTGATAATCTGATGTACCTCCTCACACCCTAATATAACCTTTAATACACCCACTCTAAAATACAGACTACCATTTTCAAAACCATAGACACACCAATACCAGTTACTACATACCCACTCATTGATTCCTAGGTCTACACACACATCCACACATTCACCCATACAGTCACTCATACATGCAGTCACTCATCAAAACAGCACTATCATTTGCACTCATACACCTATACAGACACTCACACACCACCACTCATCCATAGAGTTACTCACACACCTTGTCAGTCATGCAAAGAATCAATCACACTCCCATTTACTCACCTATACAGTTATACACACACCACATCACTTATTCATACATATACTAACACATACTTACTCTATTATACAATCACTGATACAAGCACACACTCATCCATAGAGCCACTCTCATCATCACTCACTCTCACATATAGTCATTTATATACTCCAACACTCACATATACTGCCTTTCACATATGTAGTTACTCACACATGTACCACTGAGACATCCAGTCACTCACCAACAGACCCATACATACACTCACCCACCCATACAGCCCTTCACAGATGCACTCTTGAACCCATACACCCAGTGAATCAACCACTCCCACATCTATGCACAGAGTCACACACCCCCCACCCACCCACACAGACACTCAGGCACCCATACAGATACTCAGACAACCAATCAATAACCCATATAGACACTCATGTAGCTACACACCAACCTGTGCAGCCGCTTACACACCAACTGACAGACTGATACAAACATTCACACAGTTTAGTCACTAACCCATGCATTCAGTAAGACATGTTTAATCACTCACTTATACAGTCAGTCGCGCACCTACTAAATCATCCATTCAGACACTTATACACCCACTCTTTCTTCAATACACCTTGGCATATATATATAATATATATAAAACATATTTAAACTTTACAGAAACACATAGTCACTGGAGGATGTCATCAGTGATGTCATTTGAGATGTCATCAGTGATGTCACTGACCATGTCATGAATGATGCAATATGTGACATCATCAGCTGTGCATTGCGGGGGTGCGAGTTATAGTTAGCTCAACTAACTATAACGGCCACATTTCTCTGGTTTTGTGCGGGTGAAATGTCCAACTAACTATAACGTCCCTGAAACCTGTGGTACTTTCAGTGGCTCCCCTCCCCATTCAGTTAACACTGGCCCCCCTCCCCTGTGCAGAGGAGGACATAACAGACGGCAGAAAAACAAGCAGTACAAGCATTTGCAATGCAATAGGTCTCGCATTCGCAAAATTTTAAGCTATCGGCATTGTAAATGACGATGCCTTTTATTTATATGTTTTCAAAACCAACACATAGATAAAAGGTTTGTGATTTACAATGCCAGTAGCTCAAAGTCTCGCAAATGCGAGACCTATTGCATTGCAAATGCTTGTTGTGAGTAGGCGGAAATCCTATCTGACAGCAGCCCCGGTTCGTTAGTTGCGCTTTTGCTTGCTATCCTTCTTTTGAATGCTAGGATGGGAGGGTGCGGGGTCTCCTGCTGGCCACGGCGAGTGGGGTTTGGGGCACATCTTGCCTGCATCAGCCTCTGCTCTGCTTTGAGGTGCCAGACACATGCATTGGAGAGCGCAGGAGGCAGGGGAGGGAAAGAAGAGACGCGTCGTGACTTTCTATTTTTATACCTAGAAGAGGCCCAGTTACACGGGCTTGGCAGGTCACCACACTCACAAAAGCTGTGACACATATTTCACTTGGTAGCCAGCTAGCGTGATTGTCAAACATGAGTGCGAGCGCTGGGACGGGCACAATTGTTCCGCTGCACATCAGGTGGGGGATACAATTTCCTTGCTGAGATCTAGATAGATCAGTGAGGATCACAAATGGCTCTCCATACACTGTACCATCAGACACACCCTATATGTTCTTAAGAAAGTGTAGAAAGATGGAGCATGTAATAAAGGTGACGTCTGCTAGCATTACGCCACGAGACGTGGGCAAACCAGCTTCTTTCGAAAGTGCAAGAAAATACACACAGACTCCATTTCCCAACCCTTATGCATGTGAGTCTCACACCTCAGGGTGCAGTGCCATTCGAACATTGCATGAGTCTCGCACCTCGGAGAGCAAGCCTAGTCAATGATTGGGAGTCTTACACTGACTCCTTGCTTGTTACTGTCGCCACAGTTTGCAGTGCAGCAACCGCACTGCATGAGTATCGCTCTACAGAACAGAGTCCTGGTTGCTGGCTAGTATCAGTGTCACGCCTTTGAGCGCAGCCTCAGTAGTTAGATGTGTGAGCGTCACAGTGACATCTGGGACCGCTGTCTCCGTCGCTGACACGAGTGCAAGGCCAGACTCAATGTCTCAAATTTCGAGCAGAGTCACATGATATTCGAACTATCTTGTTGCCCCGTCACTTCGCACACAGAGATCCCCTTTTCAATTAGAGGATAAACCTTTCATCCAAAAACCCCTTCTTCCCTGTGTGAACCTTCAAACCCTGTGATCGCCGGCACTTTTCCATTTAAGGCACCGCTTGAAAATATAAGAAGCGCGGGTGTGCAGTGCCCTGGTGCCCTGGTATCTAGCCTCTGTAAACCACTACCTGAGTCTTGCAATGAAATGCGAAGCTTAAAAGAATGGCTGCGACTGCGCCGGATATAAAGTGAAAGCGCCATAAATATCTAAGAAGTCACATACCAGACAATGAACGCCGCGCTTTGGTAAAGTGAAAACGCCGTGAAATGTAAATAGTCACATACCGGAAAATGCAGCGCAGATGCCATTGTCCCGAACAGTGTCTGTATAAAATAGTACTGAACCAACATATAAATTAGGGGTGGGCGGAATTTGCGTAGTCGCGCTACGCAAAGCTCCGCGAAACGGTAAAAAATCTCCGCGAACACGCGGAATTGCTTGTTCCGCCCGTTCGCGATGCTTTTTTCCTGTTCGCGAACGCTGTTTGCGTGCTCGGGGAGAAATATCTCGCGAACACGCATTTTGAAAGCGCGAACAAGCAAAAAATTCCGCGAAGTCGCGGATTGCGGAATTTTTGGCAATTTCGCGTTCTCCGCGGAACGCGAAATTACCCAAATTCCGCAAATTCCGCGAGCGGAACGGAATTTACCGCCCAGGCCTAATATAAATCCCACCATGTCACGCCGCAAGTGCATGATCCAGTCCGGATGGGCGAGCCGAAAAGGAGACAGGGAGGGAACAAAAAAGCTTCACTTCAAATAGAAAGCGAGCGTTTACCATAAAGGATGACGCGAGCCAATAAAAAGCATGGGCGGAGCTTCCACTCCACTTCCGAAATATCCTCGATTACAAGAGGTCTCGCAGAGCGTGCAGCGCATGCGCTGCAACCCTAGGCGAGACCTAAAAACCAAAAGGGAGGGCAGGAAATTGAGCAGAAAGGGCAAATGGACGGCAGAAAAAAGAGCAGAAAAGGCAAAACAGAGGGCAGAAAAACAAGCAGGAAAGGTAAAACTGAGCAGAAGAGGGCAAAACACAGGGCAGAAAAACAAGCAGGAAAAGCGAAACAGAGGGCAGAAAAACAAACAGGAAAGGCAAAACAGAGAGCAGAAAAACAAGCAGAAAGGCAAAACAGAGCAGAAGAGTGCAAAACAGAGAGCACTCCGACACTGACATGTGCAATCACATACCCTCTCAGAGACTCTTGCACTCACTCACACACCCACTCAGAGAGTCATGCCCTCACTCACAGACCCATCCAGAGACTCATGCACTCACAAACCCACTCAAAGACTCATGCACTCACAGACCTACTCAGAGACTCATGCACTCACTCATAGACCCACTCAGGGACTCATGCACTAACTCACATACCCACTCAGATATTCATGTATTCACTCACATACCCACTCAGAGACTCATATAGCCACTCACTGACTCACGCAGAGACTCTTGCTCCCACTTACAGGCCAACTCAGACACTCATGCACATACTCACAGACTGACTCACACACATATGGGACAACTCGCAAACCCACTCAGACACTCTGTCACCTACTCATAGACCCACTCAGACATCATACACCCACTCAGACACCCGTGGACCCACTCAAAATGTCACTCAGACACTAATGCACCCACTCACAGGCACACTCAGATACTCACACACCCACTCACACACCCACCCAGTGACACACGTATGCAGCCCCTTCCAGACCCACTCAGACATCCACTGTTAGACCCACTCACAGACCTACTGAGACACTCATGCACTCACCCACACACTCACTGTCAAAGGTTAGTGGTAACTAATAGGAAAGAATTTTTTTTTTAAACCTCAGAAATTCATCCAAAAAACAAAGGTTTCAATGACAGTACGGTTAGGAAATAAGATTAAAAAACTGTAAAAATTCACTAAAAAAAACCAAAGGTTAAAGGGACGTCATAGTTAGGAAACAGAATTTTAAAAAACCTTAGAACTTCACTGAAAAAACAAAGGTTACAGGGACTTTACAGTTAGGCTCAGATTTCACTCATGCAAAACCATGGAAATTCTGCATTTATAGTTACCTGATCAAGCTATAACGTAAGCCCGCCGCAATGCACTGCTCATGACCTCAGATATTACATCACTCATGACAAGGTCAGTGACATCACTTATAACATTACTGTTGACATCTCAAATGAAATCACTGATAACTTCATCCATAGAACCACTCACACCCTTATATAACCTTTCATATACCCACACAAACAGCCACACAACCACACACATACCCATTCACAGACCCATTCAAGTACTCACACAACTAGTCACTCATCCAGAGTCATTCACACACCAATTCATTCACTCATACAGCCACTCACACATCCACTCACTCATCCATACATTTACTCATACAGTCAGTCAGTCACTTGTACAGCCTGACACATAGCCAGACACTCACCCATAAAACTACTCACACATTCACTTATTTTCTTATGCCGCCACTCACACACCCACTCACTCACCCATACAGCCTCTAAACACAGCCATTGACTCACCCATATAAGCATTCACACAACCACACAACCACTTACATATCCATTCACACATCCATATAAGCACTCACACATCCGCTCACTCACCCATACAGCCATTCACACAGATACTCACTCTCCAATACAGCCACTCACACACCAAACTTAACCAATCACCCACTCAAACAGCCACTCACTCAACCATATAGCCACTTACATACCCAGTCACTCACCCATACAGCTGCTCAGACACCTATTCACTCATCCATACAGTCACCCACAAATGCAGTCACTCCCATACAACCACTCACACAGCCAGTCACTCACCCATACAGCCACTGACACACCCACTCACTCACTCACTAATGCCGCCAATCACACACCTACTCACTCACCCACACAGCTACTCAGCTACTCACACACCTACTTATACACCCATACACCCACTCACACAGCTACTCATACAACCAGTCACACATGGATACACACAGTCACATGGCCACTCACATAATGCATGTTAGAAATAGTAACACTCATTAATAGTATCTTGTATACTAATGTAACTTTTGCAGTAGCTTAGTACATGTGTTTAAGAATCATAAACTCTTCGAAATTACTTACAATCACTTGATGATTTCATCAGTGATGTCATTGGAGATGTCATAAGTGATGTCATTATTGATGTCACTGACCATGTCATGAGTGATGTAATATGTGAGGTCATATGTAGTGCATTGCAGGGGCATAATTTATAGTTAGCTCAGGTAAATATAGCTGCTGAATTTCTATAGATTTGTACGAGTGAAATCTGAGCTGAAGTATAACATCAATGTAACCTTTGTTTTATATATATATATATTCACTGAAAAAACCATAAGGTTTTAGGGACAGTTATAGTTAGTTGGACATTGAACTCGTACAAAACCCGTGAAATTCCCCCGTTATAGTTAGTTCAGGTAACTATAACTCGCGCCCCCGCAATGCACTGCTGATGATGTCACATATTACATCACTCATGACATGGTCAGTGACATCACTGATGACATCACTGATGACATCTCAAATGACATCACTGATGACATCATCCAGTGACTGTGTGTTTCTGTAAAGTTTAAATATGTTTAATATATATAGGGAAAGGCGTATTGAAGAATGAGTGGGTGTAGAAGCACCTGAATGGATGATTTAGTAGGTGCGTGACTGAGTCTATAAGTGAGGGATTAAACGTATCTTACTGGATGCATGGGTGAGTGACTAAACTGTGTGAATGTCTGTATCCGTCTGTCTGTTGTTGTGTAAGCAGCTGCATGGGTTTCTGACTAGCTAAATGAGTGTCTATATGTGTTATGGATTGGTTCTCTGAGTATCTGTATGGGTGCCTCAGTGTTTGTGTGGGTGGGGTGTGTGTGACTCTGTGCATAGATGTGTGAGTGGGTGATTCACTGGGTGCATGGTTTCAAGAGTGCGTCTGTGATGGACTGTATGGGTGGGTGAGTGTGTGTATGGGTGTGTTAGTGATTGAATGTATATCTCAGTGGTACATGTGTGAGTAACTACATATGTGAAAGCCAGTATATATGTGTGTTGGAGTATATAAATGGCTATAAGTGAGAGTGTGTGATTGTGAGAGTGGCTATATGGATGAGTGTGTGCTTGCATCAGTGATTGCATAGGAGCGTAAGAATGTGCTAGTATTTTTATGAGTAAGTGAGCTGGTGTGTATAACTGTATAGGTGAGTAAATTGGAGTGTGATTAATTATTTGCATGACTGACTAGGTGTGTGAGTACCTTTATGGATGAGTTGCGTTGTGTGAGTGTTTATATAGGTGTTTGAGTGCATATGATAGCCCTGTACTGAGTGACTGTAAGTATGAGTGACTGTACGGGTGAGTGAGTAGATGTGTGTGTGTAGACCTAAGAATCAGTGAGTGGGTATGTACTTATTGGTATTGGAGTGTGTATGGTTTTGAGAATGGCAGTCTGTAATTAGAGTGGGTGTATCAAAACTTATATTAGGGTGTGAGAAGATGCATTAAATTCTCACATGGATGATGTCATCAGTGATGTCATCAGTGATGTCATTTGAGATGTCATCAGTGATGTCATCAGTGATGTCCCTGACCATGTCATGAGTGATGTAATATGTGACGTCATCAGCAGTGCATTGCGGGGCGCGAGTTATAGTTACCTGAACTAACTATAACGGGGGAATTTCACGGATTTTGTACGAGTGCAATGTCCAACTAACTATAACTGTCCCTAAAACCTTATGGTTTTTTCAGTGAATTTCTAAGGTTTTTTAAATGCTAATTTCTAACTATAACGTGCCTGAAACCTATGGTTTTTTCAGTGAATTTCAAAGGTTTTTAAATGCTAATTCCTAACTATAACGTGTCTGAAACCTATGGTTTTTTCAGTGAATTTCAAAGGTTTTTTAAATGCTAATTCCTAACTATAACGTGTCTGAAACCTATGGTTTTTTCAGTGAATTTCAAAGGTTTTGTAAATGACAATTTTTAAATGTATTAATTGTTATATTTATTTTTTGATACTGATTTACAACATTTTTTTAAACTATTTATTTTTAGATATTTTATTTTTTAAATTACATTGTAATTACATTATACATTACATTACAAAATATACTTTCTCAGAATGAATTACTTTAGTTTAAATACTTTGCAAATAGGCAATAGACTTTTAAGTACAGTAGTTACAGTTGTTGCAATGGGCAACACAATTTAAAAAACAAAGCAACATTGAGCTCAATGTGAATTTCTAGTTAAATGCAATTTGTTACTTTATGGATTACTTTTCTAACCACAGGACTGGAACCTAGATTCAGTCCTGGGACATCTCCTGTAAACAGTTGAGTAAAAGCGTTTTGGTTACAGTAGTGATTTTTAAGGAATATTATTGTATTTTAAAAGTTGACACTTGGAAACTTTTTCATATAGAATTACCAATGTTATCCTATGGGAGGAAATTCACTTAGCAGGTAAGTAGTGTTATCGTTACTTTTTCTTACTCAGTGGTGGATCCTGGAACCAGCACTGGTGCATCTCCTGTAAACAGTTGAAAGAATGCGTTTAAGTCACACATGGGATTTTTAAGGAATATTTGTAGTTTGTGAAAATCGACACTTTGAAACTTTTCTGCTGAAAACCAGACAATGGATTCCTATGGAAGGAAATTCAAGTTACTGTTAAGTACGGTTAGAATTACTTTTCAGGGTCAGTGCTGGGCTAAAAGATGCAGCACTGGGTTCTCTCCTGATAACAGGTGAGTAAATCGGAATTCGTATTTCGTCTGATTTTAGAGGAATATTTGTATGTTTCAAAAATCGACACTTAGAAACTTTTTCAGCAAAAAGCAGGCAATGATATCCTATGGAAGGAAATTCAAGTTACTGGTAAGTACGGTTAAAATTACTTTTCAGGATCAGTACTGGGCTGAAAGATGCAGCACTGAGGTCTCTCCTGATAACAGGTGAGTAAATCGGAATTCGTATTTCGGCTGATTTTAGAGGAATATTATAAAGTTCCAAAACTCCACACTTAGAAGAATTTCCAAGTGAAACCAGTCAATGATATCCTATGGAAGGAAATTCAAGTTACTGGTAAGTACGGTTAAAATTACTTTTCAGGATCAGTACTGGGCTGAAAGATGCAGCACTGAGGTCTCTCCTGATAACAGGTGAGTAAATCGGAATTCGTATTTCGGCTGATTTTAGAGGAATATTTGTATGTTTCAAAAATCGACACAGAAACTTTTCAGCAAAAGCAGGCAATGATATCCTATGGAAGGAAATTCAAGTTACTGGTAAGTACGGTTAAAATTACTTTTCAGGATCAGTACTGGGCTGAAAGATGCAGCACTGAGGTCTCTCCTGATAACAGGTGAGTAAATCGGAATTCGTAGTTCGGCTGATTTTAGAGGAATATTTGCACAATGGTGAAGGAAGGGGTGGGGCCTAAGGTGACATGTCTGCAAACACGCCCTGTGGCGCGTTTTAAGTTGGACAATTAATTCCTCCTCAATCCCGAGGGTCCCTAGGGGCCAACTAGCCCACCAGGTACCTCCAGTATGCGCCAGGGGCTGCGTTGCAGAGAGGTGTTCAGAGGCCACGCCCCTTTTACAACACTCTGCAACGCAGCTCCGTGGCGCTTACTGGAGGTACCTGGTGGGCTAGTTGGCCCTAGGGACCCTCAGGATTGAAAAGGAATTTATTCCCCATCTTAAAACGCGCCACGGGGCCTGTTTGCACACATGTCACCTGAAGCCCCGCCCCCTCCCTTCACCACTGTGCAAACGCGCCCCGTGGCGCGTTTTAAGTTGGGGGATTAAGTCCCCTTGAATCCTGAGGGTCCCTGGAGTCCAACTAGCCCACCATATACCTCCAAAAAGCGCCACAGAGCTGCGTTGCAGAGAGGTGTAAAAGGGACGTGGCCTCTGTACACGTCTCTACAACGCAGCTCCCTGGCGCATACTGGAGGTTCCTGGTGGGCTAGTTGGCCCCCAGGGACCCCCAGTATTCAAGGGGAATTTGTTCCCCCTCTGCAAACACGCCAGGGGGCGCGTTGGCAGAGTACTGCAGGGAGGGGGGCGGGGCCTCTGGCACGATGCCGGTCGTTTTTTTTTTTTCTATTGTTTTTTTAATGGGAGGGGGGCTGCGTGGCCCCCCTTCACTTGCCCACTTTTGGCCCCGGGGACCCCATCCCCCGGGGCCTGAGCATTTTTTTTTTTTTTAAATAAAAAAAATAAAAACGGGAAGGGGGCCGCGTGGCCCCCTTCCCTGGGCCTGTATTGGCCCCGGGGACCCCATCCCCGGGGCATGGCCTCGATTTTTTTATTTGGAGGGGGCTGCATGGCCCCCTCCTCAGGCCATTTAAGGCCCCGGGGACCCCATCCCCGGGGCCGGCCTTGCACTTTTTTTTTAAATTTGGGGAGGGGGCTGTGTGGCCCCCTCCTGGCCACTTATGGCCCCGGGGACCCCATCCCCGGGGCCTGGCCTCTGGTTGGGGACTGTGGGGGGTCCCAATCCCCCACAGTCCCAGCCGGCTCCCCGCCTCCTGCGCGAGCCGGCATTGCTTTTCCACATGGGGAGCAGCTAACATGCTGCTCCCCATGTGGAAAAGCAATCAGCTTTGGATATTGGAAGCGAGTTTGCAAGTTTGCAATGACAGGACGGGAGCCGCGAGGCTCCCGTCCTGTCATTGCAAACAGCAGTGTCCCGGGGGTAGGCACCCTGGGACACTGCAGGAGCCGGCCCTGGGGATTGGCGGTCCCCAGGGCCATCACTGGCTCCAGGAGGGGGACCGCGCAGCCCCCCTCCCCACATTTTCAAAGCCCCGGGGAGGTGGTGGTCCCCGGGGCTTCGGGGGTCCAAAACGGACCCCCATTTTTAATTGTTTAGTGCCCCGGGGAGGTGGTGGTCCCCGGGGCATGTGGGGGGGCTGGAGCCCCCCCCACACAGGTTTAAAAAAAAAAAAACAGAAGCCCCGGGGAGGTGGCGGTCCCCGGGGCAGCGGGAGGGCAAAGAGCCCTCCTGCACCATTTTTTGTTAAAGCCCCGGGGGTGGCGGTCCCCGGGCTTGGGGGCCCTTAGAGGCCCCCATACATAAATTTAACCCCCCACCATGCCCCCGGGACTTGGCCCACCCGGGGGCAAATTAACTATCAAAGCGCGGGAGACCGCGCTTTGATTTTTTTTCGGCAGGATCCGCGCACCCTGAGCGCATCCTGCCGATTTAAAAAAATAAAATGCTTTTTTGCCCAGGGGTCCTTGTGGGACCCCCTGAGCAGGCCTAGGGGGTTAGGGGTTTCTACCCTGCCCCCTTTGTGCGCTTTGCGCACTTGTTTCTGTCCCTCGGTTCTACCGAGGGACAAAATGGCTGCCAACACTTCCTGAATCGGAATGTTGACAGCCAGCTGACAACCAATTAGCATGCAGCTCGTGATCGGGAGGGTACGCGGACCCTACTCGGCCATAGATATATATGTGACTTTACTTTTGATTTTCTCAGGAACTACTGAACGGATTTACACCATTTAAGCAAAAGGCACCAGTCTGAACCAAGGGCTACCTCTTTGCCAAATTTGGTGTAATTCCGTTCAGCAGTTCGGGCTGTAGCTGCGACTAAAGGTTCCTATGGAAAAATGAATGGGGAAAACGTGTTTTGGGACCCCCCTTTTTTCTCGGCCCCTGCTTGACGAATCAACCAGAGACTTTCAGGGTAGGAGCGGAGCGGAGCGCCTCAACAAGTTGGAAACTTTCGCGAAGATTCGTCAACCGGCGCCAACGTTATTTCAAATAGAATGTCGCGGATTTCCTATGGATAATAGGTCCTAACTATAACTATCTACTGGCGACCGCCAGTAGATATATATATATATATATATATATATATATATATATATATATATATATATATATATATATATATATTACTTAAACTCTTGCTCTTTGGAGTTCCTTTGTTGCAGAAGAACGAATACGGACTCCTGTTAACTAGTGCTTATCGGTTTATTGATAATTACTCTGCCATGACGCATTTCGGCCTGAACAGGCCTTGATCACATATATATATAGGCTGGGCACTTGCTTGATTTATTTCTATGTACTTGTAACTGCAAATAAAGAAGATTTACAAATTTCCACTTTGTGGTCCGTACCTGTTTGGTTGCTGGAGGATAGAACCTACCACAGGACTGTGGTCATCATATATATATATATATATACATACATATGAGACTCCATGGATTTTCTGAAACGCATTAATGATACCCCTTGGAAACCTGGGTACATCATGGCCACAGTGGATGTGGTCTCTCTCTGTACTTCAATAGTCCATGAGGACTGATGGCATGTGAACATTTTATGAGATCACGGTCCCTGAGTCTACTCAGTCATACGAAAATGCTCCTAGTGATGATGTCTTTTTGCCTAACAAATAATATTTTTATCTTCGATGGCAAATTCTATAGGCAAAAACAAGGAACTGCCATGGGCACCTCATTCACTCCAACATATGCGAATTTAACAATGGGCTTTTGGGAGACAGAATGCCTGTGGTCAGAGAATAACAACATGAACTTGGAAAGGGTGGTGTTATGGGTCCGTTATATCGATGACCTCTTCCTTATATGGGAAGGGGAGGAAAGTGATTTAAAAGATTTCTTAGCATCATTGAATAACAACTCCCTAAACCTACGATTTACCCATACATATAGCAAGAGCTCGATTGACTATCTTGATAAACTGATCTATATTGAAGAGGAAAGAATGTGTACCACCCTATTCCGCAAAACCACAGCATGTAACAGCATTTTATCAGCTAATAGTGCACACCCAAAAGCTCTAAAATGGAGCATTCCGTACGGAGAATTCCTGCGAGCACGTAGGAATTGCTCCGAGGAGAATGAATATGAGAGACAGATTGATGTGATGTACAACAGATTTCGAAGAAGAGGATACCCTATAACTGTTTTTGAAGATGCACGTAAGAGAGCCACTAAACAAAGGAGAGACAATCTGCTGCTGCCCAAAAAAATAGTGACACCAACTGAACCAAACACAGAAACAACTAGATTCATCACAGATTTTAATAGTTCAAACAAAACTGTTAAACAAGTGATTACCAATCATTGGAACATTTTAAAGAAAGATCATGAACTCAAACATCATATTTCGGAACATGTTAACATCACATACAGAAAGGTACCCTCCTTCGGGAACCTGCTAACCCAGAGTTATTTTACCAACAAAAACTCACAAAAAAGTAATTGGCTAATACACAAGGGTTTTGTTAAATGCCCCAAATGCAAAGCATGCAACTATGGCCGCAATAGGGTGGGTGTAACAACTATACAAGGTATTAAGAAATCTATCAAGGAAAGGATAACTTGCGAGACCACCCATGTAGTTTATCTTCTAGAATGTGGCTGCTGCAAACAATATGTGGGCAGTACTGTGAATAAACTAAAGCTACACATTCTCCAACATCTGAGGGCCATCATCAACAAGGATTTCACATATGTGATGGCTAAACACATTTGGAAAGACCATGATGGCAACTTGGAAAATAACTTTTTCTACCCTGGTATTGAACATATCCCGATCAAAATCAGGGGTGGCAATAGAGAAACAGCCCTAAGACGAGCGGAATCGAAATGGATAATTACTTTGGGAACGGAAAATCCATGGGGCTTGAATGCAGATGCCAAATTGTATACATTTCTGTAGGATTTTTCAATGCTTGGTTTTTAACATTTGTGATAGGACTCTCAATAGATCTATGGAGTAGGAAGTCTGAACTGCCCTAAAGTGTTTGCTTGATCTTTATTATTATGTCTCTATGAATATGGATTTTAATTTTTAATACATTGTTATCAACAAAAAAAAATTCAATGAGCATGAGCCACTTTTCCATGTATGGGATAACAATATCATATTGCACTTTAATATCACATGTGCAATTGAAGAGAGGACGTAGGAGAAGCATCACCATTTGCTAACTTCTGTACTTTACAGAAAATAACACGTTGCACTTTATATTTATACAATTTTGTGCAATAATGGACTTGCTTATTTCTGTACTTTACAGAAAACAACACGCTGCCCTTTATATTTATACAATGTTGTGCAATAATGGAATCTACATTGATCGAGCATTTGTGCAATATGGGAGGTTAAATAATGGCAACACTTAGCACTTTTTCAATTTTGGTATTTTACAGTATTTTTTCATTAATCCTTTTTATATATATCTATACATGTGACATTGGTGTAGCAAATATCAGAGTAATTCTTAATTGGATATTGTTGTATTAGAGGAGATGATAGAGGAGTGGATCTTGGCTCCTTCTAATTTATCATTAGGATGGGTATAGCACTTGTCACTTTATATCTAATATTGAAATGATCTGGAATTTAGTACTGGAATACCTGCTTTGGCATGTTGCATTTTGATCTCTGGTACTTTACAGAGATAGTACATTGCACTTTGCACCTTACACTTTACAATTTCTTCTATCTGTGTATCTTATGGGGTAATATATGTTATGAAAAGCACTTTGCACTTTATATATATATATATATATATATATGTATATTACAACATCAATATGAGGTTTCAATGAAATTGTTTGAGTTACATTAGAATTGGTATGATGCCACCAACACCGGTCCTTTCCTCTTTGAAAATATATTGTCGAAATATGTCATCCAAAACTTGTGATTTAATCATTATGACCTATATAGCCATTCAAAAAAATAACTGCCTAACAAGACCAAGCACTAAAATCATCTGCTTTAAGAACTTGAAACTTATGACTACGGAGAATTGTGTCTCTTATACTCAGTGTACTTCACAAGGATTGTTTTTGATTCTATGTTCATGCCTGTAACAACCCGCTGCAATGATATACTTTATTTTGATATGGATGTGAAAAAATTGGTTGTTTCCCCTTTAACATTATGGATGTTTTTAATTGGTGGTGGGGAAAGGGTACTGATGTCCTTTAAATTGACACTCTGTGCACTATACTCTATGACCCAGTAGAAGGCTACGGCCGAAACGCGTAGGTCTGCTTTGTGGATGAATATGCACCTTACACTTCGCTGGTTACTTGCTCCATAACGTATGGAAGCATTTGAAGCCTAATAAATCACTTCATCAAAAGGATTCCTGTGTGCCGTCCTACTGTATGTATATATATATATATATATATATACACTTATTTTGCTTGCTTTACCACCACTGTGCTGCTGTGCTGCTCCACGATGCAGCGGGTGCCGTGATCAGTGAGGGTGGAACTCTCATAATTATTGTTTTTGTGGTCTGTCACAGAACAGAAGACAGGCATTCACAGTGTCCAGTATTTCAATTTTATTACCATGTAGACACGTAAAACAAACATGTCTTGGCTCCTGCCTTTCTCAATGTCAGCAAACCACGCAGCATATTGGCTTATTTAAACAAATCATGATTGAAGCGGCATATATATATATATATATATATATGACACAGTTTTCTCATCAATAATTTTACTGTAAATGATTAGGCCTGGGCGGAAAACTACGCTACGCTCGCGTAGTTTGCGAAGTTTGCGCTACTTCGCACTACGCGAATTGCACGTAGCACAGTGCAAACACGCGTAGCGTAGCGTAGCGTAGTGCAGCGGTCATTTTTGCTTGCTCGCGGTCCTCAACGTCAAGTTGGCGACCGCGAGCAAGCAAAATGACATCTCCGGCGAGACTTTTTCCTCGTTCGCGATCAGCAACATCAAGTTGCCGATCGCGAGCGTGGAAAATAAACCTCCGGCGAGATTCTCAACGCGGGGAGGTCAGGTTTCTCATTGCGAGTGGTCGCGTATGCTCGCGACCGCTAGCGATGAGAAACTACCAGTCCGCGTTGAGAAAGCTGCCGCTCGAGTAAAAATCTACTCGAGCGGCAGTAAAGACAGCTCGCACTGTGCAAGATGCCGTTTCAATGATTGCACAGTGCGGACAAGCATCCGGCACTGTGCAATCATTGCGAACACGCACTACGCAGTTCGCGTAGTGCTACGCGTAGCTCGCGTAGTGCGAACTGCACTTTGCGTAGCTTCGCGAAGCGTTACTTCGCGAACTACGCCCAGGGTTATAAATGATACAGTGAAATTATCAATGATGTCATAGAAGATGCCATGAGTGATGTAATATCTAGGGTAATTAGCACTGGTGGAGAGAGTTCGAGTTATAGTTACCTTATGGAACGAGTTATAGTTACTTGAAATAACTCTAACTATATCAGCTACATTTCTTTGGTTTTGTGCATATAAAATCTGAGCCTAACTATAGCATCCCTGTAACTTTTGTTTTTTTTAGTGAATATGCATATATATAGTAGGTAGTTATAGTTAGAACCTAATTTCCATAGGAAAAGTGTTTTTTGACTTGCTTATATCTTTAGCACCGTTTGATGAATCGTCAAGAAATTGCCAAAGAAATGTGTGCCAGTAATTCTGGTTGTGCATGAAAATTTTTGGGGCTATCCCTCAAGTGGGAGCTAAGAAAAAGGGGGATAAAAAAGTGTGTTTTTCATGTTAATTTCCATAGGAATTTTAAACACGACTTAGGGCCCGATTCTGATGCGGGTTGGAAAAGCTTCCCGACCGAGGGCCTGATTCTGATGCGGTTAGGAAGGCCTCCTAACGGCATTTGCTCCTTCCAAATCGGATCGGGAACGTGTCTTCCCGACCGAGGGCCCAATTCTGATGCGGTTAGGAACAAATGTTCCCATTGAAGTCAATGGGAGTTCAACCAAATCGTATCTGGAAGCATCCGGATGCATCCTACTCCGCCGGTCGGACTTTCCCGATCCGAGTGGGTCGGACACCATTTCCCAACCGATTCGGTCGGGAAGCTTTTCCAACCCGCATCAGAATCGGCCCCTAAATCCGAACCACTGAACAGAATTACAAAAAACTTGGCAGAACGGTAGCTGTTGGTTCAGAAAGCGGCCTTTTTATAAATTGGTGCAAATATGTTCAATAGTTTAAGAGATATTAAAAGAAAGCCAAATTTGAATATTTAGGGACGCAGATCCTTAGGATCCAACAGTATCCGTGCTCAAATCTGATTGGCTGCCAACACTTCAACCAGGAAGTGTTGGCAGCCATCTTGGGACTCAGATTCAGCCAAGTCCCACAAAAAACTTAAAAAAATAAATAAAAGGGGGCATGGGTGAAATACCCTGACCCCCTAACTATGGTCCCAGGCTCCTCCTGTGACTACGACAGTGCCAAAAGGAGTTTTTTAAAAACAAAATGCTGCAAGAACATAACAGAGCTGTGAATACATGGCAAAAAAAATTAAAAAGACAAACATGTACTCCTGCACTTGTTCTTCATGAAACCCCTGGGTGGGCCAGGTCCCTGGGGCATTTATTAAAAAAAGAGGAAGATGCAAGGGGCCCCCCTCATAAGGCTCTTAGATCACTGTGGACCACTACCTCCCCCGGGCTTTTTTTACATATTGGAGAGGGGCCATGCAGACACTCCTCCATGGGCTCTAGAGTCCCAGGGACTACCACCTCCCTGGGACTTAATATGAACATTGATGCAAGGGCTGTATGAACCCCCTGTGCCTTGGGGACCACTATCTCCCAGGGGCTAAATAATGCCTAATGAGGGGGGCCTGGGGACCACCACCTCCCTGGGGCTATGTACTTTAAAAACATTGGGAGGGGGGCTACGCTCTCGGGCTGTTGTCAGCCCCAGTAACCACCACCTCCCCAGGGCAGACCCTTGAAAGTCAAATGAGGAGGGCTCCCTTCCTGGAGCTAATAATGGCCCAGGGGACTGACATCCCACAGGGCCAGCTCCAGCTATGTCCTGGGGTGCTCACCTCCGGGACATAGCTATTTCCTTTTGCTGTGCCAGCTCCCGCCAAACTAAAGCAAACACTCCAGTTCCAGCAGACGAGAGCTGTCGAAGTGCTCCCAACCTCTGGAAGCGGAGGTTTCAACTCCCTGCCCACAGACATGCAGGCAGGGAAAGAGATGAAACGCTTGCTCCTGCACAGAGGGGGCTGCCTTTCCAGCAGCTTCCTCTGTGCACCAGCAATATTGGCTCCTGCAGGAGGCTGGGATCTGTCCTCCACGGTCCATAGGCTAACAGAAAGAGAAACAATAAAGGTCAGAAAGAGGCACAAAAAAGGTCAGAAAGAGTCACAATAAAGGTAAGAAACGAGCAGAAAGAGGTAGAATAAAGGTCAACAACATGCAGAAAGAGGCACGATAAAGTTAAGAAACGAGCGGAAAGATGCAGAATAAAAGACACCAACGACCAGAAATAAGCAAAATAAAGGTGTGAAATGAGCACAAAGAGGCAGAACAAAGGTCGAAATGAGAAAAAAGAGCAGAATTGTCAGAAACAGGTAAGTTAAAGGTGAGAAACTAGCAGAAATGTCATCTAATTTTATTTTACATAAAATGAATTTTCATGGTATTGATCATGCAACAAGTGATGTCAGGGGTTGCCACAGAGAACTGAAACTTAGACGAAACGAAGCCACGTGGATTATGAAGCTTTGGGCAGTAGAATTGAGGCTCAATATTGATAATGAAATGCAATATTTTTCGGGAGATTAATATGATGGTATATTACTTTCCTGCTTGATGTTCATGAATATTGTCAATGTTTTCCAGCTTTGATGTTTGGAGATTGAGTGATGTGTTATAATGGAATTGAATATTTCTGTCATAATTTTTCTTTGGCACCTTTTTCCTAGGGAGATCCTTTTTTTCCCTTTTCCTTCTCATTTCCCTCCTTTTCTTTCGTATAACCAATTACTTGATTAAGGGCTAAGTCTTCCCTCTTCCCCCAATTTGGGGTGTTTGGGTTACAATAAGTAGGATACAAGCTAGGTTAAATCATTACTGTGGATGGATTACTTGGTGGATTGTTGGCCATTTACACATATGACTAGTAGATATAAGGATATTTGACATGTGACCTATTTGAGATGGTTCTTTAAATGACTTGGATATGTCTTTTTAATCCCGACTGTGTGTTGGTCTGTACTTTTACATTGATTCCCAAGAATGGGTCTTATCTGACAAATAACCATGATGGTATTATATTACTTTTTTTAATTTGTGTGTTTTTGCTACTATGTTGCTTATTTTGATTTACACAGCGCTTAGTTTGTACATGAATTTATTTATGGTGGTGTATCACTTTCCCAGTATGAATGCCGATATTACGATTGATTGAGTGCTTACACCAACTTGCTTGTTAGTAGGATGGTTCTCCCCCCCCCTTTTTTTCCACCATATACTCTAGGATTTTGTATATTTGGAACTAGGATGTATGGTATGCGTAATAGACTAAATGAGCCAGGCAATTCCTACTATTCATTTATAGCTAATTTTCTTTTTGTGATTTTCATCTTCTCAATATTGCCACCAATATTACTAACCATTGAGAGTTTTCATTTTTTTGTTGGGTTTCAGAGTACAATCGGCCTTTTCTTCCTTTTTTCCTTACGAACTAGAATTGAAGACTTAGGGAATAGATTAGATTATCTGGTTGGATTGTACTATTCATTTTGGAACGATTGCACTTTCCAATGCTAATTATTTGTTTTGCCAGGGGCTTTTTATTTTATTTTTCCCGTATTACAATTTTGGGATATAGGGACGCTTGAAACGAGGCTGACTGTTCTGAGGATATACTTGCTAATAATGGTGGATAGGGGCTATGTTTGTCTTTCTACTTATTGAATGAGATATAATTTTTACTTCTTTAAGAGGGCTGCCACATTAGGGAACTATAACGCGTGTCTGTTTTCGTTTTTGTATAAATACGGTTCACAAATATGGAGCTGGTGGTCCACGCTGACTTAACGCTGATCGGGAGTACTCTCCTATGCTTGGTTACTTTAGCCTTTACTTGAGAATACCGTAGGATCTACAACAATTTTTAGATTCAGGTATGTGGGATTTAACCGTCCCTGAATGGGTTACGAGAATGTGGTGTAATAATTTAATCGAGATTAGTATGTTAATTATTTTGTTTTGGGGAAGTTGTATAGGCGTAGTAAATAGTCGTATTTCTAATTTTGGTTCCTGGGTCTACTCTGACATAATATTGGTACTTCAACATACTCTCTATTATGTTTTAATGATTGGCAAGACTTTGAATAGACAAGAGAGAATTACTGGACTTAATAGTTTGGCCCAGGCAAGTTATAGGTTTACGAGTGGATATACATTGGATTTTGATTTTGGATATTACGTTCTTTATACTGAGTGTAGTGAAAGACTTGCTAGTCAACTAAATACGCTTTATTCTTTTTTCCTTTTTTTGCTTTTTTCATTTGGATGCCTTTTAGTTTCAATGATCTTAGCTTAACTTTTAGTCTTTTTCCTACTCAGGTTTTGCTTTACGTATTTTTACTGTTTTTTTTGTGACACTGTTTAGCGGCATGTTCTCGTCCAGTATTTGAGATATTTCATGCAGCTAAGGTATTTGTGATAACATTACTGGGGTGCGAGTTTACGCATTTGGGATGTGTTTGTTTTGATTTGCCGCTCTCATATTCTCCTTTCCTTACCAATCTTATTCTGGTGCTCTGGACATTTGGCACTATCGTTTAGTGCACTTGGTGTACACTCACTTGTATTCTTATTCCTATATTCTATACTGAAATTTGGGAGCTAGTCACCTCGGTGGGTGAAGGTCTTTGTCTTTTGTCTTTCGTAGTTTAGTTCATTTTTTGTACTGAGATTTAATTGATTTATTTGTTGGTTTTCAGCCCTGATGAAGTCATGGTTTTATCTACCTAATGACGAAACACGTGTTGGCTGATCTCTTTGTGATGAACATTTAACACCGATGATGTTGGAAAGTATCATGGATTATATCAAAATCTAACCTGGATGTGAAAAGTTGTTGTGACTGTACACTCATGGACGCATATATGGATTAAAGTGGACTTACTACTATCTACTCCTTTTTTGGACATTGATGTAAATGTACTGTTGAGTGCTCAGACTTTCCTTTGCAGAAAGAGGCTAAATAGAGGTCAGAAATGAGCAGAAAGTGGCAAAATAAAGGTGAGAAACAAGCAAAAAGAGTCAAAATAAAGGTCAGCAATGAGCAGAAACAGGCAAAATAAAGGTGAGAAGTGAGCAAGAAGAGTCAGCATAAAGGTGAGAAACTAGCAAAAAGAGTCATAATAAAGGTGAGAAACGAGCAGAAAGAGCCAGACTAAAGGTTCGACATGAGCAGAGAGAGGCAAAAGAAAGGTCTGGAGTGAGCAGAAAGAGGCAAAAGAAAGGTCTGGAGTGAGCAGAAAGAGGCAAAATAACGGGCAGAATGAGCAGAAAGAGGCAAACTGGAGGTCCCAAAGAAGCTGCAAGAAGGAGAATAAAGGTCATGAGTGAGAAGAAAGATGCAAAATAAAGGGCAGAAGGAGCACAAAGAGGCAACATAGAGGGCAGGAGTGAGCAGAGAAGAGGCAGAAAATGTGGAGAAAACGAGCAGAGGAGGCACAAAACTGAAGGCAGCAGACAGTAGCGGACTGCAAGCAAGATGGACAGGACCGTCACATAGGGAGCTGGCACTGGGACCTGCAGCTGTGTGCCACTCAGAGACTCACACACCCACTCACACACTCACGTATTCACTCACAGACTCACTCAGAGACTCACACACCCACTCATAGACCCACTCAGACACTTACGCACCCACTCCCAGATCCACTCAGAGACTCATTGACCAACTCACAGATCTACTCAGAGACTCACAGACCTGCTCCCAGACCCATTTAGACACTTGCAGACCTACTCACAGACCTGCTCTGATACTCACACAACCACTCGCAGACCCACTCAGACACTTATGCAGCCACTTACTCGCCCACTCAGACACTCAAACACCCACTAACCTACCTATACAGCCACTCACAAACCCACTCTCAAAAGGTTACAGTTAGGAAATAAAACTTTAAAAACCTTTGAACTTCACTGAAAAAAACAAAGGTTACAAGGGTGTTATAGTTAGGAAATAGAATTTTAAAAAATATAGAAATTCAGCAGTTATAGTTACATTATGCCCCAGAAATGCACTGCTTTTGACCTCACATATTACATCACTCATGACATGGTCAGTGACATCACTGATGACATCATAGATGACATCATCTACATGCACACTGACACCCCCATACAACCTTATAAGCACCCACTCACACATTCACTCACATACCCATTCACAGACCCATACAACTACTAACACACACACTCTCACTCATACAGCCACTCACACAACCACCCACTCACCCATACAGCCACTTATACAGCCACTCACAGACCCATAAAGCTATTCAAACACCACAAAACCAATCCCACTTCAAATCACAGACCCATACAGCTATTCATACACTCACTCACTCACACACCCAATCACACTCGCACACACACACAGCCACTCACACAACCATTCGCACACAAACACAGCCACTCACACAACCAGTCACTCTCCCATACAGCCACTCACTCAGCCATAAAGCTGCTAACAGTGCTACTCACTCACCAACACAGCCACACACACATCCAATCACTCATCCACAAAACCACTTACATACCCATTCAAACATCACTACAATCACTCATGTGCCCACTCACTCACCTTTTCAGTTACTCATCTATTTAGTCACTCACACAGGTACTTACTACGCAAAAAAGCCACTCACACACCCACTCACCCATACACCCGAACAGCAACTCACTTACCCACACAGCCACTCAGACGCACACTCATCCACGCTTAGAGCTACTCATTCAGCCACCACAGTCACCAATACAGTCACTCACACAGACACTCAACCACACAGCCACTCAAATACCCACTCCCACACTGATACACACAGCCACAGGGCTCACTGACAGAATATCGATGTAAATAATATAGATGTAAAAACATATCGATAAAAAAATATAGAATGCAATAATATCGACTCCCTATACTTAAACAGGTAAGTAGAAAAATATCAGAAAAAAATATGGATGTTAAAAATATAGTTGTACAAAATATCGATTATATATAAATAAAATAAAATAATAAATATTAAAATATATATATATAATAAAATTAACTTAAAAAAATTAAGTAGATTTAATATATATTTTAACAAATATAACAAAGAAAGTTAAATAAAAAAGTGAAACACACATACAAAATAATATATATATATATATATATATATATATATATATATATATATATATATATATATATATCTACTGGCGGTCGCCAGTAGATAGTTATAGTTACAACCTATTATCCATAGGAAATCCGCGACATTCTATTTGAAATAACTCTCTTGCCGGTTGACGTATCTTCGCAAAATTTTCAAACTTTATGGCCCGCTCCGGTCCGCTCCTACCCTGAAAGTCTCGGGGATTCGTCAAGCGGGGGCCGAGAAAAAGGGGGTCCCAAAACGCGTTTTCCCCATGCAATTTTCCATAGGAAACTTTAGACACGGCTACAGCCCGAACTGCTGAACGGAATTACACCAAATTTGGCAAAGAGGTAGTTCTTGGTTCAGAAAGAACCCTTTTGTTAAATGGTGTAAATCCGTTCAGTAGTTGCTGAGAAAATCAAAAGTAAAAAGATAGTGATATCTAGGGCCGCGTATCCTCCCGAGCACGAGCTTTATGTTAATTGGCTGTCAACACTCCAAACCAGGAAGTGTTGGCAGCCATTTTGTCCCTCGGTAGAACCGAGGGACAGAAACAAGTGCGCAAGGCGCACAAAGGGGGCAGGGTAGAAACACCCTGACCCCCTAGGTCTGCTCAGGGGGTCCCACAAGGACCCCCTGGGCAAAAATTTTTTTAAAAAAAAATCAGCAGGATGCGCTCAGGGAGCGCGAACCCTGCCGAAAAAAATCGAAGCGCGGACTCCCGCGCTTCGATGGCACTGGCCCCGGGTGGGCCAAGTCCCGGGGGCATGCTGGGGGGTTAATTTTATGTGTGGGGGCCTCTAAGGGCCCCCAAGCCCCGGGGACCACCACCCCCGGGGCTTTATGTATAATGGTGCGGGAGGGCTCTGAGCCCTCCCGCAGCCCCGGGGACCGCCACCTCCCCGGGGCTTCTTTTTATTTAAAAAAACCTGTGTGGGGGGCTCCAGCCCCCACACGCCCGGGACCACCACCTCCCGGGGCACTAAGAAAATTAAAATGGGGGTCCGTTTTGGACCCCAGAGCCCCGGGGACCACCACCTCCCGGGGCTTTCAAAATGTAGGGAGGGGGCTGCGCGGCCCCCTCCTGGAGCCCTTGATGGCCCTGGGGACCGCCACCCCCAGGGCCGGCTCCTGCAGTGTCCCGGGTGCCTACTCCCGGGACACTGCTGTTTGCAATGACAGGACGGGAGCCTCGCGGCTCCCGTCCTGTCATTGCAAACTTGCTTTGGATATTGGAAGAGAGAGCAGGAAACCTGCTCTCTCTTCCAATATCCAAAGCTGATTGATTTTCCACATGGGGAGCAGCATGTTAGCTGCTCCCCATGTGTAAGCAATGCCGGCTCCCATAGGACACGGGGAGCCGGCGGGACTGTGGGGGTTTGGGGACCCCCACAGTCCCCAACGAGAGGCCAGGCCCCGGGGATGGGGTCCCCGGGGCCATAAGAGGCCACGGAGGGGGCCACGCAGCCCCCTCCCCAAATTAACAAAAATTTAAAAAAAGTGCAAGGCCGGCCCCGGGGATGGGGTCCCCGGGGCCTTAAATGGCCTGAGGAGGGGGCCACGCAGCCCCCTCCAAAAAAAAAAAAAAGAGGCCATGCCCCGGGGATGGGGTCCCCGGGGCCAATACAGGCCCAGGGAAGGGGGGCCACGCGGCCCCCTTCCCGCTTTTTTTTAATTTATTTTAATTTAAAAAAAGGGGAAAGGCCCTGGGGGATGGGGTCCCCAGGGCCTAAAAATAGGAAAAAGGAAGGGGGCCACACAGCCCCCCTTCAGGGAGGAAAAAACAAAACAAAAAAAAAACGATCGGGCCCGTAGGCCCCGCCCCTTCCTTCACCACTCTGCAAACGCGCCCCTGGCGCGTTTGCAGAGGGGAACGAATTCCCCTTGAATACTGGGGGTCCCTGGGGGCCAACTAGCCCACCAGGAACCTCCAGTATGCGCCAGGGGCTGCCTTGCAGAGAGGTGTACAGAGGCCACGCCCCTTTTACACCTCTCGGCAACGCAGCTCTATGGCGCTTTTGGAGGTATATGGTGGGCTAGTTGCACCCCAGGGACCCTCAGGATTCAAGGGAGTTAATCCCCGACTTAAAACGCGCCACGGGACGCGTTTGCACAGTGGTGAAGGGAGGGGCGGGGCTTCAGGTGACATGTGTGCAAACAGGCCCCGTGGCGCGTTTTAAGATGGGGAATTAAATCCTCTTCAATCCTGAGGGTCCCTGGGGGCCAACTAGCCCAACAGGTACGTCCAGAAAGCGCCACAGAGCTGCGTTGCAGAGAGGTGTAAAAGGGGTGTGGCCTCTGTAAATGTCTCTGCAACGCAGCCCCTGGCGCATACTGGAGGTTCCTGGTGGGCTAGTTGGCCCGTAGGGACCCTCATGATTCAAGGGGACTTAATCCCCCAACTTAAAACGCGCCACGGGGCGCGTTTGCACAGATGTCACCTCAGGCCCCGCCCCTCCCTTCACCATTGTGCAAATATTCCTCTAAAATCAGCCGAAATACGAATTCTGATTTACTCACCTGTTATCAGGAGAGACCTCAGTGCTGCATCTTTCAGCCCAGTACTGGTCCTGAAAAGTAATTTTAACCGTACTTACCAGTAACTTGAATTTCCTTCCATAGGCTAACATTGACTGGTTTCACTTGGAAATTCTTCTAAGTGTGGAGTTTTGGAACTTTAAAATATTCCTCTAAAATCAGCCGAAATACGAATTCCGATTTACTCACCTGTTATCAGGAGAGACCTCAGTGCTGCATCTTTCAGCCCAGTACTGATCCTGAAAAGTAATTTTAACCGTACTTACCGGTAACTTGAATTTCCTTCATAGGCTAACATTGACTGGTTTCACTTGGAAATTCTTCTAAGTGTGGAGTTTTGGAACTTTAAAATATTCCTCTAAAATCAGCCGAAATACGAATTCCGATTTACTCACCTGTTATCAGGAGAGACCTCAGTGCTGCATCTTTCAGCCCAGTACTGATCCTGAAAAGTAATTTTAACCGTACTTACCGGTAACTTGAATTTCCTTCATAGGCTAACATTGACTGGTTTCACTTGGAAATTCTTCTAAGTGTGGAGTTTTGGAACTTTAAAATATTCCTCTAAAATCAGCCGAAATACGAATTCCGATTTACTCACCTGTTATCAGGAGAGAACCCAGTGCTTCATCTTTTAGCCCAGTACTGATCCTCAAAAGTAATTTTAACCGTACTTACCAGTAACTTGAATTTCCTTCCATAGGATATCATTGCCTGCTTTTTGCTGAAAAAGTTTGTGTTGATTTTTGAAACATACAAATATTCCTCTAAAATCAGCCGAAATCCGAATTCTGATTTACTCACCTGTTATCAGGAGAGACCTCAGTGATGCATCTTTCAGCCCAGTACTGGTCCTGAAAAGTAATTTTAACCGTACTTACCAGTAACTTGAATTTCCTTCCATAGGCTAACATTGACTGGTTTCACTTGGAAATTCTTCTAAGTGTGGAGTTTTGGAACTTTAAAATATTCCTCTAAAATCAGCCGAAATACGAATTCCGATTTACTCACCTGTTATCAGGAGAGACCTCAGTGCTGCATCTTTCAGCCCAGTACTGATCCTGAAAAGTAATTTTAACCGTACTTACCAGTAACTTGAATTTCCTTCCATAGGAATCCATTGTCTGGTTTTCAGCAGAAAAGTTTCAAAGTGTCAATTTTCACAAACTACAAATATTCCTAAAAAATCGCCTGTATGACTTAAACGCATTCTTTCAACTGTTTACAGGAGATGCACCAGTGCTGGATCCAGGATCCAACACTGAGTAAGAAAAGGTAACGATAACAGTTTTTAACTTCTAAGTGAATTTCCTTCCATAGGATAACATTGGTGATTCTATGAGAAAAAGTTTCTAAGTGTGAACTTTTAAAGTACAATAATATTCCTTAAAAATCACGACTGTAACCAAAACGCTTTTACTCAACTGTTTACAGGAGATGTCCCAGGACTGAATCTAGGATCCAGTAATGTGGTTAGAAAAGTAATCCATAAAGTAACTAATTGCATTTAACTAGAAATTCACATTGAGCTGAATGTTGCATTGTGTTTGAAAATGTGTTGCCCATTGCAACAACTGTAACTACTGTACTTAAAAGTCTATTGCCTATGTGCAAAGTAATTAAACTAAAGTAATTCATTCTGAGAAAGTATTTTTTGTAATGTAATGTATAATGTAATTACAATGTAATTTAAAAAATAAAATATGTAAAAAAAAATAGTTTCTAAAAAATTTGGAAATCAGTATGAAAAAAATTTATATAACAATTAATACATTTAAAAATTGTCATTTACAAAACCTTTGAAATTCACTGAAAAAACTGTAGGTTTCAGACATGTTATAGTTACAAATTAGCATTTAAAAAACCTTTGAAATTCACTGAAAAAACCATAGGTTTCAGGGACGTTATAGTTACAAATTAGCATTTAAAAAACCTTTGAAATTCACTGAAAAAACCATAGGTTTTAGGGACAGTTATAGTTAGTTGGACATTGCACTCGTACAAAACCCGTGAAATTCCCCGTTATAGTTAGTCCAGCTAACTATAACTCGCGCCCGCAATGCACTGCTGATGACGTCACATATTACATCACTCATGACATGGTCAGTGACATCACTGATGACATCACTGATGACATCTCAAATGACATCACTGATGACATCATCCACGTGATAATCTGATGCACCTCCTCACACCCTAATATAACCTTTGATACACCCACTCTAAATTACAGACTGCCATTCGCAAAACCATAGACACTCCAACACCAATAACTACATACCCACTCACTGATTCTTAGGTCTACGCACACATCCACTCACTCACCCGTACAGTCACTCATACTTACGGTCACTCAGTACAGGACTATCATATGCACTCATACTCCTATATAGACACTCAAACACCGCCACTCATCCATAGAGGTACTCACACACCTAGTCAGTCATGCAAATAATTAAACACACTACCATTTACTCACCTATACAGTTATACACACACCAGCTCACTTACTCATACAAATAGTAGCACATTCTTACGCTCTTATACAATCACTGATACAAGCACACACTCATCCATACAGCCACTATCACAATCACTCACTCTCGCTTATAGCTATTTATATACTCCAACACACATATATACTGCCTTTCACATATGTAGTTACTCACACATGTACCACTGGGACATACATTCACTCACTAACACACTCTTACACACACTTACCCACCCATACAGTCTATCACAGTTGCACTCTTAAAACCATCCACCCAGTGAATCACCCACTCACACATCTATGCACAGAGTTGCACACACCCCTCCCACACAAACACTCAGGCACCCATACAGATACTCAGACAAGCATTCAATAACTCATATAGACACTCATGTAGCTATTCACAAACACATGCAGCCACTTACACAGCAACAGACAGACAGATACAGACATTCACCCAGTTTAGTCACTAACCCATGCATTCAGTAAGATACGTTAAATCACTCACTTATAGAGTCAGTCACGCACCTACTAAATCATCCATACAGACACTTACACACCCACTCATTCTTCAATACGTCTTTTCCTATATATATTAAAAATATATAAACTTTACAGAAACACACAGTCACTGGATGATGTCATCAGTGATGTCATCAGTGATGTCATTTGAGATGTCATCAGTGATGTCATCAGTGATGTCACTGACCATGTCATGAGTGATGTAATATGTGACGTCATCAGCAGTGCATTGCGGGGCGCGAGTTATAGTTAGCTGGACTAACTATAACGGGGAATTTCACGGGTTTTGTACGAGTGCAATGTCCAACTAACCATAACTGTCCCTAAAACCTATGGTTTTTTCAGTGAATTTCAAAGGTTTTTAAATGCTAATTTGTAACTATAACGTCCCTGAAACCTATGGTTTTTTCAGTGAATATATATATATATATATATATATATATATATAAATATATATATATATATATATATATATATTATCTACTGGCGGTCGCCAGTAGATAGTTATAGTTAGGACCTATTTTCCATAGAAAATCCGCAACATTCTATTTGAAATAACTCTTGCGTCGGTTGACAAATCTTCCCGAAATTTTCAAACTTTATGGCCCGCTCCGGTCCGCTCCTACCCTGAAAGTTTCGGGGTGATTCGTCAAGCGGGGGCCGAGAAAAAAGGGTGTCCCAAAACGTGTTTTCCACATTCATTTTCCCATAGGAAACTTTAG
This sequence comes from Calotriton arnoldi, assembly GCA_963921515.1. Classification (NCBI taxonomy): domain Eukaryota; kingdom Metazoa; phylum Chordata; class Amphibia; order Caudata; family Salamandridae; genus Calotriton; species Calotriton arnoldi. The sequence goes on along the minus strand of CAWUFW010009058.1, from coordinate 128,350 downwards.
CCACGGCTACAGCCCGAACTGCTGAACGGAATTACACCAAATTTGGCAAAGAGGTAGTTCTTGGTTCATAAAGAACCCTTTTTGTTAAATGGTGTAAATCCGTTCAGTAGTTGCTGAGAAAATCAAAAGTAAAATCACATATATATCTATGGCCGCGTAGGGTCCGCGTACCCTCCCGATCACGAGCTGCATGCTAATTGGCTGTCAACACTCCAAATCAGGAAGTGTTGGCAGCCATTTTGTCCCTCGGTAGAACCGAGGCAGAGAAACAAGTGCGCAAAACGTACAAAGGGGGCAGGGTAGAAACACCCTGACCCCCTAGGTCTGCTCAGGGGGTCCCACAAGGACCCCCTGGGCAGAAAAAAGCATTTTTTTTTTTTAAATTGGCGGGATGTGCTTAGGGTGCGCGGATCCCGCTGATAAAAAAGAAAAAATCGCAAGTGCGCAAACGCACAAAGGGGGCAGGGTAGAAACACCCTGACCCCCTAGGTCTGCTCAGGGGGTCCCACAAGGACCCCCTGGGCAGAAAAAAGCATTTTTTTAAAAACAAAATCGGCGGGATGCACTTAGGGTGCGCGAATCCCGCCGTAAAAAAAAAAAATCGAAGCGCTGTCTCCCGCGCTTCGATGCTATCTTGCCCCCGGGTGGGCCAAGTCCCGGGGGCATGCGGGGGGTGGGTTTATAGTTAATGGGGGGCCTCTGAGGCCCCCCAAGCCCCGGGGACTGCCACCCCCAGGGCTTTCTAATAAAAATGGTGCGGGAGGGCACTGTGCCCTCCCACAGCCTCGGGGACCGCCACCCCCCGGGGCTTTTTAAAAAAAAAATTTAAATACCTGAGTGGGGGGGCTCCAGCCCCCCCACATGCGCCGGGGACCGCCACCTCCCCGGGGCACTAAAGATTTAAATATGGGGGTCCGTTACGGACCCCCAGAGCCCCCGGGGACCACCACCTCCCCGGGGCTTTGAATAAGTTAGGAGGGGGGCCGCGCAGCGCCCCTCCTGGAGCCCTTGATGGCCCTGGGGACCACCACCCCCCAGGGCCGGCTCCTGCAGTGTCCCGGGTGCCTACCCCGGGACACTGTAGTTTGCTATGACAGGACGGGAGCCTCGCGACTCCCGTCCTGTCATAGCAAACTGCTTTGGATATTGGAAGAGAGAGCAGGAAACCTGCTCTCTCTCCAATATCCAAAGCACATTGCTTTTCCACACGGGGAGCTGCATGTTAGCAGCTCCCCATGTGGAAAGCAATGCCGGCTCCCGCAGGACGCGGGGAGCCGGCAGGGTCCGTGGGGAGTTGGGGTCCCCCCACGGACCCCAAAGGATAGGGCCAGCCCCGGGGGATGGGGTCCCCGGGGCAAGTAGTGGCCCGGGAAGGGGGCCACGCGTTCCACCTCCGCAAAAAAATAAAAATTTTTAAAAAAAGGCCGGCCCCGGGGGATGGGGTCACCGGGGCCAATAGAGGCCTTAGGAGGGGGCCACGCAGCCCCCTCCTCCAAAATTATTTTTTAAAAGTGCCCATGCCCCGGGGATGGGGTCCCCGAGGGCGGAATAGGCCACGGGAGGGGGCCACGCGGCCCCTTCCCCTACAGTATTTTTTTTTTTTTAAAAAGGGAAAAGGCATCAGGCCCTGGGGGATGGGGTCCCCAGGGCTCCAAAACTAAAGAAGGGGGCCACACAGCCCCCTTCAAAAAAACAAAAACAAAAGAAAAAGACGCGATCGAGCGTCAGGCCCCGCCCCTCCCTTAACCACTTTGCAACGCGCGCTGTGGCGCATTTTAAATTGGGGAAATAATTCCCATTCAATACTGGGGGTCCCTGGAGGCCAACTAGCCCACCAGGTACCTCCAGTAAGCGCCACAGGGCTGGGTTGCAGAGAGGTGGTCCAGGCCACGCCCCTTTACACCTCTCTGCAACGCAGCTCTGTGGCGCTTACTGGAGGTACTTGGTGGGCTAGTTGGTCCCCAGGGACCCTCAGGATTCAAGGGGACTTAATCCCCCAACTTAAAACACGCCACGGGGCCCGTTTGCACAGTGGTGAAGGGAGGGGGCGGGGCTTCAGGTGACATGTGTGCAAACAGGCCCCGTGGCGCATTTTAAGATGGGGATTTAAATCCATCCTGAGGGTCCCTGGGGGCCAACTAGCCCACCAGGTACCTCCAGTAAGCGCCACGGAGCTGCGTTGCAGAGTGTTGTAAAAAGGGGCATGGCCTCTGAACACCTCTCTGCAACGCAGCTCTCTGGCACATACTGGAGGTACCTGGTGGGCTAGTTGGCCCCTAGGGACCCTCGGGATTGAGGAGGAATTAATTCTCCATCTTAAAACGCGCCACAGGGCGTGTTTGCAGACATGTCACCTCAGGCCCCACCCCCTTCCTTCACCATTGTGCAAATATTCCTCTAAAATCAGCCGAACTACGAATTCCGATTTACTCACCTGTTATCAGGAGAGACCTCAGTGCTGCATCTTTGAGCCCAGTACTGATCCTGAAAAGTAATTCTAACCGTACTTACCAGTAACTTTAATTTCCTTCCATAGGCTAACATTGACTGGTTTCACTTGGAAATTCTTCTAAGTGTGGAGTTTTGGAACTTTATAATATTCCTCTAAAATCAGCTGAATTACGAATTCCAATTTACTCACCTGTTATCAGGAGAGACCTCAGTGCTGCATCTTTCAGCCCAGTACAGATCCTGAAAAGTAATTCTAACCGTACTTACCAGTAACTTGAATTTCCTTCCATAGGCTAACATTGACTGGTTTCACTTGGAAATTCTTCTAAGTGTGGAGTTTTGGAACTTTATAATATTCCTCTAAAATCAGCCGAACTACGAATTCCAATTTACTCACCTGTTATCAGGAGAGATCTCAGTGCTGCATCTTTGAGCCCAGTAGAGATCCTGAAAAGTAATTCTAACCATACTTACCAGTAACTTGAATTTCCTTCCATAGGAATCCATTGTCTGGTTTTCAGCAGAAAAGTTTCAAAGTGTCGATTTTCACAAACTACAAATATTCCTTAAAATCGCCTGTATGACTTAAACGCATTCTTTCAACTGTTTACAGGAGATGCACCAGTGCTGGATCCAGGATCCACCACTGAGTAAGAAAAAGTAACGATAACACTACTTACCTGCTAAGTGAATTTCATCCCATAGGATAACATTGGTGATTCTATTTGAAAAAGTTTCTAAGTGTCAACTTTTAAAATACAATAATATTCCTTAAAAATCACTACTGTAACCAAAACGCTTTTACTCAACTGTTTACAGGAGATGTCCCAGGACTGAATCTAGGATCCAGTCCTGTGGTTAGAAAAGTAATCCATAAAGTAACTAATTGCATTTAACTAGAAATTCACATTGAGCTCAATGTTGCATTGTGTTTGAAATTGTGTTGCCCATTGCAACAATTGTAACTACTGTACTTAAAAGTCTATTGCCTATTTGCAAAGTATTTAAACTAAAGTAATTCAGTCTGAGAAAGTATATTTTGTAATGTAATGTATAATGTAATTATAATGTAATTTAAAAAATAAAATATCTAAAAATAAATAGTTTAAAAAAATGTAGTAAATCAGTATCAAAAAAATAAATATAACAATTAATACATTTAAAAATTGTCATTTACAAAACCTTTGAAATTCATTGAAAAAAACCATAGGTTTGAGGCACGTTACAATTAGGAATTAGCATTTAAAAAACCTTTGAAATTCACTGAAAAAACCATAGGTTTCAGGCACGTTATAGTTAGAAATTAGCATTTAAAAAACCATTGAAATTCACTGAAAAAACCATAGGTTTCAGGCACGTTATAGTTAGAAATTAGCATTTAAAAACCTTAGAAATTCACTGAAAAAACCATAGGTTTTAGGGACAGTTATAGTTAGTTGGACATTGCACTCGTACTAAACCCGTGAAATTCCCCGTTATAGTTAGTTCAGCTAACTATAACTCGCGCCCCGCAATGCACTGCTGATGACGTCACATATTACATCACTCATGACATGGTCAGTGACATCACTGATGACATCACTGATGACATCTCAAATGACATCACTGATGACATCACTGATGACATCATCCATGTGATAATTTCATGCATCTTCTCACACCCTAATATAACGTTTGATAGACCCACTCTAAATTACAGACTGCCATTCTCAAAACCATAGACACTCCAACACCAATAACTACATACCCACTCACTGATTCTTAGGTCTACACACACATCCACTCACTCACTTGTACAGTCACTCATACTTACGGTCACTCAGTACAGGACTATCATATGCACTCATACACCTACATAGACACTCACACACCGCCACTCATCCATAGAGGTACTCACACACCTAGTCAGTCATGCAAATAATTAATCACACTGCCATTTACTCACCTATACAGTTATACACACACCAGCTCACTTACTCATACAAATACTAGCACATTCTTACGCTCTTATACAATCACTGATACAAGCACACACTCATCCATACAGTCACTCTCACAATCACACACTCTCGCTTATAGCTATTTATATACTCCAACACACATATATACTGCCTTTCACATATGTAGTTACTCACACATGTACCACTGGGACATACATTCACTCACTAACACACTCTTACACACACACTTATCCACCCATACAGTCTATCACAGTTGCACTCTTGAAACCATCCACCCAGTGAATCACCCACTCACACATCTATGCACAGAGTCGCACACACCCCACCCACACAAACACTCAGGCACCCATACAGATACTCAGACAACCAATCAATAACTCATATAGACACTCATGTAGCTATTCACAAACCCATGCAGCCACTTACACAGCAACAGACAGACGGATACAGACATTCACCCAGTTTAGTCACTAACCCATGACTTCAGTAAGATACGTCTAATCACTCACTTATAGAGTTAGTCACGCACCTACTAAATCATCCATACAGACACTTATACACCCACTCATTCTTCAATACGCCTTTCCCTATATATATTAAAAATATTTAAACTTTACAGAAACACACAGTCACTGGATGATGTCATCAGTGATGTCATCAGTGATGTCACTGACCATGTCATGAGTGATGTAATATGTGACGTCATCAGCAGTGCATTGCGGGGCGCGAGTTATAGTTAGCTGAACTAACTATAACGGGGAATTTCACGGGTTTTGTACGAGTGCAATGTCCAACTAACTATAACTGTCCCTAAAACCTATGGTTTTTTCAGTGAATTTCTAAGGTTTTTTAAATGCTAATTTCTAACTATAACGTGCCTGAAACCTATGGTTTTTTCAGTGAATTTATATATATATATATATAAAAGTTTCCTATGGAAAATAACATGGAGAAAACATGTTTTGGGACCCCTCTTTTTTCTCGGCCCCCACTTTGCGATTCACCCCGAAACTTTCAGGATAGGAGCTGACCGGAGCGGGCCACAAGTTTTGAAAATTTCGCGAAGATTCGTCAACCGGCGCCAAAGGTATTGGGAAAAGAAAAACGCTTTTCCTATGGAAACTAGGTCCTAACTATAACTATCTACTGGCGACCGCCAGTAGATAATATATATATATATATATATATATATATATATATGTTACCACGGCAGAGACAATCCGGGTCCCCGAAATAAGGAAGGCACTCACGGGAATTCCAAATGAAAAAAGGTTTATTGTGCAGACCCTCCCCCGCACCAACAGACGCGTTTCGGCGTAGCCGCCTTCCTCGATGTCGGTGAGTGCAATCAAAACACACCATTTTAAAGTGCTCAGTGTGAAAAGTTCATCCATAAACAGCGAAGATGGCCTGACCAGATCTCATTACAACCAGTATCGGTTATCACAACGGCAGCCATCTTAAAGCGCTCCTCTGAAATATAATGTTGTACTAGGCAAATCTATATACAGTGTATAAAATAAATGTAAAAATAAAAATAAATATAAAACGGCAGGTTGCATACTCCGAAAAGAAGGGGAAAATTACGTTTTAAGGTAATTACTCAATATTGAGTTTCACCCCCTTCAAATCATGTAAAAATCATTAATACATAATTAACCTAGTCACATTCTATCAGCGTCCTGCCCGTAAACTAAAGCCCTGAATGGGCATTGCCGACTTGTGGTAACAGAATACATTGGAGGCACCCCTGCAGGTCAAGTAGAGATAATTAATAAATATTTTGCTTTTCAACATTCAATCCCTGACCTGCCTATGAAATAAAGCCCTGAATGGGTGGCACCGACTTAGGGGTCGATTCCGATCTTGGTCGGTAGGGCTCCGAACGCGATCCGTCCAGAAAAAGTACAAGCCGTACGCGTGTTCTCCGACCGACTCGTACAGCTGTACGAGCGAGCTAGTACGATGCGAAGAACGCTAAATCGCCGACCGACTCGTTTCCGGGTCCGAACCGCTCCGTACGACTCGGTCGCAGACGAACCGTAATGCGCAATGGAGTCGATTTCCGACCGAGCCAGTACAATGCACAATTCGGACAGCCGGATCGAGTCGGAGTCTCCGGGACGAAAAAAGCTCCGGGAAGCGGACTTCGGGGGTCCGTTTCGGACCCCCTTCACCTGTAGCCTAACGAGTCGAACACCCAAGGGTCCCCCCTTCACTTGCATGTACGGTGCGGATGGCACCAACGCTTACCCACTGCAGGGGGCGCCCTTGTGCGAGACGTACCTATTCAGCTGATGCAAGGCCATGCACGCGTCGTACGACCGGCTCTCATTGACTCCAATGGGAATCCGACCGAGACGAGTCCATCAGCATGCGGCAGCATCATACTCGCTCGGTCGGACTCCAGGGGTACGGCTCGGTCGGAAAACACTCCGGATCCGGCTCGGTCAGAGGGCTTTGCGACCCAGATCGGAATCGACCCCAATGTGTCACAGAGTTGATAAGAAGCACAATGTAGAGAACACTGACAAGCTACTCAAAAATCATAATCTGTTTTCTGCTTGTTATACACTCTTTAAGCATGTGCAGATCAGTCCAAGTGGGACCAAAGTTCTTCAGTGGTGTTCAAACCTATTGGTACCATAGTATTGAGTTCTATGATGTATTTTGACTCCATTTTCCGTAGGTTTCTCACCCTGTCACCTCCTCTTTCATGTTTGGGGACCTGATCTATACAAAAGAATTTTACTAGATCACGGTTACTGTTGTGAGCAATCTCGAAGTGGCATGCCACTGGATAGGTAGGGTCTTTTTTCGAGATTGCACGCATGTGCTCCAAAATGCTTTTTTTTACTGGGTGGATGGTGCTAGCCACATACCTTTTTGGACAAGGGCACTCCAAACAGTACACCGTAAATTCGGAATTACAGTTAAGCAATAGATTAATCATTTTCTTATTTTGAGGTCCACTATTGGAAGTACTGTAGCTGTTAGTTTTCTGACTATATCTACATGCTTTGCATTTCATACACGGGAAAAACCCTGTGACACTGTCTTGTCGTCGAGGTGATGTATTATAATGACTGAACACCAAGTGGTCATTGATGGATTTACAGCGTTTATGTGTGATGAGAGGTTGGGCAGGGAGTACATCTTTAAGGATAGAGTCTGTTTGGAGGACATGCCAATTCTTTTTAAAGATGTGTGTTATTTCCGGTGTTTTGGAGTTGTAGCGTGTGATCATTCTAGCGGGTTTCATATCAGTGCTTTGGCTACTCTTATGATGTGACTTAGGTACCAGTAACTCTGGTCTCGGAAGAGTATCAGCCCTCGTTTCAGCAGTTTTAATGGTCTGTAGAGAATAGCCCCTTGTTCTGAATCTCCTGAATGCTTCTGTCTTTGCAATAGTATATTCCTCTTCTGTCGTGCAATTACATTTCAACCGTAGGAGCTCCCCATACGGGATGTTATTAGTCATGCTCCTAGGGTGAAAACTCCTTGTGTGCAAGACAAAATTGCCCGCTGTAGGTTTACGGTACAGACGGGTTAAGATCTTCCCGTCTGCCACATATACTTCTAGATCTAAGTAGACCACACTGGTATTGCTGATATGCCCACTGAATTTCAGATTGAGATCATTGGTATTGAGAAAAGCCACATATTCCTCAGCCGAGGAGCGGCTGCCTCGCCACACGATGAACAAGTCATCTATGTAGCGGGCCCACAATATGACATTCTCAAACCAATGATGTGGTGTATCCTTCCAGGCCACATGCTTCTCCGACCAGCCAACGAAAAGATTTTCATAACTGGGGGCGAAGCACGTGCCCATTGCAGTCCCTTGTGCTTGTTTGTATAGCTGACTTGAAAAAATAAAAATATTATTTTCCAGGCAAAACTGTACCATTTCCAACAGCATGGTGTTATGTCGTTGGAATCTCAAAGGGCGTTTATCTAAAAACCATTTTACTGCCTGTATACCCTGTTGATGGTTGATACATGTGTATAAACTTGTTATATCCAGGGTTATAAGCAGCTTGTCTGCCTCCCACATAATCCCCTCTATTAACCTGAGGAAATCCTGTGTATCTTGGATGTATGAGTTAAGACTCTTGACCCATGGCACTAGACAAAAGTCAATGTAGGTAGAACAATTCTCTAGAAGGCTGTTAATAGATGCCACCATGGGTCGGCCAGGTGGTTTCTTTACGTCCTTGTGGACTTTTGGAAGATGGTAAAAAGTCGGGAGAACAGGATACTCACATAACAAAAAATTGTATTCATCAGTATCTGGCATCCCTTCACTTCTCCAGGATGCCAGAAACTGATAAAATGTGGATATACAATTTACATAGACTGCTCTAATCACAGGTAAGTAGCATGCTGTATCTTTTAATTGATTCATGGCTTCTTCAACATAGTAATCTTTAGCAAACACCACAATGTTCCCCCCCTTATCTGAGGGCTTAATCACTATTGAGTCATCGTTCTTCAACGACTGGATTGCTCGCCACTGTGTACGGGGGATGTTGTATATATATATATATATATATATATATATATATATATATATATATATATATATATATATATATATATATATATATATGTATATGTATATATATACATATATATTTATACTTTAAAACAATTAATAAACTATTAATTTTAAAATTATATAAAAATTTACATATATACATTACTATTCGCACTCCAGTGAGTGCAACAATAGGGAAAGTGTTGGATAGCGGAGGGCAAAAATTACTATTCCCACTCCAGTGAGTGAAACAGTAGGGAAAGTGTTGGATAGGGAACGGGTAAAAATTACTATTCACACTCCAATGAGTGCAACAGTAGGGAAAGTGTTGGATAGTGGAGGGGTAAAAATTACTATTCCCGCTCCAGTCAGTGCAACAGTAGGGCAATTGTTGGATTGCGGAGGGATAGAATTTACTATTCCCACTCCAATAATTGTAACAGTAGGGAAAGTGTTGGATAGCGGAGGGGTAAAAATTACTATTCCCACTCCAATAAGTGCAACAGTAGGGAAAGTGTTGGATTGTAGAGGGGTAAAAATTACTATTCCCACTCCAGTGAGTGCAACAGTAGGGAAAGTGTTGGATGGTGGCGGGATAAAATTTACTATTCCCACTCCAATCAGTGCAAAAGTAGGGAAACTGGTCTATTGCGGAGGGGTAACAATAAATATTCTCACTCCAATCAGTTCAAAATTAAAAACAAACAAATTATTAACAACAACAAAAATATTTAAAAAACAAAATAAATAAAAAAATATACAAAAATGTTAAAAATTAAAATACAAATATATTCAATATTAAAATTAAAAATAAAAACATATTATGTTAAATACATATGACAAATACCTACACATATTATACTAAATAAAATAAAAAATACTTTTCAAACAAACAAATATTTTTAATTAGATATTATTTAGAAACCAAAACATTAATTATTTCATAATTTTACCTTTTTATATTTCCTACCTTATAACACCACACAATTACCATCCCACATCTAAATTTAAAAACAAAAGTACTTCCATAATTAACATAATTGATTACCAATTAAAGAAATATTATTAATTAAAAAACAAATTAAAACTCATAAAAATTTATAAACTTTCCACACTTTACCCTTATATTCCCCACAGCCCACAGCTAAAATTAAACTGTAGAAAAATTAATTACACAATTAAAACTTATTTTTAATTAAAAAACTAATAGTATTTAACAACTAATTATAAAGTAAGTAAAATTAATTTACTCCCCACCCTTTACCCTATAAAAGTAAAACCCACACACAAAAAATATAAACAATTACCCTAATTAAATACCAATTAATTAATTATTATTAATGATCAACTAATTAATAATTAATTAAACATAAATTACTTCCAACCCATCACCTCTATAAACACCACAACCCACGCCTACATTTATTTACACAATTTCCATGATTAATTTACAATAAATTAATTATTATAAATTAGCAACTATTTATTAATTAATTCAAAATAAATGACTTCCCACCTTTTACTCCTATAAACCCCACAATCTGCACCTAAAATTAATTACACAATTTTCATGATTAATTTTCAACCAATTAACTAATATAAATTAACAACTAATTATTAATTAATCAAAAATAAATTACTTTCCACCCTGTACCCCTATAAACCCCACAACCTGCACCTTAAAAACATTACACTAGTACCATAATTAATTATCAATTAATTATTTAATATAAATTAACAACAAATTAATAATTAATTACAAATAAATTACTTCCCACAATTAACACTATAAAATCTCAATGAAATAAATATTATTAAATAAAAAATAATCATTAATTTATTATAATTAAATTACTTCCCACCCTATTCCCCTATGAACCCACAACCCGCTATGGAACTAAAAAACGCAAAATTCAAATAAAATAAAATTGATTACTACTAAAAATGTAACACATATATTAAAAAACATAAACAATACTTATACAAAAAAGCCTACATCACATACATTTAAAATATAAACGAAAATACATAACACTAATTAAAAAAGTTATATTTTAAACAACTATAGTTTTGCAAACGATATTAATGACTTCTATATTTTTAAAAACGATGGGCCGATTCACAAAAGTAATCTGAGACAAAATCCTAACTTTATGACTTTCGGTATTCACAAAAGGCATTTAGGAGTAGTAAAGTTAGGATTCCTAACTTTACTACTCCTAATCTGAGACGAAATCCTACCTTTACGACTTTCGGTAATCACCAAAGGTATTTAGGAGTAGTAAAGTTAGGATTCCTAACTTTACTACTCCTAATCTGAGATCGAAATCCTAACTTTACGACTTTCGGTAATCACCAAAGGCATTTAGGAGTAGTAAAGTTAGGATTCCTAACTTTACTACACCTAAATGCCCTTTGTGAATACCGAAAGTCGTAAAGTTAGGATTTTGTCTCAGATTAGGTGTAGTAAAGTAGTAAAGTTAGGAATCCTAACTTTACTAGTCCTAAATGCCTTTTGTGAATACCGAAAGTCGTAAAGTTAGGATTTTGTCTCAGATTACTTTTGTGAATCGGGCCCGATATTTCTTATCTTTAAATTCAATATTCTTGACCACAATAATCTTGCTTTCAATATTTCTGTGTCACGATATTTCCAACTCGATATTTGTGTAAGTCGACATTGCCAACTCGATATTCTGTCTGAATACCCAGTCACAGTGACACTCGGATGACATATATTAGAAACAGTACCACTCATTGGTAGTCCAAAAAGAATGACAATTAACTTATGCATATGCTTAGTATATATCTTTAACTCTCAGAAACTTTTATGAAACACTTACACCCATTGGATGATGTCATCAGTGATATCATTTGAGATGTCAGCAATGATGTCATCAGTGAGGTCACTGACCATGTCATGAGTGATGTAATATGTGAGGTCCTAAGAAGTGCATTCCAAGTGAGGTCCTAAGCAATGATTCCAAAAGTAGGCGCTCACTCAGGTGGACGTGGTAAAGCTTTACTTCCAACAAGACAAGTGGCCTTGTTCACATGGGTTGTTAAAACTGCTTTGGGAGTACCACAAATAAGGTCAAACTTAGGGTCCTACAACATCTACGGGCCATTGAAAATAGTGACTTTTCGTACCCATAGCAAAACATTTCTGGGAGAGACATGCAGGTGACATCAAGGAGCTACATTACTATGGGATTAAACACATCAAAGCAAGAGACAGGGGAGGTAATCAAGTACTAACCTTGAGAAGAATGGAATCACGACTCATCATTCTAATAGTGACGGAAGCTCCCCTTGGACACAATTCAGATGCAGAACTTTCCATTACTTATGAGGGAACATGTCATGCATTTTGAACTGAATAAATATCTGGTAGTCAAATATCTGGTAGTGGTCCCTCTTTCTCCCACCTCCTCGTCTAATAAGTATAATAATCTACCATTCAAAACTCTAAAATAGTTAAATGCTACAAATATTAGGTGATACATTATCAGGAGGACACTGAGCCTGTTACAAGAGGAATATTAAGGCATATTGGACTGTTCATGGGAGCACTTGCACTTTTAATGGAAATTTCTTCCCAATGTGCAATATAAAGAATGCACTTGGAGCACTTTACAAGTATAAAGCATTTCATAGACCACCCAAACACTGCAAGCACTTTAAGATCCTCCATACATGAACTGAACACGTAGATGATTTTAATTACCCCTCCTACTTTAGGATTATGTCATATTTTTTTTTGAAGCATGTGCACTTAAAACGGGTATGTCTTCTTATTGGGCATACTGAAAAGTATTGAAATCATTTTACTAGTAAGAGTACTTTTATGGATCATCTATCCAGCATAGGTAATTCAAAAACATTTCCGTAAGAATTGCAGATTTTTTTGGCTTCTATTTAAAAAACGATTAGCACTGATTGGGCACCTTGCACGTAGGGAACCAAATATGTACTAGAATAGTGTCATTGAACAGGGATGGGATACAATTCACTTAGTTCTGACTCCATCCTTGCTTAAACAAGAAAAGCAACAGCACTTTAGTTTCCTTAGGAACTTCTACAGGACAAATCATCTTCTTCACTCTCCTTATTTTCAGTAATAGCCACTGTCATTACCTGTAAACCATATTCATTACTTCATGTCCTCACATGGGATGTAATGTGAGAATCGTGTCACAACAGAGGATCCCTTGCATGTCTGTCTTATTCCTTGAGCAACTCTTTTAAACTGCATTAACACTTTGGGCCCGATTCTGATGCGGTTAGGAAATCTTCCCGATCAAATCGGTTTGGAAATGGTTTCCGACCGACTCGGATCGGGAGAGTCCTACCGACCGAGTATGATGCATCCGGATGCTTCCAGATACGATTTGGTTGGACTCCCATTGACTTCTATGGGAAGCCTATGTTCCTAACCGCATCGTACTCTGGCCCTCGGTTGGGAAGACACGTTCCCGATCCGATTGGGAAGGAGCAAATGCCATTAGGAGGCCTTCCTAACCGCATCGGAATCGGGCCCTAGGTGGGAATGCTTTCCTAACCGCATCGGAATCAGGCCCTTTATGTCTTTATACTGAACTAAGGTGGTAAACACTTGCATATAAGAAAAATCTTCCACTCTATTTATGCTCTTTTTAGGAATAACTCTAAAACAGAAATGACCACTGAGGGATCCAATGTAAATTGCACATGATTAATTGAACTTTAACATTAAAAGACCGGGACCAGGTAGCATACATGGATTTGGGCCAACTAGTTGGAATCCAGAAGAGACTTCTTGTCATTTCACTGCCTATACCTCTTGCCTAAAAACAACCAATAGCATACTGATTTGGATTACTCTATGTGCTCTCGGAAAAACTAAAGAATAGATTTTATCGAGATATGTTTTTCGATTGGAATGAATCTGTCTGTCTACAGTGTCTAAATGTGTTTGTGAAATATGATAACTACTGAACCAAGAGATTGTATACCTCGTGTACTTTCCAGGGATGTAAATGATTTAAAGTCAAAAGACAAAATGGTGGCATGTTTTTGACTGTGTTTCACATTGTATGAATATACAGACTCTAGTTTCTTTTTTGACTAAACAGTAAAAAATGACCATCTTTGTTGTAGACACTTTAAAAAGACTCTCTAGGCATGGCACTCTGTGATCCAGTCAAAGGCAACAAGCTGAAACACGTCGACCATCTTTGTCTCCTGTTTTTGCACTGGTGAGCTTAAAAATAAATTTTGGGTGGAAACCTGCAGCTTGTAGTAGCACTCTTCCTTGCTGTGACTTAATGGAGTATGAGGAAATGAATGCATACATGTGTCTGTATGTTAGAAATGGGGGTCTCTAGTTAGCAGCGGTAGGTACCTTTGTCCAAATAGGGACCCTTGCTTCTGGTCAGCATAAGGAGGATACACACTTTAGGTAACCCCTGCTCACCCTCTGGGTAGCTTGGCATGAGCAGACAGACTTATCCCAAAGGCAATGTGTAAAGTATTTTTACTCAAAACACACAGTAATACAGTGATAACACCACAAATGGACACCACATCAGTTTAGAAAAATAAAGTATCTTTATCTAAACTCAACAAGACCAAAACGAGAAAAAAACAACATACAAGTAATAAGAATATGACTTTCAAAAGGTTTCAAACAACTTGGTCCATAGAAAACTATGGATGCGTGATTTCTCACAAAGTACCTGTAGATGCGTCAAAATTCACAAGGCCAAACAGCTGCAGAGATGGCAAGCATCGAGAAACAAAGAGATGCGTCAGTTCCTGAGACCTTGGGGAGGCGATGTGACAGTTCTGCTGCAAGCAGGAGAAGTGATGCGTCAGATCCGGTCTGTAGGGGGAAGTGATGCTTCGACTCCAAGGCGATTCTGGTCCACGGGTGATGCATTGGGAAAACTTGCCGCACAGGTGCGATGCATGGAAATCCGGGATGCAGCGGCGATCGATGCGGCGACATCAAGCGGCGCTGCGTCAGTGTCTACAGCCGCGATCACTCAATGCATCAGTTCTTGCAGCCGTGACAGGCTCTGTGTCGGTTTCGGCTGTGGCGCGGCGATGCGTGGAGATTCTTCTCACACGGCAGTGCTGCGTCGGGAAAAACAGCCGCAAGAAGAGCGATGTGTTGATTTCTTCAGTTCTTCTTTGCTTCCAGCTCCCAACAGCAAGAACAACCTCCAGACGCCCACAACTGGAATAGGCACCTCCAGGCAGGTCAGAACTCTCAGCAACAGAGTTCAGGGGAGCTGGGGGTGAAGTCTTTGTGTCCCTGAGACTTCAGTACAGGAGGCCAGCACACACAGGCCCTTGGAGATCTTCTTCAAGTAGGTTCACAGCAAAGTCCCAGTCTTTGAACTTTCCTGAACAGCAACAGCAACTGCAGGCCAAACCCCACACAGCTCATAGCAAAGGGGCAGTACTCCTCCTCACAGCTCTTCAGATCTTCTCCTTGGCAAAGGTTCCTCTTGAGCCCAGAAGTGATCTAAGGTTCTTGGGTTTCAGGTGTAATACTTATACCCCAAAATGTCTTTGTTCTCTTTGTGCAAGGGTCTCTGAGCCCAGTCCACACCAGTTCTGTCCTCACTGGTGCAGTATGACCACAGGGGATGGAGACAGCATTGTGCAAGGGAGACAGGCCCTATTCAGGTGCAAGGGAAACTCCTCCCACTACTCTAAATTCAGCCAAGGTCTATTCAACTCAGCTCTGAGTCACCCAGGAAGGGCCAGTTACTCCTCAACCCCCCCAGAGGCTGTCTATAGTGAATGCACATCCCCAGCACCTGTCACTCGAAAACCAGACAGTCAATCCACAAGGGCCCCGAGAGGCACACAGAATGGTTAAAAAAGAAAATGCCTACACAATTTAAAAATCATCTTGACTAAAAGATGTATTATCAAATTCTGAGTTCAGAGGGCCTAAACTTTATTTCTCTATCATGTCCCAATGGGAAGTTTTACTTGTAAGATGTTACAAAGTATTTTCCATTCTATCCTGTGGGACAGATAGCCTTTCAATAGTGAAAACAAAATTGGCAGTATTTCACTATCAGGATATGTTACACACATTAGTACATGTCCTACCTTTCACCTACACTGCACCCTGCCCAGGGTGGTACCTTGGGCCTACCATAAGGGTGCCTTACACGTAAGAAAAGGGAAGGTTAGGGCCTGGCAAGTGGGCGCACTTATGAATGTACAATTGTAAGGGTGGGATGCACACCTTTGTTTTAACATAATCATGCTTGTCCAATGAATTTTCCAAGAGTGCGTGCATACCGGTTAGGTGCCACGCCCTGAGGCACCAAAATTAACAACTACATCATTAACTGGGACAACGTCTTGCCCCAAAACCGATCGCACTGCTAGATTGCGCCGCTTTGGCTAGCATTTCTTCATTATTCCAAATTTTACTCCATGTATAATCTCGTACTCCATCCTTTTTACGCCTCAATTTTCCATCACAATATACTGTAATCCACACGCGGGTTACTGTGCCATTTTTCAAATTTTCTAATGTTAAAGCTGTGCCCATCCGGACCTCTTGCTGAAACAAGGCAGATGCACGAGTTCGTTCAAAACAGCGTTTATTAAAAAGGACCCAATGCATTTCGGGCTACAAACGCCCTTCGTCAGGGGACGCTGAAAAATGAACAATAATACACATAATCATTACCCTGTTAACAATTTCTCAACAACTTGCATCTTCAACATGCTTTAGTGATCAATATTCAAAATGATTTGTCTAGTTCCAACCCATCCTCATTTCATATGATAAGCAATATAAGTATTACCCCTTCAGTTTGCCAATGAACGCAACCCCATCCAACCTTAATCCCTCTAATAATCGAAGAAGCCAACTGCCCCTGCCCTACACCTCTATTCAATTGACTATAATCCTTATGGACCCCTCTCGTCTCACGATCTTCACGTCCATTATTGCGCACTTAATTCACCATCCAAACCGGTAAACTCCTTGTCTCACAACCCTTTTCACTCCCCAAGCTGTTTTAATTGTGCATGTGCTCTTTTTACCACTTCGTACATGCACTCTGTCATTAGACTCGCTTGCTTACTACTCTCCTCCCAATCCCAAACCTATTTTTGAGCTGTACCTATAGTAGTTCATTCCCCCTTCCTACATACGTGCACTCTGCCATCAAACCCACTTACAAACTACTGCCACTCTTCCTGCAAAGCGTGATCAACTATATATTTCCACATACCTGCTTTGAGCGTACAACCTAATTCTACGTGAACTTCATCCCAGAGAGAGTGATTCACCCCTAGATCCCACCCTTATTTAACCTTACGCTCCCGCGATAATCTATCCTAATTGGCCCACTTGTTGACATTTTCCCGCCTTGAAAACCAGTTACGAGATTGCGTTCTGATAGAGTAAACTACCCTACCCACAATGCAATGCGCTTATATACTCAGAACATGGTAAACTTAGCCCGGGTTCCACATTCAACAATTAATAGCATAAAACAAATCATTCACCAAAGATGATTATAAAATGAAATACTGTTGAAAAACGAAAAATAAAAATCGAAAAATAAAAATCGAAATCGATACTTCTCAGTTCATTTTTGTTCTTTACAACACTGCTTCTTTTACGAACCCAGTTCTTTCGCCGTCTGTGTAGATGCTTTCAATGCTTGATCATTACTGTATTTCGACCCCTCTTTGTATTGACGGGTGCTACCCCAGAATAGGGCGTCATTTATGAATGTACAATTGTAAGGGTGGGATGCACACCTTTGTTTTAACATAATCATGCTTGTCCAATGAATTTTCCAAGAGTGCGTGCATACCGGTTAGGTGCCACGCCCTGAGGCACCAAAATTAACAACTACATCATTAACTGGGACAACGTCTTGCCCCAAAAACCGATCGCACTGCTAGATTGCGCCGCTTTGGCTAGCATTTCTTCATTATTCCAAATTTTACTCCATGTATAATCTCGTACTCCATCCTTTTTACGCCTCAATTTTCCATCACAATATACTGTAATCCACACGCGGGTTACTGTGCCATTTTTCAAATTTTCTAATGTTAAAGCTGTGCCCATCCGGACCTCTTGCTGAAACAAGGCAGATGCACGAGTTCGTTCAAAACAGCGTTTATTAAAAAGGACCCAATGCATTTCGGGCTACAAACGCCCTTCGTCAGGGGACGCTGAAAAATGAACAATAATACACATAATCATTACCCTGTTAACAATTTCTCAACAACTTGCATCTTCAACATGCTTTAGTGATCAATATTCAAAATGATTTGTCTAGTTCCAACCCATCCTCATTTCATATGATAAGCAATATAAGTATTACCCCTTCAGTTTGCCAATGAACGCAACCCCATCCAACCTTAATCCCTCTAATAATCGAAGAAGCCAACTGCCCCTGCCCTACACCTCTATTCAATTGACTATAATCCTTATGGACCCCTCTCGTCTACGATCTTCACGTCCATTATTGCGCACTTAATTCACCATCCAACCCGGTAAACTCCTTGTCTCACAACCCTTTTCACTCCCCAAGCTGTTTTAATTGTGCATGTGCTCTTTTTGTACCACTTCGTACATGCACTCTGTCATTAGACTCGCTTGCTTACTACTCTCCTCCCAATCCCAAACCTATTTTTGAGCTGTACCTATAGTAGTTCATTCCCCCTTCCTACATACGTGCACTCTGCCATCAAACCCACTTACAAACTACTGCCACTCTTCCTGCAAAGCGTGATCAACTATATATTTCCACATACCTGCTTTGAGCGTACAACCTAATTCTACGTGAACTTCATCCCAGAGAGAGTGATTCACCCCCTAGATCCCACCCTTATTTAACCTTACGCTCCCGCGATAATCTATCCTAATTGGCCCACTTGTTGACATTTTCCCGCCTTGAAAACCAGTTACGAGATTGCGTTCTGATAGAGTAAACTACCCTACCCACAATGCAATGCGCTTATATACTCAGAACATGGTAAACTTAGCCCGGGTTCCTCATTCAACAATTAATAGCATAAAACAAATCATTCACCAAAGATGATTATAAAATGAAATACTGTTGAAAAACGAAAACTAAAAATCGAAAAATAAAAATCGAAATCGATACTTCTCAGTTCATTTTTGTTCTTTACAACACTGCTTCTTTTACGAACCCAGTTCTTTCGCCGTCTGTGTAGATGCTTTCAATGCTTGATCATTACTGTATTTCGACCCCTCTTTGTATTGACGGGTGCTACCCCAGAATAGGGCGTCATTTATGAATGTACAATTGTAAGGGTGGGATGCACACCTTTGTTTTAACATAATCATGCTTGTCCAATGAATTTTCCAAGAGTGCGTGCATACCGGTTAGGTGCCATGCCCTGAGGCACCAAAATTAACAACTACATCATTAACTGGGACAACGTCTTGCCCCAAAAACCGATCGCACTGCTAGATTGCGCCGCTTTGGCTAGCATTTCTTCATTATTCCAAATTTTACTCCATGTATAATCTCGTACTCCATCCTTTTTACGCCTCAATTTTCCATCACAATATACTGTAATCCACACGCGGGTTACTGTGCCATTTTTCAAATTTTCTAATGTTAAAGCTGTGCCCATCTGGACCTCTTGCTGAAACAAGGCAGATGCACGAGTTCGTTCAAAACAGCGTTTATTAAAAAGGACCCAATGCATTTCGGGCTACAAACGCCCTTCGTCAGGGGACGCTGAAAAATGAACAATAATACACATAATCATTACCCTGTTAACAATTTCTCAACAACTTGCATCTTCAACATGCTTTAGTGATCAATATTCAAAATGATTTGTCTAGTTCCAACCCATCCTCATTTCATATGATAAGCAATATAAGTATTACCCCTTCAGTTTGCCAATGAACGCAACACCATCCAACCTTAATCCCTCTAATAATCGAAGAAGCCAACTGCCCCTGCCCTACACCTCTATTCAATTGACTATAATCCTTATGGACCCCTCTCGTCTACGATCTTCACGTCCATTATTGCGCACTTAATTCACCATCCAACCCGGTAAACTCCTTGTCTCACAACCCTTTTCACTCCCCAAGCTGTTTTAATTGTGCATGTGCTCTTGATGGCAGAGTGCACGTATGTAGGAAGGGGGAATGAACTACTATAGGTACAGCTCAAAAATAGGTTTGGGATTGGGAGGAGAGTAGTAAGCAAGCGAGTCTAATGACAGAGTGCATGTACGAAGTGGTAAAAGAGCACATGCACAATTAAAACAGCTTGGGGAGTGAAAAGGGTTGTGAGACAAGGAGTTTACCGGGTTGGATGGTGAATTAAGTGCGCAATAATGGACGTGAAGATCGTAGACGAGAGGGGTCCATAAGGATTATAGTCAATTGAATAGAGGTGTAGGGCAGGGGCAGTTGGCTTCTTCGATTATTAGAGGGATTAAGGTTGGATGGGGTTGCGTTCATTGGCAAACTGAAGGGGTAATACTTATATTGCTTATCATATGAAATGAGGATGGGTTGGAACTAGACAAATCATTTTGAATATTGATCACTAAAGCATGTTGAAGATGCAAGTTGTTGAGAAATTGTTAACAGGGTAATGATTATGTGTATTATTGTTCATTTTTCAGCGTCCCTGACGAAGGGCGTTTGTAGCCCGAAATGCATTGGGTCCTTTTAATAAATGCTGTTTTGAACGAACTCGTGCATCTGCCTTGTTTCAGCAAGAGGTCCGGATTGGCACAGCTTTAACATTAGAAAATTTGAAAAATGGCACAGTAACCCGCGTGTGGATTACAGTATATTGTGATGGAAAATTGAGGCGTAAAAAGGATGGAGTACGAGATTATACATGGAGTAAAATTTGGAATAATGAAGAAATGCTAGCCAAAGCGGCGCAATCTAGCAGTGCGATCGGTTTTTGGGGCAAGACGTTGTCCCAGTTAATGAAGTGGGCGCACTGGCCAGGTCGACATTGCAGTTTAAAACTGTGCACAGACACTGCAGTGGCAGGTCTGAGATACATTTACTGGTTACTCTTATGGGTGGCACAATCAGTGCTGCAGGCATATATATATATGATACTCCTCCCTCTGTATCGCCAAAGAAACAGAACGGACTCCTCTTAGTAAGTGCTTCAATATTTTTATTTTATCGTGCTTTTGCCGCCATGACGCGTTTCGGGCTGGCCAGAATACACATATATATACACACATATTCCTTTAGGACAAAGTAATCGCACTCTCAGGATAATTACAATACCTCTAATTCTCCTATGCAATACCCTGTAGGGATTTTGAACATGACTACAGCATGAACCGCTGAACAGAATTACACCAAATTTAGCAGAAAGCTAGATCTTGGCCAAGAAAGATCTCTTTTTGTGATTTGGTGTAAATACATTCAGTAGTTTTGGAGTTATTATAGAAAAAAGATTCATAGATATCTTGGGACGTGGATCTGACAAATTTCAAAATGAGATCTGAGTGACTGCCACCACTTCAACCAGGGAGTGTTGGCAGCCATCGTGGGACTCAAACTAATCTGAGTCCAAAGAAAAAAGGAAAAAAAAGAAGGGGGCGGGTAGGATTACCCTGACCTCCTACGCCTGGTGGTGGGGACCCACAGGGACCGTGCTGGGGGCCATAAACGTTTTTGTCATTCAATTTGTTTTTTTTTTTATAATCAATTTTATTGATTTTGCAAGGAGATAATAATAAAAACATAAGTACAAACTGCACAGCATAATCCACAGCACCACAACATGTGACATTAGGAGAGTGGAACAATCTTGTTTTGATATACATTGTCGTTTCTCCGTCTTCAAAGGGGCATATGGAATTAGACCAAGGAAGACAAGGAATTTAGTTAGTCTAGCATTCCCAATCATTGCCCCCAAATCTTCCGGTGCTTGGCCGGACAACCCCTGGCTTCGTACAGTGGCAGTTCTTGTGCAGCACACCAGTTTACTCCTCTGCGCCATCTAGTTATAGTAGGCAGGGTGGGGTTC
This sequence comes from Calotriton arnoldi, assembly GCA_963921515.1. Taxonomy (NCBI): domain Eukaryota; kingdom Metazoa; phylum Chordata; class Amphibia; order Caudata; family Salamandridae; genus Calotriton; species Calotriton arnoldi. Next base: position 106,367 of record CAWUFW010009058.1, on the reverse strand, counting down.
CTCCACGACATCGCAATGTCATGTTTGGCCACTACAAGTGCGGTCCCTAGAAACACTTTATCCGCTCTTGACCCATCTAGTCAGTCATTTGTTATTCAATTTTTATCAGGGTAATGTGGAAGGTTGAAAAAAAAAAAGCAAGCGTGGTTGCCTGCTTTTTTTGAGCCCCCTCTGGTGGGCTACATCCCTGAACAAAATGTTGTTTATATAAAGGGGAGGGAGGCTCAAGCAGCCCCCCCAGGCTGATTTGGCCCTGTGTACCCCATACCTGGGGCTCAGACAATTAAAAAAACAGTGAGGGGGTTGTGGTCCCACTTCCAAGCTAATTTTGGCCCTGTGGACCCCATCCTGTGAGGCCCTGCTGATTTCTAAAATCAGTGGGGCCCACACAGCCCCCCCTGGGCCAATTTTACCTGGGACCCCATCTCCCGGAGGACAAGCCTTACAACAAATGGGGAAGGGAGGGCATTCGCCCCCCCCAGGCTGACTTCGGCCCCGGGGCTGGCCAAATTAGAATATGGGATGGGGGCAGCACAGCTCCCCTTGCAGGCCGATTTTGGCCCCGGGGCCACATCCCTTTGGGCCTGGCTGATTACTAAAATGGGGAGGGAGCACACAACCCCCTTCCTGGACTGATTTTAACCCAGGGTACCCCATTCTCCAGGCCCGGACTTCCACAAATGGGGAGGGGTACCGCACACCCTCCTTCCCTCAGCCTTATTCGGCTCTGGGCTCTGCATGGCCTGGGGCCCTGCCATGCATACCAGAGGGAGATGGGCTGCGTGGCCCCCTTCCAGAGCCATTAATGACCCCATCCCCCAGGGCCGGGCTCCTGCTATGTCCCAGGGTGGCTACCCCAGGACATAAAAATGTCCTTTCCTGCACTGGGACCTGCGGCAAACCACCTGCTGTGCGTGGTGGCAGGTGGATTAACGTATGAAAATTAACAAGGGTGCTATACTTAGGATATAGAATTTAAAAAAACTTAGAAATCCACTCACCATGATCTGCTAATTACCCCACATATCACATCACTCATGACATCTTTTATAACATCATTGGTAATATCAGTGCAACATTTGCTGTAAAATTATTGATGAGGAAACTGCTCCGTCCATCATCTCCTTGTGTTTGCTTTGTTTGCCCTAAGTTGGCAGGGTATGCCCATACGTGGGTCCCTTGCTCACTTTGCCACTGGATTCAAGCTAGCCTGGCTGATAAAGGCTGTTTCCGGTCCAGGAAAGACATGGCTTGGCAGTTCGGGCTGGACTGTTCCCATGAGGCACAGGGTCAAGACTGATTTGCATATAGCTGTGTAAAGAGCTAAAGAACGATGATGGATTCAACCCAGATCTGTGACTGGGGGTGAGTGTCTGAAAAGTTTCAGTGCTCCGTCTATCATCTCCTTGTGTTTACCAATGGACACGAGTTACATTATCTTGCGATAACTCAAACTGTAATTGCAGAAACTTTATAGTTTTTTATGTGTAAATTGTGAACCTAACTAAAACGTCCCTGTAACCTTTGGTGTTTCCAGTTTTCCAGAGAATATATATATATATATATATATATATATATATATATATATATATCCCAACGCTCCAACAAATAAACACCAGCACTCACGGGGGGTTTAATCCTTCTCCGGATTTAATGGCACAAAGTAAGAAACAAACGCGTTTCAGCGGTACGCCTTCGTCAGTGTTTGGCGGCCGCCGCACACGAACCTAGTAATTTATATGTCATTACCGGGCGACAGGTCAGGCTCATGGGCGTTATTTCTACACCAGGCATCAAAGTACAAGTTAATTCACAGTTTAAATTCATCCGTATACGATATACAATTCAAATTTAAATTGTATCTCAATCAAAGCAGTATCACAACTAATATTAATTTAAAAAGTCAAAAATTCAACCGCCAGTGCAAGCATCGAGCGTAATTCATGTCCTGTGAATCCGACCTATCAACAGATTAGCCCTTCATTACAGTTGCCCCAAGTACGATAGGGCAGTATTTAGGTTGGTTTTGAAGCCCTGTATGGGCCTATGCAATAGCACTACATTGCCACTTCTACAATGTCATAAGGCAAAGGTAGGGGACAATTTCTCACACTCTTACATATTCATAATGAGTGGAACCCACGCCAATCCATATTCGTGTTTAACATGTCGCTCTGCTCGTTAAATGAAGCCCTGGATGGGCCAACAAAGTTGGAATATAACTGATGTGACACTATCACAATCCATTTGTATACCAAATTCATAATTGCACCCTGACCCCACCTAGACATCCCTGTTCCTTTCACTACTATACATATTTACAAATGTACCCCCAGTTCCTTCCCCATGTTTAATCCTGTTGTAGTCTTTGTGGCCATATCAATAATGTAACGTGACTCTAGTCTTCTAAGACGCTTCTCTCTATCCCCTCCTCTAGGGTCATGAACCACATGATCCAAACAAAAGTATTCCACTAACTTCCGGTTGCTATTATGGTGTAACTGGAAATGTCTAGCAACCGGATAGTTGTTGTCATTGTTCTGAATTGCTCTTTGGTGTTCCAGTATTCGAATCTTAGCTGCATGTATGGTACTGCCCACGTACCTAAGGCCACATGGGCAGACTAGGCAATACACTACAAAGGCTGTGTTTCAGTTCATACATTTTGAAATGCGTACTGGATCCCTACGGCCTGCAATCATGTAAGATGTTACTTTATTGCAATTTGCACAAGCTTTGCATTTTCCGCAGGGATAGAAACCTGCTATACCTCTCTGTATTGGTGGCAGATGACTTTTAACCAAATGATCTTTCAGAGGGCGTGTTTTCCTGAATGTCAGAGACGGGTGTGATGGAATATCACGACCAATGATTACATCTGATTTAAGTATACTCCAGTTGGACTGTATGATTTTTCTAACACTGTTTGCCGCACTGGAGTTATTAGTAATCAACCTGAAATTCTGCGTGATCCCTGCTTCTTTCTTTCTGGGAATATCCTTTAATATATCAGTTCTATTCTTTATTTCTGTTTTTCTCCACGCCTCTTTTAGGATTTTCTTTTTATAACCTCTTGCTTGAAACCTTATAATGCTTTCTACAGCTGCTTGATGGTAGTCCTCCGACCTAGTACTATTGCGTTTTATACGCAATAGTTCCCCATAGGGAATGCTGTTTTTCAGATTTACTGGATGGCTACTCCTTGCATGCAGTACTGAGGTTCCCGCTGTGGGCTTCCTAAACAGTGCTGTTTAAATCTTCCCATCTGCCACAAAGACCCTCACATCCAAATATGTAACCTCTCTGGAGCTAATGTCACTAGTAAACTGAAGGTTCAGATTATTAGTATTCAAATGATCAATATATTCCATTGCTGACTCCTTGCTGCCTCGCCAGATTAGAAAGAGATCATCTATGTATCGCCTCCAACTAATCGTTCTCTCTACCCAGTGATCGCATGAGTCAGCCCATGCGGCCCGCTTCTCCCACCAGCCTATGAAGAGATTCGCATAGCTGGGGGCGAAGCAGGCCCCCATGGCAGTCCCACGCTTTTGTCTATAGATTTGGTCCTGAAAAATAAAGATATTGTTATACAAACAGAACTTCAAAAACTCAATCAACATCTCACTGTGCTCAGAAAATTTCTGATGGCGATTCTTCAAAAAATGCTTGATAGCAGCAATCCCATCCTCATGAGCAATGCTAGTATATAGACTAGCTATGTCAAGAGTAATCATTAAAAAGTCAGGTTCCCATAGAATCCCTTCAATGTACCTCAAAAAGTCCTTAGTATCCCTCATATATGAGGGTAATTCAAGTACAAAGTGGAACAAATAATGATCAATACATTTTGACATATTCTCCAGAAGGCCACCAATAGAAGAAATAATTGGTCGTCCCGGAGGGTTCTCCGCATCCTTGTGTACCTTCGGCAGATGGTAAAAGCTAGGTAATCTCGGATGGGGTACCTGTAAAAAATTATATTCTTCGGTTGAAAGCATTCCTTTGGTCCGCCATTTCAGAATCAATTGTTCATACTGTACAATACTTTCCATGTAGATCCTCGTGTAGGTACTCACCAACCCATGCAGCCACTTACACACCACATGACAGACTGATACAGACATTCACACAGATTAGTCATTCTCCCATGCATTCACTAAGACACGTTTAATCACTCACTTATACAGTCAGTCACACACCCACTAAATCATCCATTTAGACACTCATAATACATATAAAGAAGAACTTTACAGGATTCTCCTGTGTGCAGCGTTATCCTCTTGGATATGATATATATTTTTATCCAACAAATGCCGAAGCTTCTCAAGATGCACTCGACAGTGCGTCTGCCAATCGGCATCACGGTTCAGCCCGCCCCAGCCATCCAAGTTTGCTGTATTGCCTGACGCGTTTCTGTGGCCAACGTACCACTTCATCAGAGGCATTTCTCCTGTACGCATTGGAGCGCTCTTTATACTGCATGCTGATTGGTTGAAAAACCCCTCGTGGGTTCAACTTCGTAGTTGATTTCTTCATAAAGCATGCTGGGATGTGTAGTCACATCGAGCTTTTATTTAACACCTATAGTAGGTTGCAATGCTTACAGATTTCAGAGAGTCAGTTAAAATCCTTGGTAGGATCTGGATGTGATGGGAGCAGACACTTTTCATCAAGACGCACTGTGCTGGAAACCGGAGCAGGATGGTTCCTCTCCCTTAGCCTCTCATTCATTCGAGATGGAGCATCTTGCACGGGAGGGCACTCGTGTCATAATTTTATCCAACAAACTCCGAAGCTTCTCAAGATGCACTCGACAGTGAGTCTGCCATTCAGCATCACGGTTCAGCACGCTCCAGCCATCCAAGTTCGTTGTATTGCCTGACGCGTTTCTGTGGCCAATGTACCACTTCATCAGAGGCATTTCGCTTGTACGCATTGAGGCGCTCTTTATACTGCATGCTGATTGGTTGAAAAACCCCTCGTGGGTTCAACTTCGTAGTTGATTTCTTCATAAAGCATGCTGGGATGTGTAGTCACATCGAGCTTTTATTAAACACCTATAGTAGGTTCCAATGCTTACAGATTTCAGAGAGTCAGTTAAAATCCTTGGTAGGATCTGGATGTGATGGGAGCAGACACTTTTCATCAAGACGCACTGTGCTGGAAACCGGAGCAGGATGGTTCCTCTCCCTCAGCCTCTCATTCATTCGAGATGGTGCATCTTGCACGGGTGGGCACCCGTGTCATAATTTTATCCAACAAAAGCCGAAGCTTCTCAAGATTAACCCTGGGCAAAGCACTACGCTACGCTCGCATAGTTTGCGAAGTTTGCGCTACTTCGCACAACGCGAATTGCACGTAGCACAGTGCAAACACGCGTAGCGTAGCGTAGTGCAGCGGTCATTTTTTGCTTGCTCGCGGTCCTCAACGTCAAGTTGGCGACCGCGAGCAAGCAAAATGACATCCCGGCGAGATTCTCAATGCAGGGAGGTCAGGTTTCTCATTGCGAGTGGTCGCGTATGCTCGCGACCGCTCGCGATGAGAAACTACCAGTCCGCGTTGAGAAAGCTGCCGCTCGAGTAAAAATCTACTCGAGCGGCAGTAAAAGACAGCTCGCACTGTGCAAGATGCCGTTTTCAATGATTGCACAGTGCGGACAAGCATCCGGCACTGTGCAATCATTACGAACAGTGCACTACGCAGTTCGCGTAGTGCTACGCGTAGTTCGCGTAGTGCGAACTGCACTTTGCGTAGCTTCGCGTAGCGCTACTTCGCGAACTACGCCCAGGCTTACTCAAGATGCACTTGACAGTGCATCTGCCATTCGGCACCACGGTTCAGCCCGCCCCAGCCATCCAAGTTCGTTTTATTGCCTGGCGCGTTTCTGTGGCCAACGTACCACTTCATCAGAGGCATTTCTCCTGTACGCATTGGAGCGCTCTTTATACTGCATGCTGATTGGTTGAAAAACACCTCGTGGGTTCAACTTCGTAGTTGATTTCTTCATAAAGCATGCTGGGATGTGTAGTCACATCGAGCTTTTATTAAACACCTATAGTAGGTTCCAATGCTTACTGATTTCAGAGAGTTAGTTAAAATCCTTGGTAGGATCTGGATGTGATGCGAGCAGACACTTTTCATCAAGACGCACTGTGCTGGAAACCGGAGCAGGATGGTTCCTCTCCCTCACCCTCTCATTCATTCGAGATGTGCATCTTGCACGGGAGGGCACCCGTGTCATAATTATATATATATATATATATATATATATATATATATATATATATATATATATATATATACATATATATATATATATCGCAGGATTCGTCTCAGCAACAGCTACTCAGCTGCTCCAACTCCCATATAGAAAGACGAAGAGCGGACCCAAAGTTCTTGGTGCAATTCAATAATGTTTTATTAGATGCCCAGCATGTCCGCCATAACGCATTTCGACCCCCACTCGGGCCTTGATCACATGACATGTTGCTTAGAATTTGACCAGCTTTTAAAGTGACAGTGCAGGAAGTGACATGATTGGCTCAGGTGAATAAAGCATTGAAACCAAAGAGTTACTCTGTTCCATATTGACAAGAGGTTCACTATGTGCAAATATGCAATAAAAATAAACATCACAATAAATACATAAATGTATAAATATAATGATTAAAAAATGCATATACCTTAAAAATTATGGAGATAAAATTCATAGTATAAGAAAAAAGATGGCAATTTTAAAATCCATTAAAGCATACCAAAATTGGAAATGTAAAAGCTAAAAAATTTATCTTTTTCAAATTACATCTGAAAATTCAAACACCATCAAAATTATTGCACTATTATATTAAAGACCCTATATAAGTTCATTTTCATGAACTAAGGTAATAGGAATCTCAGCGTGTCATGATGTTACACTCCTTGTACATATACTTAGTACAAATAAAGCCCAAGTGGGCTGAGGCAAAGTATGCTAGCATTGTATCCACCTTGATCTTGTTGCTAAATCAATATACGTAAATCACCCAGTTGACCAACAATAGTGCAAAAATAGTGCAAAATGTGAATTAAATAATTAAAATAATGTAAATTTACAAGGAGTTTGAAGTTTGAAGTTTATTTATTTTTTGCTTGATTAGTTAAAATCTTTGCAAATACATAACAAAAAATTCCCCTTGTACACAAATAGATACAATTAAAAACAATTAAAAAACACTTAATGTAAAAAAGATCGTCATTTACATATTCTTGTTTTGTGGTGTTAACTATTTTAAAAAGATTCTCATAGACTCTTACGTCTCATAAAATACTGGCTAGCAGTGACGACCACAATTTCTTAGAACAAATGCTCAGCTTAACCAGGTCCATTGTCCAATTTAGAATTTGGGTAAGTGAAGTGCAAGTAGGACTAAAACAGAGTAGACTCTTAAAAGTTTTTTAGCATGTTCCTGTTGGCAACAGAGTTTTAAGTTTCTTAGTTACCATTTCAAAAAATTTTGTTAGCCGACAGTTAAGCTGAACGTCAGTAGGATTGAAGCAGAGCTTCACTGCCTGCCTACAGGTCCGGGTGCCGTAATACCTAAAAAAGGGACGTAACAAAATACATCTTATGTCCTTTAGGTTAGAACAGTTGCAAATAACATGAGTAATATCTTCCTTTCCATTTCCACATAGTCGACAGGTCGGAGTTCCGCCATCCCTTTCCCATGGGGGAAGATGAGGTTTGATCGCAATTACCCCCATGCGCAGCCTTAGAAAGTTTTCCTTCCTGCTTATCTTCATTCCGGCACTCAAGTAGGCTTGGGGTTTTGGCCCTACATAGTCACTGAGCACTATCCAGCCGTGTGCCTTTTTAGTGAGAATTGCTTTGTCTTCTAAGACAGATAGCGTGGATGTTGTTTTTCTTACTGCTTTTTTAAAGGAAAGATGATCCGTTGGTACGGCCCAGAGATCGGACAGGCCCAGTGTCTCAATTGAGTCAAGCAAATAATCCCTGGCTGGGCATATTTCCTGATTTTGCAAGGCTTTCCAAAGATGGAAGTTTAGCGACCCTGCCACGGCACTTCGGATTTTATGCCAACTTTTAACATAGGAGCTCCTTCTTTCTAACGTTTGTCTTTGGATCCCAAATTCTAACCGGATTTGAGCCGGAGAGACATATTTTGGGAGATGGAAAATTGCTCTGTAAGAGTTGGCTATTATAACGTCTAAAGCTGCTGCATCTTTGCCTTTTAGAGCCTCACTCCCATATGTCAATGTAGGCAGCAGTTTGGCCCTCAGGACCTGTAAAAATGGACCAAGCGTAAGGTCAGGAAGGCGTCTCTTCAATGACTTCAGTGATAGGTAAGTCATAGTCCCCTTTCTTCGCATGGACTCTAGATGACGTTTAAATGAGCTTGTGTGATCCATTAATATTCCCAAGTATTTATAGCTTTGTACTTGTTCCAAACGTTGGCCATCAAGGAACCAGCTGTTGATCTTCTTTTTATGGTAATTGACTGCCATAATTTTGGACTTCTTAAAATTTATTTTGAGGGAGTTCCGGTTCGAAAAGCTGCATGTTGTGTTTAATAGATGCTGAAGACCAATTGGTGTCCGACTAATTAAAACCAAATCATCTGCATATAACAGGTTTGACATTAGCTTATTCCCCAGGTTTGGAGCATGGGATACACAGCTGTCCAGCTCCCCAGGCAAGTCGGCCAGAAAGAGATTAAAAGGAACGGGGCAAGGACACACCCCTGCTTAAGGCCTTTCGAGGTCATAATTCGTTTTGAGATGTGTACCCCTGCACCTAGTTTGACCCTGATCCATGTCTCTGTATGCAACTGTTTTAGCCGATCCAAAAGTGTGGTTGGTATGCCCCATTTTTCCAGTTTTCCCCAAAGTTTGGACCTATCGACATGGTCGAAGGCAGCTGTGTAGTCAATAAAACACAGGAAGAGAGGTGTTTTTGATACTTTGGCTGCATCCATTAGCAACGTGAGAGCCAATATGTTAGTTGTAGTTCCTTGGCCACTACAAAACCCAGTTTGATTAATTGGAATAATAGAATTGTCTGAGGCCCAAGATGTTAACTCTTCCAAGAGTGTTCCAGCGTAGTATTTGGCATCGACGTCGAGGAGGGCGATCAATCGATAATTGTTTGGGTCGTTCCTTTTGCCTTGTTTAAAGATTGGACTAATGATAGATCCCTTCCAAGAGTCTGGAATGATGACTCCGGTGTTTAAGCCCTTGAAGACTGATAGTAGAGCCTTGCTCCAAAAGCCGGCGTCATGTTTGTATAATATCGGGGGATCCCGTTAGGGCCGGGTGCTCCCATATCTCTACTCTTGATTATTAGACCTTTTATCTGTTTTTCTGTGGGAGCATATCCTTCCTCTTCAGTGTAGTCTAAGAGGTTTAATTTACCATCCGACAGAGTCCCTCGTTGCTTAAGGATGTTAATGCTGCTGACCTGATGAACTTTGGATATGCAATTTAGTACTGTTTTCCCTTTAGTAGGGGATTTGATTTCAGGTGCAGCAATGCCCGAACCCTTATTGAAATCCCCTTCCATGTTGTTAAAGTGGGTAAAGAGGTACTCAACCCAGACCGCCTCTGTTATGTTGGAGTTGATTCCTGGGTGGGCCGGTCGATCTAACTTATGGATTCTTTGCCAAAACTTAGCGCTGTTCTGTTGCTTGGCGTCATGCAGTAGTTTAGCCCATGTTTCGTCATTCTTTTGCCTTATTTTACGCCACTTCCTCCTTCTCAATTGTGCCTTCATTTGTCGAAGAGTCGACTGCAACTCCAAATTCCCTGGTGTTTTTCGCAGTTGTCGAAGGGTTTGGTTTATGATCCGTTTGAGGCTCTTAGTTTCCGGACTGGAGTTCGCTTTTATTGATATGTCTTCTGATTTTCTTGATATTGACCCAGTCCTCATCGCAGAATTGCCACTAAATGTCTTAATAAAGTTTTCCCAGGCTGTTACAATTGTGGTGCCAGTTTCTTTTTCTTTCTCGAATATGGTCTTAGCAGAGGCTGATAAAGCTTCAATATTGTTGACATTGCACCTTAGGCGCTTTAGGTTAGAAACTTCTTCGCTTTCAGTCGGGTTCCAGGTATCTAATATAACAACTGGCCTTGCTTTCAGCAGTACTTCCTGTGGGAGGTGATCACTCTGAACATTATCACCTATTTTAAAAGTTGCTATTTTTTCGAACATGGCTAGTGTTACAAACGTGTAATCTAAGTAGGAAGATGTTTTTGAGGAGTGAAAAGTAGCAGCTGGTGGGTTGTCCTCCAAGAAACGGCCATTCAGTGCTCTCAAATTTAAATGTTCTAGTTCTTGTAGCAAATATTTGGCCCATCTTGAAGGTTTGCCAATATTTGCTTGGCCTTGATTTGGTATCCCCCAGAGTGATGTAAGTTCGTGCACTGGGCCGTCGTCTTGGCTTGACCCAAGAAGGTGTAGATTGAAATCACCAGCAACAACTATGTGATCGATGTCTTGCTCATCCATAATCCGTTTTATTTCGTTTGACAACTCCTTTACGGCTTTTTGTTTTCGATTAGGGTGCACGTAGATGTTAATTATTATAACTTCTTGTGTCGTGTTATTGAATTTAAGCTTTGTCTGTATTGCTTGGACTGCATTGGGTGGTGACATTTTTACCTCTATGGGCTTTATTGAGCCCATTGTGATTATTGAAGCCAACATCATTAGTCCCCCTGAGCGGCGACCAAAGTTTGAAACCTTTGTTGCCGGAACGAAATAGGAGGAGTATCCTTGAAGTTCCTTGGCATTATCTTCCCAGGTTTCCTGGAGAAGTATTAGATCGAATGTTTTCAGGTAATTAACTACCTCATGATCGACCAGTTTGGCTGCCAAGCCGTTAATGTTCCAGATGCAAAGCTTAATTTGACCTTGCGCGGGTGGTGCTGTCAGTGGAGTGTCACACTCTTGTCAGTTTGAACGGTCTGTTAATATTGTGCGAGATATTTGCAGCCGTCCTTCAGGTCCCGGTTTCAAATTTGGAATTAAGTGCCCTACGCTTCTACCTGAATTAGAATCCTCTGTGCAAGCAGTAAGTTCGCCAGGGGTTCTACTTCTTGCCCCTCTTAGGACTGAGGTGGTAATTTTGTCTGGGACGGTGAGTCGAGTTTTTAGAAATGGAGTTGGATAAGGAGATTTCAATTCAACTCCCATTTTTATACCCCAGTGTTTGAGCGTGCTTTCCTCTTCCTTGATTTTATTCGCAATTTCACTTGTGCTCCATCGTGTCCTCGTCACCTCTGGGCCCAAGTAGTTATTATTTGGAAGGAATTCTATAGAAAGCAGGTCCGATGAGCTTATATTTCCAAGGCACGGGATGGAATTTAAGAGTCGTAGAACATTCCCTCTATTTAATATGTCATCTCTTCCACGCGATTCATATTCAGGAATGAGAGTAATGCTAACCACTTCTTCAATAGAGGTTTCCTTAGGTCTGTAAGTAGGGATTCCATCCTGTAGGCAAGGCCCTATTTGCAAAGGGTTGTTTGGTTCTTCTCCTTGATTTACGGATTTACGAGAGCTCGACGGGAGAGTAGTTGAAGGCTTAATTTTATTGAATGGACGGCCTTGATTTACAATGCCACCAGTCAATAATTTTTGTTGATCCTCTCTTTTTAACAAGTGAACTTCGTTGGGTGGTGCGCCCTGTGATTGATCTTCCTTATTGTATTTTAAAGTTGCTGGATTTATTGCTATTGATATTGATTCCTGCCTCTCGTTTGTTGTTGGGATGTTCCTTCTTGCTGGATCTTTTGCTCTTAATATTGGCTCCTGCCTCACATTCTCTGTTGGAGTGGTCCTTCTTACTGGCCTCGGTGATGACCCCAAAGTGGCGGCCATTTTTGAAGAGGGCTCTACGAGTGAGTTGTCCGATCTGCCAGGCAAAGCAGAGCATAAGCTAGTCCTGGTTTCATCAAAGTCGGGGTCTGGTTCAACTACACTGACAGGTGATTTGCTTAGTCTATTCAAAGCAAGAGATAGTTGCTTCTTATTGCGACCCTTCCTTTTTTGTTTGTTGCGAACTTTCCGGGGTGTAGGATTTTTGTTTAAAGGACCCGTTTTTATTAGGGCCGTGGTTGGTATTGCATCATTAGCTACAACAATATTAGAAGAGCTAGTTCCTGTAGGTTCGATTTTTGAAGTTCAGGCGAGGCTGACCCTTCCTTATACTGGCCATCTGTGGATGTGAGGGACGATGTAACACTGCCTTTTATTTCTGACAGAATATCCCCTAACATAGTCGGTAGTGTTGTGAGCTTGTCAATTATTGGGGCACAGGTGCATTCATAATGGATGGTTTGGCTTCCGTGCAGCGCTTCTTGTCCCCGCCTGATTAGGTTATTGAGCTCTGAAAGTTTTTTATCGATCCCTGACGTAAAATCAGCCAGTGTCTGAAGAACCGTAATCTGTAAGTCCATTTTATGTGATTGATATTGTAAAGCTGTGGTTGAATATTGCATTGAGTTTAGAATTGCCCCCAGATTGATTCAGTAGGTGTTATAGTACTGCGGTTACTTCTTTCCTGCAATGATGTATTAATCGGGTCATGAAATGTGTTATTTTGAACAGGTTTAAATTATATGAGGCGACAAGCTCCTCCCATTCCTGAGAGGCCAGGAAAGACAAATCCGGGCTTGATATATGAGAGTCTGCATAGGGAGACATTGTATAACGAGCTGCTGGTTTGCTGGCCGAGGGGCTATTGGGCCCCACCGGGTGTTCAGATACACTTAGTGCCCCTGATTGTGATTTATGCTGTTGGAATGGAGAACTATTTTTTGGGGACAGCGGGTGAGCCATTCCCAATTGTTCTATAAGCTGGTTCTGGGGCATGCCCCCTAATGTATCAATTCCAACTGTAGCCCCTGAAACCTCTTCAAAGACATTATCAGCTGCCCTAATGCCAGCAGTACTTTTTGGAGAATTCTGGCCATCTGTTGTAGTTGTAGGTGTGTTCCTTTGGTCGATTTTAGCTTGATTTTCGACTTGTTTAGTAGATTGGTAAAATAAAGGTTGAGGTTCAGGTAACGTGGTCGGTGAAACAAAGAAGCTTGGTCAACTGATTGATTGGTTGACTGATTGGTTGACTGATTAGTTGGCTGGTGAGTTGAACCGAACTTCTCTGGCTGCAAAGGCGATTGCAACCCTTTTACATTCGCGCTTTTTGAGTAAATTGCTGTCCCCGGATCTTTCAGAAACGTGAACTTTGTATAAATTTTGGGTTGGATAGTGCAGGGTATTTTCCTTTGAGGGGCCCCATCAGGACTTATAAGAACACAGACCCCTTGTCCCCTTGTGTTCCTTGTGAATGCGTCAGGTTAGCTGGTTGGTCAAGAGTTAATTCTCCCGTTTGTGACTTTACGTTGGTTTCGTCGCTTTTAATGGGTGAGTTTGTGCCGGAGCAGGACCTGGCAATCCCCGTGACTGGGGTGCTTTCTGTGCTTGTTGTGCGTTTTCTGATAGATACTGACCCCAGTCGTGGGCCACTTGGCTCATCTGACCTCACTTTTGCAATACCTTGTTTTTGTTTTTGTTTGGAATTTGCCTTTGATTTTGATTTTGAAGGAGACCTCCTTACTCGGCCTGATCTCATGACCCTGTAATCCGTGTTTGGTTTAACACGCAAGGTAAGAGGAATTCAAATGAACTGTACAGATAAGGGGTCCGGGTGGGGGCTGAGCTGATGGGAGCCGATAGGAGTGAGAAGGACTGCCAGTGACCCAGTTACTAAAACTCCAAAACTGTTGAGACACGCACCCCCTGCAATCTTCCTTGCACCTGGAGAAGACCTGCCGCAGTACCGGGATGCTGATAGTGCTGGGGGGCACTGGGGGATGCTGACAGCCGGTCACACTGCACTCCCTCTCCCCCACCGCCCTCCAAACGACCCCCAGCAGCAGGCCAACAAACAACCAGGGAAGACCTCAGCCTTGTCCGCAACCTCAGCCGTGACACTGTGCGCCCAGGCAAAGGCTGATGAGAGGCTGATGAAAAGCTGACAAGCTGGTGAGGCCCAGGAAATCCAAGAAAGCAGGGGGCGAGGAAGGAGGCAGTTGGCAGTTGTCAAAGATTTAAAGAGACACCTCCCCTCTCCGCAAGGAGCCTTCGGTGCTTGGCTCCAGCAGAATCCACAGCCACAGATCCACAAGCCGCAGGCCGCCACCTCCTCAGCCACATAGAAGGTAGGTGGTAAGAATGGAGGATGGAGGATGCAGGCGTTCGACAGAGAAGAACAGCTGCTCAGTTAGCGTCAAGTGTCATGCAACAGCAGGGCAGCAGCAGGGCTTTTGGAGGGACTTCAAAGGGGCTAGTGGCAGCACAGCACAGCACAGCTCGAGTAGCACAGTAGTACAGTGACTGCGTTCCCTTGCTGTCGCGCAAAACAACAGGACCTCCAACAGCGCTCCAGTCCTGTTTCCGCACAGAGGGCGCCACACAAGGACTACAGTGCGCTAGGAGCCCCGGAGCCACCAACCCTGCTCACTCCTAGGCTCCTATGCTCCGTTTTCCTGCAAGTCCACAACTGGGCTCTGCCCCTCCCGCACCGATTTACTCCGATTTACTCCGTTACAGCAGGGAGTTCGGGCAGGCAGTGCAGTTTAGCGGCCCTTCAGGAACCTATGCCCTGGTTTAATGCACAAGAGGAGCAGAGAGCGGGAAGCGGCAGCGGCGACACAGTGTTTGTAGCTCCTGTGAGAGGGCGGGCTAAAGGGAGTAAAATGACCGGCTTGCTTGCTTGCTTGTAAATGTAGCTCTGCCGGTAGCTGCTGCCAGTCCTCTTCCTGTCAATTACCGCAATCACAGACGCGGATTGCCGGCCTCGGGAGCCTCGGGAACCACAGGAGCAGCAGCCTCGGGAGCCACGAGAGCAGCAGCAGCCTCGCCTCACCTCGCCTCGCCTCTCCTCCACACAATGTCTCGGCGTAACCAGGTGTCGACAGTAAAACCAGGACTGGACTCGAAATGTCAAAACAAGTCTCTAACGCTCTTGCCCCAGAGTCAACAACCTGTAGAAATTTACGAGGAGAGGTTATGTTACTTAAAATATTCTCATATTAAAATTTAAATAAGATGGAACTAATTTGAACCTCTAAATATACCATCTACTGTTACTGGAAATACTAAAGACATGTATAAAAATCTTCACTGGCATTCAACCCTGATGGTGTCTTCGTATCGAGCTCTAGTATATATCTCGTCTCCAAGAGCCGCAACTTAGCCTCTCGGTTGCCACCTCTTTTAAGGGGCAAAACTGTATCTATTACGAAATATTGTAAATACACAGGGTTGCTTTCATGACACTCCTCAAAATGTCTGGCTACCGGGTAGGTCTGATCTTTGTTGTTAATTGCCCTAATGTGCTGGAGTATCCGCTTATGGACCGGCAGTTTAGTGCTGCCAATATACTTCAGCCCACAGGGACACTCCAGCACATAAACTGCAAATTCTGTTCTACAAGTCAGTCGTTTACTGATCATTATAGTACCTGGTTTAAAAGGACTGTTAAAATGAGTCTTATTGCATGCAAACTTACATGCTTTGCAATTTGGACATTTTTTAAAAATATATATATATATTCACTGAAAAAACCATAGGTTTCAGGCACGTTATAGTTAGAAATTAGCATTTAAAAAACCTTAGAAATTCACTGAAAAACCATAGGTTTTAGGGACAGTTATAGTTAGTTGGACATTTCACTGATACAAAACCATAGAAATTCCCCCGTTATAGTTAGTTCAGCTAACTATAATTCGCGCCCCGCAATGCACTGCTGATGACGTCACATATTACATCACTCATGACATGGTCAGTGACATCACTCATGACATAGTCAGTGACATCACTGATGACATCACTGATGACATCTCAAATGACATCACTGATGACATCACTGATGACATCATCCATGTGATAATTTGATGCATCTTCTCACACCCTAATATAACCTTTGATACACCCACTCTAAATTACAGACTGCCATTCTTAAAACCATAGACACTCCAACACCAATAACTACATACCCACTCACTGATTCTTAGGTCTACACACACATCCACTCACTCACCCGTACAGTCACTCATACTTACGGTCACTCAGTACAGGACTATCATATGCACTCATACACCTACATAGACACTCACACACCGCCACTCATCCATAGAGGTACTCACACACCTAGTCAGTCATGCAAATTGCACAGTGGTGAAGGGAGGGGGCGGGGCTTCAGGTGACATGTGTGCAAACAGGCCCCGTGGCGCGTTTTAAGATTGGGAATTAAATCCCCTTCAATCCTTAGGGTCCCTGGGGGCCAACTAGCCCACCAGGTACGTCCAGAAAGCGCCACAGAGCTGAGTTGCAGAGAGGTGTAAAAGGGGCGTGGCCTCTGAACACCTCTCTGCAACGCAGCTCCCTGGCGCATACTGGAGGTACAGGGTGGGCTAGTTGGACCCCAGGGACCCTCAGGATTCAAGGGGACTTTATCCCCCAACTTAAAACGGACAGAGGGCGTGTTTGCACACATGTAACCTCAGGCCCCCCCCCTCTCTACACCAGTGTGCAAACGCGGCCCATGGCGCATTTTAAGAGGTAGTTTTAATCCCCTTGCCCTATTATGTACTAGGGCCTTACAGAGGAGGTCATGCCAATCACAGGGGTACCCCAACGCACAGGGGCCGATTCCGATCTCGGTCGGAGGCGCACCCAATACCATTCGGTCGGGAAAAAAGCCATGCGAATGCCTGTTTCCCGACCGATACGTACATCATACCGAACGAGTAAGTACGATGCGCACAACAGCACAGAATCCGGCCGCGTCGTACTCACCCAATCCAGGTCCTGTTCTCCGACCGAGGCGAATCCGGAAACGCAGAATGGAGTCGCACGGAAGGGAAAATGCAACCCCGTCCGGCCGAACAAGTACGATGCGCTTTCCGTACGCGCCGAACCCGTCGCTACGCACGGCACGTCAAAGCATCCGGGAGAGGCGCACATAAGCTCCGATTCGCGCCACAACATGATCCACGGCTACGAGGCGAACACGCCAGCGACGAGGACGACGTGAAGCGACGAGAAAGACGAACGACACGAACCAACCATGAATCCCTTCGTCCCGATCCTACCAATATTCTACATTTACTACCGGAACAAAAAAGGACGTGTACGGCGCAGAAGGTAAGTCAGACACCAATCACAAAACACATACAACACGTACACGACACATCACACACACACAGAGGGATGCAGAATTTACTTACACCAGCAACAGCAGCACCATAGGGGTGGGATGCCCATCACCAATGCCACATATGCACACAGGGGCCTGAATGCGCACCACCACCACCACCCCTACCCAGGGGGGGCCGGATGCCAACCACTACTACCACCCTTAGCCAGGGGGGTGCCAGATGCCCACCACCACTACCATCCTTACCCAAGGGGGCTGGATGCCTACCACTACTACCACCCTTACCCAGGGGGGCTGGATGCCTACCACTACTACCACCCTTAGCCATGGGGGTGCCAGATGCCTACCACTACTACCACCCTTAGCCAGGGGGCTGGATGCCTACCACTACTACCACCCTTAGCCAGGGGGTGCCAGATGCCCACCACCACTACCACCCTTACCCAGGGGGGGCTGGATGCCTACCACTACTACCCACCCTTAGCCATGGGGGTGCCAGATGCCTACCACTACTACCA
Source organism: Calotriton arnoldi (assembly GCA_963921515.1). Classification (NCBI taxonomy): domain Eukaryota; kingdom Metazoa; phylum Chordata; class Amphibia; order Caudata; family Salamandridae; genus Calotriton; species Calotriton arnoldi. The sequence goes on along the minus strand of CAWUFW010009058.1, from coordinate 88,627 downwards.
CCCTTAGCCAGGGGGGCTGGATGCCTACCACTACTACCACCCTTAGCCAGGGGGGTGCCAGATGCCTACCACTACTACCACCCTTAGCCAGGGGGGTGCCAGATGCCCACCACCACTACCACCCTTACCCAGGGGGGCTGGATGCCTACCACTACTACCACCCTTAGCCATGGGGGTGCCAGATGCCTACCACTACTACCACCCTTAGCCAGGGGGGCTGGATGCCTACCACTACTACCACCCTTAGCCATGGGGGTGCCAGATGCCCACCACTACTACCACCTTTACCCAGGGGGGGCTGGATGCCTACCACTACTACCACCCTTAGCCAGGGGGGCTGGATGCCTACCACTACTACCACCCTTAGCCAGGGGGGTGCCAGATGCCCACCACCACTACCACCCTTACCCAGGGGGGCTAGATGCCTACCACTACTACCACCCTTAGCCATGGGGGTGCCAGATGCCCACCACCACTACCACCCTTACCCAGGGGGGGCTGGATGCCTACCACTACTACCACCCTTAGCCATGGGGGTGCCAGATGCCTACCACTACTACCACCCTTAGCCAGGGGGGCTGGATGCCTACCACTACTACCACCCTTAGCCAGGGGGGTGCCAGATGCCCACCACTACTACCACCCTTAGCCAGGGCTGCTGGATGCCTACCACAACTACCACCCTTACCCAGGGGGGACTGGATGCCTACCACTACTACCACCCTTAGCCAGGGGGGTGCCAGATGCCCACCACCACTACCACCCTTACCCAGGGGGGCTGGATGCCTACCACTACTACCACCCTTAGCCTTGGGGGTGCCAGATGCCCACCACCACTACCACCCTTACCCAGGGGGGGCTGGATGCCTACCACTACTATCACCCTAAGCCAGGGGGCTGGATGCCTACCACTACTACCACCCTTAGCCATGGGGGTGCCAGATGCCCACCACTACTACCACCCTTAGCCAGGGGGCTGGATGCCTACCACAACTACCACCCTTACCCAGGGGGTCTGGATGCCTACCACTACTACCACCCTTAGCCATGGGGGTGCCAGATGCCCACCACTACTACCACGCTTAGCCAGGGGGGCTGGATGCCTACCACAACTACCACCCTTACCCAGGGGGTCTGGATGCCTACCACTACTACCACCCTTAGCCATGGGGGTGCCAGATGCCTACCACTACTACCACCCTTAGCCAGGGGGGCTGGATGCCTACCACTACTACCACCCTTAGCCAGGGGGGTGCCAGATGCCTACCACTACTACCACCCTTAGCCAGGGGGGCTGGATGCCTACCACAACTACCACCCTTAGCCATGGGGGTGCCAGATGCCCACCACTACTACCACCTTTACCCAGGGGGGCTGGATGCCTACCACTACTACCACCCTTAGCCATTGGGGCTGGATGCCTACCACTACTACCACCCTTAGCCAGGGGGGTGCCAGATGCCCACCACCACTACCACCCTTACCCAGGGGGGGCTGGATGCCTACCACTACTACCACCCTTAGCCATGGGGGTGCCAGATGCACACCACCACTACCACCCTTACCCAGGGGGGGCTGGATGCCTACCACTACTACCACCCTTAGCCATGGGGGTGCCAGATGCCTACCACTACTACCACCCTTAGCCAGGGGGGCTGGATGCCTACCACTACTACCACCCTTAGCCAGGGGGGTGCCAGATGCCTACCACTACTACCACCCTTAGCCATGGGGGTGCCAGATGCCCACCACTACTACCACCCTTAGCCAGGGGGCTGGATGCCTACCACAACTACCACCCTTACCCAGGGGGCTGGATGCCTGTCACTACTACCACCTCTACCCATGGGGGCTGGATGCCTACCACCAACACCACCCCCACTCATAGGATGGACAATGCATGACACAACCAGCACACCACAACCTAGGGAATGCAAGAAAAGACATCCCCCCAACACCATGACAAGCGTGTGTAGACTGTGTCAAATGCCTACAACACTGAACATGACTTTGAACATACAATGTGACCCCCTATCACATGTGCCACACATATATGTGTGTGGCCCCCACAATGCAAGCAGGCCATGACCATTGTGGCAATGGGGTCCAAACCCCCATCATCACAGTGACCAAAATGTAAGTGTGGGGTCCATAGCTGAAGCACATTTTGAACAGTGTGGCAATGGGGTCCAAACCCCCATCATCACAGTGACCAAAATGTAAGTGTGGGGTCCATAGCTGAAGCACATTTTGAACATTGTGGCAATGGGGTCCAAACCCCATCATCACAGTGACCAAAATGTAAGTGTGGGGTCCATAGCTGAAGCACATTTTGAACAGTGTGGCAATGGGGTCCAAACCCCCATCATCACAGTGACCAAAAGGTAAGTGTGGGGTCCATAGCTGAAGCACATTTTGAACAGTGTGGCAATGGGGTCCAAACCCCCATCATCACAGTGACCAAAAGGTAAGTGTGGGGTCCATAGCTGAAGCACATTTTGAACAGTGTGGCAATGGGGTCCAAACCCCCATCATCACAGTGACCAAAAGGTAAGTGTGGGGTCCATAGCTGAAGCACATTTTGAACAGTGTGGCAATGGGGTCCAAACCCCCATCATCACAGTGACCAAAATGTAAGTGTGGGGTCCATATCTGAAGCACATTTTGAACATTGTGGCAATGGGGTCCAAACCCCCATCATCACAGTGACCAAAATGTAAGTGTTGACAAAGAAAAAGCTGCAACTGCCAAACTGCATGGATGATTCCTGGTCACAGAACATAAAACACATCAGTGGCAAAGTAGTGCATGTGTCCCATTGCAACATAGATTGGGGGAGGCAAATACTGCAGTGCAAATAAGACATACCTTTGGCCATGTGCAGACAAACAACACCCATGGGGGCTGACACTGTCAACATTCATCAATGACACAATGACAGAAGTGACCATCAGAATGCAGACCCACATATTTGCACCAATGGGCACACAAATGCAGATACCCTGTGGAGACTGTAGATGTGAGGTGAACAGATACCATACCATGGCAGCAATGGGACACACAAACCATGATCATTGTGCTGACCGATGACCTAGGAGTCCCAGGGACAGCAGGGGAAACCCACCAAACTACATACAGCCAATGGCACACCCAAGATATGCCAATGCAGTGGTGCAGATGCACAAACACAAACAGGCAGACCCACACTGCACATCATACACAACAGGTGAGGGGGGTGCCAGTGTCCCCAGGCAACCACACAACACATGAGGAGGCCTGAATACCAATCATACAGATGTGCATACAGTGCCACACAAAGGTAACTCATGGATCCAAATCCCCTATGTGGGCAAGCAGGCATTGTCAGATGAGAGGGAGCACAAATCACACATGTCACACAGGCACGTAGGAACAGCAACTGACACAGCAAGACACAGACACACCACAGCACTACCCCCAGGGCCCCCACAATGTGGTGACCCTGGGCTGCATTACAATCCCACTGTGATGACAAAGCTAAATGTCGTTCACACTGTGAACCACAGTCATGTGTCCTGAGCAACAAACTACCATCACACCTACACAAGCACAAATCAATCAGCACAGCCAGTAAGCCAAGGCCAACATGGAGGCAGGGGTCTAGCCGGGCAACAACTCTCATCTGCACACACTCAACACCACACACCTCGACCTCCAACAATGTGCAGCAGTGAAGCACACATGCACTGGTGACATTGCACATGCACCCATGACTATTCCAGGGTGGTGGGTGGGAACCAAGGTGCAGAAACACATCACACATGGCCGCTCAACAAGACTCCTGAATGTCTGACACACTGCACACTACGCTGTACATGGACATGACGGCAATACCACACCAACCAATGGGATCCCAGCCACAGTCACACACCAATGAAGAAGCCAAGGTCACCCACAAAGAACACACATAGACAACAACCAACATTGCAGCCCGGACCCTGAGGAGTGCCAGCAGTCACACACACAACGTGTCACAATCACTGAAAGATAACACAAACTGGAAATCACATGACAGGTGCAAACAACAAGTGCCAAGGGGAAACCTGACTGTGACCCATCTGCGTCTGCACACAAACTCAGCCCTGACAGCAAACACACCTATGGGTGACACCCTGATGACCAGTAATGTGCCATGCACCCACATCACAGAGAACCCAGGGAGAAGACTTTGGGGGAACATAGGTCAAGTCAGCAAGCATCACAAACAGGTACAACACTAGGGATCACAGCATGCACAGCTAAACGGAAGTGAACACACAGACATGCTCATACAACACACACCTTGGGCGCAGGCAATGTCACATGGAGTACACACTGCCATGAGGGGACTCCACTCCTGTGTGAGGAAAGCTGTGCCATATGTTGCCTCAGTAGGGCCCCATCATGTCAGCTGAGCACTTGGTCACACAATCAACAATTAGCACCAAATGAAGGCTCCTGTCACATCAGCCTGGTCATGGAAGTGCCAACGAAATCATCAGCACAGATCCAACACACTTGTATAGCAATGTTGCACTGACAACACAGATGAGTCCTTCCCCATTGATGCCCAAACCTGCATGTCCAGTGGAGATGGCCACACGGTCAGGGAAGTAGACGAATTGAACAATGGCAGGCACAACAGATGTGCAGGGGTGGAAGCCACAGATGTGAAATTGCTAATGTAAGTAGGAAATCCCATTGCCAAATACTGAACACATGACACCCTCAGATGCTGCTATGGATGACATGGATACACCACAGGATAGGACACATTCCCCTGGACCACATGGGTTCCTGCACAGTAACACTTCATTATCATGAGACCAAATATCACCATCACTGCAGCAAGGGCATGGTTAGCATCATCAACAACATGTACATCAGAAGCATAAGCACTAGAGAACAGAAAGTTGCTTTATTCAGCATATGTGTGTTTAAAAGTGAAAGTCCAGAAAAAACACAAAGGCCAATGGCCAGTCCATTGTCAAAGTCCAAACAGGGTGACAGTGGCAGATGTCACCCTACGCATGCCTGCACTGCACAAAACCAGGGACAATCCACTAGGAGGGGCAACCGGGGGCAGGCCAGGCACCGCAGGGACAGGATCAGGGCTCACCAGGAGGAGGCAGGGAAGGGGTGGTGGGTGCTGGAGAGCCACTGACAACTGCAGTGGAGGTGTCTGACATGGTGTGTGCCGGCACAACTGGGGGCATGACTCAGATGTTGTGGGTGCCGGCACGACTGCAGTGGACCCTGCAGATGGAGTGGACAGGTCCGCCACTGCAGTGCCCAAGTCAGACAGGGTGGTAGTGGACTCCACTGCAGTGCCTACCACCAGGGGAGGAGAATGGGGAACAGGCAAGGTGGGCTGGACAGAGGGGGAGGACACCCTCACCACATCAGTGGCACAGACAAGCGCAGCGGGGGTGTGGTGCCGGGAGAGCAAGTGGCAGGGGGAGAAGGCCGGATCCTCTTGGGGATGGTATATCTGTGGGTGGGGGAACCTGGGGCAGGGTGTGGTGGGGGCACCTGTGGAGTGGGGGCCTGAGGGATGGAGGAAGGAGACCTGGTGCCTGAGCTGCAGGGCGGCGGCGGGGTCTTGCTCTTACGACTCCGGGGGACTTGCGGGTGGGGGCCTCAGTCTGTCTGCGCCTGGGGGAGGGTGTCCGGGGGCGAGGGGCACTCTGCTCCGTGTGGGTGGGCTTCCTCTTCCCCCTGAATGCTGTATCAGCTGGATCGGAGGGGAAGAGGCCGAGGTCACTGAGGAAGAGCCGCTGGGTCTTTGGGGTTGCAGGTGAGGCAAGGGAGGGTGCTTTGGAGGGAGAGGCAACTGAGGACTGCGCAGTGCTCGTGGATGCGTGTGTGTGTTCCAGGGCCCCATCCCCTGTGAGTCTGGTTTCAGTCCCCTGACTGTGCGTGCGTGTGCGTTTTGTTTGTGGCGTGTGTGTCTGTGTGCTGGACGTGTGTGTGCTGGTGTGTGCCTGTGCCGGTGTGTGTGTGCTTGGGACGGGTAAGGTGCTGGGGAGTGTGGATGGAGCAGAGGCAGGAGGGGTGAGGGACTGTCTGAGGAGGGACACTGCTGCCGTCAGGGAGGAGTCCATGGACCTATTGCCCCTCTGTAGGTCAGACATGCCCGATGAGATGCCCTCCATGAACGACACCAGCTGAGTCAACAGAGCGGTGTGCGCATGGAGGACACTCAGCATGGCTGTCTGCCCTACATGGAGCTGGCGAAGGAGGTACACAGACTCCTCACTCAGGGCAGCAGGGGACACAGGGGCAGGGGTGTGGTGCCTGGCCCAAAGGAGACACGCTCCCGAACATGGGAGCCTCCACGGACCTGGGGAATGGGAGCCGATGGGAGGGCGGTGGTGGTGCTGGTGGTGGCGGGGACAGCAACACTAGCTGGGGTGTGGTGGCTGCTGACACCCGCCTCCATAAGGGAGTCATCCTCCGAGCCGCTGTGGTCCTCAGCTGAGGTGGATGCTGCTGAGGACTCCTCGGTGTGGCTCCCCTCGCCCTCCGTGCCACTGGGTCCCTCCGACCACTCCTCGGCTGCTGACCCAGTCTGGCTCTCCGGCTCCTCCTGGTCCGTGGAGCTGTCCCCTTCCGTGGCCGTGGATGTATCTGCAAACAATGGGGAAACAGACAGACATCAGTCACCTGCACCAAACGCACACACCACTGTGAGCACAGCACATTACAGAGCAAGCCCTGGCATCATTAGTTGAACATTGCTAAAAGTGCCCTAACTGAACAGGAGAAGCCAATTGTCAGTCTGATGCCAACCATGGCACTCACATCCCACATGGCCTTGCACCCATCTGTCTGGTGTCTGTTGGATAGCAACACCCCAGTGTGGACACATGCACCACCTACACAGTAGTTGGACAGTGCAGAGGACACGGTGTAGCATGTGGACATGCACACATCACAACTCTTGCCACTGAGTCAGTACAGGTTTCCGGATGAAAGGGATGCCCAGAGTCAAATAGGAAATGCATGTGATGCATACCAGCGACAGACACCATGATGCACCCATGTCCTGATAGCCATCGCCACAATGGTGTGCATGTAGCACATGTCACTCCCCTGCAGGATCACCAATAAGTAGACACATGCCATGGCGGAGGCATGACTGCTAAGTCATACATCACTGTCTCAGTGATGTATGACTTGGCAGCCAGACAACAACACTCTGCACTGTGTCACAATAGTAGGTCATGGGGAATGCAAGTCCTGGAGCTGCACAAGTGCACATGTACATCCCCCACACAACACATCATCTTAACCCTCATCTGTCCAGGTCATACCGATTGGACATATGGGAGACCTGTGACACTACCCTCTGAACCTGAGCCCCTCACAATCTGCTGTGAATGGGAAACAGCTGCCTGAACTTCACATTCGCATACCCCAGTCTGCACGGGCAGCTGATCAAACACCTATGTGACACACAAGTATCGTCTCCTATGGTCACATCTCCAGTGGCATGCTGAGCCCCTACCGAGAAACACCCCAGCAGTCCTGGCAACAAATCCACAGCACACTGACACAGAGGCAGACACCTGAGGGGTCAAATCACTGCGCACAATGTGTCAGCTGATACACGGGAGTGGGAGTACAGGTGTATTGGATGGGCTGGAGTAGGCATGACTGTCCTGCCCCACATGAATGAGGGATGAGCCCTGGACAGTGGATAGCTGGCTATGTATGTGTGACACACGTAATCTGCACACTCCTGGGGCCCAAACATTGTTCCCACCCGCTGCATGGGTGTGTGCCAGATACCCCAGGCACATGTGGTGGCTCAGCTCAGCAAGTGGACCGCATATCAAAGCAACACGCAGATTACATGTCCGAACACAGGCGTTGTGTGAACAATGGACCCACCCATGATGCCCAACACAGAGTTAGGGAAACAGATGCTGTCCCCCACCTTGAGTGAAGCAAACTGCAAGGACACAGTCCCAAGTGACACAATTCCCTGAATGTAAGGGCCACACCTGGGTATCAGATGAGGAGTGGGCAGTGCACAATAGAGGGACATGGCTCCTGGACAACATGACTGCTGTACTGTGGCAGTTTAACCAGGCCAGAGGAGGGCACATAGCATGTAATACAGAGTTCACAGTGCAGTCTTTGACTCACCCCCTCCTTGCTGCTGTCTGGCCTTCAGCTGCCCATCCAGGTCTGGAAACACCACCGCCAGGATCTGGAGCATGTGGGGGTCAGGGTCCATGTTCCGCCACTCCTGCGAGGAGGCGACAGCTTCAGCTGGACCCGTGCAATCCTCCGGGTCCAGCCCCGAAGGTCCTGCCACCTCTTCTGGCAGTTGCGGATCCGGCGCTTGTAGACCCCCACGGACCGGACAGCCCGGACGATGTCCTTCCAGATCTCCTGCTTCCGATGGGCATTAACCTGTCAGGATGACAAAGTGAAAAGGCCATTACTACACATGCAACATATCCGTGCATGACACAGTTGTATATACATGTCTCAATCACAGGGGCACATGATGTACACAGGCAGTGCAACGCTGCCCATGGACAGTTTGCCAGAAGTCACTACATGGTATCATTGCATGGGAAGTAAAACCTTGTTCAAATGCACTGTCACTGCACCATACCTGTCCAGTGCATGTCACTACACACTATGGGGGGTGACAACTACTCAGTGAGCCTTCTAGCCAGTGGCGTGCAGACTTTCAGCCTTGCTAGTCAGACAAAATGCACATTCAGAAAGGCAGTGCACAGAACACTCACCTGCTCCCCTGGTGTCCCATACAGCTTGCTGTACTGTGGAAGTAGGCTGTCCAGCAGGGCCTGGTTCTCCTCAAGGCTGAAGGCTGGGGCTCTCTCCACAGTACGTGCCATTGCAGGGTCCAGAGGGGGCAGAGACAGCAGCAGTGCAGTGGCAGATGTCGTCCTGGAGCATCTAGTGCAGGCAAGTGAGCACTCAGGGGAACAGCCAGCAATATATATGTACTGGAGAGGCAGATACTGTCCCATGTGTCCAAAGTGATAGGTCCAAGTCGTTTGCATCTTCTGAATCTGGCCAATCCATGGAATAGCAGCACCAATACACGCCCACAGCATCCTTCAAATCTTCAACTTCATGACATACATGATTTTGCAACATTGTTGTGGGTGACCAACTGAATTTCCAGCAACCGACTCGTTCGAATTTCGAAAACGCGTCCGTTGCCAGGCTAGGCCATTGTCAATGGGTGCGCACCGATCGGTCCATTGCTGTTCAACGCGTACAGGGGTACAACGCGTACCCGCACACATTGAATGCAATGGGCCGGCCGGGGCACCGATCGCTCCATTGCTGTTCAACGCTTACAGGGGTACAACACGTACCCGCACACATTGAATGCAATGGGCCAGCCGGGGCACCGATCGGTCCATTGCTGTTCAACGCGTACAGGGGTACAACGCGTACCCGCACACATTGAATGCAATGGGCCGGCCGGGCGCACCGATCGGTCCATTGCGGTATCAACGCGTACAGGGGTACAACGCGTACCCGCACACATTGAATGCAATGGGCCGGCCGGGGCACCGATCGGTCCATTGCTGTTCAACGCGTACAGGGGTACAACGCGTACCCGCACACATTGAATGCAATGGGCCGGCCGGGGGCACCGATCGGTCCATTGCTGTTCAACGCGTACAGGGGTACAACGCGTACCCGCACACATTGAATGCAATGGGCCGGCCAGGCGCACCGATCGGTCCATTGCGGTATCAACGCGTACAGGGGTACAACGCTGCACCCGCACACATTGAATGCAATGGGCTGGCCGGGCGCACCGATCGGTCCATTGCTGTACAACGCTGCATAGGGGTACAACGCGTACCGCGACACATTGAATGCAATGGGCCGGCCGGGCGCACCGATCGGTCCATTGCGGTACAACGCGCACAGGGTACAACGCTGTACCCGCACACATTGAATGCAATGGGCCGGCCGGGGCACCGATCGGTCCATTGCTGTTCAACGCGTACAGGGGTACAACGCTGCACTCGCACACATTGAATGCAATGGGCCGGCCGGGGCACCGATCGGTCCATTGCTGTTCAACGCGTACAGGGGTACAACGCTGCACCCGCACACATTGAATGCAATGGGCCGGCCGGGGCACCGATCGGTCCATTGCTGTTCAACGCGTACAGGGGTACAACGCTGCACCCGACACATTGAATGCAATGGGCCGGCCGGGGCACCGATCGGTCCATTGCTGTTCAACGCGTTCAGGGGTACAACGCGTACTCGCGCACATTGAATGCAATGGGCCGGCCGGGCGCACCGATCGGTCCATTGCGGTACAACGCGTACAGGGATACAACGCGTGCACCGCACACATTGAATGCAATGGGCCGGCCGGGCGCACCGATCGGTCCATTGCGGTACAACGCGTACAGGGGTACAACGCGCACCCGACACATTGAACGCAATGGGCCGGCCGGGCGCACCGATCGGTCCATTGCTGTTCAACGCATCCCTGTACAAGTGACTGGCATATGTCACCATGCCTGTCTCAGATGAACATATGCCAGCCACAGATAGCTCCCAGGGAGTGAGGGGCACACCTACAACACGACAGCCTGTCCAAACTGTATCATAAGGCATGTAAGGCTGCATTTCCTATTGTGTGTATGTTGGTGTACATGTTGTCCTGTGGGTGTCACCTGGGGGCAGCCACCCCCAGGCTGTGCACGTGTTCATGGGGACAGGATCCTGGGTGTTACGTGTACATGACCACTGTGATGTGCAACTGTTCATATCTGTGCATGTGCCATGGTCACATTTCACGGTGGTGTATGTGTATGTCATGTCACATACCCCGTGAGTCCCATGTGGGACGGTATGTTTGAGCCAGGGTGTCCCAGTGGCACAATAGTGATGGTCCTCCACAGTCTGTGTGCATGTAGTGTTTACAATGTCTCTGATTTCATGTGCACAATGGGAGACAGTCTCCACATCCACGTTGTGTGTGCATGGACTTTGATGTTGTGCGTGTGTGTGTCACAGACGTCCATGTCTGTCCTGCAGTGGCAAGTGGGACCACTACCTGTGGGGGTCATGGTTGTTTTGCTGTGGTGTATACATGATACTCCATGTAATGCCAGTGTCCATGTGGCAATACAGGGTCCCTGGGAATGTACCTGTCGTTGAGCTGTGATGCCTGGGGCACATCTGTCCTCACATGTCACTGTGGGGGGTGATTGTGACACGGCAGCAGGAGATGGGAACTGTGACACGGCCTCATGATATCCAATGGGCCAACCTGGGACTTATTGATGCCACTTGTTGAACCGTGATGACAGATGTTGGCCATGTATGTACCATACATGTCCTTACGGAACTGCACACTTCATGTAGTTGTGCCTCATAATGATGTATGTTGTGATATTGAGTGTGTTCAATGCCGCATATGTGGGGTGACTGACAATCTTGCTTTCTTCTTCTCTGCACTGCAGGGCTCCTGCTGTCCATAGACCATTTCCAGACCTGGCAACGATGGTGGAACGGGACAGCATCCGACGGTACCGCTTCACCAGGCAGCTGATTGAGGATTTGGCAGTGCAGTTGGCCCCACATTTGCAGCCTGGCCGGCCGTATCCTACAGCGCTGACCCCCAAGGTGAAGGTGATGGCAGCCCTACACTTCTTTGCCACCGGTACCTTCCAACATACTGTGGTGACTGCTGGTGGGATGTCACAGACCATGTTGAGCCGTGTGCTCCGCAATGTTTTGGAGGCAATGTTGCTATTCCTGAACCGGTACATCTATTTCCCTAGACTGCAACGACTCACTGACGTGAAGAGTGACTTCTATGCCCTGGGGAGGATGCCGCATGTCATTGGCTCCATTGATGGGACACATGTGGCTTTGGTACCACCACAGGCCCAGGAGCAGGCCTACCGTAACCGCAAGCACTACCACTCGGTCAATGCACTGGTGGTGTGTCTTGCAGATATGACCATCACACACGTGTGTGCCCGTTTCCCTGGTTCAGCACACAATGCCTTTGTGATGAGGAGTAGTCGCATCCTCAGGATGATGGCACAGATGCAGAACCAGCGTGCCTGGCTTGTCGGTGTGTACTGACTTTGTGCCATTGTGTGTGATCTGCTCTGTAGTATTCCGCCCACTTTTCCAAGTCAGCTAATGTGCACTTGTCTGTCCGTAGGTGACTCGGGATACCCCAACATGCCGTGGTTGCTGACACCCCTCAGGAACCCTGTGACACCAGCCCAGATGCGCTACAATGAGGCACATGGTCGGACCAGGAGAGTGATTGAGCGGACATTTGGTCTCCTGAAGAGCCACTTCCGCTGCCTGGACAAGACAGGAGGGTCCCTCCCATATGCCCCAGCGAAGGTGTGCAAGATTATCATCGTCTGCTGCATGCTCCACAACCTGGCAGTGCGGAAGGAGTTGCCTCTCATCCAGGATGACAATGACCAACATCCGCCACCTGTGGAGGATCCTGGCCTGGACCACGATGCCAGTGATGATGATGATGATGAGGGTGATGTCCGCACACAGCTCATCACCAACTTCTTTAGCTGAATGTGAGTATCCTGAGGTGTCATGTCAATGATGTGAGTTGGCATGATATGTGTAGGTGGTGCTCTGGTGCTGTTGGAGTGTGTCCATGGGCTACTTGACTGGATGTGTGTAGCGATGTGTGCTTACAGGTGGTCTGTACTCCCCAACAGTGTTGACATGCTAACTTGGTTCTGGGTGGGTATCTTGTAACATGTATTGTGCATGAGTTTTGCTGTTCTGTCCTGTTCTCCATTGCTTTTGACTGTGTGTCATTTCTGTCCTTCACAGGGTACTTTCAGATTCGTTTGGTCAACTGTGTCCACCGACGACGTGATTGTACTTCCAGGGTGGTAGCTGTTGTGTCCCTACAGGTGATGTGCGCCACACCCATGGACTTCCTTCCTTCTACAGTTGTTGACTGTGTGCCCGCTGCCAGGTGGGATTACCTTGCATCTGTAGTGGTTACGACATGTTGCAACTGTGTAATAAACCTGTGCTTCACTTTGTGATGTGCGTTGTCTGTGGTCACACATTTGACTGCCATTTGCTTACTGCACCTGTGGGCTACTTGACTACAACTGGGAATAGGTGTGGTGTCTGTGTATTGCACCGTCTTCCCTGGCAACATCAGTGTAGGCAATGAGTCAGATGGCCTAGGTGTGTATGTGTTGTGTAGCCCTGGTGGTGTGTCTCCCTCATATGTGTCACGTTGCCTTTACTCACATGCCTGTGTTGTACTTGCTGTTGCAGTTCGCATACACAGTGTAATTTTGCAGTTCATCATCCCCATGACAGCACCCACGTTGGAATCACAACAGAGGCAAGTATGGTGTATTAGTGTGTTTATTGTGATACATTTGTGTGAATAGTGCATAGGATGGTTAGTGCTGTACATATATATTGCAATCAGAAGTTCCTAGGTGAAATGAAAGTCCTGGTAGACAAAATCCCCAGTATCGGGGCCACAGTTGTCTGAGACATTGGTCCAACTTGTACTCCCCATGTCATGTGTGGGAGTTGTGTTGCCGTCAACAGGGTGAACAGTTTGTGCACAAAGGTGAACATCCAGAACAGGTTCAGGCTTCCTGGGGGTTGCACTTGGCCATCGGCCTCTCACTTGCCCCTCCTCGGATGACCCCTCTTCTTTGGGGGCCCCTCAAGTACAGGCTGCTGCGGTGCAGGGGACTCTCCGCCAGAGTCATCCTCCCTCCCTGTGGCAGTTGCAGTTTGTTCAGCACCAGATGTTGTTGGCACACAGGGAGGTGTGGACTGGTTGCTGTTCATCTGGCGGAGGCATTGTAATATGTCCCTGTGCACCGCCGTCATCTCTTGCAGTGCGTCCCACTTGGACTCCACGCGGGACATGTGTGAGTCCAAGCGGGCATGATGGGCAGCCTGCTGCTGTTTCATGTCTCTGAGGAGCCCCACTACCTGGCTGAGATCTCCAGTGCTGGACTGGTACGCATCGGCTATGCGTACCAGTTGTGGGTCATCATGCACACCAGCAACCTCTGCAAGCAGCGACCTCTGTCTCCCCACCCCTCCCACCACCCCTGCCGACATGTGCAGTGCGTGCAGTGCCACGCACAGATGACCCTGGTCCCCCTTGGGGGTTGGTGGTGGTGGTGGTGTCCATGGCCCCACGTTGGTCCAGGGTCCCTGTGCTGGTGGTGCTCCTTGTTCTGTCCATGTCGGCAGGGATGGTATTTGTGGTGACAGTCGTTGGAGGGGTGGGTGCAGGGGGTGCAGCTGGTGGTCCTGCTGGTGCTGCAGCTGGTGGTCCTGCTGGTGCTGCATGTTGACTTGCACCGGATGTGCCAGGTTGGTCTTCTTCGTCCGAGGAGGGCAGAGGCTGTACGACACCAGTGAGCTCCGTATCCTCTTGAGCCTGGGACTGGGACTTCTCAGCGTCTGCTGCTGTGTCCCCATCATCACCTGTTTTTGGGAGACACACACAATGTATGTTATGTTTCTGCAGGCATCAATGGTTGACACACCTGACAGTTGTGACTGTGCCTCTGGGTGCGGGCCTGTACATTGCATTGTCCTAAGTTGTCACAGTCAGGGGTTGATATTGGTGTAGCACATTGTCCTGCATTATTTGGGCATTTCAATGTATTTGTTGGGGTGTGAACATGGTCTGCATTGGTTGTATTTGGTTGACAGCCGGCCCTCCTTCCCACCCAGCCAGTCAGTTATCCCACCATGGACTGTGCTTGCATTGCAGGAAGTGAAAGTTGTCTTTCAGGATGTCAGCCAGTGGTGTCCTGCTGTTGGTTGTTGCACAGTTGCCAGCAGGGCCTTGTGCTCCCCACAGCAGTAGCCAGTGTCAGCCATCTTGTCAGTTGTTTTCCACTCCCTGTGATGTGAGCATGGTTCAGGGTGGTGTTGATGGGACAGTTGTGAGGCTGAGCAATATCTGTGCCTACTACTCCCATCATGCTATTGCCTCCACCCCCTTCCCAGCATGCCCATGCTTCCTTCCTTTTGACTCTGCTTCCCTGTGGGGTGGGCTGCCTGTGCTGACAGGATGGCTGGGAGTGTTGTCCTGGCAGTTGTTTGGCTAAAAGTCCAAAGAGTGTCCCTGTGCTTCACACAACATTACCCAGGGTGGAGGTTCTTTGTGGGATCTTGAGTTAGGATGTGAGGCATTGCATTCTCCCAGGTGGGTTCTGTGGAGTTTGTGTTGAGGGGGTGTGTGAGGGGAGGTGCTTGTGACTATGGTCAGTGCTGCAAGTCCTCCTTCCCACCCAGCCAGATATCCCACCATGGAACGTGCTTGCATTGCAGAGAGTGCAAGTTGGCTTTCAGGATGTCAGTCAGTGGTGTTGTGCTGTTTGTTGGTGCACAGTTGCCAGCAGGGCCTTGTGCTCCCCACAGCAGTAGCCAGTGTCAGCCATCTTGTCAGTCCTTATCCACTCCCTGTGATGTGAGCATGGTTCAGGGTGGTGTTGATGGGACAGTTGTGGGGGTGAGCTATGTCTGTGACTATGACTCCCATCATGCTATTGCCTCCACCCCACTTCCCAGCATTCCCACACTTACTTGCTTTTGTGGGGAGTTCAGTGTGTGTTTGTGTGAGAGCAATGGCAAGATGGCTGACAGTGGTGTCCTGCTGTTGGCTGGTGTGCAGTTCCCAGCATGCCCTTGTGCTCCCCACGACACAGCAACAGTGTCAGACATCTTTGATGGGCCTTTCCACTCTCTGTGGGATGTGCATGCGTGAGTGTGAGCTTGCTGGGCCATGTGGTGGGGGATGTAGAGCTGTGCCTACGACTCCCATCATGCTATTGCCTCCACCCCCCTTCCCAGCATGCCCATGCTTCCTTCCTTTTGACTCTGCTCTCCTGTGGGGTGGGCTGCCTGTGCTGACAGGATGGCTGGGAGTGTTGTCCTGACAGTTGTTTGGCTAAAAGTCCAAAGAGTGTCCCTGTGCTTCACACAACATTACCCAGGGTGGAGGTTCTTTGTGGGATCTTGAGTTAGGATGTGAGGCATTGCATTCTCCCAGGTGGGTTCTGTGGAGTTTGTGTTGAGGGGGTGTGTGAGGGGAGGTGCTTGTGACTATGGTCAGTGCTGCGAGTCCTCCTTCCCACCCAGCCAGATATCCCACCATGGAACGTGCTTCCATTGCAGGGAGTGGAAGTTGTCTCTCAGGATGTCAGTCAGTGGTGTCCTGCTGTTGGTTGTTGCACAGTTGCCAGCAGGGCCTTGTGCTCCCCACAGCAGTAGCCAGTGTCAGCCATCTTGTGAGTCCTTTTCCACTCCCGGTGATGTGCGCATGGTTCATGGTGGTGTTGATGGGACAGTTGTGGGGGTGAGCTATGTCTGTGACTATGACTCCCATCATGCTATTGCCTCCACCCCACTTCCCAGCATTCCCATACTTACTTGCTTTTGTGGGGAGTTCAGTGTGTGTGGGTGTGAGAGCAATGGCAAGATGGCTGACAGTGGTGTCCTGCTGTTGGTTGATGTGCAGTTCCCAGCATGCCCTTGTGCTCCCCACGACACAGCAACAGTGTCAGACATCTTTGATGGGCCTTTCCACTCTCTGTGGGATGTGCATGCGTGAGTGTGAGCTTGCTGGGCCATGTGGTGGGGGTGTAGAGCTGTGCCTACGACTCCCATCATGCTATTGCCTCCACCCCCTTCCCAGCATGCCCATGCTTCCTTCCTTTTGACTCTGCTTCCCTGTGGGGTGGGCTGCCTGTGCTGACAGGATGGCTGGGAGTGTTGTCCTGGCAGTTGTTTGGCTAAAAGTCCCAGGAGTGTCCCTGTGCTTCACACAACATAACCCAGGGTGGTGGTTCTTTGTGGGATCTCGAGTTAGGATGTGAGGCATTGCATTCTCCCAGGTGGGTTCTGTGGAGTTTGTGTTGAGGGGGTGTGTGAGGGGAGGTGCTTGTGACTATGGTCAGTGCTGCGAGTCCTCCTTCCCACCCAGCCAGATATCCCACCATGGAACGTGCTTCCATTGCAGGGAGTGGAAGTTGTCTCTCAGGATGTCAGTCAGTGGTGTCCTGCTGTTGGTTGTTGCACAGTTGCCAGCAGGGCCTTGTGCTCCCCACAGCAGTAGCCAGTGTCAGCCATCTTGTGAGTCCTTTTCCACTCCCTGTGATGTGCGCATGGTTCATGGTGGTGTTGATGGGACAGTTGTGGGGGTGAGCAATATCTGTGACTACGACTCCCATGATGCTATTGGCTACACTGACTTGCCCAGCATACACAGAATTCCTTCCTTTCAGTGGTCTTCACTGTGTGTTGGTGTTGTAGTGGTGGCTACATGTCTGGATGTGTTTGTTAGTTCTATTTGTGCCACTGCCTAGCTGTAGTTGTAGTTGTGTTTGTACATGTGATGACACGGTTAAATGTAACTTTGAGATGGCATGTGTTGTGTTTATCTGAGTGACATACACATTTTGGGATGATTCTGTTCTGGTTGCTGTGTAATTGCTATGAGTGCACGGTTTGACTCTCCCCTTGACAGTGATGTGTGTGTGTATTGTGGCAGAATATTGTGTACATTTGTTGTGTACTCACCAGGCTCTGGGATGTTCTCTAGTCCATAGACGCTCACTGACGGAGGGATGGCCCGCACCTTCTCCTCCCAGGGCCTGAGGTATACTGGCTTGGCAGGAGGGCCACTGCCGGTGTATTGGCTCAGGAGGTAGTCCTTCTTGAGCAGCTCCCGTACCCTCCTGCGCACGTCATACCACCTGTTCTGGATGTCAGTCTTTGTGCGCAGACATGGTGATTGTGCGTTCACCCTGTTGATGATCCTCTCCCACATCTTGGTTTTCTGGGAGATGGGTGTCTGTTGGACCAGTGTGCCAAACAGCTGTGGCTCTACCCTGAGGATCTCGTCTACCAGGACTTCCAATTCGCAATCTAGGAACTTGTGATTCTTCTTGGGGGGCATGGTGATGGGTGGTGATGGTGAGTGATGTGTGTGTTGGTGTGCAGGTGAGGGTGTGTGAGTGTGTGTTTTGCTGGGTGTATGTGAGGTAGCTATTTGTTGGTGTGCTGATGGTGTGTGGCTTGTGTGAGGGATGAGCTGTGGGTGTGTGGTTGCTGTCTGTTGAGTGCTGGCAGTAGAATAGCATTTGCAAAGGATCATGGTTGGGATTTGTGTCCTTTATATGGGTGGAGTTGTGGGTGTGTCTTTGTTCTCTGTCCCCACCCCCCAGTATTTATTGGCTTTGTAATTGCTTGTTTGGCTTTTTTTGTGTATTTTCCCTTAGTAATTTCTGTGCATGTTGGAAATGTTCTTGTGACCGAGTCGGACCCTGCATTTGTCTCGTACGGTCTTCTCCGTTTCGTTCATGCTGTGTTTGTGCAGTTTTCTATGCTGCGTACGCGTCGGTCGCGGTGTTTTGTGTTACTTCGGCTCGGTTTTGTATGCGTGTCGGTCGTATGGCTTGTCCTCTGTACGACTCGGTCGTGGTTTTCGCGCCTTGCATCGTACTTAGCGGTTTGGTGTTCGCGTGTACGTTTCGGTTGGATTTGTTCCGGGTGCGTGTCGGTCGGTTCGATTCGCGTGTTTTTCCGGCCGGATTGCTGTTTTCCGTGCGGCTCGGTCGTTCGGCTTGGGTTCAGTACGTGTCGGTCGGATTTTGCACGCCTTGCATCGTACTTGGCGTGTCGGGCGCCACAGGTACGTGTCGGTCGGAATTAATTCCGGCTCCGAGTCGGTCAATGCTTTTTCCGGCCCGAATCGGAATCGACCCCACAGTGTTCCCTAGTGTATGTAGGTGTTTTAACTGTATTCTAAGTGTCTTTTACCATAGCACTGGCTCTAGGCCTGGTTAGTCAGAGTCAGTTACCACCAGTACACGTCTGGAAAAGGTGTGGGCACAGGATGATTTTGCAACAAGGCCTCTTTCTGCTCCTCTGTTGTTTCTTTCTGCACATTTCTTGCTTCTTCCTGGATTTTTCTTCGTCTTTGTGGACTTCTGTTGCTTTCGACATTTCTTTTGCTTCTTTCTGTGCGTTGTTTCTTCTTTCTTCACATGTCCTACTTCTGTAGGCATAGTTACAAACTAGCATTTGAAAAACCTTTGAAATTCACTGAAAAAACCATAGGTTTCAGGCACGTTATAGTTAGAAATTAGCATTTAAAAAACCTTAGAAATTCACTGAAAAAACCATAGGTTTTAGGGAAAGTTATAGTTAGTTGGACATTTCACTCGTACAAAACCATTGAAATTCCCCCATTATAGTTAGTTCAGCTAACTAACTTGCGCCCCCGCAATGCACTGCTGATGACGTCACATATTACATCATTCATGACATGGTCAGTGACATCACTGATGACATCACTGATGACATCTCAAATGACATCACTGATGACATCACTGATGACATCATCCAGTCACTGTGTGTTTCTGTAGAGTTTAAATATGTTTTATATATATGCCAAGGTGTATTGAAGAATGAGTGGGTGTATAAGTGTCTGGATGGATGATTTAGTAGGTGCGTGACTGACTGTATAAGTGAGTGATTAAATGTGTCTTACTGAATGCATGGGTTGGTGAGTAGCTACATGAGTGTGTATATCGGTTATTGATTGGTTGCTTGAGAATTTGTATGGGAGACTGAGTGTGTGTGTGGGTGGGTGTGAGGTGTGTGACTCTGTGCATAGATGTGTGAGTGGTTGATTCACTGGGTGTATGGGTTCAAGAGTGCATGTGAAAACAGCTGTATGGGCGGGTGAGTGTGTGTATGGGTGTGTTGGTGAGTGAATGGATGTCTCAGTGGTACATGTCCAAGTAACTACATAGGGAAAAGGCTGTATGTGAGTGTTGGAGTATAAATGACTATACGTGAGAGTCAGTGATTGTGAGAGTGGCTGTATGGATGAGTGTGTACTTGTATCAGTGATTATATAAGAGAGTAAGTATGCGTTAGTATCTGTATAGGTGAGTAAATGGGATTGTGATTGATTATTTGCATGACTGACTAGGTGTGTGAGTAACTCCATGGATGAGTGGCGGTGTGTGAGTGTCTGTATAGGTGTATCAGTGCATATGATAGTGTTGTATTGATGAGTGACTGCATGTATGAGTGATTGTATGGGTGAATGAGTGGATGTGTGTGTAGACCTAGGAATCAGTGAGTGCGCATGTAGTAACTGGTTTTGGTGTGTCGATGGTTTCGAAAATGGAAGTCTGTATTTTACAGTGGGTGTATCAAAGGTTATATTAGAGTGTGAGGAGGTGCATCAGATTTTCACGTGGATGATGTCATCAGTGATGTCATCAGTGATGTCATTTGAGATGTCATCAGTGATGTCATCAGTGTTGTCACTGACCATGTCATGAATGATGTAATATGTGACGTCATCAGCAGTGCATTGCAGGGGCGCGAGTTATAGTTAGCTGAACTAACTATAATGGGAGAATTTCAATGGTTTTGTACGTGTGAAATGTCCAACTAACTATAACTTTCCCTAAAACCTATGGTTTTTTCAGTGAGTATATATATATATATATATATATATATATATATATATATATATATATATGTAAACACATGGTAACTCACATGAGACGCACTCGAGACAAGCGACAGGTTACCAGCCTTCTATTTCAGGTACAGTTGTGCGATGAATGCCGGTACAATGAAGCAGCTTTCCAACCAGCCTGACGCGTTTCAGGTTTCCCCTTTTTCAAAGGCTTGTGGTAAGTTCATGTCGTGGCGTGGAGCAGCTCCCATAAATGCGATAATGTCACGCCCCTTAATGAGGCAAATTCAAGACTTCAGGGAGTTGTAGTGCACAAATATTCACTCCGTATTTTGGCGCACTGATGACTGCTATCGATAGAGCCCCCACTGGGCCCCCGCAATCATGCACAGCTTCAATCCTTCGTCGTTGCTCCATAAACGAGGATGGTGTATCCAAAACTCATGGCCTCCTAATTATTATGGAGTGGTGCAGTCTCGACGGATGAGCGTCCGCCTCAATTTGTAAACACATGGTAACTCACATGAGACGCACTCGATACAAGCGACAGGTTACCAGCCTTTTATTTCAGGTACAGTTGTGCGATGAATGCTGGTACAATGAAGCAGCTTTCCAACCAACAAATATATATATTTGTGTGTGTGTGTATATACATATATATATATATATATATATATATATATATATATATATTTATATAAATATATATAAATATATATATATATATACATATATATATGGAAAACAACCAGTCCTGGCCCGTCTATTTCCACAACGGGACCTCCCAGGTACGGACCTCACCACACAGAAAGACACAACTGACTCCAATAACTTCTTTTGTTGCAGTGATTTATTCCATTCAGTGAAAACTCCAGTATAGCTCAGGCATAGTGTCTGCCATGACGCGTTTCGATCGCCAACTGCGATCTTGAGCACATGACCCGCCACATGACAGTCAACAGATTAAATTGAATGTGTGCACTATCGAATGTAAAAACTGCCAAGCAAGTCTAGTGAATATAGAAAAGAAAACAGACTATGGACAACCTTTGCTCATAACGTAATATCCCCTATATAATACATATATGAATACAATAAATAGGATGGATAAAAACAGTATAAACACACAATAGATTTGTTGCCAGTGCAAATACACAATTGATCTATAGTGGCACAATATACCATATATATGCATGTATAAATACAATAAATAGGATGGATAAAAACAATATTAGAGGACAGTGCCTCTCTTGTCAGTGCAAATACGCAATTGATTCATAGCAACAACAAACCCATCATTGTGAGCTGCCAACAATCATAATCAAATCATATGTATATATGTGTATATATATATATATATATATATATATGTATATATATATATATATATATATATTACCTACTGGCGGTCGCCAGTAGGTAGTTATAGTTAGGACCACGTTTCCATAGGAAAAGCATTTTTTAATGTGTTTATAACTTTGGCGTCCTTTGACGAATCTTTACAAAATTTTCCAAAAAGTTCCTATTTTCAGGTCAGCTCCTATCCTAAAAGTTTGGGAGGGATTCGTCAAGGGGGGGCTAAGAAAAAGGGGGGTCCCAAAACATGTTTTCTCCATGCAATTTCCATAGGAAACTTTAGACAAGGCTACAGGTCAAACTGCTGAACAGAATTACGCCAAATTTGGCACAGAGAAAGGTCTTGGTCCAGGAAGCACGCTTTTGTTTAAATCGGGTAAATCCGTTCAGTAGTTTTAGAGAAATATCAAATTTTCCAGATATCGATATTTAAGAATTCTGACATCTGATTGGCTGAAGCGTTACGAGCACGAGCTTGCGGCTCATTGGCTGCGAACTGTTGAAACTAGGAAGTGTTTGCAGCCATTTTGTGATTCAGTCCGTCAGCTCACAACTCTCCCTCTGCAAGGCATCAGGTCCGTAGTTCTACCTCTACGAGGCAACACTAAAAATATACCGCAGCTCTGTCTGTCTTTAGATACCCCTTTCACGGTCCCTCTACCCACATCACCAGCTCACAGCTATGCCTTTAGAAGCCAGTCCGTCGGCTCGCAGCTCTGCGACTGCGAGCTGTGAGCCATTTTGTGACTCTGTCCGTCAGCTCGCATCTCTCCCTCTAAAAGGCATCGCATCCGTAATTCTACCTCTGCGAGGCAATACTGAAAATATCCCGCAGGTCTGTCTGTGCAAAAAACTCCTTTTACGCTCCCTCTCCCCACATCATCAGCTCGCGGCTATGCCTTTAGAAGGCAGTCCTTCGGGCCTGCAGCTCTACCTCTGTGAGCCACCTCGTTAGCTCGTAGCTCTGTCTGTGCTAGCAGGCCCGTCGGCCCGTTATTCTCCCTCTGCGAGTTAGCCCGTCGGGTTGCAGCTCGAAGGGCTCGCAGCTGTATCTCTGCGAGCCAGCCCATTAACTGATAGATGTGTGTCTGCTAGCAGGCCTGTTGGCCCGTTGGTCTCCCTCTGCGAGTCCAGCCACAGCTCTCCCTCTGCGAGCCAGTACGGTGCTGTGCTTTTGCAAGCCAACGGCTCGTAGGTCTCCCTCTGCGAGCTGAACCCACGGGCTGCAGCTCTTCCTCTGCGAGCCTGCCCGACGGCCCGCAGGTGACACTCTGCGAGCCGAAATTGGGAATATAAGGCAGCTCTAAAAAGAGCCCTTGTGTTTATTAGTTGGAGCTACATGTAAGTGCGAATGCACAGCTTCAAGTTAATCAGGAAAACTCGGTTTCCTTATCTGTGAAGTGTACTCCATCACTTCTGTAGATATCAGCCATATCAAAACGTATGTTGTTGTTGTAAATCAACCCCATTCTATGGTCTCTGAGGTATGCAGACACAGCTTTGTTGACATTCTTCCTAGATTTTTCAATCTTATGACAAAATTGGTTTGACCATTTCCACTTCTGTCTTTGGCATATATTGGAATATACAAAGACAGTTTGAGGCAAAAGTAACATCAATTGTCCAAAGGTGTCTTTCATAAGCATTTCCAAACCTACCCCAGTCAATGTGCCTAGGTCGTTACCACCACAGTGCACAATCATGAGATCAGGGTGTTGGAGATGCAAACAGGTTTTAACCAAAGGGAGCAATTGGTGCCACTTCAATCCTCTCTGTGCAAACCATTTAATGTGCACATTTTGTAAACCTAGGTCTAAGTCAATACGTCTCTGTTCTGCATACCTGTTGTACCAGAAAACATAGCTATGTCCTACAATCCACACTAGCATTTTGAAGGTATGGCTACAAGATATGGATAAATGTCTGTAGCTCATGCAGTCCGTTCGTAGAATAAGAGATATGTTTAAACATGGGGAACTACTTTTTTTTTACATACAAAACGTTAACCGATTGGGAGATGAAAAGTATTGTGTCCTAAAAAGTAGGGTGTATATTAGTTTTGATGAAAAGCATCTTTGTGATTGGTTAATAAAAAAGCAGTTTATACGTGGAGTACATATTATAGGATGAAATTTGCTCAGCTCAACCACACCTGCTAATTGTATTTGGAAGGTGCAGTCCAAACTTGAAAGAATGGTGAACTTTTGACCTCCACGTGCCGTTAAGTGTTGAAAAAATGTTGCAAAAAGAAATATCGGTAGGTTTAAAAAAATGATGAACTTTTAACTTGCACGTGTCGTAGAATGTTCTAGAAAGTGGTGACACAATACCTTGAACTTTTCACCTGTATGTGTCCTTAAAAAAACTGTTTATATGGAAAGTTCAAAAATAACAAATAAAGAGAGGTTTTCAATCTAAAACAAATAAGGAACTATTTTGATTTGTTCTTTATATGTATTTATGTGTGGAGCAACAGGGAAATTCTTCCATTACTGGTTCCATTCTTGATGAAAGCGGTGCATTAGATGTACTGTGTGACAAGAAAAGAATTGCATGCGTTTGTGACATTTGAAATCTGCATACCAACTACGAAGGTAAATTAGAAATTAAGAAGGTGTGTTATGTGTTTTGTAGTAGTGGTTAAGTATTTGAGACGATATTTTTAACTTTCAAAGTGAATGACAACAGATGCAATGGAGCCAACGATCATGTAGCTCGGACACCCAACACTGCTCCGACACCCCCGCCACCAGCCCCTTCTCCGCCATCCCCCTCACCTCCCCCCACACAAACAAATGTGACAGCAACCTTAGGAAATCTGGAACGTAACAAATTGGCTGATGTAGATAAAGAAGATGCATGTGAGGTTGGACAAATAAGAATCTCAGTCATCTATGGATTTACATATAAAACATTTTATTTAAACAAAACAACAAAATAAAAGTAGGTACAGGTATGGAGTGTCATCCCTCGACAATTTGTGAATCACAGCCTGCAAGACAAAAAGAAAGATAAGATTGTGCGTCATGCGTCCATGAAAGGAGAGAGAGAGAAAGAGAGAAAGAGTGAGAGAGAGGAAGAGACAGAGAAAGAAAGAGTGAGAGAGAGAGAAGAAGACAGAGAAAGAGAGAAAGAGTGAGAGGAAGAGAGAGAGAAAGCGAGAAAGAGTGAGATACAAGGAAGAGAGAGAGAGAAAGAGAGAAACAGTGTGAGAGAGGTAGAGAGAAAGAAAGAGTGAGACAGAGAGGAAGAGAGAGAGAAAGAAAGAATGAGAGAGAGAGGAAAAGACATAGAAAGAGAGAAAGAGTGTGAGAGAGAGAAAGGAAGAGATAGAGAGTGAGAGAGAGAGAAAGAGTGTGAGTGACAGAAAGGAAGAGATGGAGAGGGAGAGTGAGTGTTGACACTGTGGAGAAAATCCTCACAGCTCACCTTTCTGCCACCGGTGTGTCTCCAACCATGTGCCGGGACATAGTGCAGTCTTCAAGTTTAGTCATCTGAAACATAGTATAGAATCAGTAATGGCAGAGTACATACAACTGCACACACCTAATTCTCTGTTTTACACCTGCGCACCAAGGCTGCTGCACCCCATCGTCTCCCGCCGTCCAGAGGTTTCTGCCCACCTCTGCGCACCCAGGCTGCTGTACCCCATCCACTCCCAGTGCCCAGAGGTGTCTGCCCACTGCTGTGCACCCAGGCTGGTGCACCCCATCCAGTCCCGCTGCCCGGAGGTGATTGCCCGTTCCTGTGCACCCAGACTGCTGCATCCCATCCACTCCCACTGCCTAGAGGTGTCTGCCCGCTCCTGTGCACCCAGGCTGCTGCACCCCATCCACTCCCACTGCTCGGAGGTGTCTGCCCGCTGTTGTGCACCCAGGGTGCTGCACACTATCCACTCCCACCGCCCAGAGGTGACTGCTTGCTGTTGCGGAAACAAGCCTCTCTGCTCACCTTCCGTCACCGGCGTGTGTCTAAGAGGGTCCACCACATGCCGAAGCAACCTCCTGAGGCGTTGCATACATGCGGTCAAGCCGAGCTCACAATTGAAAGTGGGTGTTGATTGCAGGATGGCCATGCATCATCGCAGGCTGCACACACGCTCAGCTCTGGTGGCACTAACTGAGTGGAACTGAAGTCATCGCCTCGTGGCGGGAGGTCCATGTCGGGGGGGGTCATCAATCTGTGAATCACAGCCTGCTAGACAAAAAGCAAGATAAGATTGTGCATCATGCATCCATGAAAGGAGAGAGAGAGGGAGAGAAAGAGAGAAAGAGTGAGAGAGAGGAAAACACAGAGAAAGAAAGAGTGAGACAGAGAGGAAGACAGAGAAAGAGAGAAAGAGTGAGAGAGAGAGGAAGAGAGAGAGAAAGAGAGAAAGAGTGAGATACAAGGAAGAGAGAGAGAAAGAGAGAAACAGTGTGAGAGAGAGGTAGAGAGAGAGAGAGAAAGAGTGAGACAGAGAGGAAGAGAGAGAGAAAGAAAGAATGAGAGAGAGAGGAAAAGACATAGAAAGAGAGAAAGAGTGTGAGAGAGAGAAAGGAAGAGATAGAGAGTGAGCGAGAAAGAGTGTGAGTGACAGAAAGGAAGAGATGGAGAGAGAGAGTGAGTGTTGACACTGTGGAGAAAATCCTCACAGCTCACCTTTCTGCCACCGGTATGTCTCCAACCACGTGCCGGGACATAGTGCAGTCTTTAAGTTTAGTCATCTGAAACATAGTATAGAATCAGTAATGGCAGAGTACATACAACTGCACATGCCTAATTCTCTGTTTCGCCCCTGTGCACCCAGGCTGCTGCACCCCATCGACTCCCGCCGCCCAGAGGTGTCTGCCCGCCTCTGCGCACCCAGGCTGCTGTACCCCATCCACTCCCACTGCCCAGAGGTGTCTGCCGGCTGCTGTGCACCCAGGCTGGTGCACCCCATCCAGTCCCACTGCCCGGAGGTGACTGCCCGTTCCTGCGTACCCAGACTGCTGCATCCCATCCACTCCCACTGCCTGGAGGTGTCTGCCCACTCCTGTGCACCCAGGCTGCTGCACCCCATCCACTCCCACTGGTCAGAGGTGTCTGCCCGCTCTTGTGCACGCAGGGTGCTGCACACTATCCACTCCCACCACCCAGAGGTGACTGCTCGCTGCTGCGGAAACAAGCCTCTCTGCTCACCTTCCGCCACCGGTGTGTGTCTAAGAGGGCCCACCATGTGCTGAAGCAACCTCCTCAGGCGTTGCGTACACGCAGTCAAGCCGAGCTCACAATTCAAAGTGGGTTTTGATTGCAGGATGGCCACGCATCATCGCAGGCTGCACACGCGCTCAGCTCTGGTGGCACTAACTCAGTGGAACTGAAGTCATCTCCTCGTGGCGGGAGGTCCGTGTCGGGGGGGGTCGTCAATCTGTGAATCACAGCCTGCTAGACAAAAAGCAAGATAACATTGTGCGTCATGCGTCCATCAAAGGAGAGAGAGAGAGAAAGAGTGACAGAGAGGAAGAGAGAGAAAAAGAAAGAAACAGTGAGAGGTAGACAGAGAGAAAGAGTGAGAGAGAGAGGAGGAAGAGAGAGAAACAGTGAGAGAGAGGAAGAGAGAGAGAAAGAGAGAAACAGTGTGAGAAAGAGGAAGAGAGAAACATAGGAAGAGTGAGAGAGAGAGAAAGAGAGAGAGAGGTAGAGAGAGAGAAAGAAAAAAACAGTGTGAGAGAGAGGAAGAGATAGAGTGAGAGAGAGAGGAAGAGAGAGAGAGAAAGAGTGTGAGGGAGAGGGAGAGAAAGGAAGAGATGGAGAGGGACAGTTAGTGCCCACACTGTGGACAAAACCCTCACAGCTCACCTTTCCATCACCGGTGTGTCTCCAACCATGTGCCGGAACATAGTGAAGCCCTCAAGCTTACTCATC
This sequence comes from Calotriton arnoldi, assembly GCA_963921515.1. Lineage (NCBI taxonomy): Eukaryota > Metazoa > Chordata > Amphibia > Caudata > Salamandridae > Calotriton > Calotriton arnoldi. Next base: position 60,834 of record CAWUFW010009058.1, on the reverse strand, counting down.
TGAAACGTAGGATGGAATCAGTAATGGCAGAGTACATACAACTGCACACGCCTAATTCTCTGTCCCGCCTTTGTGCATCCAGGCTGCTGCACCCCATCCACTTCCACTGCCCAGAGGTGTCTGCCCGCTGCTGTGCACCCAGGCTGCTGCACCCCATCCACTCCCACTGCCCGGAGGTGACTGTCCGCCGCTGTACACCCAGGCTGCTGCACCCCATCCACTCCCACTGCCCGGAGGTCACTGCCCGCCGCTGCGCTAACAAGCCTCTCTGCTCACCTTTCGCAACCTGCGTGTAGAAAAGAGGGCCTACCACGTGCCGCTGCAAGTCCCAAGCCCGGGGCCCGCGGACACGGCACCCTGCATATCATGCAGCCCCGCTCCGCAGGCCACTAGGTCTCACATTTGGCGATGGGTCTTGATTTCGCCATGGCAGAGGACATACCAGTGCACCGGGCTTTTCATCGCAGGCTGCACACCCGCTCAGCCCTTGCGTGCCACTAACTCTGTGACCAGCGAGGCGACGCCACGTGCCGGTAGGCCTGCGCTGTCTGATGGCTCAGGCCTACACTGCAGTCCAGCAGGGCACACAAAACCTGAGCTGTCCAGACCGCCGGGACGGGCCATCACCGCAGGCTGTACACCCGCTCAGCAGTTACGGTACCTGTACCTCAGTGGACCGAAAGTCACCGTCCCATGCCGGTGTGCCTGTGCCGGCCGCAGTGCATCCGGTGCGAGCAACACTGAAATGGCGTCGAGCACGTGCGCCCGGTCTTGTTTATTGGCAGGGTCACGTGTCCTGTGACGCCTGTGCTGGATGGGTGTGGTGTGGGTGTATACTAGCCATGAGGGAGTGGCTGTGGCATACTGACAACTAGGGTGTGACCAGCAGATCACTGCAATGAAAATCTGGGCCATGTAGCGTTGTTGTCCTTCCCTGTAAGCATAAGCGGAGTGGGCTGGCCTGGCGTATGCCAATCCTGCGTGAGGCTGTGAAGAATGACTCCGGAGCTATGGGTGTGGCTCCATCCTGGGCTGTATGAGGAATCAACTGATGGGGGTGTCCCTGTTGTAGTGCTGACGTCACCTGGGTCGCAAGCGCCAATGTGTCACTCTGTGAGCCAAGTCCCACAACATGGCCAACATGGAAGGTACGGGGAATCACTGACCCTACATTCATCCTTAGTTCCACACATGAAAGATGGTGGACATGACACATCTGTGTGGATATGAATGTTTATTGCACATTCAGTGGAGTGTTGCAGCTGTAGCAATACAGGGCCATGCAAAGTTCAAGTTTCAGTTTTTGGCACATGGAGGGCAGTCAATTAGAGCCAACCTTGTGTTCGGGGTTAGGCTGCGCCAACATATGTACTTATACAATTACTCCGCCAATCTCCAAGCACTTATAAATTCACTATACACTCTCCTTGCAGTACTCTAATGATCCAGTCTCTATGTACGTACTTGTACAATGACCGAGAGAAAGTTACATAACCGAAGTTTTCCCCACTGCCAGAGGTAACATGGTTGCATACCCTGTCCACAGCACAATGTAATGTGGTAGGGCCCAGGGGCGGCATCTTGCATACATAATGAACACACGGACACAGATAGATAGTGGAACTGGGTACGGGCACGTGCGCTCGACTCATTTTTATTACCAGGGTCACATGTCCAGTGACGTCTGTGCTGGATGTGTGTGGGGTGAGTGTAAGCCAGCCGTCTGGGAATGGTTGGTGCTGGCAACAAGTACAACAGTAATCATTTGATCAGGCACACAAATTCAATCATAAAGGGTCAATGATTTGTGCTGCACTAAGTTAGGGGCAACAGATGTGAAATAATGCGCACAAGATTGTATCGTAAAGGGTCCATGACTTGTGGTACACTGGGGTAGGGGCAGCAGATGTGAAATTATACACAAAACATTGTATCATAAAGGGTTCATGAGTTGTGCTGCACTGAGATAGGGGCATCAGAAGCATTCAGCGTGTGCGCAGCCAGCGATGATGCGTGGTGCGGGCGAGCCGCACTGGGAGCAATGTCTGTTGCCTACTGGACTGAGTCATCTGCAATCGCGACTCAATGTGAATTGTGAGCCCTGCTATCCGCAGTGTAGATCGAAGGCAGTAGTCAGCGCAGACATCGAAGAATGCTTTTAGTCACTTCCTGTTTACAAAATTCGAGGACATAGAGTACAATTCTCTCTGCAATAAATAAATCATGTCTCAATTTAAATTATGAGCTCTGCTAACCGCAGTGTAGGTGTATGGAACAAAAGATGAAACATTTATGGAATACACTGTCGAAATATGTAGGTTTCAGGGACGTTATAGTTAGTTGCCTACTGGACTCTGAAATTAATGAATGAAGACTGAATTTGAATTGTGAGCCCTGCTGAGCACAGTGTAGGCCGGAGGCAGTGGTCAGGAAGAGCCCAGAGCCACGTGGCATTGACTTGAGCTGCATAGAGTTAATGGTAGGTGAGGCGCTCAGCGTGTGCACAGCCAGCGATCATGCAATGTCTGTTGCCTACTGGACTGCGTCATCTGCAATCGCATCTCGATCTGAATTGTGAGCCCTGCTGACCGCAGTGTAGGCCGGAGGCAGTGGTCAGGAAGAGTCCACAGCCACGTGGCGTTGACTTGAGCTGCATAGAGTTAGTGGTAGGTGTGGCGCTCAGCATGTGCACAGCCAGCGATGATGCAATGTCTCTTGCCTACTGGACTGCATCATCTGCAATCGCGACTCGATCTGAATTGTAAGCCCTGCTGACCACAGTGTAGATCGAAGGCAGTAGTCAGCACAGACACCAAGGAATGCTTTTTGTCACTTCCTCTTGACAAAATTCGAGGACATAGAGTACAATTCTGTCTGCAATTAATAAATCAAGACTGAATTCAAATTGTGAGCTCTGCTGTCCGCAGTGTAGACTGCCATTCAGTGTTCCTTTGGACTTGCAAGATGAAGTTGGTCATTGTACTAAAGCTATAACTGATATAAAACAAGTTCTTGAAGCAAGGATACTAAAAGGATATTATGTAGGTTTTAGGGACGTAATACTTAGTTGGCTACTGGACTCTGCAATGAATGAATCAAGAGTCAATTTTAAATGTGAGCCCTGATGACTGCAGTGTAGGCCGGAGGCAGCGGTCAGCAAGGGCCCACAGCCACGTGGCGTTGAGTTGAGCTGTACAGTTAGTGTCACCTGAAGCAACCAGCGTGTGTGGAGCCTGCGATGATGCGTGGTCCGGGCGGGCCGCACTGGTAGCAATGTCTTTTGCCTAATGAATTCTGTCTTAATAAGTCCATGTGGCATTGACTTGTGGTGCACTGAGTTAGTGGCACCTGAAGCACTCAGTGTGTGCGCAGTCTGCGATGATGCGTGGTCCGGGCGGGCCGCACTGGGATCAATGTCTCTTCCCTACTGGAGTGCGTCATCTGCAATCGTGACTCGATCTGAATTGTGAGCCCTGCTGTCCGCAGTGTAGATCGAAGGCAGTAGTCTGTACAAACATAAGTCTGTGGTGCTCTGCTGCTGGGTTCGCAGCGGGCCTGTGTCGAGGAGGCCGGCGGTCACAGTGGAGGCCTCGTGGCAGGGTGATGGCTGCCGCACTAGCAGCCGCCCTAGCAGCCGCTTTGGCCTTCCCACAAGTGAACCACGCCCACAGCCCCAGCCTATTTATTCATACTCCTACGCTGGAGTGGTGTACTTTGGACCAGCACACTCCGCTTCCGCTTCCAGGGGGGAACAACACAGCTACATGACCGAGATCTTCCCCACTGCCTGAGGTAACATGGTTGCGTCTATTGTCCACAACACTACAAGCACCAGCAGAATATGTCCACATGGAGAGGTTTGTGCTCTGCATAGTGAGGTCTGTCCACCACATCACCGCTACACTTGGTATTGTGTGCATTTTTATTGATGGGTGACTTGCGTCCTTTACACATACTTGGTTGCCACATCTCCCAAGATTCAGTTATTGTGTGGCTGAGGGACCATGCCGTTTTTGGAAGGTCCGCTGTCCTGTTCTGCGCTGCCTCGGTGGTAGTAGGGAGGGGAGTGGTCCGGGGGGGAGGTCCTGAGGGTGATGGCAGTGGGTGTTGTGGCCTTCTTGGGTGTCGGAGCTGCATGGTCAGTAGCTCTATGACATGTGTTGGTCTTCAAATGTGGTTCTGGGCTGGGCTCCCTTTCACACTGTAGGTAGTTGTCCTGCTTTACACCAGTAAAAGGCAGATGTTAAATTCCTACTGCTAACGCAGCTTATCGCCTGTTTTTGGATCGCACCCCAGATTTGGCTGCTTGTTCAAAATATCGGGAAGTGGTGTTTTCGTGTTATTTTTGCACGGGAACGCCTACTCTGCATATTATTAGCGTTAGTTGTCGCTCTCATTTGTGGCGAATTTTTTTGCGGAAGCTATTGTGGGAAAACTGGCGATATTGGCTGTTTTCACTAGGTTGAGAATGGAATGATAATTTAAAATCACTGAAAATACCATAGGTTTAATGAACATTATAATTAGAAATTAGCATTTAAAAAACGTTTGAAATTCACTGAAAAAACCATAGGTTTCAGGGATGTTATAGTTAGAAATTATCATTCAAAAAACCTTTGAAATTCACTGAAAAAACCATAGGTTTCAGGGACGTTATAGTTAGCTGGACATTTCACTCGTACAAAACCATAGAAATTCCACTGTTATAGTTAGTTCAGCTAACTATAACTCGCGCCCCGCAATGCACTGCTGATCACATCACATATTACATCATTCATGACATGGTCAGTGACATCACTGATGACATCACTGATCACATCTCAAATGACATCACTGATGACATCACTGATGACATCATCCATGTGACAATCTGATGCACCTTCTCACACCCTAATATAACCTTTGATACACCCACTCCAAAAAACAGAATACCATTTTTGAAACCATAGACACACCAATACTACTTACTACATATCTAATCACTGGTTCTTAGGTCTACACACTCATCCACTCATTCACCCATACAATCACTCATACATGCAGTCACTCATCAATACAAAACTATCATATGCACTCATACACCTACACAGACACTCACACAGCAGCACTCATCCAGAGTTACTCACACACCTAGTCAGTCATGCAAATAATCAATCACACATCCATTTACTGACCTATACAGTTATACACACAACACATCACTTATTCAAACAGAAAGAAACGCATAATTAGTCTCTTATACAATCACTGATACAAGTACACACTCATCCATACAGCCACTCTCACAATCACTAACTCTCACGTATAGTCATTTATATACTCCAACTCTCACATACACTGTCTTTTACATATGTAGTTAGCTGGACATGTACCACTGAGACATCCATTCACTCACTAACACACCCATACACACACTCACCCATGCATACAGCTGTTTCCACATGCACTCTTGAACCCATACACCCAGTGAATCAACCACTCAAACATGTATGCACAGAGTCACAGACCTCCCACGCACCCACACACACACTGAGGCACCCATACAAATACTCTTGCAACCAATTAATAACCCATATAGACACTCATGTAGCTACTGACCAACCCATGCAGCAGCTTATACAACAGCAAACAGACTGATATAGACATTCACACAGTTTAGTCACTAACCCATGCATTAAGTAAGACACATGTAATAACTCAGTTAAACAGTCAGTCACACACCTACTAAATCCTCCATCCAGACACTTATACACCCACTCATTCTTCAATACACCTTGGTATATATATAATACATATTTAAACTTTAAAGAAAAACACATTCACTGGATGATGTCATCAGTGATGTCATTTGAGATGTGATCAGTGATGTCATCAGTGATGTCATTGACCATGTCATGAATGATGTAATATGTGATGTGATCAGCAGTGCATTGCAGGGGCGCGAGTTATAGTTAGCTGAACTAACTATAACAGTGGAATTTCTATGGTTTTGTACGAGTGAAATGTCCAGCTAACTATAACGTCCCTGAAACCTATGGTTTTTTCAGTGAATATATATATATAAATATATATATATATATGCAAAAAGAAGCAGAGAACTCTTGGTATTATAGAGCACAGTACAACACCAGTGACACTCTGAATCTGCTCACTGCAAATATATGTTTTTCAACCAAAGTTTTTAAGCATACAATTAGCACAGTGCCATCCATGCAGAGCTAGCAAAGGGCAAAGTCTTTTGCCATTTCTACAGCAAACTCTTTAAGCATCGCATTAACAATTGTCGTCCACACCAAGCTGTAAAATGACAAAAACCTTTTACCACTCCAGGCACAGTATTACAGCTTTGAATTGGTAAAATACCATCCAACAAAAGTGATACAAACCTGATGAAAAGTGTAGTTTTGGGATTTACTGGAATTGTGTTGGAAAGTAGCCCTAAAGTAGTGCTTCTCAAACATTGTAAACCACTGCCAATTTTCCGAACCACAGCCTTTTGCGACCCACCTAGCTTTAATGGTGGGCAATTTTTTGATTTAACTAAAACATCATGATGCGGGCCACTGTCATTTCTAGACACCACATTTTCCATTGAAATGGCCACTAAATTAGTGCAGACATATGATTTTACTGATAGAACTATATTATACACAAAATATAATGTGTGGAAATTGGGTATCAGTGAATATTTATCATTTGTGCATTACCAAGTAAAGTGTCTTCATTTCTTTTGATACTATTAAAATATCTGTTTCCATCATACTCAGAATTACACAAAATGGGCTACATTTTTGCTTTCCTATCTTCTGAATGTGTATGGTTCATTTACAGGTCTTAACATTTTGTTGTGTGTTCCAAAAAATTACATCCTACAGACATTCCTTCAATACCAAGATTGTCGCATAATTCACTTTACTTTTCTTTCCCTGACTGCAAAGCAAGAGGAGTTTGTAAACATCAATCCCCATGTTTATTTTTTAATTTAAAAAGTTTTATATAGTGTGAACATTACCCCAGGGGTATCAGAGTGCAACAGGCATGTAGAGCAAACAACAGAGTGAACGCAAAAAGGTACAGGATGTAAGAAATCAAACCAACAGATAAAAACACAGTCGTAACAGTAGAGTAATAGACCGGGGTGAGGATGACATGTTACATCAGGCCCAGAGAGGAGAGGTTTTAGGGCAGAAAAGTGTTAATCAATAGCACCTTCACTTCATTCTTGAATTGTGTCGTTGAGGGGTTCAGTCTGATTTCAGGGGGCAGGGAGTCCAAAATTCTTGAGGTGATACCCGAGAAGGCTAGGCTGTCAGTTTTCTATTTGTAGAATTTCTGTGGTTTCAACAGTAAAGTGCTGAGTTACAGCACTTTACTGTTGAAACCACAGAAATTCATCCACCAGAAAGCTCTAGTTTTTGAGAGAGGTAATTCGGGAGTTGAAGTGTTGACCTTTATGAGTCATGCAGTCAATTTTGAGCTGTATCCGTGCTTCATATGGGAGCCAGTTTAGGTATTTCAGATTGGGAGTGATGCAGTTATTTATTTCTGATCCAGTGACCAGTCTTGCCGTAGAGTTAAGAAAGGCCCTTAGTGGAGGTATCTTAGATCTTGGTAGGCCCCAGAGAGTTGCACTACCATAGTCCAACTTGGAAATCACAAGGGCTTGTATGGCAGACTTGAAGTCATTAAGGGGAGTAAAGGTTTTATTTTCCTTAAAATGTTCATTTGGAAGTTTTCCCCTTTGGTGACAGCACTGATGTTCTTCTGCATGTTCAAGTTTTTGTCTAGCATTATTCTTAGTGATCTCATGGAAACTATAGTGTGTGGTACGCAATTCCATTCTTTGATAGCGAGTGACTGTTTGGGAGGTGTGATTAGGAGGATTTCCGTTTTGATGGCGTTTAATTTGAGGCAGTTATAGGTCAGCCAGTTTTTTTTTTTTTTGTAGGGTTATGTTGAGGGAACTGATGTCCTCAGGGGAAGTGATTTTAAAGTACAGTTGGGTGTCCTCGGCACACATGTGGTCCTGGATGTCGTATAGTTTCAGAATTTCAGTTAGGGGCTCCATGAACAAGTTAAAGAGAGTGAGTGAGAGTGTGGACCCCTGGGGTACCCCTAGAGTCACCAATGTGAAATTGGACAGGGACTGGTTAACCTTGAATCTTTCAGTTCTATTGTGGAGAAATGAGGGAAACCAATATAGGAGTGACCCGGGGAGCCCCATCCTATGTTCCAATACATCTAGAAGGCTGTCATGTGTAACTGTATCGAAAGCTGATGATAGGTCTAGGAGAATCAAAAGGCAAGGGTCACTGAAGTGGTTTGAGGGTTTTAGTGCTGCAAGAATTTTGAGAATGGTGCTTTTATCAAAGGTTTTGAATATGTTCCACAAGGTGTTGTTTTTGGGGGTGTGACCAGGGGCGTGTGGGGGTCCAGCAGTCCAGGAAGGGGGAGACTGATAAGTGGCATGATTGGCAGGTACTCCAAAGCAGACTGCAAGTCATATTCAGTCTTTTTCTACTTTTTGAGGAAGAAGGTGGCAAAGTTCTTGTAGTGTTGCTGCAGACTAGATCCATCTGAGGAAGGGTTGGGTTGGCTATTTGATTGCAGTTTGATCAGTTCGAACAGTTTTTTTGTCAGTTCCTGGCTTGATCTGGTTGGTTTCTGAAGCAATTCCCTTTAGAACTTCTAATGCGCTTGTTATAGCTGTTCATCACTGATCTCAGATATGTGAGATTTTCGAGGGATGGAAAGGTTCTACATGATCTTTCCGCAAGTCTACGATTGTGTCTTTCTGTATTTAGGCTGCCATTAAACAATGGTTTGGAGTCTTTGGTGGACATTTGTTTTTACTATAGGGGAGCAATTGAATCCAAAATGTTCATCATGGAGCTGTCATAGTGATCTGTAAGGTCATGGACATATAACACATCCACAGGAGGAGGCAAGATATTATTGCTGAGAAATGTCAGTTCATTCAGGTTGAGGTTTCTTGAGCTTCTTTTCCAGTGTTTGAGTTTCTTTCATTGAGCATTAATAGTTCTTGCAGATTCTGTGATGAGGAAGGTGATGCAGTGGTGGTTGGTCCACTCGCAAGGGACGATAGATTCAAGTTTAATGGAATTGTTCTTAGCAATGATTAGATCTAAGGTTGCACGCTTGCTTTGTGTAGGGCTGTCGCTTATTTGAATCAGGTTGAGATCAGCGAGGAAGGTTTTAAGGCTGTTGATTGCAAAGTCATTCGGGTCATTCCAGTGGAGGTTGAAATCTCCAAAGATCTGGGTGCCGTATTGATCTGCATTAGTTGAGATGATTTACATAATTTGTTCTATGAAAGAGAGGTTGTCTCATGGTGGGTGGTAGATTGCCTGAAATTTGCATAGTGACCTGTTGTTTCATGCAATATCAATGCATAGGTATTCATATGAAGATGGAATAAAAAATAAGTAGCAATTTGTCAGAAGACATAGTCTGACATAAAACCTTTGTCTTTGAAGTGCAGGAAATATGACAAATATGTTATTTAAAGGCATATCTATTCATTGCTTGAACTTTTGTAACCCACCAAAAATCAGCTCGTGATTCACCATTGGGTTGTAACCCACAGTTTGGGGACCACTGACCTAAAAACACATGAAGCAGCACTATGCTCTGCTTTGCGCTACTTTGTCCTACTTTGTCTCTAGGGGACGTACCATAGGTGTTACACAGGGCCGGACTAGGAATGCAAACCAGCCCTGGCAATTGCATCGGACCGGCAGCCTTGGGGGGGGATGCTGCGCACGTGTGGAAAATACCACAGCAGGTGTTTTTTACAGGGAGCCGATATTGCATCTGTGCTGCAAAACTGGCCCCCCAGTAACAAAAACGCCCCCGGGGGCCAAAATCGGCCCCCACCCTGGCTGCCCACCGGGTAAAGCCTGATGCCTGCTATGGCCAGTCCAGCCCTGGTGGTACACAGACATTCCCATGCAACCATCCACTAATTTACATGCTAATCCCTATCTACTACCATTTGTAGAAAAGGATTTGCATCAAAAATGCACACCTTCTTGAAGCAGGCACAACTATTCAGGACGCATACAAAGTGGTAAAGTGTTAAACTTTATCAAAGCATGTAGTTTTGTACTGAAATGATGCCCTACTAGTCCAAAACCTATGCTTGACATCACATACACAACCTTGCCCTAGTGTGTGCATTGGCTCAAAGCAATTGCTAGAGGAAAGATCAATAGCGGCATATCTTATGAAAGATGCCGCTGTTGTGCTCTCTCCTTTTCACACAACACAGTGCAGCAGCTTTGGTTACTGTGCTGTGTGAAAATGTAGTAAGTCTTCCGCTTCATTTCTCCAAATGTAGCGCTCTTAACATATAATGCCTACCAGTAGGGGTGACAGGTGACTCGTAAACCATGTGGCCCTCATTGTCTTATGTAATATTTCCTATACATTGATTTTTACATTCGTTCAATGTCTCTGTATAAAATGCGTATATGATGTAAAGTGATCTGACAACCTGCATTGGTATGAGCAGCGCTGTAAAAGAGATTAAATAAATGTGAGAGGGGGCTAAGGAGAGATGAGGAGCAAAATTGAGGGGTGGTAGTGAGGGAATACTTGGAGAAGGATGTCACCGGAGTCTGGGGGATACCAACAAAGATGCTTGCACTGGGCGTAACAAAAACAAACCCCGCCCTGACTGACATGCTTGTGCATATCACAAACTGCTGCACCTGCTCTCATCTCCATGCTGAAGTTGCTCTACGAACAGCACACTGGTCCTGATGCTGCTGGCACACACAGAGTTTGTTGTGCAGTGGCGCGGCGCAGAGTGAGCGATCTTCATGGCATCAGTAAAGATGGTTTCTTCTAAGATGGTGGGTGTATTTAAAGTTTTAATAATTCATGCCAAATTTTTTTGAGCTAATATTCTTTGATGCGATATGCATATTTATTTACCCTTCATATAGCTGGCCACCATCCAGGTGCAATAGTAGTCCAACTGGGATGTGCTGTGGGCAGCACAGCTCACATGATGAGCAGTGAAAATAAAAAAAACAAGCATTTGCAATGCAATTGGTCTCGCATTTGGGAAAGTTGTAGCCATTGGCGTTATAATGACAATGGTTTTTATTTGTAGTGGAGCGATTTTTTAGAATATAAGTACACGCTATACCAAAAAGAATAATAAAAGTAATGCTCTAAAAAAAGTGGTTGCATAGGTTTATAACTTATGGTAGCACTGGGAGTAGGGGAAGGCAATAAAAAGCTACAATTCGAAACCGGTTTAACTCTGATTAACAGAAATAGTAGAATATATTTCTGGAATGAAAGGAGGCAAGCACAGGAATTGGGGTAGGTTACCTAGGGTAAATGGGTTTCCCTAATTCTGAATTGGTGACATTCTAACGTGCAGCATCACAGAGAGGAGCACTGGCATGTATCAAAAACACTAAACATGTATAACCAACAAGGAACAGGACAAAAAAAGAGGAGTGTACCCCTTTGTTAATTATAGGGACGGGGGTGATTAGACTAGAGAAAGAAGAGAGTCCCTAGCTAAAATGTGGATTTGGCATTATTATATTGGGTCCTGTAAGACTAGCATAAAAAATAGTGTGCTGCCCTGCACAAATTGATATATGTTATGTTAATTGCTGTTGTGTCTAACTAAATGTGCTTTACAACCCCACTAAGAGTGTACATGTTGACAGAACAACACTGTATCCACATTTTAGCTAGGGACTCTCTTCTTTCTCTAACCAACAAGGAACGCCCTTCCCTGTAACACCACCAGTGTGGTGGACGCCAACATCAATAATAATCTCAGGAGGACTAATACAATTTTTTAGAAGATGTGAATGTAGAGTACAAAACTACACCAAAGTCGGCCACCTCACATAACAAAAAAAAAAGCACTCCATCTCCCCGTGCGTACACAATAAAAATGACCTTGAGTAATGCAACTGGTGTTAATGTAAAGCGCTCTGATAACTACTTTGCGCTTTACCAATATACATTAAACCCATGGATTGAAGAGCTATACAATTACAATACACTGGGTCATACAGTCTGATTCAGAAATACATGTAATAAACAGCAAAGACTTTGTGAAGCAGGCACCACACACTTTAAACTGATAACGTATGCTTAAAACAGGCCACAGAAGAACAAAACATTCACAAAAGAAATATATCTTGCACGGATAACTACACTACGGTTGGGTCTATGATTCAGGGGTGCATAGTATGCAAATGTTTCAACTTCCATCATGCAGAGAAACAGCTGCAATTAGAGTGGACAATTTCCCTTGGGAACAGTAATTATTGGCTGCACCGCTTCATTTGCAAATTAAGGGTAAAAGGCATGGCGTTAGCAACACCTTTTAGAACTGTGGTTTCAAGTGCCAGTGTACACAATTACTGTGGCCCTGCAATTACTGCCTACGACCCTATGGATCTGCCAGAGAGCACAACACAACCGCTCTATTCACAAACAAACACGAAAGGCACCTTAGCAACACTGTCCAATGACGCCATAGTAATAACTGGGTAATTCACTGAGTAAAAGATGTTCTGCTCCAATTATAGAGACATCACATTGATTTCAGAAGGGACAATTAACAGATCCACCTTGACCCCAGTATTTGATGTGGTATATAGGATATCAAACACAAATTGTTGTTATGCAGGTCTAGCATCCCTTGTTCAGTGCACATTGATAAAGAGTATTCAAGGCCAGCTTGCATACGACATACTAATCAGAACAGTTAGCACATAATTACGTTTGAACATTTATGCTTTTTTGCACAGGATGCGACCAGTCTTTCACACTGCATGGGGTTTAACCTATACTTGAAACAAGCTTTTAGAAAGTTACACCAACACAAATATGGTTCAAAATCCTTTGTGTCACTGATGTGGCAGAGAGGTCACTGCCTAATATTAGCACCATGAACATGATCATCAACAACACGTATTGATAAGAATGTAATGGGTGCTGGATCCCTGTGAAGTATTAACTACACCGAAGGGAGGGTCACAGTGTCATATCTGCAACAATGTGGGTGTTCTCATTGACATGCCAGCACATACTCGCGAGGGGTAATCGCTAGGCCATGTTTATATTCAGGGAAATGTGAAGGCCCGCTCTTTATGTTAGGACACATGTAATTATATATCAGCCTGATAAGGTGCACAGGGCACTCTGCAAACATGGCCTCCAAAGTGTTTATCTGGTAAGGATGAAGCACAGCGATGACCTCCCAGAGACTTTTTCCAGCAAACATAAGGCTGGCACATAACAAGGTGTGCAGATATTTTTCACATAAGCACAGCCACACATAAACACACGCCGAAAGGACAGCCCTTCTTAGAAATGGCAGCACAGAAGCTTTCAGAGAGTGAGGAAGGGGGTGAGCACATGGAAGAGGGTAGAGCGGGTGATGGGGGTGCAAGGCCGTGATGCGTATTTACAGACACCCTGAACTGGCTATGGAGCTGGGATTGTGAAAGCACAACACAAAAGCGACCTCGCAAATGAGTTTGTTCTTGCTGAGGGTGGCATGTGACAGGTAGGGAGGCCTTTGGTGGGCCAGAGGAGAGAATGGCGTTAGGGTATGTTGGGCGGGGTAAAGGAGACCCCAGTACGATGGTAGGCATGCTTTCTGAAGATGGGCAGAAATTATTGTGGGCACCATAAGATACCGCCAATTTTTGGCCATCACAGATTGAATTGCCTAAAAATAAAACATAAATGCTAACTTCAAAACAGGAGAAGGTAAAACTGATAAAGACTACATACAATGCTGAACGAGTCAAGCTTACCAGGGAACAAAGTTCCGGTAGCAGCAAAACGTTAATCCACGTAGGTTCACAAAGCACAGGTAATTCTACCTAATCAATGTGAAACCATCCAAAAAAGTTAAATTACTTTGGAAAAAAACGAAAGTATCAATTGAGGCAACTTGCAGGTAAATAAAAAATTAGTACACTTTCACAAATCCTGATCTACTACTCATCCAACTTACCCTGGAAGTGAAATCACCACAAACACCCACAATACCACGTTGTCGGGCTGCACAAATGATTAGTGAAAAGCCGATCAGCATTCAAATCAGCACTGATCCCCACAGGAAACTGAAGACAGACTACCCATCGGAGTCATCAACAATTAATATCCATTATGAAATTCCCTTCGTGGGTCACTTAATCTGAAGGACTAAACTTATTTGAATGGGAACATTTTTAAACTCATCTGTTTGCAAAACAAGCAATACCCGAGCAGGAGCGGCAACCGGAGTCACAGAAGTAACAAGAGCAGCCTTGACTCCGCCCACTCCGACGTCATGAATAAATTAATCTCCGCGCGCCTACCAAAAACGTATGTATCCTTCTCTAACGTATGCATGTAAAGCGCTCCAATATCTACTGATCGAGTTTGCGCTATGTAAAAAAAAAGCAAAAATAAATGTAAACAACTCACAGGGCTTTTCCCGGTCGGTGGCAGGTTCAACAAGCATTTGCAATGCAATAGGACTCGCATTTACGCGAGACCTATTGCATTGCAAACGGTAGTCGGGGCAGGCGAGAAGGCACGAACAACGGGAGTGGGGGGAGGGGCCGAGAAGGCACGGACTGCGGGAGGGGGAGGCATGGGAAGAAAATAGTGCTCACAATATAAATATAACATACTGTGCAACACTCGAAATAAAGGGGCCAGTAGCCATGGAAGGATACAAATGACGACATGGCCGTCATAAGGATTGACTAACAAGCCTAAAACCAATCGGAAGGAGGCATTTAGGAACTAAGCCAATGAAAAAAATGGGCAGAGAGTGGGTGGAGCTTCCACGGAGCTTCCACTCCATACTGAATACTGCATGCCTCGCAAAGTGAGCAGCATATGTGCGCTGCCGCTAAAGGCTCGACCTAAAAATCACCTATTGAAGTGAAAGGACAATCCACAGTTCATTCATTGTAATGAAAGCACTCTGTGAGTGGGCTCATCCATGTAATGCACCAAAGATGTGGGTGGAGACTGGTGCATAGAAAATACTCCTGTCGGTTGGCCGATGGTGTGAATGATACTTTCATCAAGCAATGGTTGAAGGTGGTGACCTAAAGTACCTTACAATATATTGTTTTTTTATTTTTTATTAAAGTGTTATTTGATATATACAGCTGTCTTTAGTAAGACATAAAAAAAGAATACATATGTGTTCTGTCCTTCTTGCTTGTGAAAAATAAGGAACAAGGGAAACATCTTTAGTCCCTTTGTTTATGTGTTTCACACTAAGCTGCAAAGAATCAAATCGTGAAAAAAAACACACCTTTCACCGGCAATGGAAGCCGATCACGGCAGCTTACTTGAGCTCTGATACCCATCTTGAGAGATAAATGGGAGTTATTTTCGTAGCTATCAACCTGCTGATTCCAAAGCAGAGAGGACCAGGTGAAGAATATGGGGAGTTGTGCCTCTGAAAATCTGAGTTTTATCATTAAGCAGAAGACATTTTATTCCCCCCTTACTGACTTCCATATTCCCTTCCTGGGTTACTAATCTGTCGAATTGGCCAGTTTCACAGAGAGACACGGGGGCATATTAGCAAGGGCACTATCGCCGCTTTAGCGGCACTTTTGCCGCTAAAGCGGTGATATTTATATCGCCCTATCAGCAAACTGTCTCTAACAGCAGTTAGAGACAGTTTGCGGGCATTAGCGCCCGTTTTTACCGCTTTGCATGTCAGCGATATTTATCGCTAATGACATGCAAAGTGGGCGTTCCCGACGAACAAACCTGGGAAACACTCGCTAACAGGCCTATCGCCTATTAGCAAGGTGGCCATGGCCCCAGTTAGCGACGTGAAAAGTCGCGCTAACCGGGGTCATCGCCATTTATTTAACACCTGCAATTAGCAGGTGTTAGCCATACCTAACATGGGGGGTGGATTATGCTGATACGACCACAGGGTCGTATCAGCAAGGTGTTCTCCCTTCTCCATGCAACATCGCTGGTTTTTCAGCGATGTTGGCCATTTCCCCGCTATTGCTGGAATATTCATCGCCATAGCGCTAATCGTTGCTAATACAGCGTTAGCGTGGCGATATATTCCAGCGATAGCCGGCGATAAAAAAAATCATGCTAAGCAGGGTTAGCGATGATTATCGCCTCTTCTTGCTAATATGCCGCACGGTTTCTCCATTGCAGATCCAGACTGGGTCCCCATACAGATCGGAATTAATACCAGCCAGTTTGCCCGCCTATAATGGAGAATGGCGGACTCGAGATCGGATGCTTGAAAGCCAGCCAGAGAAACATTAATCCATTGCCCCGCAGGAAGGACAATTTGGCGAGAGTTTCTTGCGCGAGCAGTCAGCGGGAAGCCTGTTTGGTATTACTTGGCACACAATACATATACAGCAACCCAAGCTGCCGAACCCATTTCACTTCTATTTGCTCACCCTTCTTGTGTACATCAAATGTTGCTCCAGCCATTTCCTTTGTCAATTGCTCCGGAACGGCGCGCGAGGATTGATATTATTTGCAAAATGATCTTTTATTTTTCTTGTCAGCTTCCATTGCTGGTTGCGCACATTTTATTCAGAATATATTCTGCAGAAGGGACGGTCTCATTTTACTCCACGTCAGTTATTTATTTTCATGTTTTATAGACTTTATTTACAGGAGGGTTTTTTTTTATTTATTAACCCTTGAAGGTTGTTTTATAGATACTGTTGTACTATCAAGTCAAGCTGCTATTTCTTTCAGCAACCAGGAGTGCTCTCTGATTTCCCATGGTGCCTTGGTTTGGTATTAATTCTCTGCCTTGTCAAAAAAGGATCAATACAACATCAGAAATAAATGTTTATTAAAACAGGGACGCCAAGCTCTTGTGTTCTTTTCTCTCCCTCATCAGTATAAAATATGTGTAACTATTGTCTTATGCTAACGACTGTGGTTTAAAATAGCCCACATTTCTGACTGCCATGTTGTATGAGCTGATTTACCTTCGCTCTTTTCTTAAAGTACTCAGACCGCTGTTTGAGTGGGCAAACTTATTCATGGCGTTTTAATTGGTGTACACATCAGGTGAATTAATGCTGTGTCCGTTTTGTGTGCATTGACTGGAAAACGTTTTTTTAAATATAACTCTTCTTGTTCCTGAAGCTGGGAAGATGGTGATTCTAGCATAACAAACATTTGGTAGATGCCATCTTTTAAAAAAAAAAGGTGTTTTCTTGCATAGCACTCTTTTCCCATTTTTCCCAAGCAAGTCAGCATTTAGCCGCATTTGGGCTATTTTTTCGGTTCCCTTTAGTGCAATCTACAGATCCTGGGTACCAATACAATCACCAGGATGTTGAATAAAATGACGTAAACTTGATGTGGATATCTTTTGTGGAAAAAATTATGGAGGGTTTAAGCTTGTGATAATCGAAACATCCAAAAAGAGTTTAGCACTGGAAGGGAGTTGTGGGGTGGGTTTAGGGCTTGGGAGAAAAGGCTTAGCAGCCACGTAGTTAAGAAGAGATAGTATTTGTTGCTTTTAGATCATATAGGTTTGATGATGTGTTGTTTGGTTTCCAGGATGTTGAGGAGTATGTAGATGGATTCTTTCATTTTCTAAGTTCTTCAATCTGTTGAATTGTTCCACAAATGTGGTCTGGGTTTGCTGAATAGTCAGAGATAATGAGGTTTAGATTTTTTTCAGTGAAGGTCTTGTTGGGCCCATGGGGGTCTAAACAATGAGATTGTAATTGACTGTATGGGATGCTGAGAGGGGTAAGGGTCAGATGAGAAACTACAGTGACTTTAGTGTTACAGGTCAACTGAAGGTGAAGGGCCATGTAGATTTGTAGATGGAACAAGGCCTGATGTATATTGTGTTCTATTGGCAATTTAGATACTGTAGTCTGGGGGAATGAAGGTTAAGTGGGAATGGGTGTGAGTCTTGTTTCTGTGTTGAATAGTGCATCCAAATTGTGTTGTGTATGGTTGTCTGTTGAGTCAAGGGCATTGAGAACTGAGAAACATACATTGATGAGCATGAGCAATAAGATTTGCTGTTTTTATGGGGTTTTTATGCTGGTGAGTGGCAAGTAGATGTGTTTCTGGATACTTGCCAAGCAAGTCTGATATGGATAAACTTTCACATCGATGACCCCAACGAAAAAAACACTGCACACCTCCTCGACAGTATGAGCAGCCTCAGAGTGACCCAGATCATCCATGACCCTACAAACACTGCAGGACACATGCTGGACCCAATTTTCACCTCCAGCAACCTCGTCAAATACAGCCATGTCATAATACTCACATTGACAGATCACTCCATCGTCCACTTCATCATCTCCAGCCCCTGTACAGCCACCCCCAAGATGACCAACGCCCCCCACCAGAGGTTGAACAAAATCTCAGAGACCAGTTGGGCAAAGGCCCTCAACACCTCCAACCCTGCTACCGCCACCAACCTCGAACAGGTAGTTAAAAACTTCAATGCCTGGATCACCAATTGTGCAGCATCGTCCCCATAAAGAGAAACATCTAGACAAAATCATCCAAAAAGGCCAGCTGGTACACCCAAGAACTCAGAACAGCAAAACGAGAAAGCAAACAATTGGAAAGGAGATGGCGCACCAGCAAGGACACCTCCAAAAGGGCAGTCTTCAAGACCTCCCTCAACCTCTACTACCTCCTGCTGAGGGAAACAAAGAAGACAGCCCTTGCCGAACACATCAAAACCAGCACCAAGGAACTTTTCAACATCGTTAAGGAATTCTCCAACCCGGCTGCCAGCGGAAACAACATCACACCCTCACAGGAGCTGTGCGACAACCTCGCCCACTTCTTCCACAACAAGATTGCAACCGTATACAGAAACTTTGAATCCCAACCCGCTACTATGAACTTCCTCAACAGATACGCCACCACCGTAACCAACACGAACCACACACTGACCACCTGGAATATCCTCTCCACCCAGGACAGCACCACCACCATGAAATCCATCCACTGGGAAGCTCCCAAAGACCCATGCCCACACCACATCTTCAACCTCGGAAACCGAAGGATCAGTCAGGAACTCACCAAACTACTCAACACCTCTATCACCATTGCAACATTTCCTGACACTTGGAAACAAGCTGAAGTCACACAACTACTCATCATCATCATCAACTATTCAAAAAATCTTCAGCCGACCCCAGCGAACTCAGAAACTACCAGCCAATCTCCCTGCTCACATTCCAAGTGAAGGTACTGGAAAAGATCATAAACAATCAATTCATGACACATGTGGAGCACAACCAGCGTGACACACATGGTGCAGAACCAGCTACTCGACTCCTGCCAATCTGGCTTGTGCAGCAATCAAAGCAACAAAACCTCCCCGATGGCAGCCACTGACGACATCTGAACCCTCCTCAACCGAGAAGAAACAGCAGCTTTGATCCTCTTCGACCTCTCTACAGCCTTCAACTCTGTATCTGACTTGCACTGATTGAAAGACTCCACCACATTGGCATCCAAGGAGACACGCTCAGATGGATCGCCTTCTTCCACATCGGAAGAACCCAGAGGATCCACCTCCCACCTTTCACCTCTGAACCCAAGAAGATCACCTGCAGTGTCCCCAAAGGCTCATACCTCAGCCCCACGCTCTTCAGCGGATATTTGACCCCATGGTCTCAGCATAATTTCCTATGCAGAGGACATCCAACTCATATTCTCACTCACCAATGACCTCACCACCACCAGAACCAACTTCCACAGATGCATGATAAATATCTCCAATTGAATCAAGAAGAACTGCCTGAAGCTGAACACAGACAAGATGGAAGAACTGATCTTTGACAACAGCAGCAACACATGGAACAACACCTGGTGGCTATCAGACCTAGGACCCGTACCCACTCCCTCCAACCACGCCCGAAACCTCAGATTCATCATTGACAACAAGCTCACCATGATATCACAGTTCAATGCTGTCTCCTCCGCCTGCTTCATCACTCTGTGCATGCTAAGTAAGATCTTCAAGTGACTACCCCTGCACACGAAGCGCACCATGACACAAGCCCTCATCACCAGCCGACGGGATTACGGTAGTGCCCTCTACGTAGTAATCGCTGCATACCTCCTACAGAGACTTTAGACCATGCAGAACACCGCAGTCAGACTCATTCTTGGCCTTCCCAGATGAACCCACATGACACAACACCTCAGGAAACTCCACTGGCTTCCCATACATAGGAGATGCCAATTCAAGCTGCTGACCCACACACATGTCTCTACTCAACCAATGACCTGCCTATATTAACCACCGCCTGAACGTACACCAACTGTCAAGATGACTACGCTCTGCCTCCCTTTCAGTTGCCCATAAGTCATACATCTACTGAAGCAGAAGTGGAGGATGCTCCTTCTCCCACATCGCAGTAAAGACCTGGAACAGCCTCACCACGCACCTCCGGACCATCACTTCACTTCTGGAATTCTGAATGGCCCTCTAGACCAGGCTATTTGAATAAGCCTCCGGGACCTGCAAGCGCCTGGATACCCTATTGGGTGATTAGCCAAGGTTTATAAATCCTGGTTGATTGATTGATGTGTGCCTAATCTGGGTCTGAGTGTGTGGATGGGAGGATTGGAGGCAGGATTACTAACCCAGGACACTTTTCCATACTTAGCAGACACAAACAAGCAGTATCCTTTTTTTGTATGCCCTTAGCATTAGCCACCAGGGTAGTGGGATGCATTAATGAACTATATGAAGTATGGCACGGGGCACACCAGAAAAACTGAATGTAGATAAAGGGCAATTAGAAACCTAATGGTGAAGGAAATCATACAATATAGAGGAGAGTCTTTGATTGTTATCATGCTGTTCTTATGCAATAAAGCAAGATTAGTGTAAATGTTTTCCATTCTAGTTAAATTGTGTGAAACACAGGGTTTTTCATCTTAGAATATCCAAATCTATTCTATAGTTTTGTATAGAATAGCTGATGGTAGGTTAATAGTTTATTTATTTAGTATAGAATCATTTGTTGAATAAATCTAAGGTAGGTCAGTGAGATCACTTAAGAAATGTGACGCTGATGTGGGATTGGGGAATGTTGTGCCTCGGTGTAGTTCGCAGAGTTTTGCTATGCGGAACTCCGCGAAGTGACAAAAAAACTCCACAAAGTTCCGCAAGTGGTGGAGTGCTGTGCGAACTGCCGTTTGCGCTGATCTTCCTGCCGCTCGGGTAGAAATTCTAGCCGATTGGCAGCTCGCCCTCGCGAACTTACCGTTTGCTAACGTGAGTGGGGAAAAAAACTCCACTGCACTACGCGGAGTGCAGTTTTCTGCACTCCGCGGAGCACGTAGTGCAGAAAACTCAGCAAACTCCGCAAACGGAGCGGAGTTCACCGCCGAGGCCTAGTTTTCAACTGTATTGGGAAGACCATACATTTTCTCAACAAATCACTTTAAGAGTATTTTTAGTTTCCCAGATCATATTACAGAATACTCTAAAGTATGGAGATACTGCAAATGATCTGTTTGATCATTCTTCAGTGAGCCTCATGATCACAAGAATTAGAAAGATAGTGTGTGAATTACATTCTTTTCAGTGATGGATAATGATAATAATTTAAAACAAAGACACCAGGAAACATTTTAGTTATTAATTTGAACAATATATTAAGTTGT
Organism: Calotriton arnoldi; assembly: GCA_963921515.1. NCBI lineage: Eukaryota > Metazoa > Chordata > Amphibia > Caudata > Salamandridae > Calotriton > Calotriton arnoldi. Next base: position 39,141 of record CAWUFW010009058.1, on the reverse strand, counting down.
CACATATTTTGGAAAGAATTAAGGGGCATATTAACAACGGCCAGCGATAATTATCGCTGGCCGTGTTTAGCGATAATTATATTATCGCAGGCTATCTCTGGCATTTATCGCCCTGGTAGCGCGTTATTAACAACGCGTTACTCCAGGGCGATAAAAATTCCAGAGATAGCGAGGTTATCGCCCTTTTGCAGGGAACATCGCTGGTTTTCCAGCGATGTTCCCTGCAAAAGGGCGATAACCTTGCTGATACGACCCTGTGGTCGTATCAGCAGAATCCACCTCCTATGCCTAACATAGGTAAGTCAGGATTATAGCAGACGTTAGATTTTGGCAAAAACGGCCGTTTTCGCCAAAATCTAACGTCTGCTATAATCCTGTGGGCTGCCTTGTAAATATCGCGATGTGAACATCGGCGATATTTGCAACGTAGCCCATCCGGGGTACGCCCAGTAACGCCCACTTTGCATCTCATTAGAGATGCAAGTGTTAACGCCGATTCTTATCTAATTATCTATAAGAACCTTCTGATCGCCAGGATCTTTTTACCTGTTGAATAGTGTAAAGGAGAGAATCTCATCTGGTTATATAACAGCATCCATTTTGTCTGAAAGGACCACTGACTCCGAATTCAAGTTTATGAATTTATTATCGCCAAAAACAACTGGACATGCAAACACCTCAACACGAGGTTAAAGAAGTAGATGGGCACTAATACAAATAATAACCTACGCAGGAGTCTCATCCGACTCAGAAAAAGAGAATCGACAGTTCCAGAAGGATCAACCAAGCTATGATTGCTCCAATTTCTACGTTGCTCTTCATTTATCTAAGCAAGCTTTAAATCAATTGCTGTCCCTACACTAACACTTAGTGACATCCCTACATAACGATTTTCCCAGGCAAGAGTAAATAAAAGGTGTCAGCTGTGAAGACTTCCTCAGAAGTGCAATCACCTAGTACCTAAGCTCAGATTCTTTTATGCTCCTTCGTCAGGACACTCTCTGTCCTCCTCTCTGGTCTCCCCTACCTCTTCTCTGGCCTCCTCCCTCAGGGCACTATCCCTAATACAAAACCCCAATACAATTGTACACGCCTTTGTCATGCCTCCTTGGCCAGGTCTTCTTTCTTGTACTTTTCCATCGAAACGGTTACTTCATCCTGGACGGTTGCGATGACCTTGAGTCCCAGGCACCTTCTCCGCTGAAAGTATCATCCCTAAATTCCATTGCACTCCCTGTACCATGCCTCCCATCTCTCTAACTTTAAAAACAAAGAGTTAGTCTTTTACTAACGAGACATGTGTCCTTGCACCTGCAACAAAAGATACGTTCAACAGAGACCTTCTACTGTGCTAATTAAATCTACCGTTTGTGCCCAGAGAGCCTTACCAAGAGAAACTTTTCTCTGCCTACAAAATAAGCTAACATAAGAATAAACCAGGCCTTTCCTAAGCATATAGGTAGTCAGGCCTTTACATATGACTTTTAAACACACATCTTACTTTTCTCTATAAGCATCTTCATTACAATACATATGCAAAAATGAATTTCATGTGCAACTTTAATATGGTGCACGTTTAAACTACTGCAATTAAATTACACACAAACTGATTTGTCTATGCACTATTTTTCACACAATTCAATAAACATTACATTGCATAATTATCATAACACAATTATACTGCTGATTCACTTAATATCAGCGAACTATTCACTCTTTACTAAACATGCATGAATATATAACTAAATATATACGGATATATGTCTGAGTATATGCGGGTGCGAACTACCAGTGATTATGATGCACCCCTACAAATTTCACAAGAATATGTCGCTCTATCAGTTCCCCCCTTTGATGACTCCTGTCATCACATTTCCTTCAACTCCCTTGGAGAAAGAACCGACCTAAACAGAACTCGTTGCCATTTTTCCTGGTCTTAGATTCTCCATTCTCTTGAGCCTCTGATATTGACTGTCCTGAAGTCTAGCCAGTCTCATCTCATTTTCCCTCAAAGCTCTCTTAACTCTGCCTGCTCGATACCACTTGTAGGTCTTGATCGAAATCCACAGACAAACCACACAAACCACCATGATAAGGAGGGGTCTCAGAACATACCCAAGGAATCCCTTTCCTAGATTTGCAAACCAGTTTCCCACTTGACCAAATCCCTTGCCAACTTTTTCCCAAACCCCCTCTTCGGTCAAATCCGCTATTTTTGTGTGGATGGTAGTGATATTACTTATATATTTCTCCAGATCCTTGCTACGGTCTGGTATATAAGTGCAGCACTCTTGAACCTTCAACAATTTACAGACTCCGCCCTCTTTTGCCAATAAGACATCCAAAGCAAGGCGATTCTGCAAAACCATTGCCCTTATCGACAACATCTCTCCTTCCACCAGTACCAATGACTTTGCTGTATTCATCGATAGTTCATCTACCACAGTCGCTAATCTCCGGAGTTTCACATCATTCAAAACTACTCCCAGACTGGGTATCATAGCTCCAAAGATATCCCCCACAATGATCCCTGCACTTGCAGCTCTTCTCGTTCTTGAATGCTTCCCACTTTCTAGAAGTTCCAAATCCCCTGTATGGTATATCTTTGGAAATATTATTGCCAAATAACATGTTCCATACCAATTTGCAGGCAACCTCACATAAGCATTCTTCCCACACACAAAATACACCGTTGGTATCACTTGTACAGGACCTTGGAGAAAATCCTTTGCCACATCTGCCATGGTGAAAACGTGATCGCAAGTGCTTTGTCCCACTGCAACCTTTTCGTAGTAAGTCTGATAACGCCTTATGCACAGCTTACCCCTCTGCTCTTTGTCTAACGCTATAGGACCATAGCTTCCCTTTGTCTTATGCAATTTTTCCTCATCTGTCCAATCAGGTCTATTATGGCCCATGTCTCGTGACTGGGTCAGCTTTCTGTACCTGTCCTCTACCTGATCTACAAACTTTTTCTCTACATCTGACAATGAGCAGGTCAGATTATGTCTGTGAGCGAATGCTGTATCCAATTCCAAAGTCGGTATGAAGAACTTCCTGAGTCTATCCTCGGTCTTATAATAGTCATACTTATTCAAATGCTTGTAAGCTGGGACTTCAGGAAGCGCTGCATCGAAATTGGAAAAGAAATACTCAAACTGATCTCTCTCATAAAATATACTAAGCAAAAGACTACATGAAATTCCATAAGTCAGTGGAAGATGGTGGTATCTAATACCCTCGTCCACTGAAGCGGGCAACTGCATACACACATAACAATCTTTCGCATCCATCGCATCAACATACTCATATAGCAGCCTGGCATATGCATTAAGCTTAAAATCACTCCTAGACAAATCTATGTGTAACCTACGACTTTCTTCTAATAGCAAAGCTCTGTCAGCTCCCATGTTTACCTCTTTTTGGCTAGGTGCAGTAGGTGTAGGTGTCCCTGGCACCCCCTTCACTTCTAGCTCATGCGAACCAGTATATGAGACTATGATTACTATGATTATAGAGACTATCACACCACTTATAAGTACGCCTACAATCCACTTAGATCTACGATTGGGATCTCCCGGCTCCATGGTTTCGAAAGTTCTCAAAAGTTCTTGGTTATAGCAATGAACCCTGAAAAAGTCTCTGTGTCCTTGGCTCGTGACTTGCTTAACCAGCTCGAGCAACCATGAAATCTCCGGATTTTCCCTTTTCGATCACAGTCTTATTTACACAGTCCAGAAAAAGACTTCCCTAGTTTTCGTTCCTCTTCTGTGGAAAGTCCCTAAGTTTATTCTTCTTCCACTCGGACCTAGGTTATCTTCTTCTTTTAGACTTTTATTTACAGTTTATAGTTGATCCACAATAAGATCCTCATTGAGCAGTTCCAGAACGTGATACAAAAGTTCAAGACGCAAGATTACCATTTCATGTGAAGACGGCTCAAACCCAAAAGACGGAAATTCGAGTCGATGCAGAACCAAGTTTCGAACTTCACTCAGAAGCGGGGGATTCGGAACTGTGAGGGTCAGTATTCCTTCTACCTCGAGCCCTGGCAACTGCAGCACCACCTTCACTACCACATTCGGGCTCCGACGGACCACCAGCACTGACCTCAGCCTTCCCGTGCTCACTACCCCCTGCATCAAACACTGTGTAAGTCCACTCAGGGGTAGAGTATCTGCGACAAGGAACTCTTGTTCTTTTCGACCTTCGCTGACTATCTTGAGCCTGGTCTTCGTCACTTGCCTCTGTTTCAGACGCTTCAGACACTGGGGCAAGGTCTCTTTCAGGTGCTAACCTCAGGTTCCGTCGCCTCTGTCTTTCAGGCCAACTTTCCTCACTTCTGTTCGTTCGTCTGCCTTCCCCTGCTATACCCAGTGCACTACTTCCTCTTTCTGCTGAATCTGACTCTTCTCCGCCCACTGCACCGTTTCTGTCTTCGGTGTCTGAGTCAGGGTTCGAACTGTTGAAACCCCCTTCAGCTTGCTCTAGTGCACCACCAGCTGTGTCAGCAACCCTTACAGCTTGACTTGTCCTCTCATGTGGCCCTGCCACATCAGCTGGATTTTCATCTACGAGAGGAGCTGCTTCTTCCAAGGGTGCTGAAACTCTGCGGGTATGGGAGGCATGCACCCAGTTCGGCAATCCTCCACACTTTACTGCTGTGTTCGTGATGAGTATCACCTGGTACGGGCCACGCCAGCGAGCATCCAAGCAACTCTTCCTCACGTGTTTCCGGACAAGCACCCAATCTCCGGGGCACAGGTTGTGGCACAGATCACTCGAGGCTGGGACCACTGCAGCCTGCACCTGCTGGGATACAGAACGGATCACATCAGATAGTCCTTTACAATAATCGAGAATCAAGTCATCAGTGATGCTTATCAAGGCTGTAGCTGGTACTGCCGGCAACCTCATTGCCCTTCCCATTAGTATCTCGTGGGGCGACAACCCGGTTTTCCTGTCTGGGACACTTCGCATGCTCATCAACACAAGCGGCAAAGCATCGGGCCATTTCAGGGATGTCGAAGAACACATTTTTGCCATCCGGGCCTTCAAAGTTCCATTAACTTGTTCCACCATCCCAGAAGCCTCTGGTCTGTAACTACAGTGGAGTCTCTGGTCAATATTCAATGCAGCACAAAGTAACTTCATGATTTCACTGTGGAAGTGCCTTCCTCTATCAGATTCCAAAGAGGTTGGGATCCCGAACCTAGGGATGAGCTCCCTCAACAATAACTTAGCCACTGTGAGAGTGTCACACCTGCGTGTTGGGTAAGCCTCCACCCACCGTGAGAATACACATACCAGCACTAAAATGTACCTCAACCCATTACACTTAGGCATTTCCACGAAGTCTAACTGTATCCTGTTGAAAGGCCCACCTGACCTCCCAATGTGACTCAATGTAACTACAGTTTTCTTTCCAGCATTCATCTGCTGACACGTAACACACCTCTGACATACTGTTTCAGCCATTGCCCGAAATCGTGGGTTATACCACGTCTGTCTAAACACCCTCATCATTGCATCTCTACCAAGGTGTGCCTGTCCATGTATCAGCCTTGCCATCGGACTTAACAACTCTTCTGGTAATACGGCTCTCCCATCACTGGAGACCCACACATCCACGTCTCCTCTTTCACAACCTGCTTTGATCCATCCTTCTCTCTCCTGGTCTGAGACTTCATCCTGCAATCGCTTGAGCTCTTCCCAAGTGTCTGCCATGGCCAACATTATGTTGAGCTCGGTTCTTTCTTGGCTCTCTCCTGCGTATCTATCTGTGAATATGCATCCTTGTTCTGCACAGAACCGGGCAACCTCGTCTGCATAATTATTGCCCAATGACACAAAGTCTTCCCCTTTCCCATGCGCGGAACATTTAACAACAGCAATTTCCTTCGGATGCTGTAATGCATCCAACAGTTGTCTTACATATTCTCCATTCCTAATGGGTGAGCCAGATGATGTCAAAAATCCCCTCTGAGACCATAACTGCCCGAAGTCATGCACCACACCAAACCCATATTGGCTGTCGGTGTAAATCGTAATTCGAATTTGATCAGCGGCCAAACAGGCACGAGTCAAGGCAATGATCTCAGCTACCTGCGCGGAGCGTACTCCTTCTAGGCAAGCAGCCTCAACCACTCCCGAAATGGTACACACAGCAAACGCTGCTCTCAATTGCCCAACACTGTCCCTTAAGCATGAACCATCGACAAAGAAAATTTCATCTGGGTCAGCCAGCAGTTCATCAACAATGTCAGGTCTCGGTTTGGTGCAAAGTTCGGTCACATCGAGACAATCATGGTCCGCACAATCTTCATCATCTGCGTTCGGTGTAGGCATCAACGTCGCAGGGTTCAAGACAGAGCACCTTTTCAGAGTCACATTCTCTGCGGCAAGTATGACTTGCTCGTACCTCGTTAACCTATTGTTCGTTAGGTGCTGAGTCTTGGTTCTGGTCATTAATAACTCAACCGAGTGTGGCACATGTACAGTCAGTGGATGTCCCATTACAATGCTTTCACATCTTTCAATGCTGACACCTGTTGCAGCAACGGATCTTAGACATCCGGGCAACGCAGAAGCTACTGGATCTAGAGTAGCTGAGAAATAGGCAACTGGTCTACGGACACCTCCATGGTTCTGAGCTAAGACTGCTAATGCACATCCTTCCCTCTCATAACAGAACAATGAAAAGGCCTTGTTGTAATCAGGCATCCCCAGTGCCGGAGCACTGCACAATTCCTCTCTCAGTTTCAGGAATGACATCAAGCACTCCTCGTCCCATGGTACCGGATCACTCACATCCTTGTGCGTAAGCCTCTGCAAAGGCTTTGCTCTCAAGGAGAAACTAGGAATCCACTGTCGACAGTAGCCGACCATTCCCAGAAACATCCTAACTTCTCTCTGTGTGGTGGGTACTGCCATACTCATTATTGCCTCAATTCGGTCTGGTGACACCTTCCTCTTGCCTTTTTCCAATCTGTGTCCCAAGTACTGTACCTCATTCAAACAGTACTGCAGCTTGTTTGGGGACACCTTATGTCCATTCTCAGCTAAGTGGTTCAACAGGGCCACAGTGTCAATTCTGCAAGCATCTTCTGTTTCTGAGGCAATGAGTAAATCGTCTATGTATTGCACGAGGACTGAGTTCTGCGGCAACACAAGACTCTCAAGATTCTTTTTCAGGATCTGGTTAAAGATCGATGGACTTTCTGTATACCCTTGAGGGATACGACACCATGTTAACACGCGATTTTCCAGCCTGAATGCAAAAAGAAATTGGCTTTCCTCATGGAGCGGTATCGAAAAGAAGGCTTGACACAAGTCGATGACAGTAAACCACTCGGCTTCGCATGGGATCTGGAACAGTATTACTGAAGGATTCGGTACCACTGGACAACAAGGGACAACTATCGTGTTGACCTTTCGCAGGTCTTGCACGATCCTGTATTTCCCGCTCGGTTTCTGTAGTCCCATAATAGGTGAATTACAGGGGCTACCTCTGATCTCTTTCAGAATGCCTTTCTCAATGAAAGTCTCGATTACAGGTTTTATCCCTGCAATCGTTTCTGGCGACAGGTTGTATTGAGGTGTCCTGGGGAAATCAACATTCTGCTTCACCTCAATCCGCACCGGTTCAATCCCTCTTATTAGACCTATTTCATCGCCTGCGAAATCCCACACCACAGATGACACTGCGTCTCTCAAATCAGGTGGAAGTTCTTCCACAGTCACCATTGGGTACAGATCTATACATAGATGCTGATTTGTAACCTTAAAGTCAGCATCGTCATCCCTCGTTTGAACCTCCACCCCCTGAGGTGTACAATAAATCGTGCAGTTCAACTTGCACAACAGATCTCTTCCCAAAAGGCAAACTGGACTCGTATCACACACTACAAACTGATGTCTAGTTTGGAAGGAACCTATCTTTACTAAGATCGGTTCTGTCAACGGGCTGCTTATTCTTTTATTCGCTACTCCGACAACCTGGATTGATTGTCCCGAGAGGGGTAGGTTAGGGACCACTGCTGATCTTACAGTAGACCGGGTAGCACCAATATCAACCAAAAGTGTGGCAGGATGACCCTCAATATCTGCCTCCACAAAAGGTCCCCTCTGGTCTACCTCCAAGACCGCTCCAAGCATGCAGTCTTCCTCCCCCCTCAGGCACCGTCAGGATAAAGGGTCTGAGCTACTCTCGTCATAGTCTTCGAACAGGGGCATCTGTTGGTACGTTCGTATTCCTTGTGAAATCCTTGGCGCCTGGGGAACCTGTGCTTGAGGGCTGTATATCCCCCCTTTCATCACCCTAGGCCTCGTCACGGTGTTAACTACCTCCGGCGTGGGTGCCTGAACCCCCTCTTCCTCCTCCTGCAACTGATTAGCTGGGTTCAAGGGACACTCGCGTTTCCAATGTCCGACCTGACGACAAAGATGACACGCAGTGGTCTTCTTCAGTGTGGCCACGTCCACTCCCGTCTTGGGGTCTATTGGTTTTCCCTTTCCCTGTCCTTGCCCATTCTGGTTCCCCTGGAAATTTCCTTGCTTTCTTCCTAAGGTCCCTCCATTAGACTGACCCTGTGCTGTCTGCATCTGGACGAGCATCAATTTGTCTTTTAGCTTCCGATGTTTCGATTCCACCTCATCACTACAGTACCTTGCATATCTCAAAATTTCATCTACCGGCTTATTCTGCCAGCAGATCAGATGGTGCTGTATCATGAGGCTGACTTCTGATCTCAGACCCAGTACGAACTTTGAGACAAACTGTCCCATATCCTTGGGGTCTAACGTATCTAATCCACTATACTGTTTGAAAGCTTGCAGAAGTCTTTCGTAATATTCATGCACCGTTTCTTTGGGTTCTTGTACAGTTCGATCTATCTTAACTCAATCTATATCTTGAGGTGAAATCTTCAGTTTTAGCCATGTAATCACCTGCTCAAATTTTTTCATTACAAGAGGTGATGGGCCATTTGTAACCGCCTCCCTTTCAGGTTCCGAAGTCGGCCACTCGACAGCGACTTTACAAGCTGTCCACAAATCTCCCGGCACCACTATGTCAAACAAGGTGTTCAAATCAAACAACAATACTTTTGAAATTTTCACAAACCGCTCAACCTGCTTGTACCACTCTACTGGCTTCTCCCTCAGCCGAGGAAAATCATTTGTAAATGCAGCCAAGTCACCTCTATTCCACGGCACATGCACATACCCTCCATTCTGTACTTCCCGTAAAGGAAAATTTCCAACACCCGTCGCCCCCCCTCCTGGAGGAGGCGTTTCCCCTTCAGCTTTCTTTGCTATTTTCTTCTTGGACCACCTTTCTTCCCATTTGTCCAACAAAATCCATATCCGCATCCCTACAATCAGATCTCTAGTGTGTGTCCTTAATCCTGTGATTCTTTTCTCCTCCAGCTCCTGGTCACTGTATTGCAATCTATGCGGTCCTTGCAACGTTTTAGTTTTATTCAGGTCTACCTCATATCTTTTGGCCAACGCCGTTAAATTTTCATGTGCTATTCTAGCTTTTCGAGTCACATCCTTTGCTACGAACAGCAGCTCATCTGATTCATAAATTTCTATTCTTTCCAAAGGTAGACTCCCGCTAATCATCTCGTCTACCTCTGCTTTCAACCTTACTACGTCTAGCAACCTTGCCTGTACTGCACTCCTCAGTACTTCTCGACAAGTTGAGCTGTCCCGCTCATCACAGTCACTATTCTGTCCTTGTGACTTATTCCCTTCCATCGTATTCCTGGAACTTGGTCTGTCTTCCGAGATGTTTTGTTCTCTATCTCCTGGCATCCTATCACTTTGGTTTCTCACCGTTGGTGTCCACATCCTCAAAGCTGACTTGGATTCGTGCAAAGACCTCGGTCTGACTGGTCTCTCATCCTCCTGTCTAAAGGAAGAGTCTGCCGTAGCCAGTAACGGCGTACTTGTCTCCAATGGTCTTGGGAAATGAACCACTCGCACTCCGAACCCATTCCCACTCTCACTGGTTACTTCTTCCCTTCCCATCTGTACGGAGCTCCCTTCTCTCACTCGGTCTGGGTCATATACCGGTACTATAGGGCCAATGGTAACCGGTACTGTCAAGGAGTCCGGTATCCTGGTGTTCCCAACAGGAGGCTGTGTTATCATAGACGTCGTCGCCCCTTCCGTTCCTGTGGAAATCCTTCCCACTACTCTCATGCTAGTCTGATTCTGTCTCTCATCAATTTCTACTGCTGGAGTCGGCTTTCCCTCTTCTGAATCTGGATTAAATGGAGGTGGCCTCTCTGCCAGCAACCTGTCTAACAGGCTGTCGTCTGTATCACTGTCGTCCTCATCGACTCTTGTAATTTTTCCATTTTGTATTAGCAGTGGGTATAACTTATCTCCCTCAATCGTTTCCACTCTCCACCTTTTCTCCAGTGCATCCCACCTTGCATCTTGAAATGCCCTGATCGATTTCTTCACCCTTTCCTGGCTCCTGTCTCTCTTCCTCTCATACGCTGCTCTAATCCACGCATGTAGCGCCTCAAACTGTGTCGGTCTAGGTAGTGGTCGTAAAGAAGCCATTATACTTTTTAGCTGGTACAACACTTCTAACCTGAAAGTACCATAGCGTGGGAAAGTCAATTCTCCTTCTCCTTCTCCTTCTGTCATTTTATGGCAATTCTCAAGCCAAATTATAGTATGCAATCCTACATTTTTAGCCATATAATGTGCTGGCGTATCCTCGGGAGGAGCTTCCTCTCCTTCCCGAGTAACCACATGTCTATCACCTCTACAAAGTTCCCGTAAAACTTTAAAACATTTCATGATGAATCAACTTTTTATTTGCACTCAAAATGTCAGCTTTTGCTTCCTGATTTCATTCCACCAATGCCAGCGCGGCTCACACCAACCGGCCTATCGCAGCGCGGCACTTGTCTGACGTCACTTTTCCTCCGCTCGCAGCAGTTCCCCTCCTTCCTAATTCACTCGTTCTCGCTCGCACTTGTCCCAATCATACTCTGAAGTAATATCCGTCCTACCGAACAATTACCTGTCTGACTGTCAGTCCAGCAATGACCGATCAGCCTCTCGAGCTTGTTGACCTCAATCTGGCAACCGTCTGTCCGCGAAACGACCGGACAATCTCCTCTAACACACTTGATAGGATTCAATCACTCGATGTTCTGCACACAATAACCTACGACCTGCTTTGGTTATTCACACACTCACACATGTGTTCCCTATCTTCAGTGGGTCTGTCAATGACGTCTCGTGACCCCCACAACCTCTGGTCAACGCTCTCAACTCTGGGTGTGTTCTACACCACAATAAATCTCCCGGTCCCGCGCGCGCTCACGGTCCGGTCCTCAATCACACAACTCTCGTTCCAACTCCGCAAGACATCACACAACAATAAAACACCACAATCTACCAAACACCACTCTTTTCATACTCACTCTACCACGAACTGCTACTTCCGCCGCACCGTCACTCTCCGTCAGTTTTCAACGACCTCCGACATCCTTCTCCTACGGTCCACTGGATCAGCATCACTCGGACTCTATGGGGCAACTTAATCTCCTATCTTGATCTAGATCTCCCCTTACCATCAAAGGAAACCATCCTACTCTGCTACCAACTGTTAACGCCGATTCTTATCTAATTATCTATAGGAACCTTCTGATCACCAGGATCTTTTTACCTGTTGAATAGTGTAAAGGAGAGAATCTCATCTGGTTATATAACAGCATCCATTTTGTCTGAAAGGACCACTGACTCCGAATTCAAGTTTATGAATTTATTATCACCAAAAACAACTGGACATGCAAACACCTCAACACGAGGTTAAAGAAGTAGATGGGCACTAATACAAATAATAACCTACGCAGGAGTCTCATCCGACTCAGAATAAAGAGAATCGACAGTTCCAGAAGGATCAACCAAGCTATGATTGCTCCAATTTCTACGTTGCTCTTCATTTATCTAAGCAAGCTTTAAATCAATTGCTGTCCCTACACTAACACTTAGTGACATCCCTACATAACGATTTTCCCAGGCAAGAGTAAATAAAAGGTGCCAGCTGTGAAGACTTCCTCAGAAGTGCAATCACCTAGTACCTAAGCTCAGATTCTTTTATGCTCCTTCGTCAGGACACTCTCTGTCCTCCTCTCTGGTCTCCCCTACCTCTTCTCTGGCCTCCTCCCTCAGGGCACTATCCCTAATACAAAACCCCAATACAATTGTACACGCCTTTGTCACGCCTCCTTGGCCAGGTCTTCTTTCTTGTACTTTTCCATCGAAACGGTTACTTCATCCTGGACGGTTGCGATGACCTTGAGTCCCAGGCACCTTCTCCGCTGAAAGTATCATCCCTAAATTCCATTGCACTCCCTGTACCATGCCTCCCATCTCTCTAACTTTAAAAACAAAGAGTTAGTCTTTTACTAACGAGACATGTGTCCTTGCACCTGCAACAAAAGATACGTTCAACAGAGACCTTCTACTGTGCTAATTAAATCTACCGTTTGTGCCCAGAGAGCCTTACCAAGAGAAACGTTTCTCTGCCTACAAAATAAGCTAACATAAGAATAAACCAGGCCTTTCCTAAGCATATAGGCAGTCAGGCCTTTACATATGACTTTTAAACACACATCTTACTTTTCTCTATAAGCATCTGCATTACAATACATATGCAAAAATGAATTTCATGTGCAACTTTAATATGGTGCACGTTTAAACTACTGCAATTAAATTACACACAAACTGATTTGTCTATGCACTATTTTTCACACAATTCAATAAACATTACATTGCATAATTATCATAACACAATTATACTGCTGATTCACTTAATATCAGCGAACTATTCACTCTTTACTAAACATGCATGAATATATAACTAAATATATACGGATATATGTCTGAGTATATGCGGGTGCGAACTACCATTGATTATGATGCACCCCTACAAATTTCACAAGAATATGTCGCTCTATCACAAGGATGGGCGTTGGGGGAAAGGGCGATAGTGCAAGGATTCACGCGATAGCGTGACCTTGCTGATTAGGCGATAGAATTATCGCCGCTTTCCATCCGAAAACGGATGCTAAAGCGGCGATAATTGCTTATCGCCTCGTTGTTAATATGCCCCTCAAAGCCTAAGTCAGAGAGATTGTATTGTGTTAGATAATTTATACATTGCTTTGCAGCATCTGACGAGGCCAGAAAGCACTCTGATCTGCATCTGACTCCTGGCACCCTTTTAGAGTGCATAGTTGATGGGTTATTTGACCAAAGTTCTGAGCTGTGTTTCAAACAAGGTGCTGTAAACTTGCTGCGTGGCTGCTGCATCACAGTGGAGAGGTGTGGTGCAGCGGCCAGGGCAGCTGACTTCAGAGCACAGGGTTCACGGTTCGATCCCCGGCTCCGGTGGCAGCTCAGCTCAGCACCATGTGACTCTGGGCAATAGCTCACTTAATTTCCACTACGGCCCCCAGTGCCTTGAGACCCGTAAGGGTGAGTAGCTGCGCTATATAAAAACGGACTTACATTTACTGCGTATAAGCAGAAGATATTGCTTAGAGAGTTAGAACGGATGCAGCATACCCACCGTTTCAGAGCGGACATTATTTTAAAACTGAGACTGACACAATGTGTCTAACATGGACATTTGACGTCTACCAGATTGTATGTTATTTGTGGTGCATTCATTGTCTTATGATCCTCAAAGAAAAATAAAAGAGGAAAAATTCAAAGGAATTATAAAGCAGCTATTGAAGATAATTTTGATTACCGATTTATAGAAGTTGTTCAGAACTGGGATGATATTCTGGTAATTTTTTTTTTTTTTTTGGGAGGATTGCGTTCACAAATAGCTTCTTTCGGCTATTTAATATTCGTAATAGTAAGATTTAGGTCTCAAAGTAATCAAATAACCGGCATATTTTTATAATTTATAAAGCTAAAGGCTTTTATAGAGGTCAGAAACATTATCTTACTGGATAGAGGTGAAAAGGTTCCCTTCTGGTTTACCCAGACAATAAAAAAAAGACAACCAGTTTATGGATAAATGTTCTAATGGGTCAGATATTTAATTTGTGTATAATAATATAAAGGTTTGTAGGAATCAAGGCCTTTACATTGTCCAGTAGAACGTTACTAGTAGAATTTCACGCTGATTAAGATGCTGCAATAAGATATTTATTGCAACAAGAGATAGCTATGAGCATTAGAATATCAGGAGTACTTATCCTCCATAAACTCAGCAAAAGTACTAAAGTATGTGAGAAGTACGGGCCAATCCTACAAATGAATGTAGGCACAAAAATATCCACTTCTCTTATTGTGCAAGGTGATTAGGAACATTTCATAATGTGGATTAGTCTGGCTTCATTACTATCAAAGAATGTATGGGAAGTAACGTACATACCCTTTTGGGTCTTATGCATAATGCACGAAATGTATAGTTCCCCCATTTTAGTGCCTTTTGATCTTGAATAAGATTTTGACAGAGTATAAAGGACCTTTTTGAGCACTGGATTACCAAATTAGTTTCTCTGCATCGTTATAATTTCTGGTGCAATGTTGCAGGCGTTCAAGATTGACACAATTGCACGACAATGGTCCCTGCTTTAAAAATTATTTTTTGACCTGCTTATTGAAATTTAGCTGTATTCATTCACCAAAATGACACTCTCAATCGGGTTAATCTCACCGGTAGTGACCCTAAAATTTAGTGCTATGCAAATCACTCTGTCCTGGTCTATTTGATCACCATGTGCTTATCCGTGAGCTGGGACATATAATTGACAATTTTGGTTTCCTCACTGGATCTCATATTAAAGTTAAGTTAAAGGTAATTGAGAGATTATAGGTAGCTCTAGAACTGCAAATAAACTGTCACATAGGAAGGTTATGTTACAGCCCTCTCAACTATCCTCTCATTCACCCTCTTTTTTGTGGTTTGTCACCCCTATACCCAGACATTCTGGATAAACATATTATTATACCAGTTTTCAAAAGTGGGAATTATTACTTACAAATCTATTAGGTAGACTAAGAAATGAATCAAATAATATATTTAAGGCCTTAACGGTGAGAAAAAAAACAATAATGCTGAGAACGAATTAGCGATAAATAATATTTTGCCTTTGAAAAACATGACTGCATTAGTCCCATGTGCAGAGTGAGAATCATAATCATAATGCTAACGCCTTTTAGACTGTAATTCTTAAACTCTTTATATTTCCTAGGCAACATAGATCAAAACGACAATGTTACGTTAACAAAGAAATCATGAAAAAGGCAGAGAATGCATTGAAAGGCAATGGATTTAATTATATCAGTACAAGGCATGAGAACATCTAGCCATTTCATTGATTTAAATTTATCTCAATCAGCTGTTCTACTGAGTGGGTTGGAGTGCATTACTAAGGGGCATATCTACAACAACTTGCGATAAATATCGCTAACCGTGCTTAGCGCGGTTTAATTTATCGCCGGCTATCGCTGGATTTTATCGCCCGGTTAGCGCGTTATTAACAACGCTTATCACCAGGGCGATAAAAAATCCAGCGATAGCGGCGTTTTGGGGGGATATCGCTGGAAATCCAGCGATATAACTACAGAGATAGGGAAATCCTTTTAGATACGCCATGGTGGACTTAGCCTGACGATCCACCTCCCATTAAGGGGATGGCTAAGTCAGGATTTTAGGAAGTGTTAGAATCCGGCGAAAAGCGCGCTTAGCGTGACTTTTTACATCGTTAAGAGGTTGCGGGGCCGCATTGTTAATATCGCGATGTTCAGTTAGCGACCTTTTCCGTGATGTTTCCAGACGGACGCCTACTTTGCATCTCATTAGCGATGTATATCGCTAAGATGCGTAGCGTCATTGAAATGGCTGCTAACATGCGCTAATGTATGTTAGCGCCACATTGTTAATAGGGCGATGGGATTTTTGCCGCTTTAGCGCCAAAAAGTGCCGCTAAAGCGGCGATAATGCCCTTGATAATATGCCCCTTAGATCTTTCAGTGACTCTCTTTCTACCTTTCGAGGAGATAGCAGTTTGTTGAAATTGAATCCTTAAGCTTTTACACACCCCTTCTCACTTGTTGAAAAACTCAAAGGTCAATTATTTGTTTCATTACAATCAATTACTATATGAAGCCAAATATGGTATTAGTTTATAATGTAGATGTCTTAATTCATTAACATTCAGAAAATAAAACATATGATGTTATCAACCTTCTTAAAGCTAAACTCTCAGAAGAATGAGGGCCCCATGTAGCCCTTAGTGAATGGGCTTCCTATCTACATGTAGCAGAGGCTGAACCCTCATAAGCTCCACGATAAACTGACCCCAAAGTTAGCATTTCTGATCTTGTTGGCAGAGTGATTGGCATGTGTGTCTTTTTTTGTGTTTTGCAAACACAAACCTCAAACCGAAGGACTTGTCTTGCAACACAAGAGTGATCTCCCTGTATGTGGGAGACACAAGGGTACACCAAGCAAGAGGCAAGAAATATCATTGTTGATGGATCTAGCAAACATTTCCTGATGATGAAGCCCGCAGAGGCTCCCCCTTGGAAAACTCCATGGTGTTCACATACCTAAGTGGAGCAGGGAAACTAAGAGTGGGGAAAATGGGAAATCTGCCAATTTTTAGAGGATCCACATTTGACACCCTACTCTAAATGAGACCCAGAGTTCCTGATTCTTTATACACAAAAAAGTAACTCCAGAATTGTCTGTCTCACAAAGGTTTTCTTAGATCACCTGTAAATATGGGAAATCACTAAGCCCGGGTGGTAAACTCCACTCTGCTTGTAGAGTTTGCAGAATTCAGGCACTCCATGCTCCGTGGAGGAACGCGGAATTCAGGTTCGAAGCAGATTTTTTTTCTTCTGTTTGCGCTCGTGTTTTCTTTTGGCTCTCAACCGCGAGTGCCAAGAGTCTCAGGCCCCTTGCGAGCACGCGCAAGTCTTCTCACACCGCTAGCGAGCTACCGCAAGACTTCGCGCTCACTTGCACAGCTTCCAGCTGCGATGGTGCCAATCTGGCATCTTTAGTGCCGATCGCAATCACAAATGGAGCGGTCCAGCAACTTTCTCCTTGAGAATGCAGCTGAGAGGCATTTGGAGTGGATTTTCTTCTCAAACTGGCCATTGGAGTTGGAGTTGTTTTTTTTTTGTGCGAGAAGTTATTTTTTAAAACATTTTATTTTAAAGTAGAATGTAGTGCCCCAGACACTCCAACTTCCTGTCCCAGTGCTTTGTCCCTCACCAGGTCACTTTTCATAGGGATTTGGAGCTGGAAGGATCACTCTCCTTGTCTGCTGCATATATACTATTGGATTTAAGTACTTTGCCTTTTGAGATATCACAAGTTAAAAAACTGGTGTATAAGGGTGTTGTTTGTTTGATTGGGAGCATGCACCTGGGTTTATTTGTACTTTTATTCGAATTTTTAAAATATATTGTGGTGGGTTGCCTGCAGTTTTAGAAGGGGCCTATTTATTTTTTTGCATTTAATTTTTCTTCTTTTGTGAAGGAAAAATGTTGCACAGTTTACTACATTTTCTCCCCGTTTTTAATAAATTTGCAATATTGATTTAATTCACTTTGTGGACTAGTCTGCCAATGGGCCTTCCAGCCAGTAGGCCCTGTGCTAATAATGGGTGCATGAAGCAACTGTTTCTGTGATGTCTGTTGAATTGAAACATCATTTAGGCCATGGATGGCATTGGATTAAAATAGAAAATGTGTTTTTTTAGTGATATTTCACTTTTTCCCCCCTGCTAACAGTGTATAGGTTGGGTAATGGATTTGGAGGATGAGTGTTGTAAACATTTTTAGCCCTGTTAATTTTCTTTTTTGGCATTGCTTAATTAATGCTGGGTTCCCTGTGTTACCATGCCTCTTTTGTCTGGCCACTGTGTGTGTATGTATGTTTGCCATAGGCTACCATTTGCCTTTGTTACTCATCATGCCATGTGGCCAGGGGCCATTTTGCATAGTCTATGTACACCCTGGCCTGCATGTGTTCTTTGTTTTCCAGGCCTCCTGCTTGTTGTTGTGACCATGTGGCTGGCGGCCTTTTTATGTAGCCAGCCAGTGTGCTTTTGCCATGGGTGCTGCATGTCTTCTCTATTTGTAGCCATTCCTTCTTGCTGGTTGTTGTTGTTGTGACAGTGTGGCTGGCAGCCATTTTGTGTAGCCAGCCAGTGTGCTTTCCCCATAGGCCAGCATGCCTTCTTTGATTGTTGCCATGCCTTCTTGCTGGTTGTTGCTGTACTGACCATGTGGCTGGTGGACACTTTTCTATAGCCAGCCAGTGTGCTTTTGCCATAGGCCTGCATGTCTTTTCTGTTTGTGACCATGCCTCCTTGCTGGTTGTTGTTGTGCCCATGTGGCTGGTGGCCATTTTGTGCAGCCACCCAGTGTGCTTTCCTCATAGGCCTGCATGTCTTTTTTGTTTGTGGCCATTCCTTCTTGCTGGTTGTTGTTGTTCTGAACATTTGGCTGGTGGCCGTTATTTGTAGCCAGCCAGCGTGCTTTTGCCATAGGCCTGCATGGCTTCTCTGAAATTGTGACCATGCCTCCTTGCTCAGTGTTAGTTGTTGATGACCATGCTGCACAGGCTGGCAACCATTTTGTGCGTCCAGCCAGTGTGGCCCTTTGCCAGAGGCATGGATGGTTGACAATGATATCAGTTTAATAAATTAATATGCTTGCTGATATTTTCACTTATCTTTTATTTTTTTGTTTCAATTTTTTGAATTTTAGTTGTTTTAATTAAAAACAATGTAGTTTTATTTTTTTATTTACATTTTTTTTTTAAATGCATTTTATTTTTTAAAAACAATGTATATATTTTGTTTTAAAAAACTTATTTGGATTTTTTTAATGTACATTTCTTTTTCATTTTCTTTTTTTAAAAACTTTTTAAAATTTGTGTTCTTCAATAATTGTTATTTTAATTTTTTGATTTACATTTTTTGAATTTGTATTTTTTATTTTGATCTAAAACATTTATTTTCCATTTTCCTAACATCTGGCTTCAGCCCCAGGAAATCGGTGCACTGCACAGCAGCATTCATTGTCTAAGAATTATTTCATTGTCACCTGCACCTCCCTGAGTGCCACATCCCAATGTGACACGCATAAAGCAAAAAGTTACATCTGTATGTTGTTGTTGTTGCTCTTTCTGATCCTTCAGGAATGTACTGCACACAATGAAAGTTTGTTGATGTGGTTTTACAAATGGATAGTTAGACTGTAATATTGCTAAATCACTACACTAAATGATATGAAATGAAATGAAATGAATGAATGTAATGATATTGTTTGTACTACTACTTGAACTGCAACAATGCCACGTTTCACTGATGTTTTTCTTGCCTGTTTGCTTTTAGGTGCACAAGATAAGAAACATCACCCACAGTACTGCCAGGCAGAAGGCCTGTGCAAGACGTGACGCATGACTGTCTAAGCAACGCAGTCATATCTTCAGCTTGTTGTGAAGCTAAGTGTCACTACCAACACACCTTCAAGTTGGTCCCAAAGAAAGGTGCTGCCAAGAAAGTGGCTAGTGGGTAGCAGAAGAAGCAGATTTCCACCACTGGCGTGCCGACCGCAGCCTTTTTCAGGACAGTTGTACCGTCCTCCGGCAAGCAAGCTGAGAGCAGCACTCCTGCATCAACAGCACCATCAAACTAAGCCTAGGACCATGTCTGGCAGTGAGGCAGCCAGTGCAATTATGTTGACGCTGACGAGTAGTGATGTTAAATTGGATTTGTCCCTTTCACAAAGTGGTACACAATTGTTTCAGGAAACACAGCAAAGTGGAGAACAGCCCTTGCCAGCAATGGTACTTTTGTCTGATGTTGGAGCAGAACAGGAGTTTGAGCTTCCTTCTGAGCAAGAAGTTGAAGCTCCTCTTTTAGAATCATTGGCTCCTAGAGCTCCAGCAAGGAAAAGGAAGAGTACTACTGCACCATCTTCTCCAAACACCACTTCTGATAATGATGATGATAGGGACATGGAGTGGACCCTGACAGAGACCAGGAGACAACAGGAGAGGCAAGGGAACAGAAGAGTTACAGAAAGACTTAGACTTATGTAAGGGGATGAAGAGGAGGATGACGAGGTAGCCATGGTGGAAGGTGACACAGAGGAATCTGACATTGCTATTCAACCAGCTCCGAGGGATGTGGCACAGGTAGCACCGCCACCAGCTCCTATATTTGCAAAGCCCCAGCTGAGACCTGCACCAACCCCTGCCTCTGGAGAAGCAGAGAGGCAACCGAAGACCTGCCCACCTACCTTCAGTTCTTCTTCAGGCATTGGCAGTGGCCCAGTAAAAAAGTACTCCTCCCCAGTTTGGGACTTTTTTTACAGTTAGCAAAGAGGGGGAGCACATTGCAGTATGTACCATTTGCCACACAAATGTTCATGAAGCTAAGCCTAGTACACATTATGGTACTGGAGGCCAGATGACCCATATTAAAAAACACCAGACAATCAAGTGGGAGGAGCACCTAAAAAAAATTGCTGAATGTGGTCGTGGTGGTGGAGAGAGCTGGGAACCATCAGCTACAAGTCCATTCACGGTGGAAGGTGATGATGAGGAAGAAGAGGGTGACATCTTTATACAAAGCAGCCCTATCCCCAGCAGTGTGCTAGCAGATTCACCCACCTCAGCGACTTCACAATGTCACAGAAGACTCAGAGTGAGATGGAGACAACGCGGCACACAGTGACTGTCCCACCACCATGACACACATTGAGTCTACCACTAGCATCTACTTCTCAAAAGACGCCTATGTCGGTGCCCCAAAAAAAGAAGATAATCCTGGCTACTATTACAGGCATGTTTAGGCAGGAGGAGCCCTATGAGTGAAACCACCCAACCGCACGTTTGTACAATGTGACGCTGTCAAAAATGTTAGCGCTGGACCTCCTCCCCTTTTCTTTTGTTGAAGGAGTGTGATTCTTAGAATTTGTGGCAGCCATCTGCCCAAAATGGAAGGTACCAAGTAGGGCCTCTCTTGCTGTTCCAGCGCTGCATCACGATGTGCTGCAATTGGTTGGACAAGCTTTGCAGCACAGTGATGTTCACACCATCCACCTGACAACAGACATGTGGACCAGTTGTCGGGCAACTGATTACATGTGCATCACTTCACACTGGATCTCTTTTGCAGGCACAAAGCAAAAGATATCTAAGGTCTTTGCCCTGAAGAAAGTTTTAAGAGCGTTCAGCAGCATGCAAAAGTGGCCATATTCGCGATGGAGAAATCACATACAGCTGTAAACATCTTGGAGGAATTTAACAGCAAGGTGTATGAATGGCTGCAACCCAGAGGTCTTATAATTGGATTTGTTGCCACGGACAATGGCAGTAACATAGTCAAGGCCATGTCAAACGAAGAGTATTTCAGTGACCTGTGTTTAGCCCATTGCATCAACCTGGTGGTGCAAGACTTCCTCAAAAAGGAAGACATAGTCAGCAACAAACTGACCACCTGCAGAAGAATCTGCACTCATTTCAGCCATTCCTTTAAAGCCCGGAAGCAGCTGTGGATTATTCAGCGTAATAATAGAGCACCAGTTAAAGCTCTGATACAGGAGGTGTCAACACTTTGGAACTCTACCTTTTACACGCTGCAACATCTGTTTGAGCGGTATAAACAGATCAATGACTATGTCATTCAAAGAGGAGGGTATGCAGCTGGGAAAGCTATGACTATGGTTGTGGACAAATGGGGCCTAATCAAATCCCTGCCACAGATGCTACTCCCTTTTGAGGTTTTCACACAGGAAGTTAGCAATGAGGACAGTACGATGGGCCAAGCTCTCCCATTGTTGCATCTCCTACAAGACCAGGTAAAGAAGGCGTCTGAAAGGTTTGCCCCAGCAGGTGTGACTGAAAACACAGAAGCGCATGCCTTGGTTGAGACCTTAGTCCTTTGCTTGGCTTCTAATACAAGGCTGCAACATGACATCATCAAGTCTAAAGAGTACATCTGTGCCACACTACTTGATCCATGGTACAAAACAATTATGCACACTTTCATTCCTTTTTCTGAAGGGAATGTTTTAAAATAGAAGAGGTGGATTGTAGAGCAAGCTGGAGACCTGGAAGAAGAATGGCTGGAACTTTGAGTCCCACCCCGCAGTTCTGAGGTGCCGCCTTCAACTTCCAGAGAGGGCAGTCTTGTCGCACAGCAGCCAACAACACCATCAGCCAGAACACCAGCAACAACAGCAACAGAAGAACCGGACCCAACCTCTGTATTGTATTGGTTTCAATTGGCAGGGCTCAAGTCCAGTGCAGAGGTGATGGCAAAACAGATTGAGCAAGTGGCGGCACCAATGACCAGCCACAGGATGTCCCAGGAGTATCTGGATGGATGATCCAAAATAGATTATGAGGACCAAAATCCATTGATGTATTGGTATGGGAAGATGTGCCAATGGTCAGAGCTCAGGATGCTGGCAATAAAGTATCTGGCTTGTCTTGTTGCCAGCGTGTCTGCTGAACGTGTGTGTTCAGTGCAGCAGGTGCGGTCGTCACAGTGAGAAGCACCAGTCTTTTGCCTCAAAATGTGGAGAGATTGACTATGATCAAAATGAACCAACATTTTATACCACACAATTACACCATTCCTGAAACAGCAGCACAGGAGGAGGAGGGTGATTGGTCCGAAATTGAATCAAATGTGTTAGCTGACCAACTTCTGGGTGAACCACCTGAGTTTGAGGATGAACTCTACTTCCCAGACTAAGTATGCCAGTGCCCATAGAACTTTAAGAAATTTTCTCCTTAAACTTAGGTTTTCTTTGCAAAAAAACAAAAAAAAATAGCTATAGGAACATTATTATTTTTGTGTGAGATTTATGCTGCCCCACCTTTCTTATTAGTCACATATATATTGCCGAGTTGCAGTTGGACCAGTGTGCATTGAAGAAGCCTCCACAATTCCTTCATGACATTGGGGACAATGCTTCCCCCTCGCATGGCTATTGCCCAATGCCTAATCCTTTTTGCAACACTTAGTACTAGAAGGGCTGCCCCATAAAATCATTTATTGTCTACAAGACTGCCCACAAATACCAAAATTCACTGTGTTGCCTGCATCAAAGTTGATTGAATACCTACCTGATCTACCCGTGCTTGGATTGGATGAGGTAACTTCAATTATTGCAACGGTGAGTGACTGACTGCGTGAGTGATGATTTAAGTTGATTGATGATTCATTTGGTGACAGACAGTGAGAGAGGCTGTGTTGAACTGTAATTTGGGAAATTTCTTGAGATGATTATTGATTTGCATTGTTTGCGGCTTGAGTGATGGGCGCTCATTTGTTTTCTATGTAGTGTTTGTCTTTGACAAACCCTCCCCCAAATCCCATTACCCATCCATTTATCAATCCCTTAACCCTCTTCCCCTGAGCTGTGTGATTTATTTAGGTGTGGCTTAAATTGCACCATCAATGGATCACACACTTGGTGGCTCGGATGTGGTGAAGGCAACACCAACTTACTGTAGAATCTTCTGAGCAGTAGCCCACACCAGCCCATTATCAACCAGTGCCTTAAAAATTATCCATATTTTAGATATAAAATGAAGAACACCAGTCGTCAGCATCATCATTCAGGCCTTCTGTTGCCTAATCGTAAACGCCGAACCTAAGCTTGTCGACTCCAGACTTTGAGTCAATTTTTTATAACTTGAATAATACTGCTAGCTACACATTAGCCAAATCTTACTATTGCTATTTTTTCTATTTTAGCACAATCAGGCATTTTCATATGTCATCACGTAGTACTCAGGTGGTGTCAATTCTTTGTAAATCTTTGATAAATATATAACCCACTTACTCAGTCTTTCTACTTCCATTTAGTTGCCTTCGATGGATAATCAATCATGCAGATCAATCCTACAGTTAGAGCTCACCTGGGTGGAAATGAAAGTGACGTTTTAATGACTCCCCTGTTATTGCTGCATGTATATTCATGTAAGACAACTAGTATGGATGAAAAGTAAGAAATAAATTAACTGCTACTGTTTTTCATCTGGATAGTTGTACACAATATAGGTCATCAAGGCAGCATTCCCCAAAATGGTCAAGATAGTTAGATAAGTATAAGCCTAGACTCTATAAATAAGTGCTACGCTCTCTCTTAAGTTACAAGCACATAAACAGGCTGAGTAAAACTGCTTGAAGGCAGCAGTGCAACGTAAAAGTAAAAGATACTAATTCAGGCATAAATTTACATAATAAAATAGTTTCCACTTTATTTATTTACAAAGAAACCCACCCTCCCCACCCAAACAACATGCTCACCCCCTCCCCAAACAAAACTAACCCAAGCCCCAAAACTCAAAATGCCCAAGAAAAAAATCTCTCCAGTCCAAACTCCCTTCCCACCTTCTCCACCCAGCCCCAACAAACAACAAATCCCTCCCACCAAAACACATTTTTTTAAAAAGGGCTGGAAGAGGGCATTATAGATGTTGGTCCGGAGCTGGTCCTGGCTCTGCTCCATCGTAATGAGCCGGCCCTCAATGGTGTCCAGCTGCTGCAGGATGTGGCGCAGCAATGGCCTGTTGTTAGTGTGGTGGGGGTGGCAGCAGTTGACTGGCAGCGGCGCCGATGATGGGATCGCCTGGAGGCTGAGGGGGACCGGCTGCACTGGGGCCCGGCTGTTGTGTGTTAATTTCCTCCTCCTCTTCTTCCAGGACCACCAGCTGCTGGTATTCCAGCTGGATACACTGGAGTCTCTGCCGCTGCACACAGGTCACTATCTCCTGCCTGTTAGGTGATTTGATTTGATTTAATTGTAGGATTTATATAGCGCACGAATGCCCAAGGGCGTCTAGGCGCTCAGCAGAGGGCAGAGCCAGAGTTCACGTAGACAGAAAAAAGAATTGTGTTAGTTTGTAAATAGCCAGGTCTTTAATAGCTTTCTGAATCCGAGCAAAGTTGGACAGCTTTTGATATTTATGGGGAGTGAGTTCCATAGTTTTACTGTGCCCAGGACAAAGCTTCTTCCTCCCCAACGTGCTTTTTTGAATTTGGGTGTTAGAAGGAGTTTGCTCTGTGTTGAGCGTAGGTGTCTGGGTGGATGGTACCAGGTGAGATGTTGTTTCAAGAACGCTGGTCCATTTACGTGTATAGCTTTGTATGCTAGGCATAGGGATTTGAAGTCTATTCTTTTCTTCATAGGAAGCCAGTGAAGTTTTTTCAAGCCTTCTGAAATGGATTGGAATTTGGGAATATCTAGCAGCATTCTGGCGGCCGCGTTCTGTGCTCGCTGAAGCTTCATCATGTGCTGTTTTTGAAGGCCTAAGTATAATGCATTTCCGTAGTCCAGTCCGGCCATGACTAGAACTGTCACTAGTGTTTTTACTGCTACTGGAGGAACGAAGGTACGTACTTTGTGAATTTATTTTAAAGTTAGAAACACCAGGGAGACGACTTTGTTGACCTGATCTTGGAAGGTAAGCCTGTCATCAAAGATGATGATAGGTTCCTCACTTTATGTACTGGAGTAGGTAGAGCTCCCATGCTGGGGAGCCACCAGTTCTGTGACCAAAGAGAGGTATCTGTTCCCAGTAGGAGGACCTCTGTTTTGGTTCCGTTGAGCTTTAGACAATTTGTCCCCATCCATTGGTTAATGGGGGACATGCATTGTCTGAAACGATCAGCTGTTTCATCGGGGCTACTTGAAATGGACACCACAATCTGGGTGTCTTCCGCATAGGATATTAGTGTGAAACCAAATTGCCTGATGATATTAGCTAAAAGGGTCACATAAAGGTTGAACAGGGTGGGGCTCAGAGAGGAGCCCTGTGGCACCCCACATGGCAGCGAAAACTGCTCAGAACAGGAGTTGCCGATCTGAACATATTGGTTTCTGTTGTTCAGATAGGATTTAATCAGCTTTTGAGCAGTGTTCTTGACTCCTACCTCCTGCAGCATTCTGATTAGAATGTTGTGGTTCACGGTGTCAAAGGCCGCCGATAGATCCAACAGGATCAAGGCGGTCTTGGCACCTTTGTCAAGTATTGCCCGGATCTCCTTTGCTGCCATAATCAGGGCAGTTTCTGTTCCGTGCTCTTGTCGGAAGCCATACTGAGATGAATCTAATAAGTCTGCCGAGGAGATAAAGGTCGTAAGTTGGATGTTGAGGATTTTTTCCAAGACCTTGGCCGGGAAGGGAATCCTTGCTATTGGTCTGTAATTGCTATTATCACTGGGATCTAGATTGGGTTTCTTTAATAAAGGAAGAATTGACACCCTTTTCCATGCGTCTGGAAAGACACCTGAGATGATAATTTCTTTAAAGATTGCACTAAGATGTTCGCTGATTATATCTGGTGCCATGTGAAATATGCTAGGTGGACAAGGGTCTGAGGGTGCTCTGGATTTGATTGATTTAATGGCCAGCAGGACTTGTTCTAAATTGGGTGGATTGAAGGAGTCCAGTGCCTTGATTGGGCAAAGTGGTGTTGTGTCGGGGGTGACTGCCATGCCGTCGTCCCGGTTAGTAAGGGATTCAAAGATGGTTTGAACTTTGTCCTTAAAGTACCCTGCAAGTTGGTTGCAGAATTCCACACTAACGTCCTTATTTTGAGGTTCAGGGAGTTTAACTAGTTCCTTCAATGTTGTAAATAGTGCTTTGCTTGAGTTGCCTGACTGCTGTATTTTATCCGAGAAGTAGCTACTTTTTTTATCCATTATCATTTTTTTATAAGTGCTCAATGATAGGGCATATGAGATTTTGTCAGCTATTGAGTAGTTATTTCTCCAGCGTCTCTCGGCTTTTCTGCAGAATTGTTTCTGTTTGCGCAAGGCATCACAGAACCATGGCTCGGATTTCTTAGTGCGCTTACTGGTGACGCTTTTTTCCGGTGCTAACGAGTTTACTGCAGATTTGATCCAATTGGTGAAATTACTTGTTGCTAGGTTTGTTTTGAATTTTAGATCAGGTTTAGAGGATGCTAAAGTGCCTTGCAACTGCTGGGGGGATATGTTCCTCCAATTCCGTTTTTTAATTATCTTGCGTGGTATATGTGGGCTGGGAATGTGGTATGTGGTGGTTACTGTAAATAGGATGGCTCTATGATCTGAGCATGGAATTGGCAGAACCTCTTGTAGTTCAAGATGGGGATTGGATGTGAATATTCCATCCAAAGTGTGACCAGCATCGTGTGTAGGATGTATGACTATCTGTTCCAGCGAGGCGCTGGCCATCATCTCTATTAATGATGCTGTAATGTGGTCTTCTGTATTTTCGAGGTGGTAGTTAAAATCACGTATTATGCAGTAGTCCTCTGAGTTAGTGCTTGTTTCTATAATTGGACTGATGATTTCCTCAAATTTGTTTTTACTTTTCGAACTGGGAGGTCTGTATAATAGTGTCCCATTGAAGGTATAGTTATTGCTTAAGGTGATTCTAAAGGAGAGTAGTTCGCAGTCAGAGCTGCTTCCTGCTCGTGCCCCTTTTACGTCCAGAGAGTTGTTGGCTATAATCGCTAATCCTCCTCCCCGCTTGTCTTGTCTGTCATTTTTAGTTATTGTGACTCCTTGATGTATAGCTAGGGCCAAGTCAAGATCAGATGTACTATTTGCCCAGGTCTCAGTGATGAAAGCCATATCTACTTTGTGTGTAATCAGTAGTTCTGCAAATTCTATCTTATGTTTTACCAGGGAGCGAGTGTTGATAAGCATACCTGTGAATGTCTTGGGGGCTGGTGTGTGCCCACTTGAGGTGTTTTTGTCTTTGGAGCACGCCTTTGTTTTTGTGAAGAGAAACTTTGTGTTGCAGTGAGGGCATGACTTGAGCTCTTTGAATATATCGTACTGATGGCAGGGAGGTTTTATATTGGTTTTATTAAGACTCAAGAGGGTATTTTTTGTGTATGTCAATCTAGTCCTCGTATTTGATGGATGATGGACAGGGGTTGTGGACCTAGGCCCGGTCCAGGCGCGGACGGGCGCAGACGGGCTTGCCTTTGGCATGCCTTCGGCGCGCCGGCGGCGCGCCCGCTGGGCGCATCCGCTGCCTGTGGCAACAGGCATCTGTTTTTATGGGCAAGTTGAGCAGCTAGTCTGCTGACCTCCGTAACGTTTTCTGGAAGTTGTGAATATCGCTTCTGGTATGTGCGTCAATTCCCTCCACACAAACTGAAAAATCAGTGGTGGACCGGGGAAGCACGCAGAGTGAGCAACGTGACAGGTAAGTAGTGGAAAACAATCTAAAAAACGATTTTCAGTAACGTGAATTTCAAGTACATTTAAAATGATTAAAAATGATTTCTTTTTTTAAAAAAAAGATAGGCTAAGCCAGTGGTTCCCAAACTGTGCGCCGCGGCACCCCGGTGTGCCACCAAAACCAGCCAGGGGCGCCACGGTCACATTTGCTGAGAAGAATCCATTAGGAATTCCGTCGGCTGCTGGTATGTAGGCTGGGTGCACTGCACCTGGCGCCCACTAGGTGGTGCACTTGCTGACTCAGAGGGAGGAAGGAAGTAAGCAAGAGTTGGGAAGCACAGCGAGCTGAGAGCGTGACATTATCGCCTGGTAAAATGTCCTTCTTAATTTTGTTTCACCCGACTTGTCTTATTTACATTATGGCATGCTCACATATCACACTGCATGTTCTTTTATTCACTTTGAAAATGTTAGCTGGATAATTACAGAACATACATCTCTCACTTGCATGTGAAAACCTAACTGCCCACGAGCCCTGATTGGAGGCGGCGCAACAGCTTGTCTTAGTTCACGAGGAGAGCAGTGCATGGGTCGGGTAGTGCGAGCACTGAGCAGCTGGAAACGGGTTTTATAGGATTAATATGCTGAACAAAGGAATCGCCTCAGCTGTTCTACCTTAACCCGTAAACCTGCGACCAAACAGACTGCGTGCGTGCCCTCTGTCGTTATGTTCGAACCTTATTTCTCATGTTGTGTTCCATGGACAGAGACAAAGTGTTGTCTCTAAACGTGCGCACATTTCCTCCTAAAAGGCTTTCTTCGTTATCAAAACATGAAAAGTAATCACATAGGGGTCGATTCCGATCTCGGTCGGAGAAGCACCCAACGCCATTCGGTCGGGAAAAAAGCCATGCGAATGCCTGTTTCCCGACCGATCCGCACATGAATCCGAACGAACAAGTACGATGCGCACAACAGCACAGATTCCGACCGAGTCGTACTCACCCAATCCAGGTCCTGATCCCCGACCGAGCCGGATCCGTAAACGCAGATACGAGCCGCCCGGAAGCAAAAGCAGCCCCGTCCGGCCGGACAAGTACGATGCGCTTCCCGTACGCGCCGAACCCGTCGCTACGCACGGCACGTCAAAGCATCCGGGAGAGGCGCACATAAGCTCCGATTCGCGCCACAACACGATCCACGGCTACGAGACGAACACGCAAGCGACGAGGACGAGGCGAAGCAACGACAAAGACGAACGAGACGAACCAACAATGAATCCCATCGTTCCGATCCTACCAATATTCTACATCTACTACCGGAACAGGCACGGATGCGTACGGCGCAGAAGGTAGGTCAGACACAAACCACAAACACAAACTACACGTACCCGACATATCACACACACACACAGGGATGCAGAAATTACTTACTCCAGAAACAGCAGCACCATAGGGGCGGGATGCCCATCACCAATGCCACATATACACATAGGGGCCCGGATGCCTGTCACTACTACCACCCTTACCCAGGGGTGCCAGGTGCCTACCACTACTGCCACCTCTACCCAGGGGGTGCCAGGTGCCTACCACTACTACCACCTCTACCCATGGGGGTGCCAGGTGCCTACCACTACTACCACCTCTACCCATGGGGGGCTGGATGCCTGTCACTACTACCACCTCTACCCATGGGGGTGCCAGGTGCCTACCACTACTGCCACCTCTACCCAGGGGGTGCCAGGTGCCTACCACTACTACCACCTCTACCCATGGGGGTGCCAGGTGCCTACCACTACTACCACCTCTACCCATGGGGGTGCCAGGTGCCTACCACTACTGCCACCTCTACCCAGGGGGTGCCAGGTGCCTACCACTACTACCACCTCTACCCATGGGGGTGCCAGGTGCCTACCACTACTACCACCTCTACCCAGGGGGTGCCAGGTGCCTACCACTACTACCACCTCTACCCAGGGGGTGCCAGGTGCCTACCACTACTACCACCTCTACCCAGGGGGGGCTGGATGCCTGTCACTACTACCACCTCTACCCATGGGGGTGCCAGGTGCCTACCACTACTACCACCTCTACCCAGGGGGTGCCAGGTGCCTACCACTACTACCACCTCTACCCATGGGGTGCCAGGTGCCTACCACTACTACCACCTCTACCCAGGGGGTGCCAGGTGCCTACCACTACTACCACCTCTACCCATGGGGGTGCCAGGTGCCTACCACTACTGCCACCTCTACCCAGGGGGTGCCAGGTGCCTACCACTACTACCACCTCTACCCAGGGGGTGCCAGGTGCCTACCACTACTACCACCTCTACCCATGGGGGGCTGGATGCCTGTCACTACTACCACCCCTACCCATGGGGGTGCCAGGTGCCTACCACTACTGCCACCTCTACCCAGGGGGTGCCAGGTGCCTACCACTACTACCACCTCTACCCAGGGAGTGCCAGGTGCCTACCACTACTACCACCTCTACCCATGGGGTGCCAGGTGCCTACCACTACTACCACCTCTACCCAGGGGGTGCCAGGTGCCTACCACTACTACCACCTCTACCCATGGGGGGCTGGATGCCTGTCACTACTACCACCTCTACCCATGGGGGTGCCAGGTGCCTACCACTACTGCCACCTCTACCCATGGGGGTGCCAGGTGCCTACCACTACTACCACCTCTACCCAGGGGGTGCCAGGTGCCTACCACTACTACCACCTCTACCCAGGGGGTGCCAGGTGCCTACCACTACTACCACCTCTACCCAGGGGGTGCCAGGTGCCTACCACTACTACCACCTCTACCCAGGGGGTGCCAGGTGCCTACCACTACTACCACCTCTACCCAGGGGGTGCCAGGTGCCTACCACTACTACCACCTCTACCCATGGGGGGCCAGATGCCTGTCACTACTACCACCTCTACCCATGGGGGTGCCAGGTGCCTACCACTACTGCCACCTCTACCCAGGGGGTGCCAGGTGCCTACCACTACTACCACCTCTACCCATGGGGTGCTAGGATGCCTGTCACTACTACCACCTCTACCCATGGGGGTGCCAGGTGCCTACCACTACTACCACCTCTACCCAGGGGGTGCCAGGTGCCTACCACTACTACCACCTCTACCCATGGGGGTGCCAGGTGCCTACCACTACTACCACCTCTACCCAGGGGGTGCCAGGTGCCTACCACTACTACCACCTCTACCCATGGGGGTGCCAGGTGCCTACCACTACTGCCACCTCTACCCAGGGGGTGCCAGGTGCCTACCACTACTACCACCTCTACCCAGGGGGTGCCAGGTGCCTACCACTACTACCACCTCTACCCATGGGGGGCAGGATGCCTGTCACTACTACCACCTCTACCCATGGGGGTGCCAGGTGCCTACCACTACTGCCACCTCTACCCAGGGGGTGCCAGGTGCCTACCACTACTACCACCTCTACCCAGGGGGTGCCAGGTGCCTACCACTACTACCACCTCTACCCAGGGGGTGCCAGGTGCCTACCACTACTACCACCCTCTACCCAGGGGGTGCCAGGTGCCTACCACTACTACCACCTCTACCCATGGGGGGCTGGATGCCTGTCACTACTACCACCTCTACCCATGGGGGTGCCAGGTGCCTACCACTACTGCCACCTCTACCCATGGGGGTGCCAGGTGCCTACCACTACTGCCACCTCTACCCAGGGGGTGCCAGGTGCCTACCACTACTACCACCTCTACCCAGGGGGTGCCAGGTGCCTACCACTACTACCACCTCTACCCAGGGGGTGCCAGGTGCCTACCACTACTACCACCCTTACCCAGGGGGTGCCAGGTGCCTACCACTACTACCACCTCTACCCAGGGGGTGCCAGGTGCCTACCACTACTACCACCTCTACCCATGGGGGTGCCAGGTGCCTACCACTACTACCACCTCTACCCAGGGGGTGCCAGGTGCCTACCACTACTGCCACCTCTACCCATGGGGGTGCCAGGTGCCTACCACTACTACCACCTCTACCCAGGGGGTGCCAGGTGCCTACCACTACTACCACCCTTACCCAGGGGGTGCCAGGTGCCTACCACTACTACCACCTCTACCCAGGGGGTGCCAGGTGCCTACCACTACTGCCACCTCTACCCAGGGGGTGCCAGGTGCCTACCACTACTACCACCCTCTACCCAGGGGGTGCCAGGTGCCTACCACTACTACCACCTCTACCCAGGGGGTGCCAGGTGCCTACCACTACTACCACCTCTACCCAGGGGGTGCCAGGTGCCTACCACTACTACCACCTCTACCCATGGGGGTGCCAGGTGCCTACCACTACTGCCACCTCTACCCAGGGGGTGCCAGGTGCCTACCACTACTACCACCTCTACCCAGGGGGTGCCAGGTGCCTACCACTACTACCACCTCTACCCATGGGGGGCTGGATGCCTGTCACTACTACCACCTCTACCCATGGGGGTGCCAGGTGCCTACCACTACTGCCACCTCTACCCAGGGGGTGCCAGGTGCCTACCACTACTACCACCTCTACCCAGGGGTGCCAGGTGCCTACCACTACTACCACCTCTACCCAGGGGGTGCCAGGTGCCTACCACTACTACCACCTCTACCCAGGGGGTGCCAGGTGCCTACCACTACTACCACCTCTACCCAGGGGGTGCCAGGTGCCTACCACTACTACCACCTCTACCCATGGGGGGCTGGATGCCTGTCACTACTACCACCTCTACCCATGGGGGTGCCAGGTGCCTACCACTACTGCCACCTCTACCCAGGGGGTGCCAGGTGCCTACCACTACTACCACCTCTACCCAGGGGGTGCCAGGTGCCTACCACTACTACCACCTCTACCCAGGGGGGGCTGGATGCCTACTACTACCACCCCCACTCACAGGATGGCAAATACATGCCACAAGAAGCACACACCAGCAGAAAGAATGCAACACAAAGACATCCCCCCAACACCATGACAAGCGTGTGTAGACTGTGTCAAATGCCTACAACACTGAACAGGACTGTGGACATACAATGTGACCCCCTATCACAAGTGCCACACATAAATGTGTGTGGCACCCACAATGCAAGCAGGCCATGACCATTGTGGCAAAACCCCCATCATCACAGTGCCCAAAATGTAAGTGTGGGGTCCATAGCTGAAGCACATATTGAACATTGTGGCAGTGGGGTCCAGACCCCCATCATCACAGTGACCAAAATGTGAGTGTGGGGTCCATAGCTGAAGCACATATTGAACATTGTGGCAATGGGGTCCAAACCCCCATCATCACAGTGACCAAAATGTGAGTGTGGGGTCCATAGCTGAAGCACATATTGAACATTGTGGCAGTGGGGTCCAGACCCCCATCATCACAGTGACCAAAATGTGAGTGTGGGGTCCATAGCTGAAGCACATATTGAACATTGTGGCAATGGGGTCCAAACCCCCATCATCACAGTGACCAAAATGTATGTGTTGACAAAGAATAAGCTGCAACTGCCAAACTGCATGGATGATTCCTGGTCACAGAACAACAAACACATCAGTGGCAAAGTAGTGCTTGTGTCCCATAGCAACATAGAATGGGGGAGGCAAACAGTGCAGTGCAAACAAGACATACCTTTGGCCATGTGCAGACAAACATCACCCATGGGGGCTGACACTGTCAACATTCATCAATGACTCAATGACAGAAGTGACCATCAGAATGCAGACCCACATATTTGCACCAATGGGCACACAAATTCAGATACCCAGTGGAGACTGTAGAAGGGAGGTGAACAGATACCATACCATGGCAGCAATGGGACACACACACAATGATCATTGTGCTGACTGATGACCTAGGAGTCCCAGGGACAGCAGGGCAAACACACCAAACAACATACAGCCAATGGCACACCTAAGATATGCCAATGCAGTGGTGCCGATGCACATACACAAACAGGCAGACCCACACTGCACATCAAACACAACAGGTGAGGGGGGTACCAGTGTCCCCAGGCAACCACACAACACATGAGGAGGCCTGAATACCAATTACACAGATGTGCATACAGTGCCACACAAAGGTAACTCATGGATCCAAATCCCCTATGTGGGCAATCAGGCATTGTCAGATGAGAGGGAGCACAAATCACACATGTCACACAAGCATGTAGGAACAGCAACTGACACAGCAAGACACACAGACACCACAGCACCACACCCATGGCCCCCACAATGTGGTGACCCTGGGCTGCATTACAATCCCACTGTGATGACAAAGCTAGATGTCGTTCACACTGTGAACCACAGTCATGTGTCCTGAGCAACAAACTACCATCACACCTACACAAGCACAAATCAACCAGCACGGCCTGTCAGCCAAGGCCAACATGGAGGCAGGGGTCTAGCCGGGCAACAACTCTCATCTGCACACACTCAACACCACACACCTCGACCTCCAACAATGTGCAGCAGTGAAGCTCACATGCACTGGTGACATTGCACATGCACCCATGACAATCCCAGGGGGGTGGTGGGAACCAAGGTGCAGAAACACATCACACATGGCCACTCTACCAGACTCCTGAATGTCTGACACACTGCACACTACGCTGTACATGGACATGACGGCAATACCACACCAACCAATGGGATCCCAGCCACAGTCACACACCTATGAAGAAGCCAAGGTCACCCACAAAGAACACACATAGACAACTACCAACATTGCAGCCCTGAGGAGTGCCAGCAGTCACACACACAACGTGTCACAACCAATGAAAGCTAACACAAACCAGAAATCACATGACAGGTGTAAACAACAAGTGCAAAGGGGAATCCGGACTGTGACACATCAGCGTCTGCCCACAAACTCAGCCCTGACAGCAAACACACCTATGGGTGACACCCTGATGACCAGTAATGTGCCATGCACCCACATCACAGAGAACCCAGGGAGAAGACTTTGGGGGAACATAGCTCAACTCAGCAAGCATCACAAACAGGAACATCACTAGGGATCCCAGCATGCACAGCAACATGGAAGTGAACACACACACATGCTCATACAACACACACCTTGGGCGCACGAGATGTCACAGGAGTACACACTGCCATGAGGGGACTCCACTCCTGTGTGAGGAAAGCTGTGCCATATGTCGCATCAGTAGGGCTCCATCATGTCAGCAGAACACTTGGTCACACAGTCAACAATTAGCACCAAATGAAGGCTCCCGTCACATCAGCCTGGTCATGGGAATGTCAACGAAATCAACAGCACAGATCCAACACACATGTATAGCAAGTTGCACTGACAACACAGAAGAGTCCTTCCCCATTGATGCCCAAACCTGCATGTCCAGTGGAGATGGCCACACGGTCAGGGAACTAGACTAATTGAACAATGGCAAACACAACAGATGTGCATGGGTGGAACCCACAGATGTGACATTGCTAATGTAAGTAGGAAATCCCATTGCCAAATATTGAATACATGACACCCTCAGATGCTGCTAAGGACGACATGGATTCACCACAGGATAGGACACTGTCCCCCTGGAACACATGGGTTCCTGCACAGTAACACTTCATTTTCATGAGTCCAAATATCACCATCACTGCAGCAAGGGCATGGTTAGCGTCATCAACATCATGTACATCAGAAGTAAAAGCACTAGAGAACAGAAAGTTGCTTTATTCAGCATGTGGGTTCAAAACTTGGAAGAACTGCAAGGTATCAACAAAGGCCAATGGCCAGTCCATCAAGGAAGTCTATACAGGGTGACAGTGGCAGATGTCACCCTACGCATGCCTGCACTGATCACAACCGGGGACAATCCCCTAGGAGGGGCATACGGGGGGCAGGCCAGGCACCGCAGGGACAGGATCAGGGCTCACCAGGAGGAGGCAGGGAAGGGGTGGTGGGTGCTGGAGAGCCACTGACAACTGCAGTGGAGGTGTCTGACATGGTGTGTGCCGGCACAACTGGGGGGCATGACTCAGATGTTGTGGGTGCCGGCACAACTGCAGTGGACCCTGCAGATGGAGTGGACAGGTCCGCCACTGCAGCGCCCAAGTCAGACAGGGTGATAGTGGACTCCACTGCAGTGCCCACCTCCAGGGGAGGAGAATGGGGATCAGGTAAGGTGGGCAGGACAGAGGGGGAGGACACCCTCACCACATCAGTGGTACAGACAAGCGCAGCGGGGGTGTGGGGCCGGAAGAGCAAGTGGCAGGGGGAGAAGGCCTGACCCTTCTGGGGATGGTGTATCTGTGGGTGGGGGAACCTGGGGCAGGGTGTGGTGGGGGCACCTGTGGAGTGGGGGCCTGAGGGATGGAGGAAGGAGACTTGGTGCCTGAGCTGCAGGGCGGCGGCGGGGTCTTGCTCTTCCGGGACCGGGGGACTTGCGGGTGGGGGCCTCAGTCGGTCTGCGCCTGGGGGATGGTGTCCGGGGCCAGGGGCACTCCGCTCCGTGTGGGTGGGCTTCCTCTTCCCCCTGAATGCTGGATCAGCTGGGTCGGAGGGGAAGAGGCCAAGGTCACAGAGGAAGAGCCGCTGTGTCTTTGGGGTTGCAGGTGAGGCAAGGGAGGGGTCTTTGGAGGGAGAGGCAACTGAGGACTGCGCAGTGCTTGTGGATGCGTGTGTTTGTGCCTGTGCCCCATCCCCTGTGAGTGTGGTTGCAGTCCCCTGACGGTGCGTGCGTGTGCGTCTTGTTTGTGGCGTGTGTGTCCGTGTGCTGCATGTGTCTGTGCTGGTGTGTGCCTGTGCCAGTGTGTGTGTGCTTGGGACGGGTAAGGTGCTGGGGAGTGTGGATGGGGCAGAGGCAGGAGGGGTGAGGGACTGTCGGAGGAGGGACACTGCTGCCGTCAGGGAGGAGTCCATGGACCTATTGCCCCTCTGTAGGTCAGACATGCCCGATGAGATGCCCTCCATGAATGACACCAGCTGAGTCAACAGACTGGTGTGTGCATGGAGGACACTCAGCATCGCTGTCTGTCCTACATGGAGCTGGCGGAGGAGGTACACAGACTCCTCACTCAGGGCAGCAGGGGACACAGGGGCAGGGGGTGCGGTGCCTGGCCCGAAGGAGACACGCTCCCGAACATGGGAGCCTCCACGGACCTCGGGAATGGGAGCCGACGGGAGGGCGGTGGTGGTGGTGGTGGTGGCGGGGACAGCAACACTAGCTGGGGTGTGGTGGCTGCTGACACCCGCCTCCATAAGGGAGTCATCGTCCGAGTTGCTCTGGTCCTCAGCTGAGGTGGATGGTGCTGAGGACTCCTCGGTGTGGCTCCCCTCGCCCTCCGTGCCACTGGGTCCCTCCGACCACTCCTCGGCTGCTGACCCAGTCTGGCTCTGCGGCTCCTCCTGGTCCGTGGAGCTGTCCCCTCCTGTGGCCGTGGATGTATCTGCAATCAATAGGGAAACAGACAGACATCAGTCACCTGCACCGAACGCACACACCACAGTAAGTACAGCACATTACAGAGCAAGCCCTGGCATCCTTAGTTGAACATTGCTAAAACTGCACAAACAGAACAGGAGAAGTCAATTGTCAGTCTGATGGTCAACCATGGCACTCACATCCCACCTGGCCTTGCACCCATCTGTCTGGTGTCTGTTGGATGGCAATACCCCAGTGTGGACACATGCACCACCTACACAGTATTTGGACAGTGCAGAGAACCCGGTGAAGCATGTGGACATGCACACATCACAACTCTTGCCACTGAGTCAGTGCAGGTGTCCGGATGAAAGGGATGCCCAGAGTCAAATAGGAAATGCATGTGATGCATACCAGCGACAGACACCATGATGCACCCATGTCCTGATAGCCATTGCCACAATGGTGTGCATGTAGCACATGTCACTCCCCTGCAGGATCACTAATAGGAAGTCACATGCCATGGCACAGCCATGCCTGCTAAGTCATACATCACTGTCTCCAGTCACATGGGCAGGGCAGCCAGACAACAACACTCTGCACTGTGTCACAATAGTAGATCATGGGGAATGCAAGTCCTGGAGCTGAACAAGTGCACATGTACATCCCCCACACACCACATCATCTGTACCCTCATCTGTCCAGGTCATACCCATTGGACATATGGGAGACCTGTAACACTACCCTCTGCACCTGAGCACATCACAATCTGCTGTAAATGGGAAACAGCTGCCTGAACCTCATATTCGCATACCCCAGTCTGCACGGTCAGGTGATCAAACACCTATGTGTCACACATGTATCATCTCCTATGGTCACATCTCCGGTGGCATGCGGAGCCCCAACCAAGGAACACCCCAGCAGACCTGACAACGAAGCCACAGCACACTGACACAGAGGCAGACACCTGAGGGGACAAATCACTGATCAAAACGTGTCAGCTGATACACGGCAGTGGGAGTACAGAGTGTATTGTTTGGCCTGGAGTAGGCATGACTGTCCTGTCCCACATGAATGAGGGATGAGCCCTGGAGAGTAGGCAGCTGGCTAAGTATGTGTGACACACGTTATATACACACTCCTGGGGCACAAACATTGTTCCCACCCGCAGCATGGGTGTGTGCCAGATACCCCAGGCACATGTGGTGGATCAGCTCAGCAATTGGGCCACATATCAAAATGACACGCAGAACACATGTCAGAACACAGGCAATGTGTAAGCAATGGACCCACCCATGATGCCCACCACAGAGTTAGGGAAACAGATGCTGTCCCCCACCTTGAGTCAAGCAAACTGCAAGGACACAGTACCCAAGTGACACAATACCCTGACTGTAAGGGCCACACCTGGGTATCAGATGAGGAGTGGGCAGTGCACAATAGAGGGACATGGGTCCTGGACCACAAGACTGATGTACTGTGGAAGTTTAACCAGGCCAGAGGAGGGCACATAGCATGGCAGACATAGT